>JANFAB010000028.1:0-600000 GCA_024613165.1 Pisolithus albus
GTCCTCCTCCTGGAGGGCCACCGCCAGGGGGACCACCCCCAGGGAATCCCTGACCAGGGAAGTTTCCCCCATAGTTATTTCCTTCGGGAGGGCCGCCTCCGTCTTCATTTCGGCCGTATATATTCTCGGCCGCTTCATCTCGATCATTTCCTCCAGGGGTATTATCCCTGTTTCCTCTGGCAGCATTTCTGGCTGCAATAGTGCGATCTCGAGCCATCTGGTGGAGTATCGCAGCCCCCCGCTCGTTTCCAAACATCTGTCGGATTATATCCGAGTCTCGCCTCGAGAAGTATGCAGGGCGATCTGGCATGTTAGGGGCGAATCCGCCCCTTCTGCCAAGGGCATCAGCTCTTTCGAATGGGAGGTTTTCCCTCCTTACTGGCATTCCTGGCCAGAAATGAGGGATCGTCCCCTCTCTCTTGATCGTAGGTTCGACGTCCGGAGTAGTTGTCCTGCTCGCACTCTTGGCGGCGAGTGCCCGCCTATACCTTTCTAATTCTTCTGCGTGGTGCACGCCAGGGTTCACCCCGTGATTGTCGAAACCTTCGGGGCCATACCCGTATTCCAGCCATTGTTGCTGCAGATTCTCGAGAAAGTCATTCATAGCCTCGAAGGCCATGTGAGGGTCGATTGGGGCATCCCTCTCACTCGTCTCTCTCCTCGAAGGCTCTTCGCCTTCTTCAAATATCTCAATTGGAGGACTCTGAGTCCTTCGTACTAACACGGGGTCGGAAGACATTCGTGAGTTATCTAGCTCAGTGCGCTGAGGAGTAAGGGGACTCATCGAGTCTCTGGCTGCCTCATTCCCCTCTCTCGCAGCTCGTTCGATGCTGCTCCCCAAAGTCGTTGAGGTATTCAACCCTCCGGGCATATGCGCACCCGGCGCTACAGATCCAGGCTGTCTGGCGCTCGTCTCTTGGGAGGCGCTTCCGGCCGGCGGCTGCCTGTCCTCCGTGTTCCCATCATTTCTTTGGACCTCGGATGGTCCCTTTTGCTTTCGACGACTATTGTCGTCTAGAGGGGGATCCCCTCCGTCGGGCGGCTTGCTCTGGCCCGACTTTACTGCGCGAGCATATGCGCGGGTAGCCGTGCGGCTCATTGCGAATACTTTGACGAGAGTTCAAAAAATTGTAAGGTTGAGTTGCCTTAAGTCACACCCGCGAACTGTACCGTATGGTATTCGCAGTGTAAATTTTAAGACAGTGATGTCCTTAAGTCACTACGACGATTTTTATATACTAGACATGCAGGCATGTGATACCGGAGTATCACATGCCTGCGGATGATTACAGACATTCTAAATTAGGGCACGGCCCCTAACAATGACGTCGAGGTCAGGTGCCTCGGAGCTGCCCTGGAGGCAGTTAGGTTAAAAACTGGCGGTACGTCCTCTAGGTGGGGACAAGGTTTCTCAAGACCCTCGCCTGGGGTAACGTCAGGACAAGGCGCACCCATGGATATTGGGGCTGCGCAGGGTGGATCGGGAAGCCGCCCGAAAAAGGACTTCTCTAATTACCAATGCTACGCGTGCGGCCAAAAGGGCCATATTCGTCCGCATTGCCCGCAGGGCGGGAACAAAGGAAAAGGGCGCCAGGTGCGCTCTGAAGGTGTCGATCCGCGGCTGGCCGCCATGGATGGGATGACTTTCGAGCAGATCGTCGCCCATGTTTCCAAGTTAAAAGAGTTGGAGCTGCAGTGAAGTCGGGTCCTGCAGGCTCGGACAATGGTAGTACTGGGCTTGTTTCTTTTTCTCCCTTTAGTTTTTCTTCTCGTTGCGTCTCAGTTTCGTCTCCTAAAAATAGTATAAAAACAAACACAAAAATAGATAACACAAAAACACAAAAAAAGGTTTCGTTTTCGGACATAGTTACTGTAAATAGGTTTTCTCCTCTCTCTATAGATAGTATGGACGATGATTCGGACTTTGTACCTGTTCCGTCTGCTGAAGGGTCCTGAAAGGGCTCGGGACCGGACGTAAAACTGGCTCCGCTTAATTCTTCGGCATATAAAACCCTCAAAAATAGCGCTTCGGAAGGATCCGAGTCGGTTAGCGATGCTCAGGCGACAGTACCGCCGAAATCCCGAGTTCGCACGCTCAACTTAAAGGATCACGTTGCTGTACCTATTATTATTCGCACTAGGAAAGGTGACGCACACGCTGTGCAGGCCTTGTTGGATTCCAGTGCTACAGGTGTTTTCGTGGACGCTAAATTCGTTGATCAAAAGAAGCTCCCAAAGTTGTCTCTCCCACGAGCTGTGGATGTATTTAATGTCGATGGTACTCTTAACTCCACTGGAAGGATTACGCATCAAGTACCGCTTAGAGTTCAGTTCGGAGATCACTTCGAAGAATTAGTAGCCGACATCATGGATCTGGGATCTCACGATATGATTCTGGGCCACACGTGGCTTGCCACTCACAACCTGGAAGTCAATTGGAAAACCGGTGAAATCTCAATGAAGAGATGCCCTCGTAGTTGCAGGCAACTTGCGCCGAAGCCGGCCTTCGTTAGATGTATCGAAAAGGAGGAGGTCCAGGCCCTCGAAGACTGGCATAATATATTCAGGGCCGACAGGCAGGAGGCTCCTAAAAAGGATAAAACCCCTGAGGAACTTGTTCCGAAGGAATACCACGAGTATTTAAGCGTCTTCTCTGTCCAGGAATCCGAACGCATGCCGCTTAGGAAACCTTGGGACCACGCGATAGAACTTAAGGAGTCGTTTGTTCCGAAAAAGGGAAGGTTGATCCCTCTCAGCCCTGATGAGCAAACCGAAGTTAGCAACTTCGTTGATGGACAACTCAAGAAAGGTTATATTCGGCCTAGTAAATCGCCGCAAACCTCTCCCGTGTTCTTCGTCCCTAAGAAGGATGGGAAGAAGCGTATGGTACAGGATTACCGTTATTTAAACGAGCATACAGTCAAGAACTCGTATCCGCTCCCGCTTATCTCACAGCTTGTTGACAAGTTGAAAGGCTGTAAATTATTTACGAAAATGGACCTTAGGTGGGGATACAACAACATCCGGATCAAGGAAGGTGACGAGTGGAAAGCCGCTTTCGTCTGTCACCGTGGAGCCTTCGAACCGCTGGTGATGTTCTTTGGACTTTGTAATTCCCCTGCCACGTTTCAGAATATGATGAACGATATCTTCGGTGACAGGGAGGACGTTCTAGTAGTATACATTGACGATCTTATGATATTCACGAAAACGGACGATGAAAAGGAGCATGACAGGATCGTGCTAGAGGTGCTTAGAAGGTTGAAGGAGAACGACTTGTTCGTCAAACCGGAGAAATGCTTATTTAAACAAAAAGAGGTCGACTTTCTGGGTATGATAGTTGGCACGAATGGAGTTAAGATGGATCCCGCTAAAGTCGCTGCTGTGTGCGATTGGCCGGTCCCCACTTCTGTTCGTGGAGTTCGAGGCTTCCTTGGCCTTGCGAACTTCTACCGACGTTTCATAAAGGATTTCACGCAGGTCGCGCGCCCCCTTAATGACCTAACTAAGAAAGACACTCCGTTTCTCTGGTCCAACAAGTGCCAAGTAGCGTTTGACACGCTTAAGGAGGCCTTCACAACCGCGCCTATTCTTATGTTCCCCGATCAGGATCGGAAGTTCTGTTTAGAAACCGATGCCTCGGATTACGCAACCGGAGCCGTGCTCTCGGTAGAATGCGATGACGGTCTCTGGAGGCCAGTTGCCTATTCGAGTCACTCGCTTAGTAGAGCAGAGCTTAATTATACGGTTCACAACAAAGAGATGCTAGCCATCATCCGCGCCCTAGAACAATGGCGTCATTACCTTGAGGCTACTCCATACCAGTTTGAGATTTGGACGGATCACCACAACCTCAAATGGTTTATGACGTCGCAAAAGCTTCAACCACGCCAGGCGCGTTGGGCGCAGTATTTTAGTCGTTTCAACTGTGTTATCGTCCACAAACCAGGAGTTTCAATGGGACGACCGGACGCTCTCTCTCGCCGCAAAGACTTAGTAGAAAATCGCGAGAACGCTAAATCTGAGGAGTCGCTATTTATTAAACCCGAGCAAGTGCGCGCTGTGCGCTTAGAAAGTCCCTTTATAGAAGAACTGCGCAGTGTAACGGCTGAGGTTGACGCTGGAACGCTCGACCGACGCGACGGTTTACTGTATGACGGAGACAAAGTTTTCGTACCTGGGGCACTTAGACAGAAGGTCCTTGCTGCTCTTCACGATTTGCCCCTAGCGGGTCATCGAGGTGTAAAAGGAACTCAGGAGTTGATCACACGCTGGTTCACGTGGTCTACCTTGAAGCCCGATGTCGAAGAGTACGTAAAGCATTGTCAGACGTGTCAAGCTAGCAAGCCTAGTAACAAGCCGCCGGCAGGCGAACTCAAATCTTTACCCGTCCCTGATGGGCCTTGGAAGGATCTTACAACCGACTTTATGGACATAGGAGTCAGGAGCTCCTCTGGAAAGTCTTACGTCTTAGTCGTCGTTGATCGGTTCTCTAAGGAAGCAGAGTTCATCCCCTGCACCCAAAAAGAAACTGCCGCTAGTACGGCTCGGCTTTATTTAACTCACGTCTGGAAGCATCACGGCCTTCCCCAGTCTCTCGTTTCGGATCGCGGACCGCAGTTCGTGTCTCAGTTCTCAAGGGAGTTATTTAAGATGTTGGGTGTCGAGCAGAAGCTCTCGACGGCGTTTCATCCACAGACGGATGGTCAAACAGAGCAGTTGAACCGCGAAATTCAGCAATACTTATGGATGTATGCAAACCATCAGCAGGAACGATGGGAGGATTGGCTTCCCCTAGCTCAGTTCGCGTACAATAACTCCAAGTCTTCTTCTACTGGCAAGTGCCCCTTTGAAGTTACCCGTTCATACACACCACGAATGGGCATCGAGCCGACGACTTCTAAGGTAGAAGCAGCGGAGGAGACCGCTAAAGACTGGTTCCAGGTGTTCCAGGAAGTACGCGAAAGTTTGGGAAAAGCTAGGACTCGTCAAAAGACTCAGGCAGATAAACGACGATCCCCTTCCCCTGCTTACTCCGTAGGCTCGCAGGTTTGGCTGGCTACCGACCATTTATCGCTGAAAGATCGGCAGAGCCGAAAGTTGACCGAAAAGTGGATAGGCCCGTATGAGGTCTCGGACGTTTTACCCAACGCCGTTAAATTAAAGTTGCCGCGCTCGATGCGCATACACCCGGTAGTGAACGTTTCACGAGTGAAACCTTATCTCGGTGCTCTTGATGGGCAACCGGTTACTCGGCCCGGCCCACAACGAGTTACGGATGAAGGAGATGTCGAGTATGAGGTTGAGAAGGTGGTTGATTCCTGCTTGAAGCGTGGTAATCTTCAGTTTCTTGTGCATTGGAGGGGATACCCGGAGGAAGATCGCACTTGGGAGCCTAGGTCTGCTCTTAAGAACGCCCAGGAGGCAATAGACGACTTTTACAAACTCCACCCCGGTGCCCCCCGCAAACTTCGCTTACTCTCGACCGAAGGTCTCTTTTTCTCCGCTGTACCCGACCCTTTGACTGCTGTGCAGCCTATCTGGTCTCACCTGGAAGTCGAGCCATAGGAGGGGATAGTGTAACGGCCCGTACTTTTTCACTACTAGTTGTAGCGTAGTCTTAGCGTAGTTTACCATATTTATCTACTCTCTGGTTAGGGTTACTTAGACGCGCTCATAGACGCTTTACTTAGTCAGCTGATTCATCAGCGTAGCCGCATTGACTCAGCGTGGAGTGCTACAGCCAATAGCGTTTATCTCTCGCTTGTTTGGTTTGTTCTACGACGTTCCTCGGTACAAACACTCGTAGTAGTATAAATACCGCCTCTCTTGTCGTAGACACTCCAATCGAGTTCATTTGTGCTCTTGCGCATTAACTCTTTCCCTAAGTCCTCTACTCTATATCAGTCAGGAGTAACCGAGTATAGTCCTTGTGATTATAAGCGTTACACCACCGTCAAAGCAGAAAAAGAAGGAGGCAAACAACATGGAGTACTTACATCTGAAACTTCACTTGACATGGGCTTGCTCTGGTACCATCAAAGAGCTTGTCCCAAAGGAGTACCATTGGTACCTGAAGGTCTTTTCAAAGGAGTTGTCAGAATGAATGCTGCTGAGAAAACCATGGGACCATGCCATTGATCTCAAGGAAACCTTTGTCCCCAAAAGAGGCTGCCTCATTCCCCTTTCTGTTGACAAACAAAAGGAAGTCTTGGACTTCATTGATGATCAGACCAAGAAAGGTTACATTTGACCTTCAAAGTCCCCCCAGACCTCCCCTGTCTTCTTTGTCCCCAAAAAGGATGGCCAAAAATGCATGGTCCAGGACTACCATTACCTCAATGAGCATACCATGAAAAATGTGTATCCCCTCCCTCTGATATCACAGTTAGTCAATAAACTCAAGGGGTGCAAGCTCTTCATGAAGATGGACCTATGGTGGGGTTACAACAACATTTGGATTAAGGAGGGTGACAAGTGGAAAGCAGCCTTCATCACACACAAGGGGTCCTTCAAACCCCTTGTCATGTACTTCAGCCTCTGCAACTCACCTTCAACCTTCCAGAATATGATGAACAATATCTTTGGAGACATGGAGGATGTAGTGGTTGTCTATATTGACAACATCATGGTCTTTATGAAAACAGATGATGAGGAGGAGCATGATCAGATTGTGTTGGAGGTACTTCAATGCCTCAAGGAAAATGATCTCTTCATAAAGCCAGAAAAGTGCCTCTTCAGGATGTCGGAAAAAAATTAGCGCCATTGCAATGACGTATTATTTTTACGTGGTGATAATGTGATTGTGATTAGATTATCACGAAGTGGCGGAGTTACAATTTCATCACCGCACAATTGCGATGCAGTCGACATGCGTACACCTCCAGTCAACATCCTGCCTACCGCCGCCGCCCTTTTTCTCTGTATCTGTCGCTGTTCATATTGTTTTATATGCACTCCCGTGTTCCTTTTAGGTATGCCCGCCCAAAAACCAAACGTTACTTGTGAATCATGTGGAAAATCATTCAAATTGACCGGAATCGGACCCCACCGCAAATCGTGTATCAGAAAAAATCGGAGAGCGCAGGAAGACCGTGTATATTTGGAATCGCTTCGAGGTAGTGCTCAGGCCATGGCTTGAGTCGTTCTGTTTTCACTGTTTTATTTACAGCCACGTCGTCGGTGAGCGGCTCGTGTGAAGCACCTGTGGTTGGCATAGGCTCAACAGTTTTAGGTGCCCGGCCGAGCACCGGTGCGTACAACGATGGTAAGTTTTGATTGATTCTGACTGTATTCTTAAACTGATCATCCCATTTACAGATATTGACGACACTTGGCCAATGTACATTGATCCCATTCACAACACTAATATGCATACAGCTGACGGTTCGGAATCCAACAGTAAGTATTCGCTTCTACTAGCGATAGACTACTCAGTAATGAATTGGACAGTTCTGGATGAGACAGTTGCAGCCGATAACCTCGACGACGTCCGAATCGAGTACCATCCCAATGCCGCCATGCCATCCAAACAGATACCATTTACCGAGTTCGCCCGAGGTCACAGGCCAATAGTGTACCAGCCCGACCTGTCCACTCCACCTTGGTATCCATTCCGGTTGCCCCTCGACTTCGAATTTGCAGAGCTGGTCCTTGAGGCTGCTCTTAACAAAGAGCAGGTAAATCGGTTTCTCAAGTTGATGAAATCTGTCCGCAGCACGAGTGAGGCGTTCACTCTAAACGAGTACAACGATCTTCAGAACACCTGGAAGGCCACCTCACACCGCATGACATCAGTAAGTAAATGTTTAAAGATTGTTCCGTGCTATCGTTTGATCACACCCAGTCTAGTTTAAGAAGGAAGTAGTACGCATAGATGGTGTGGACGGCGAGCTGCAAGAATTCATAATGTATTATCGTTCGCTCTGGGATTGGGCATGTGACCTGGTCAAACATCCCAATATCGGCCCCCACTTTATTTTTGATGCACAGCGTCTTTCGAAGTTTGACGGGTCTTCTTTCATTCGTTTTATCGATGAGCCGTGGACGGCTGACGAGTTTTGGAACATACAAGTACGTTTGTATGAGTAGGTTCTAATCAACAGAAATCTTTATACCATTTTCCTAGAGCAAGTTGCCCCGTGACGGAAAGGTCCTTGCATTTATCTTATATGCTGACAAGGCGAAGTTGTCGTCTTTTGGGCGGCAGAAAGGGTATCCGGTCGTTGCTTGTCTCGCTAACCTCCCTGCGTCGATTCAGAATGGTGAAGGTATCGGAGGGGGTCGCATTGTTGGTTGGCTGCCAATCGTACGTTCTTTTTTTCATGTGCATTTCCCTTTGTATTAACTACATCTACTGCGTGCGCTACCATCTAATAGGTAAAGGAAGCCAAGGAATATTCCAGAAAACCGCGGTTTGTGAACTTCAAGAACGCCGTCTGGCATGAGTCATTTAGAAAGCTGCTACAAACGGTAGAGAAGGAATCAGAAACCGGCTGTTGGGTAAATTGCTGGGATGGCGTTGCTCGCCGTTTCTTCCCAGTCATCCTCATCCTTTCTGCTGATTATGAAGAACAGTACATAGCCCTGCCTGTATCGCTACTTATCACATTGACGTTGTCGACATCCAGGGCAGTCATGGCCCTCGTACGTGGCGTCAAGTCGAACTTCCCTTGTCCTATCTGTCTCATCCCTCGCGATCACATTTCGGACTTCCCTGCTCAATGTGAGCTAAGAACCAGCGAGAACGTCTTGAAAGTGTTGCGGGAGGCACGTTCACAGGACACCACAGAGAAAAAGGAGCAGATCTTAATACAACAAGGTCTGCGCGACATTGATGTAAGTACCCATGTGTCATACCCATTATCTTCTAATATTTGCAGAGCGCGTTCACAGTTGTCGCGAATACTGACGTCTACCATGCCCTCAGTTGGGACCGCTTACGTGCTAATTTCGCGGGGATGTTTGGCGACCACTTGTGGCCCGAACTGCTCAGGATCCTTGACAGGGCCGGTGTCACGCACCAAAGGTGTTTGGTGACGTGAGCATGGACTCAGAAGCTGAATGATGAAGAATGGAGAACAGAGAAGCCTAGCCCTAATGCGAAGAATGACTGATATTGCCAGCAGTCATCCATCGCACAAGAACCATCCTTAACGTTAGGGAAGAAACCGCTCGAGCGCCCGAAAAAACTTTTTGAGCACTAGTTTATGGCATTCCGATTTTTCGAATATCTCCGTCAATTTTAAAGATATCGACACCATTCCCACGCTCACAGGAAGCTCTCGACCACGCCATCCTGCCTACCAAATTTGGTAACGATCCGCGCACTCCACGATTTTCTGCATCATTTCTACCAACGAACACCCATTTCGCCAATATTTATCGTAATGGCCACCTCCTCGACCGTCTCTTCGCTCGTGTCCTTTGCTAGGGAGAATAACTACGAGTACTTGCCAGGAATCCCCACTAGCTCTCGCCCTGAAGCCTCCTGGTTCATCCCTCCCTCGTCCATGACCTCCCATCCTATCGCTCTGGGACAGTGCATTCTTCTCGTCAGTCTGACGTCGAAGAAGATGTTCTTTGGTCGCCTCAAGTCTGTCGTCAGGCTTGAAAGGTCTTATGTGGTCGTTTCGGTCTCTCCAGTCGAAAAGGATTATGGATTTTTCCTTCCTGCCCCCTGCAACATCTATCTCTCAATCTCGTCTTTCGTTCTCCCAAAATTGCGACAGCTCCAGTACCAACTACTCTCATCTACACTATCTGATCGCATTCATGACGATTTTGAGGCACTTCTCCCTGCCCTCATTGGAGAAGACGGCCCCTCCTCCTCCTCATGCCCTCCAGAGCACTAGTTGCACCTGGTACAGGTCGCTTTGCAGAGAGGAGAGAGGGGGAAAAGTTGCGAAATCCTAAGCCCTGACTACCCTGGAGACCCCCAAAATTGGCCCCTGGCAGAAATCCCCACAGTTCTTCTTTCGGACGCGCAGCATATCGCCCCAATGAATCTGGATCTCAGATCTAGGAGTCAGAGTGACTCATTTGCAGTCATACCCCCCTTATTCAGCAGTGACCAGTGCGCTTACTCATCCCCCTTTCTGTCGCATTATTCATCCGTTCCTTAATGACTCATTCTATTTCAAATGATTTGTGATATTCTTCGTCATGCTGACTGATTTTACTTACCAATCGCTTACTGTCCTTACTCAGCCTTGCTCGGCCTTACCAATCCTTACCAATCCTCTTACCAATTGCTTACAAACCCCTTACAAAGTGTTTCCCTCTATTTACTTCAGGCTGCGCTACCTTTTGTATATAAGTACCAATACGTCGCAGCAAGTAGCACACGATACAAGCAAGTAGCCCCCCTGCATAGGATACCGTCCCCTTTGTAGTGAGACTATTGCCCAATCTTTATTGTCATTATCTGCCTTATTGTCGTCGCTTTAAGGCCCTTCATTATCTTCTTTATCCTTGCAGTATCTGAGACTCCATTAAGGGTCTATTTACTGTCATTCTTCATCACTTCACATCGCTTCTAGGCTCCGAGTAGCCTAAATATCGTCGCTTTTCTGTTGTCCCCTTGCTCCCCTCTCGTCTGGAGCACTGTTCCCTTCTGCCCTAGTCGTCTAGGTGTGCAGAACCCCTCCCCCCACTTTGCTGTAACCGATCCCTCGAGCCAAAGTCCGCGCAGGTAAACCACCAACTCGGCATTTGTCTTTGTGTTGGTTTTGTGGTGTTTTCGCCATAGATCCTCACGTCGACTCACACCGGAAGAGGTTTCTGCGTAACTTCAAAATACCTGTTCAGCAATTCATTAAGTTTTATACGGAATCGCGTGAATGCCTTGTCGATCGTGCTCCTCTGTTCAACGGCCTCCAAGGATGAAGGTTGTTTTACCCGACTGCCAAGCCTGACATGAAAAAAGTCCTCCTGCTCGACATCGTTAATATCACCATCTGCTGTGTTTTGCACATTAGCTTCTGCATAGGCGTCATAATCAGAAATCCTGCAGCGGATGAGCTCTGAGACTGCTTCAAGGTGATCGACTTCAAGTATCTGTAATGCAGTAATTTATCGCACACTGATGACCCAGCGATGATCACTTGCATACCTGCTGAGCGACATTCTTGAAATTAGTACGCCTTTGGTATTTCTCCTTCAACGGGCCGTGCATCTTCTCGTTTGGCTTGGTGTTGAAGTTACAAGTGACGACCTTGGCTTCGATATCATCGAATACGTGCATACGTGTATGGTTCTTCGGAAAGTTCCAGTTTTTCTTCGTATTATCCGTTTTCTCTGCATATTTCTTGTATAGTAATGATCAGAATACATTATTAATGTCCTAGTCATGAGCGTAACTGACCTGCATCAATACGTTGAAGGTAGAAAGAGCCTCTCGCCCCGCTGCAAGCGAGTTCACAGTATGTAATTTGAGTGCTGTGTATAGATCAATTTCGATGTATGCTCTCAAGCAACGGAGTAGGAGGTAACCCTCCTTCTCCGTATTCTGTAACAAAACGTCATGGAATGCAAACACTACTATCTGTTTAGAACATATCATCAGTTTCGGATCGGACATTATGCTGTACACATACCTTCGATAAGTCTTCTAACTTCTGACCGTCAGTGTATGAGATGGATAGGGCTTCATCAAAATGATTCAGCGTATGCCAACGTGGCATCGCACTGAAGCTACTAAATTATCAGTACACCTACATTACACAGTGATAGCAAAACTTACTTCTTTTCGACTCTTGCCATAGCTGGACGTCTGGTGTGAGTCGATGTGAGGATCTATGGCGAAAACACCACAAAACCAACACAAAGACAAATGCCGAGTTGGTGGTTTACCTGCGCGGACTTTGGCTCGAGGGATCGGTTACAGCAAAGTGGGGGGAGGGGTTCTGCACACCTAGACGACTAGGGCAGAAGGGAACAGTGCTCCAGACGAGAGGGGAGCAAGGGGACAACAGAAAAGCGACGATATTTAGGCTACTCGGAGCCTAGAAGCGATGTGAAGTGATGAAGAATGACAGTAAATAGACCCTTAATGGAGTCTCAGATACTGCAAGGATAAAGAAGATAATGAAGGGCCTTAAAGCGACGACAATAAGGCAGATAATGACAATAAAGATTGGGCAATAGTCTCACTACAAAGGGGACGGTATCCTATGCAGGGGGGCTACTTGCTTGTATCGTGTGCTACTTGCTGCGACGTATTGGTACTTATATACAAAAGGTAGCGCAGCCTGAAGTAAATAGAGGGAAACACTTTGTAAGGGGTTTGTAAGCAATTGGTAAGAGGATTGGTAAGGATTGGTAAGGCCGAGCAAGGCTGAGTAAGGACAGTAAGCGATTGGTAAGTAAAATCAGTCAGCATGACGAAGAATATCACAAATCATTTGAAATAGAATGAGTCATTAAGGAACGGATGAATAATGCGACAGAAAGGGGGATGAGTAAGCGCACTGGTCACTGCTGAATAAGGGGGGTATGACTGCAAATGAGTCACTCTGACTCCTAGATCTGAGATCCAGATTCATTGGGGCGATATGCTGCGCGTCCGAAAGAAGAACTGTGGGGATTTCTGCCAGGGGCCAATTTTGGGGGTCTCCAGGGTAGTCAGGGCTTAGGATTTCGCAACTTTTCCCCCTCTCTCCTCTCTGCAAAGCGACCTGTACCAGGTGCAACTAGTGCTCTGGAGGGCATGAGGAGGAGGAGGGGCCGTCTTCTCCAATGAGGGCAGGGAGAAGTGCCTCAAAATCGTCATGAATGCGATCAGATAGTGTAGATGAGAGTAGTTGGTACTGGAGCTGTCGCAATTTTGGGAGAACGAAAGACGAGATTGAGAGATAGATGTTGCAGGGGGCAGGAAGGAAAAATCCATAATCCTTTTCGACTGGAGAGACCGAAACGACCACATAAGACCTTTCAAGCCTGACGACAGACTTGAGGCGACCAAAGAACATCTTCTTCGACGTCAGACTGACGAGAAGAATGCACTGTCCCAGAGCGATAGGATGGGAGGTCATGGACGAGGGAGGGATGAACCAGGAGGCTTCAGGGCGAGAGCTAGTGGGGATTCCTGGCAAGTACTCGTAGTTATTCTCCCTAGCAAAGGACACGAGCGAAGAGACGGTCGAGGAGGTGGCCATTACGATAAATATTGGCGAAATGGGTGTTCGTTGGTAGAAATGATGCAGAAAATCGTGGAGTGCGCGGATCGTTACCAAATTTGGTAGGCAGGATGGCGTGGTCGAGAGCTTCCTGTGAGCGTGGGAATGGTGTCGATATCTTTAAAATTGACGGAGATATTCGAAAAATCGGAATGCCATAAACTAGTGCTCAAAAAGTTTTTTCGGGCGCTCGAGCGGTTTCTTCCCTAACGTTAAGGATGGTTCTTGTGCGATGGATGACTGCTGGCAATATCAGTCATTCTTCGCATTAGGGCTAGGCTTCTCTGTTCTCCATTTTTCATCATTCAGCTTCTGAGTCCATGCTCACGTCACCAAACACCTTTGGTGCGTGACACCGGGCGGCAAGCGCATCCAGCTACAAGCGAATCATGAGGTACGACTCTAATACTCTCCTTATTTTTCTGAGGTATCTAACTATTAGTGAAGATTACGGAATACTGATACATCAAAGTCAACTTCGAGTCTACGGTTGATTGGTGTCAGTATACTGATCATCTACGGTGTAACCCGCATTTCCATGGCCGTAGTCGTTATGATTGCATACTCATCAAGACGCAACAACAAGACATATTTGGGCGACTAATATTCTTGTTTCAGTGCGTGGTCGGTGATGAAAGCTTTCCACTAGCTCTTGTGCAACCCTACGATGCCCCAACTGGGCCTCGACCCGCAAAGGATGTTCATCTCAATCTGTGGAGGGTCCGTGAACAGCCTCGGGAATCAGCCGAGATATTTTCTGTGGAGTCGATCATCCGTGGCGCGCTGCTATATCCAGATCACACAAGACCCGGTGAACACTTGGTAATTGACACGATCGATACTGACATATTTCTTCGTGTGCAGATGATGCACAAGGCCGCTGGACATCACTGAAAACTCATAAGTTATTGGTTTATTAGATCGTCTAGTCCATGGAGATGTAAAGTGTTCCATTTCATTCAGCACCCGCAGGATTTTCCTCTTTCTTTATTCTTATATTTAAGCTAGCCTCGAGTTCGAAGCAAATAGCCCATGTCCAACTTATGTCCCACTGTCAACAAAGGTCGATATTTTCTCCATCTTCTAACCCCCCGCCTACTTTCAACCAACTTCCGACGCAGGCGTTGCGGGTCCTTCGGACCAGCATGCTCAGCTTAGTTCCATGTCAGGTTCGTCCGCGGTTTCCACCCAAATCCTCGCCCTCACTCCTCGAGGCTGACGCGATCTGTACCGTTCACCTACCTAGATCGCCGTACGATATTCATCATATGCCTGCACAGTGCCCCATGCCATACATACATTCCCAGTGTTGTCCACCAAAATCCCGGGGCTCCGTCATCACCACTGTCACACTGACATTCCTCCTTGAGGACGATGATATCAAGGATGCTCAGGTAAGTGACTCGTCAGGAGACTCTTGGACCAATTCAGCACTGACGCAATACTATCTACATTCTGAACAACTCAGAGCTGCTTTTATTCCGCGACAACCGAGAAATACCTACCATCCATCATCATTCAGCAGCAGATTCGCACCGAGTACAAGGTCGCTTTACCTCATCATTACAATTCTCTTCCCCGTTCCGTTCACCCGTCGCCATATCACTACCCAGACGATGAGCACAGGCTTTGTTCTCCCACCACCAGGGATGCCTCCACCACCCCCTGGAATGCCCACTCCACCGCCAGGCTTTGGACAGGGGTCAGGCTCACGCATGCCTCCGGATATGCTCGCGCAGAAGTCACAGAAATGGTTGCGATGCAGAAGAGGAGATATGGGGAGAAACGAAAGGGCGGATACGTCGACATGGGGAAACAGGTGTGTATACCGTTATCATACAATTTCCTTCCGAGGCTTATTGTTTCGCCAGGACTTGCCCCCAGAGCACGTCTGTAAAATCATCAAGGATCACGGTGACATGAGCAACCGGAAATTCCGAAACGACAAACGTGTCCATCTTGGTGCACTTAAGTACGTACCTCACGCAGTCATGAAGTTGCTCGAGAATATTCCTTATCCATGGGAGCAAGTTCATGAGGTCCCGGTACTATACCATATCTCTGGCGCCATCACGTTCGCGAATGAAATTCCCGTGTCATTGAACCCGTCTATCACGCTCAGTGGAGTGCCATGTGGCTTGCCATGCATCGGGAAAAGCAACACCATAGACACTTCAAGCGCATGCGCTTTCCACCGTTTGACGATGAAGAACCGCCACTTGACTACGGTGACAATGTTTTGGATGTCGAGCCGCTGGAAGGTATTCAGCTGGAGTTGGATCCAGAAGAAGACTCAGCCGTCATTGATTGGTTCTATGGCCCCCAAGCCATTGGTCGACACGCCAGCTGTTAACGGGCCATCCTACCATTATTGGTCACTTACCCTGCCCATGATGGCTAACTTATACCGCTTCGGTCGTGCTCTCTTGTTGGACCAACCTGACAATAATGCCTCCTACCTTTTCGACAAAAAATCGTTTTTCACAGCCAAGGCGCTAAACATGGCCATCCCCGGAGGACCGAAATTCGAGCCGCTTCACCGCGACATGGACATGTTTGATGAAGACTGGAACAAGTTTAACGATATTAATAAGGTTATCATCCGGCAGCAGATTCGCACTGAGTACAAGGTCGCCTTCCCTCATCTTTATAATTCCCTTCCCCGTTCTGTCCACTTGTCACTGCATCACTACCCCAAGAACGTATACATTCGCACAGACGATCCTGATCTTCCTGCCTTCTCCTTCGACCCGCTGATCAACCCTATCTCCCTCCGTGGTATGACGCCTAAGAATGCTCCCGTGGTTTCGCATGAAGACATGATTTTCGGGCCAAATGGTGCGGACGAAGACAAATTTGAACTTCCCGAGGATGTCGAGCCTTTCCTTGCCAAGAAACCGTTGGAGAATGATATGGCTGCTGATGGTATTGGTCTATGGTGGGCGCCCGATCCGTATAGTCACCATTCCGGACGAACGAGACGTGCTCAAGGCGTCCCTCTCGTCAAGAACTGGTATCTCGAGCACTGCCCACCTGGTCAACCCGTCGAAGTCCGCGTGTCGTATCAGAAACTTCTCAAATGCTTCGTGCTCAACAAACTGAAGAGTCACTCGGAAAAAGCCATGACAAGGAAGAACTTATTCCGCCAGCTTCAAGCAATGAAGTTCCTCCAGACAACGAGACTTGACTGGGTGGAGGTGGGTCTGCAGATCTGCAGGCAGGGTTACAATGTGCTTAACCTGTTGATCCACCGAAAGGTGAATGTTTTACCTCGCGATTTGAGTCCACTGACTTTGTCTTTGTGTAGAATTTGAATCTTGACTATAGTACAAACTTGAAACCTGTCAAGACGCTGACTACGAAGGAGCGTAAAAAGCCGCTTCGGAAACGCCTTCCACCTTCGCCGCAAGGATACTATGACTCACCAGGCTTGTCGTTGATGCCCATGTCAGTACCGGCTCGGAAACGTGGATGCCTTCCAGCTCGCCGACACGCTATCATATATTTTTGCTCACATCGGTGCACTGACTGGAATGTACCGCTACAAGCACAAGGTCCGTTTTTACCCTTTTTCGATTACATTGCATTTAGCTGACGTGCCGTTTTCGCTGGTTGATGCGGCAAGTTCACATGACGAAGGACCTGCCAGTGAAGCATTTGGTTTACTATCGTTTCAACACTGGTCCTGTTGGCAAAGGGCCTAGTTGCGGCTTTGGGGCGCCTGGATGGCTCGTTTGGCTCTTTTTCATGCGTAGTATTGTCTCCCTCCTTGAGCACCGGCCGGGTAACCTCCTGGCCTGTCAATTCGAAGGGCGCAACAGCAGGATGTTGCCAAAACCGTCACCAAGCAGCGCGTAGAATCACACTATGGCCCCGGGCTTCGTGCGGCTGCTACACATGATCATATCCTTGATATCATGCCCGAACCTTTTAAGCAGAATAAGGCGAAGACGATTCTCCAACATCTATCCGAAGCTTGGAGATGTTAGAAGGCCAACATACCTTGGAGGGTTCCTGGAATGCCGACCGCCATTGAAAACATCATTCTGCGGTATGTGAAAAACAAGGAAGGAACCTGAGACGTCCGATATGTGAGTGTTTTCATCATCTCATCTTCGACATATGTCTCACGGCTGCGCTTGAAGGAGAGGCGGCATAGCTACTCAACGGATGGTCTGTATGTTAGTGCAGAAGAGGCTGTCACCCTCTGCGCTGAGAGTCTGCCCACCATCCTGAGAGCCGTAAGTTCACTCCCATTCCATTCGCTCCAGTCCAAGTATCACCGAGATTTTACTCATTTCAATGCTAGGTCCCTACCCATAAGTGTGACGAAATTGTTGTCTTAGGCACTTAGGAAATAAACTCGTAGAAGCATACTTGACGGCCGACGGAGCTCAGGTGCAGGTCCCCGATGCTCGTTCCAGGCCCAAGCCGCTACAAGCTTTTGCTTCGCTCGCGTCTACTACCGCAGACGATGCTCAGGACGAAGGTCTATTCTCACGAGAAGACCAACCGCGCAGAGACGGCCATTATGGAAATGAGGTCCTAGAGGACGATAAAACTGCGTTTGTGACAATGACAAAGAACACCTTCCAGAGCCGCCTGCATCACCTACATCCAACACACCGTTGCTGTGTCAAAGCGGGGTCGAGTTCCATCTGCAAACCGGCTGTCAATATTGTATGTGGCGGGAACCCGGCGTTTGGTCGTCGATGCTGAAGTCCACTATTTTCGCGTGTATAGAGCCGAAGGCCGCATGGAACTGCCCTTGTCAGGTCGCATGTTCATGAGTACGACATCGACCTTGGAATGGGAACAAGCAGGGACACAATGCAGTCCACACAACGTTCTGATTTACTCAATATTTGCTAAGACGGTGCATGTTCCTGGGTGACTGCACTCGTGAGTGCAGACTTACTGATGTTTGACACCATGTGTGTGTCCTCGTGGCAGGCACACGTGTCCCCATGGTCCGGATGAATTCGGCACTCCACATGTAGTCCTCATGTGCTTAAATAGTGGGTGTTCCTCTAACATTTGCTGTCGTGTCCCACCATCTAACTGATCTACTTCTGATGTCCCTCAGTGGTCGCTCCCAATCGGCCCTCGCTGGTCTGGATGGTTCGGATGCCGAAGATGATGTACAGTGAGCTCAAAAACCCTTTCCATGCTGACCCTAACAGCAGTGAATGAGGTGTACTGCCAAACACCGTGGGAATTTTGGTTAGCTTTGGTGGAGTCATAAATAGTACATGCCCTTGGCTACAAGATTGCCCACTAGGTCATGTGATTTCATTCACAGGCTGGCAAGATATATGCAATATAAAACAGCAATGTCATGGAAAGGGTTTTTGAGCTTTTGAATTGATGAGTAGAATCATAGTGTTTTTGCTATTGTTTGTTAGTACAAACAAAGGTACATATGTAAACATGATGTCTGAGCTCAAAAAAGTTCACACGCCTCTTTGTTCCCCATTACCATCATGGTCAGATCCCTTTCCCTCACTCAACAAAGCACCATCCTTTCTTTGCTTGATTCTGGACTCTCTGGTGAAGCCATTGCCAAGAGAACTGGTGTTAGCCCTTCCACCATATCCAAACTTCATTCCAAAGAGCATCCTACCCTTCTAAAAGCCATTGGAGGTCGTCCCCCTAAGCTCTCTCCTACCAATATTTGTCATGCTCAACACCTCATCACTTCTGGGAAGGCTGAAAATGCTGTTCAAGTGACCAAAACTCTTTCCAACCTTACCAACCAACCCCTCTCTGCCAGTACAGTTCGTCTTCACTTGAAGAAAGCTGGTATGAAGGCTGTAGTCAAGACCAAACGCCCTATTCTTTCTGCCAGACATCGCAAAGCTCATTTGGATTTTGCTTATAGTCATAAAGACTGGACTATAGAGGGCTGGAAAAAGGTGGTATGGTCTGATGAGACCAAAATCAATCGTCTAGGATCAGATGGACACAAATGGGCATGGAAAAGGGCAGGAGAGGGGCTTAGTGATAGGCTGGTTGAAGGAACACTCAAGTTTGGAGGGGGTTCGTTGATGATGTGGGGCTGTATGACTTGGCAGGGAGTTGGCTTTGCTACCAAGATTGATGGTAGGATGGATGGGGATCTTATTGACGGATGTTCGCAGAGTGGGACCTTGAGTCTAAGGAGTGTGAACTCAGTCTTCGAGTTAGGACGAAGTCTATATCTATTAACGAACCTAAGGAGTGTGAACTACCCAAAGGATAAGTAAGAATAGGCTATAGTATAGAAGAAGGAACGTTACCTCAGTCTTCGAGTTAGGACGAAGTCTGAGGTGTAAGGGAAAAAAGATGAAGCTACGAGTATGGTATATTATGTAAGCGGTGCTCGCTGTACTCGGAAGTCACAAGAACTCCAACATGCTCCCTCAGCGAGTCTCTGGTTGAGAAATAAACCATACCGTGTTAGCCCTCTTCGTTGTAGCTATAAAACAGATATATTTTTGCGACGGCAGTGGCCCCGAGGTGTCCCATTAAGATGTTGACTGGCCTTGTCTGGTATTTCGAGTTGGTTGCTGCGCATGCGTGATTTGTAAGCAGTGCGTTGTTGACCGTTGTAACGTGACTCCACAGCCTCGCAGTGGGCTCGTTTTCCTTCTCCCCCCGTCACCATGCTCCCTCCACTCGTGTCGTCTCTTGTTTCATGACTGTGGGTCCGTAGTGTTGCTCTGACACTGTTAGATTCAAGAATGCAGCCATTTTGGGTAAGATAGAGAGGTTTGAGCTGCTGGGGTGCCGGTTTTGACTGATAGGGCGATTTCAGGCGAGAACTCCATCGTTTCAGGTGTCGTAACCATTCTCTGGCTTCGGAGTGGGTGCGAGAACGTTCTGATGGACTGGCAGGTGGGTTTGAAGCCACGGTTTTTTTGAATTTCAAGGCAAGGGCCTCAAACTGAACTGAGCGCTTATCAGGCTCGTTAGACGGCATCAGAGGCCGATCGAAGTCGATGAGTGGCTCGTTTGGATCGTCTTGAACATTCCTGTGTCCCCCCTCAACATTTTGAGTGCCCGATTTAAGATCCGGGCTCGTTTGGTCCGTTTCTGTGCACATGCTGCCTGCATCTGCAGCTGCAGGGGTAACCGGTGAGTTTGGAGGCTTCGGCTCTGCTTCACTGGTCGTATCCTGAGTGTTTACAGGTGGTGCACTCGTTATCACTTGTATAGGGTCTGTAGTATCGCTTTTTGGGACTCGGATACCGGGTGCTAGGCCTGAAGTGTCCCAGTCTTGCCTGTACATGCGTTCGGGTGCATGCGGGGTCCTCGTTAATGCGACCTGTGTGTCCTCGAGTGATGTAGCAGCAGTAGGGAGTTGAGGCTCGGACGTAGGTATGTGTACGGAGTATGTGATCAATTGCGAGCAGAGCGCTGATCGTGTTTCTCCAGTGACAACCTCGTTTGGCTCAGTGTCGAGTGTAGAATTATTTTGTAGATGGTTTCGGATTCGACCTGTGTGTATTACATTGTGCCCCCGGAGCTTGCCAGGTGGAGCATACATGTGGGTGGTGCGTTGAAGGAAAAGAAGATAGAATAGAGTAGGGGTAGGGTAGACCTGATAGGTTGCAGATAGTCCTGGGGACTCTGTCTGGAAAAGAGGACTGTAGAGAAAAAGAAACTGAAAAGACACTGTAGACACTTAGCTGTACTCTGACTGAAAACTCTCCAATCCCACTACCCTGGGACTCCCCTAGGGCTGTCCTGTCCTCACACTCAAGGATAGCAGCAGAAGAAGACTGCCACAGGCTGGTCTCACCAGCCTGTGCCCTCCAGTCTCTATAGTGGTGATTGATTTCTAACTAATACAAACTCGAGTCCAAGTTCCCACTTCGCTTACTAAGCAGCCACTCGCCTCGCAGCTAAGTCCCAATCCCAAGTACAAAACGGGGATCTAGCCCCTTAGAAAAACCAAACCAGCCTCAACCACTCCATACCTAGTCCATATCCTAGTAGGGAGCTTGCCTTCCCTACATCCGAGGGGGTCTTCGAATCTTGACTGTCCTCAGTCACTTCCCATACCAGAGACTTGGGTAGAGGGGAAGGAAGGGGGAGGACAGGGCCTCGCAACTTATCCAGCATCCAGTCGAGGGCTCGGAAGGTGGCTCGAAGCCAAATCGAAGGGGTCGAGGGGTCGAGAGGTGGTTCGAAGGGAGGCTCGAAGCCTCTTCAAAGGGGTCGAGGGGTCGAGGGAAGGCTCGAAGGGGAGGCTCGAAGCCTCTTCGAAGGGGTCGAGGGGCTCGAGTGGGCAGGGCCACTGTCAACGAGCTGGAACAGAGGCTTGAAGCCTGTACGAGATGGCCAAGGGCCTCGAGTCTCGATATGTACCTAAAAACGAATCTATCAGAGTTGTATATGTAGAGTTCGTGCACTCGAGGTGCCTTCAGTAGCTCAAACTCGTCCTTTAGACAGTCGACTACAAGCAAAAATATATAACATAAAATAGAAGCAAACCTATCCCCCTCTTCGAAGGGGGAAACGAGGGTAGTAACCCTTGTATTGGTCGTGGTGGTGGCGCCAATTGTCTGGGGCACCCTCGAGGGTTACTTCGAAGCTTCAAATCAAATACTGTAAAATTAGTCAGTAGGATATATACCTCTAGCACCCTTGGTGTGCTTGTGTCCTCGTAAGACCCTTGAGGCCAGTTAGCAGCATGTACGAACTAATGTATGTACTAAAAAGAAAATAAATTTGGAAAAGCGCACCGGGTCCCCATTATGTAGCTCTGCTTTGGTCCCTGCTTTGAATCAGGTAGCTGATGCTGTCAGGACAGTGCTCGAGGGGTTACTCGAGGCTGCCTGGCTCCTCGATAGTGCGCTTGAGCCTTGGGCTCGCATCTGAGGGCTTCTCTCGAAAATCTATACCTTGTGTCTGCTGACCTTCGAAGGGGTTCGTCGACCTTTGATTATCCTTGTTACAAGTAGTAGTGAGTAAAATGAAACAAAATAGAAACCGAAAACTTGAGCCTTCGAGCTCGAAAGGCGAGCTCATGTCTGTATATACCGAGGGGCTTGCTTCGGCACTTCCTTGCTCTCTTTCGAGGTCCTAGATGCTCGTAGATACTCGCTGTGGGCTCGCGAAGACTTGTGGCCCTCATGCATTCATTCCGAGGCTTCGATTTGCTGCTTCAAACCGACACTAGGCCATAGGGCCCTCATACTGTACCTGGGTATCCCCCTTCGAAAGTACAACCTGGGGGGGGGAGGGCGCCCTTGTCCTTCTCGCATCCTCGCCCTACCGCTCGATGACCAACTGAACATGTCGCCCTTGAGCGAGAGCAAGGGTCCAATGGGACAGGGCTGGGTTGCCAGATCGAAGGAGAGGTCTCGAAAACCGCTCGCCACTCCAGAGAGTGTCTTCTAGAAAGACCGAGAGCACCCTCCAGAGTAAACCTGTAAACAGACTACCATAAGTAACATATTCATGAAAGAAACTAAATACTTGAGCCTTCGAGCTCGATGCTCGATCTCGAGGGTCAAACTGCCTGCAACCACGCCTCGAGGGGGTCTCGTGCTTGCTGCTCTCCTCGAAGACCTTCAGGCACTCTAAACCGACGTAACAATGAGTAAAAACGTGTAAGAAAAACATAAAAAACATGAAGGGAATGCTCGGGTCTTGCCCCAAGTGCCAGGTGGGGCCCTGGGCTTCGCTTCGGCTCAATCCCCAGCCTTGTAGCCTCGAATACTTGATGTAGCACTCCATATAGCCTAGGATAGAGGAACCATAAGTCGACCGAACACAAACGAGGTGGGGAATACATGAGAACAGGCCCCTGGTTCGAGCAAGGGCCTTCTCGCAGCATTCGAGCTTCGCCTTCAAAGCAGGTAGGTGCCTGCTTCCTCACATGCAGTATCTCTGGTGTCCTGACTGTTGAGGTAGCCTTCTTGGTCGGTTTTCGAGTGCTGGGAGTTGCTGTAGACTCGAGAATAATGCTCCACCCACCAGAGTGGGGAGCCTTGACCTGTAGCATCAGTATTTCACCATCAGAAAACTGTACCTTTCCTCCATGTACTTCATAGCCTTGAAATGGATAGTTCTCAGACTCGTTGGATGAACTGGCATAAATTTTCATTGCAGTATCGTCATGGTTGTGGAATGCGAGTGGACGCGTGGCCTTGACACGTAGCAATGTGGCGCAAACTTGATTAGTCAGCTGACTAATCTCGCCCGGACTTGTAGCGCCAGTCTCTACACCGAGACTTCGAGTCCATCCCTGCCACAAATATATCAGTAAACCTGCCATATCGCTCGACCTACCGCTGCAGTGAGCTATCCCAAAATCAGGTATGAATTCTCTTATCCTCCGGGTGACTGCTTTTAGGGTTTTTCTTTGACTTTTCACCTCTGGTGGCTTCCTTCGAGCCACCACCCTTGATCTTGCTTCGACCTCGAACTCTGACTTGATTTCTTCGACTTCAACACTTCCAGCTTGCTCTGGGACCTCGCATAGGTCACCTCTAGGCTCTGGTAGGGGCTTGTGGGCTTCGAGGGCATCAACTGCTGCCTCATCTGATCGCTCGTCAGTGTCTGGTTTGTCTTCGGCATCCTGAGGCTCGTTGTGGGGAATCTGAGGTGGGATATCAGTGTGGGGTGATGGAAAGGATTGGGAATACTCGGGTTGGGGAGCAGGTATGTGCCCCATAGCCTCTTTCACTTCGAGCTCGACTGAAGCCTTCGTCCCTAGTAATTCTTCTTCGTTTTGCACCTCTGGCTTCCTGTGTAGACAGCTTCCCTGTAACTCGACCATTAGCAACTCATTTCCCATCATTGGAGTGATGTGTAAGTTGTCGAAGATAGCTTCGTGCCGCCCCTCGACAGGGGATGAGATGCTCGATCCTGCTGCCACTACCTCGACACTGTCGACTTCGAGAATGCGACCTCTCGAGCCATCCTCTGGCACCTTTAAGGGCATTGAAGAGTCCTGAAAATCATGAGTTAGTGGGTAAGGTTCAAATGAGGTAGAACTTGGGAACTTCGAGGCCATCGTGCCTGGCCTTTCTGGCCTCGCCCTCTCGCTGCATTCCTCCTGAGCCCTCGTGGCTCTCAACTCTTGCACCACAGCTTCGTACCGGGCCTCTCGAGCCCTCCATTGGTCTCTCTCAATGCATGCTTGCCTCGAATCCAAGCGGTATCCTTTCTCGAGCAAGCTCTCAGCCTCTCGGGTGACCTGGCATGTGGGCCATGGGTCATCTGCATACCGCCTTCGATCATTCCACTCCAGCCTTTGAAGAACCTCGCATCGAAACCCTTGATCAAAGCCTTCGAGGTAAAGGTCGTCCTTCTCAATGCTCGAAAGCTGGTTTGTGACTCGAAGATGCATCGCAACCTTGGTAAAACATAACCGGTAATCAAGCAGGGCCTCGAATGAATCAATCTTGACCTTCTTTTGCTCGTCCACTAGGTTGTAGAGGTCGTACTTCGAATACCGAGCTGGAGGCGACCTAAACTGCAAGTAAAGTCGAGATGCATCAGTAACGAAATCAGCCCAGTCTCTTTCAGCATGGAGTAAGCTTCTCCATCTCTTGAACTTGTCAATGCCAAGGTACCAGATGGCCCATCGAGCCCAGTCACGATCTTCGAAGCAGCCGGCCTGCATGCAGAGGCTTCGAACATCCTCAAGGTACCATAATAAGTCGTCTGGATGCCCCGAGAACCTTGGGGCATCTCCTTCTTGCCTCCGAGGCATTCCATCGAGGGGCTGAGGTGAGGTTTGCAACCATTCAACCACGAGCTCGCTCTCGAGGCTTGAACTCGACCTTCGAACCAGGTTTTCATGCCTCGACTGACTCTCGTAACTATTGTAGTCCCTGTAGTAATGCATAGTAAGTAAATTAGACAAAGAAAAATCACGTAGCTGGTCCGGAAAATCTGTTTTCGCGACCCGGCTTCTCTCGTCTTGCCTCGAGGGTCACCTCTGTGCCTCGAAATCACCTAAAACTCGTACCTGAAACTTCTAATGCATAGATTAATGCCTAAAATTGAAAATATGGATACTTAGCTTGGTTCCTAGGCACACCAAACTGCCAGTAGATATGTCCTCTTCACCAAAGACCAAAGTCCCCTCCAGGTGGGCTCCAGATGAAGGAAAAGAAGATAGAATAGAGTAGGGGTAGGGTAGACCTGATAGGTTGCAGATAGTCCTGGGGACTCTGTCTGGAAAAGAGGACTGTAGAGAAAAAGAAACTGAAAAGACACTGTAGACACTTAGCTGTACTCTGACTGAAAACTCTCCAATCCCACTACCCTGGGACTCCCCTAGGGCTGTCCTGTCCTCACACTCAAGGATAGCAGCAGAAGAAGACTGCCACAGGCTGGTCTCACCAGCCTGTGCCCTCCAGTCTCTATAGTGGTGATTGATTTCTAACTAATACAAACTCGAGTCCAAGTTCCCACTTCGCTTACTAAGCAGCCACTCGCCTCGCAGCTAAGTCCCAATCCCAAGTACAAAACGGGGATCTAGCCCCTTAGAAAAACCAAACCAGCCTCAACCACTCCATACCTAGTCCATATCCTAGTAGGGAGCTTGCCTTCCCTACAGCGTTCGACTACGTTGCTTCGCATTCTTGCCTTTGGGTTCTCGTGGTGGTTCCCCTTGCACACAAGGTGGGTGTTTGACTCCGTCGAGCCATATTCACCACTGCCTTTGGTAATGGGGATCCCAGGACCTTCGTTGGTGCCGATTTCAGTCTGGGCGAAGACTTTTTCAGTCAGGCCAGGCCTCTTGTCGTTTAGCCAGTGGTGCGTCCGAGATACCAGTTGTAGGTCTTTGCTCATAGCTGAGTAGGGCCGATTGAGCACACGGGAGTCGTCAGAATAGGATGTAGATGGGTTTGTCCCATTTGGTAGTTTCCCTTCGAAGTTTGGTTGGCGCGCTATGCTTGAACATTGTATGTGGCCTGCAATAGGGCTATATGAAGTGTGCATGGCGGGCTTTTGAGTACGTGTTCTGGCGGCGAGCTTGTACAGAGTGTTGTGCTGATGGGCTACTCCAACAGTTGTCGGTCCGGCAGTTAAGCTGCACTTGTTCCATTCGAAGGTGGTTCTTATTCCTTGGCTGGCAAGGCACGCAATTGAGAGCAAGTTCGAGGTAAGGTTTGGCACATAGTAGACATCATGTAAGATGACGTGGCCTTCTCCCTCGTTCCCCAGATCTGTATCGAGGACTATTTGGCCGACTCCGACTGCAGACACAGTATTTCCGTTTCCAACTGTGATTGGCTGTGTAGGTATGTACTTCGTAGTAGTTGATTTTGGATGTTTGTCCGATGCCACAGCCAGGGAATTCACTGTCCGGAGAAAGCACGAACAAGCACTGAGTATTGATGCGTCATGTCATAGTCCACCTACAATGGTTGCTGCCCAGGCAATGGCCCCGGGTGTGACTGCAGAGACTTGCCACTTGCGTCCATTCGTTTTTGGTCCACCACGCCGCACGAAGCCTTTTGCAAGGGACATCTTGCCCCACAGCGCTGCCTTCAGAATCTGCAAAACATGTTAGTAGCGAGTTACAACAAAAATGATTCCTTTACCTGTCCGAGTGGTTCCCAGTTCATAAACGGTTTTCGCATATCAACTCTCATATTCTTGAAGAGGAAAGGGAACCACATGGTAAACTTTTGGTTGGGCGTGCCCACATTCTTGACACCGAGCATCTGGACAATCTCCGGAATTTCGAGTCGAGCAAAGCTGGGAGTGAAGTGGGCTTTGGGAAGACCGAAGATCTCTTCCACGTTGTCCCACAGTTTGTACAAGATATCGGATCGGCCACTTTGCATGGCTTGTGAAAACTACACGAGCGTCATGACTCGTCAGCTATGTAATATGTGCAGGGATTGGATGTGGTTGACACACCATATCGTGAAAGGAATTCGTGTTTCTGATCCTGCATAGGTGGTCAGGCAGGGATGCATCAAGTTCCGCAACGAGGCATAGCTCCTCTGTCAGTACAGTGGCATAACGATCGGCGGTGGAGAACGGTGGGGCAGACACTGGATGTGCCTGAGAAATCGCGTCCGTTGTTGGGGTTCGCGGGAAGAACAGCTCTGTAATTACTCCATATTTCTTCGCCAGTGTCTTGATCTCACTTTCATACGCAAGCAACTCGGGAGGAACATCTTTCTTCGCCTGCTTCGGTTTGTTTGCTTCTAATATCATATTTCGTTCCTTCAATTCACGATTACAGGTTCGTTCGACATCGAGTTGGAGCTGAGCAATTCTGAGCGCCTGATATTTAACCAAGTTAGAATCCGGACTGCTGATGATGTCGAAGTGTAGCGCACCTCATCGAGGCCGCTTTTCGGACCCCTACCATATGATGCAGACTCGAGATCGAGCTGATCTACAGTGAGCTCAAAAACCCTTTCCATGCTGACCCTAACAGCAGTGAATGAGGTGTACTGCCAAACACCATGGGAATTTTGGTTAGCTTTGGTGTAGTCATAAATAGTACATGCCCTTGGCTACGAAATTGCCCACTAGGTCATGTGATTTCGTTCACAGGCTGGCGAGATATATGCAATATAAAACAGCAATGTCATGGAAAGGGTTTTTGAGCTTTTGCATAGATGGGTATTCTAGTACTTGGTATAACCTCCTTTGGCTTTCAACACTGCCTGAACCCTCCTAGGCATACTCTCAATCAACTTCTGACACTCTTCAACTGGTATCCCTTCCCATTCTTCCTGAACTCTCTCCCACAACTCATGAATTCCACTAGGGGGGTTTTCATGTTGTGCAAGCCTCCTCTTGAGGCAACCCCAGAGATGCTCAATGGGGTTTAGGTCTGGAGACTGTGCAGGCCACACCATGGTCTGGAATTCTTGCTCTTCCAGCCAATTCCTGACCATTCTGCAGGTGTGCTTGGGGTCATTGACCTGCCGAAAGATGATGTCAGGAGGATTGAGACCATAATACTCCAGGGTTTGCTGGAGCTCATCCCTCAAAATTTGAAGGTAAAGATCTGTTGGAGTTCTTGTGACTTCCGAGTACAGCGAGCACCGCTTACATAATATACCATACTCGTAGCTTCATCTTTTTTCCCTTACACCTCAGACTTCGTCCTAACTCGAAGACTGAGGTAACGTTCCTTCTTCTATACTATAGCCTATTCTTACTTATCCTTTGGGTAGTTCACACTCCTTAGGTTCGTTAATAGATATAGACTTCGTCCTAACTCGAAGACTGAGTTCACACTCCTTAGACTCAAGGTCCCACTCTGCGAACATCCGTCAATAGGTTATGAGCCCCGCCTGTGCAGAACTATAGTCAAGAGTACACCAGTCTATCTAAGCCTACAGAATGTCCCACCCTTCTGCTTCGACTGTGATCCCTACTCAGGCATCAGCATCTACAGCACCCACCTCCACACTTACTACTGCCTCGTCAGTGAAAACCAAGCAGGCCTCGAGTCGCCTCTATGACATTCCGTCACTAGAAGACGACGGCTCGAACTTCCACACATGGAAGGTCAGGATCTGCATGATACTCGACGTACGAGACCTGTGGGATGTCGTTGGAGGAAACACGACTACTGCACCGGACCCGTCAACTGATCCCATAGGCCACGCCGACTGGATGATCAAAGACAAGGAAGCCCGATGTCACGCACCAAAGGTGTTTGGTGACGTGAGCATGGACTCAGAAGCTGAATGATGAAGAACGGAGAAGCCTAGCCCTAATGCGAAGAATGACTGATATTGCCAGCAGTCATCCATCGCACAAGAACCATCCTTAACGTTAGGGAAGAAACCGCTCGAGCGCCCGAAAAAACTTTTTGAGCGCTAGTTTACGGCATTCCGATTTTTCGAATATCTCCGTCAATTTTAAAGATATCGACACCATTCCCACGCTCACAGGAAGCTCTCGACCACGCCATCCTGCCTACCAAATTTGGTAACGATCCGCGCACTCCACGATTTTCTGCATCATTTCTACCAACGAACGCCCATTTCACCAATATTTATCGTAATGGCCACCTCCTCGACCGTCTCTTCGCTCGTGTCCTTTGCTAGGGAGAATAACTACGAGTACTTGCCAGGAATCCCCACTAGCTCTCGCCCTGAAGCCTCCTGGTTCATCCCTCCCTCGTCCATGACCTCCCATCCTATCGCTTTGGGACAGTGCGTTCTTCTCGTCAGTCTGACGTCAAGGAAGACGTTCTTTGGTCGCCTCAAGTCTGTCGTCAGGCTTGAGAGGTCTCATGTGGTTGTTTCGGTCTCTCCAGTCGAAAAGGATTACGGATTTTTCCTTCCTGCCCCCTGCAACGTCTATCTCTCAATCTCGTCCTTCATTCTCCCAAAATTGTGACAGCTCCAGTATCAACTACTCTCATCTACTCTATCTGATCGCATTCATGACGATTTTGAGGCACTTCTCCCTGCCCTCATTGGAGAAGACAGCCCCTCCTCCTCCTCATGCCCTCCAGAGCACTAGTTGCACCTGGTACAGGTCGCTTTGCAGAGAGGAGAGAGGGGGGAAAGTTGCGAAATCCTAAGCCCTGACTACCCTGGAGACCCCCAAAGTTGGCCCCTGGCAGAAATCCCCACAGTTCTTCTTTCGGACGTGCAGCATATCGCCCCAATGAATCTGGATCTCAGATCTAGGAGTCAGAGTGACTCATTTGCAGTCATACCCCCTTATTCAGCAGTGACCAGTGCGCTTACTCATCCCCCTTTCTGTCGCATTATTCATCTGTTCCTTAATGACTCATTCTATTTCAAATGATTTGTGATATTCTTCGTCATGCTGACTGATTTTACTTACCAATCGCTTACTGTCCTTACTCAGCCTTGCTCGGCCTTACCAATCCTTTACCAATCATCTTACCAATCGCTTACAAACCCCTTACAAAGTGTTTCCCTCTATTTACTTCAGGCTGCGCTACCTTTTGTATATAAGTACCAATACGTCGCAGCAAGTAACACATACAAGCAAGTAGCCCCCCCTGCATAGGATACCGTCCCCTTTGTAGTGAGACTATTGCCCATTCTTTATCGACGTTATCTGCCTTATTGTCGTCGCTTTAAGGCCCTTCATTATCTTCTTTATTCTTGCAGTATCTGAGGCTCCATTAAGGGTCTATTTACTGTCATTCTTCTTCATCTTACGTCGCTTCTAGGCTCCGAGTAGCCTAAATTACTTCGCTTTTCTGTTGTTCCCCTGCTCCCCTCTCGTCAGGAGCACCTTCCCTTCTGCCCTAGTCATCTAGGTGTGCAGAACCCCTCCCCCACTTCGCTGTAACCGATCCCTCGAGCCAAAGTCCGCGTAGGTAAACCACCGACTCGGCAATTGTCTTTGTGTTGGTTTTTTTTGGTGTTTTCGCCATAGATCCACACGTCGACTCACACCGAGCCCAGATAATACTCACGTTGAAGGATGAACCCCTCACTGAAGTTCTCCATGCACCAACGGCAGCAGAGATCTGGACAAAGTTGTGTCAGCAGTACGAAGGGCACGGCAAGCAGACCATTGCCTATCTCATAGGCAAGCTCTTCCGTGGAACACTCTCGGCGGACAGTCCAATGCACAACCAGCTAAATGCTATGTGGCAAAAAGCACGCATACTAAAGTCACTCGGTCAACCCCTCGATGACTCCCTCGTAGCCATCGCTATGGTAATTTCCTTACCACCTTCCTATGCGACACTCCGTACCATCCTGATGTCCTCGAATGACAAACTTTCGATCGACTCCGTAATATCCCAAGTGCTCGTTGAAGAGAAGTCACAGCAGCTTGCCTCCGGTGGGCAAAGTGCACTCATTGCACGAACATCTGGACATTCAAAGTCAAACACGAAGGATGATAAGAGGAAACTGAAATGCGGGTACTGCAAAAAGAAAGGGCACAGCGAAGATGAATGTCGAAAGAAGAAAGCCGACAAGGCTGGATCAAACTCGACACCTGACCACAAGGGAAAATCAGGAGACAAGGAGAAAGACGAGCATTCAGCAAATCTCGCTCACATACCCTCTGTGCACAATGCGCCACTCCGCCTCTTCGTAGCACAAACACACAGCCACATCCCTCGCACGCACTGGATACTAGACTCCGGAGCCTCTGCACACATGTGCTGTCAATACAGTTGGTTCACCACCTTCAAACGGCTCGTATGTATTCCGCGGCTACAAGCGCGTCCTGGTTGTGAAATGGGCTGACCCTCACATCCAGAAGATAGCTGGTGAATTGAATTCATTCGTTTTCGGAAAGGGTGGGACGACAGTCAAACCTGGGTCTACTGGTCCAATGGAGGATCTATCCACGGAAATTGATGCAGCGATGGCAGCAATGGACGCTGCCGCACTGGCGTCGGATGATGATGCTGATCATACCACAGATGAGAGTGTTCCCAATCCAACTACTGCGGGCGCCTCATCCCCCAGTCTAAGTGCTGCAGCCCCAGCCACTGTCGAATCTATACAGCCTGTCATGTCATCTGAAGATCCTAGTACTGTCGTCATTCCCATCGCCATTCCCGTCGCCGAGACCACAAGTACTACTATTAGTGCACCGAAGTCTACCAGGGGCCGTAAGGGTAGTAGAGGTAAAGGTAGACGTACTGTCAAGTAGTTTTCTATAGTTGCCTACGGTATTACAGATACCGTTGCAATTATATTACCGTCGTACTCAATTACAGGGTTCGCGCATTCCTGAAATTTGACTAAGTCCCGAAGTGTTGCATAAATTAAACGGAGTTAGAGTGGTAAACATGGTCCTATGGACCAGCGGTAAGCTATGCCGCTCGTTAGTTTAATTAGTTTTAACTAGTCATTACCCTAGTGACTATTAGCCTTAACCTAATGTCTAAATGTAGGGTAATGTTAGGGCGTGAGTTCGAATACCGATGCGACTGAAAAAAAATTACTAGCAAGTACTGCCAATTACTAAGCCAATTACGATAGTAGATTGTGATCGGTGGATAAATAGATATGATAATAAATAGATAATGGTACTAAAGATAAGATAGGATTAAGATTAAATGATAAGTACAATCAGGCAGGACCGATTACAACAAATCAGTAGATAAAGCCTAATGCGGACAGCTAGTTATTTTTTAATTGTTGTCATCTTGTGATGTCATTGCAATGGTATCACAACGTGTACTACAACGGCATATCCCGAAACGGCTCTTGGTCATGTGACATATTACGATAGACGGCAATGGACCCTGCGCGTGTCGCGAAGGCTATTGCAATGACATAGTAACATGGGGGTGATTAAGCCAAAATGGTAGGAATGACCCCCACAGCCTTACTGCCATTGGTATTGCAATGGGTGTTGCAACGGCACGGCGACAACGTAATAATGTCAATTACAATGAAAGCTTCACCACTGCAATTATATTACAAATACGAGTTTCATTTTAATAATTACAATCGCTTGCAATGGATTTAAATAAATTTAACAAATTTCCGACAGAAGAAAGAGGTTGAGTTCCTTGGAATGATCATAGGTGTTGATGGTATCAAAATGGACAAGTCAAAGGTAAAGGCAATCAGGGATTGGCCAGTCCCCACCAGGGTCAAGTCAATCAGGGCTTTTCTAGGCTTGGCAAACTTCTATCATTGCTTCATCAAGAACTTCGCTTGCATCACCTGCCCACTCAACAACCTTATGAGGAAGGATCAGCCCTGGACCTGTCAGGAGGAACAGCAGCACTCCTTCGATGCTCTAAAAGAAGCCTTCACATCAGCCCCCATCCTCGCCTTTCCTGATCAGGATAGAAGGTTCCACCTCAAAACTGATGCCTCAGACTTTGCCACCAGTTTGGTGCTCTCAGTAGAGGCCCCTGATGGGCTGTGGCACCCTGTGGCTTATTACTTGCACTCTATGACCCCTCCCAAGCGAAACTATCAGGTCTTCAACAAGGAGATGCTTGCCATCATCTGGGCATTGGAGACTTGGAGACATTACCTGGAGGCCACCCCCTATGAGTTTGAAATCTGGATGGACCACTTAAACCTCCAGTATTTCAAAACAGCACAAAACCTCGATCAGAGGCAAGCTTGATGGGTCCAGTACCTTTCACAGTTCAACTATAAGCTTGTCTACAAACCAGGGGCTTCTATGGCAAAGGTGGATGTGCTGTCATGAAGGGAGGACCACAAGGTAAAAGGGGACAATCAGGAAGTAACCCTTATCAACCTCACTCAAGTTGTGGCAATCTCAGTAGGCATGGATAAGGCTCTCGAAGCTATCTTGAAGGGAGTGACATCAGCTATGGTCCCACCAGAGGTCTATGAGCTCAGGGAAGGTCTCTATGTCAGGGACAATCAGGTTTATGTTCTGCCATCAGCAGTTCTCCCAGTGATCGAGGCACACCACGATACCCCTGTCACTGGTCACCCTGGGTGGAGCAAGACCCTCAAACTTGTCTCTCATAGTTATGTCTGGCCATCCATGTCCCAGTCAGTAAAGGACTATGTATTGTCTTGCCACTGCTGTCAAATGGCAAAAGGATCTCAGAGACCCCCTGCAGGGAAACTGCACCCCAACCTGGTACCTGACATGCCCTGGAAGGATGTCTCAGTGGACTTCATGGATGCTCCTCAGGCCAATGGGTTCAATAACATCATGGTGGTAGTGGATCGGTTCTCAAAGGAAGTGGTCTTTGTCCCTATGGTGAAGACTGTCTTGGCTCTTGGAATGGCAGAACTCTTTCAAGATCATGTGTGGACCCAGCATGGCCTTCCCTTCACAGTCATCTCTGATTGAGGCCCACAGTTTTCCAGCACCTTCATGATGGACCTGTCAAAAATGCTTGGCATTAAACCCAAACTCTCAACTGCCTTCCACCCTCAAACCAATGGCCAGACTGAGCAGCTCAACCAGGAAATCCAGCAGTACCTCTGCCTCTTCATAAACAACCAACAGCACACCTGGCCCTCCTGGCTGAAGATTGCTCAGTTTTCCTACAACCCAAAAAGGCAGGATTCCACTGGTCACCCCCTGTTCTCTGTCACTTGCACTTATACCCCTTGTCATGACCATGCCTTGCCCGACCATTTCCCACGCCTCCACACCCTTTCCGACACCTCCGCCCACCTCTCTGACGCCCTCCGACCCATTCCCGACCAAGTCCAATGCTTAATAAGCCTGCCGACCACTCTGCCACTGCATCCGAGCAATTGCCGCTGTCAGCCACTGTCGGTCTTGACTTGTAACCACCATTCATCTATATTGGGTTGACCCCCTGTGGGTCATGTGATCATCTTAGGGGGCTTTATCCATTTGGGGCCACTGGGCCGATTAGGCACAGCATGGTGCCTGCACCGCGTGGTGCTCTGAAGGGTCGCACCGCTTTCTGGGATTTTGGCCTGGCCTGTGATTGGCTGTTGGTGAGCGCTCCGTCACAATCTTATCCACTTGTAGATATGTCCTTTATCTTTTCCATTCCTCCACTGTTAGCCTTCATTCCATCATGAAGTTTTCTGACACCTGCTTCCCCTTGAAAATTTCTGTACCTCCATATGTTAGTTCTGACATCCCAATACCGTACTGCCTCAGTCCTGCTGTAGTGTATAAATACCCGTACGGTACCCTGATGTCTCCTCAGTCTGAATATCGATGTAAGTTCCCCATTCCGAGCCTCTGTCCCTCTCCTCTAAGTCCCTCTGATCTCTCTGTACTTAGCCTGCCTCCAAAATACAAGGGCCAAGCTTGTACAAGGGGGCAGTGCACGAGCTGAACCCGACGCCCTCCTCTGACCTCCGCTCCACTAGCCAGAAACTCTGTCAGCCCTTTCGGCCAATCCCTGCTCTGCTGTAGGGAGTGTAATCTCCCTAGGGCTGAAACCCGCCGCTTTTCGGCATTCCTTCGCCGCCACAATGCTCCGACAGTCCTCAGGGTCTCATACCGCCATATTGCGGCAGTTCCCGACCGCTACGACCTCTGTAATCATCCCCACTGTTGTCTATGGGATTCCGCTGCCTTTCGGCCGCCAATACAGCCAGAACGACCGCCTCTGCCATCTAAAAATAGCTCCGCCCACCCTTGTGCCTTCCCACTGCCTCACATGCCCCTATCACCGCCACAAAAATGCCGCTTCGCTTCCAGGTTCCATTCTGAGGGCCTAGCCATGTCTTTTCTGACCGCCTCAGCCCCTGGACATGTGAAACCTGTCCGTTGGCTGTCGGAAACCCTTTCCAAAGTGCCAGGTGTCAATCCTGTGACCCACCGCCCACTCCGACGCATGTTCCGCTGCCATTCCGATTCCAGACCCCATGTTTCATCCCCCAGAGTTTCTGCAGCTTTCCCTGCACTTCCTTGCTGTCCAGGCATGTCGTCTATACCCTCTCCCTTTGTTTACATATTTTTCCGAACAGTTTCACTTTGCTTTCCCTTCCTTTACTGTGATACATGTGATTTACCATACATCGGCCCTTTTCTGTCACTTTTTTCAACATTTGACAGCTCCGAAAACCGCCGGTTTTCACATAGCTACCGCCGCCTCTATGTTACAAGTATCACTGCTTCACTTAGAAAAAAAACCCACATTTTGCGGTCACCATCTGTGTTTCTGAGTGTCCCAGAGTCCCCAGAGTCGAGTCCCTTGAGTATTTTCGAGTTCTATGAGTCCTTGCTGAGTCCACAGAGTTCTTCGAGTCTACAGAGTCCTCTACGAGTCCCCAGAGAGTCTGCTTCGAGTTCCAGAGCCTACTTCGAGTCCCCAGAGTCACCCCTTTGAGAAACCACTGCCCTTCGAGTCATTCCACCGCTTCCAAAGTTCCACAGTGTTTGGAGTCATTCCCACCGATTTACAGAGTATAAACCGCCGCCCTTCGAGTCATTCCACCGCTTCCAAAGTTCCGCAGTGTTTGGAGTCATTCCCACTGATTTACAGAGTCTAAACCGCCACCCTTTGAGTCCTTCCACCGCTTCCAAAGTTCTGCAGTGTTTTGGAGTCATTCCTGCCGATTTACAGAGTCTAAGCCGCCACCATTCAAGTCCCAGCTCTTACTAGCCTTTGTAGCTCTTCAGAGCTGCCATATTTGCCTGCCTGGTGGCGGTAATTCGAGTTCTTCATCACCAACTACTCCTAGACCTTAGGGGATCTTTTCCCTCATCTCCCATAGCCTTTCTGACACCCCCTTCCGACTCACGACCCCTTGGGACGAGCCTAGGCATAGCCTACAGCTTTCCCCCCCTTTCCCCTTGCGCTCTCACAGGATGGGTTGCCCACATCGTTTTGGAGCCCACTGCGAGGGGTCTGTAGATCTGGAAGGGTGATCCCATTGCCCTACCTTCCAAAATCCAAATTTCCGCCGCCTTTCACTCTTGTCTTGGTATATTCATGCCTTCTGCTGATCCCAGAGTTGTTTCAGAGATCCTTTCATCATGATCAGAGAGTTTTTGACAGAGAACACCGCTGTATCCCATATCCGACCCCTCTCCCACCTTCGAGTTCCATAAGCCGCTGATTCCCCTGCCAGACCGCCAAGATCTGTTGCTGATAACCAGTTCCCCACCCCCCCCATCGATCCGACTGCCACTGTAATCGCCGCCCAAGAGCTTCCTGCACCCCCAGAGTTCCCTGACAGTGTCCAGCACCTTATCCCGCCGCCAGAGACTCGGTTCCGACACACTTCCCCTCCTGATAGCCCCTCCGACTCTTAATTGTGCCGCCATGGCTCCCCAAGATATGCCACTTAGAGGGTCAAACAAAGCCCCAAAGTTTTCAGGCAAAACCGAAGATATTTCGGCCTACTTTGAAGATATTGACCAGATCTGCTCCGATACTGGAGTTTCCGATGACAAGAGCAAGATCAAGTGGGCTATTCGTTATGCCGACCGCCCTGAAGCAGAATTATGGTCCTCTTTAGATTCCACAGCTGGAGATGACTGGGAGGCATTTGCCAACGAGGTAATCAGCTTCTATCCAGGTGCCAACACCCAAGGCTGCCAGTATACCAAATCCGACCTCGAAACCTTGCTCTACTGCCAAACCCGACAGCCTATGCCATCCCTCAATGATCTTGGGAAGTATGTTCGAGAGTTCCGACGCGTTGTAGCCCTCATTGGCAAGAAGAAGAGACTCCCTAGCAACTTCATTGATGAGAAGTTCCTTGCAGGGTTTTCACCCAGTTTCCGAGACCGCCTTGCCACCCGACTGCAGCTCACTGATCTAGACCATGATGCTGACGACCCCTGGCCATTTGACGATGTATACAAACATGCCACCTTTCTCCTGAGTGGTTCTCATCAGAATTTTGCTCAAGTCAACCACTCCGCCCTGTTCCCTGCCTCCTATCCCCATCCGACTCCTCTGCCGACTGTTCTGAAGAGATAATATGTCCAAGCCACCAGTTCCGCACCCATGCCACCGCAGCAGTGGTCGGAACCGATGTTCCGACACCCCTCTGGTTTCTGCTGCTTCTTTTGTGGTGGAACTGATGGCCATAGGGCCGCCGATTGCACCCTCTGCCAGGAATATGTCCGCTGTGGGCAACTCTTCTTGTGAGAGTGCAAGGGGAAAGGGGGGAAAGCTGTAGGCTAGGCCTAGGCTCGTCCCGAGGGGTCGTGAGTTGGAAAGGAAGCGGGAGGGAGTGGCTGGCGGTGAAAGAGAATGCTTCCTTGGGTCGGAAGGGTACTGGCGGGGTAGAACTCGAGCGGCCGCCGCAGAAAGGCGGGAGGGGATTAGTTTCGTAGGTTGGATAGTCGGGGAGGCTTAGAACTCGAAAGGCGGCGATGTAGGACTCGTGTAGGCTGTCGGAAGACTCGAAGACTCGAAGGGGTGACTCTGAAGGCAGCAGAAAAATTTTATATCACAAGGGGACTCAAATTTGGCGGTGGGACTCTGTGGGGATCTCTGTGGACGCAAGGGGAACTCAAAAGACTCGAAGATACGCAAGAAATCGACTCTGGGGACTCAAGGGGACTCTCAGACACACAGATGGTGACGCCAGAAAAGTGGGTATATTTTTCCTAAGTACAGCGGTGTTTTGTATCGTAGAGGCAGCTGTCACAAAGGAATATTTCGGCGAAATTCGGAGCTGCCATGTGTCAGAAAAAAAGTGACAGAAAGGTGCCGAAGTATGGCACTACAGGCCGTAGGTACGCAAAGTAGGCAAAGGAAAGCAAAGGAAAGGCAAAGAAAGGGTAAAGCGGCGAAGGGGGACGTGCCTAAGGTCTCTGGACTACTGGCTGATGCTGCGGGGACTCTTGGGGGCGGTCTGGTGCGGTGCGGCGGTACTACTGGCGGCGGTGAGCGTCGGTGTCTCGAGTCAGGCTACAGGTACCGAGTAGCCGACGTCACAAGTGATGGGGTAGACTGCCGATGGTCAGTAGACACTTGATAGGCATGTGGAGGGCCGACGGCCGACGCAGATAGGGGGCGGACGATGAATGGGGACGAGTATAGGGGTAGGCAGTGACTTGTAGCAGTGACGAGTGTCAGTGATAGGGGTTACTTCCTGATTAGGTGGCGGCGGCGTTGGTAAGCGAAGGAAGCGCTTGTATTAACCGAGGTAGCCGAGAGTGGAGCGGCAGCGACCTTTCCGAAGGACGGTAGACCCGTGGTGAGTGGTTAGGGCGATAGGGGAAATGGTATAGGGTTATGATACTCAGCCCTAGGGAGTATGGACTCCCTACACCTCCTGGGGTCTTCGAATACTGACCGTCCTCAGTCAGGGGTACTCGGTGACACGGATCGGTGACGAGATTCCGTCGACAGGTGGCTGTGCTCGGAACAATGGCAAGCGGGACGGGGACCTCGGTCACGTGCTGTGGCAAAAATGCTTCCGCGTCAACAAAGGGTTGCCAAACATACCAAACAAGTCGCCACCACTTCGTCCTTTCTTTTCTAAGTCTCTTCACCACCGCTACTCGCCGCAACTTCAAACGCAACATGTCCCCATCGACGTCTCAGACTACCGCGCTCGAGAAATCCAAGACCCAGCAGCCGAGATACCTCTTGCCTGATGCCGCACGTGAGCTCGTTCCAGATATGTGGGTGGCCCACATGGCCAAGTTGGACGCTCTTCTGGGTGAGATCCCTGATGAGTCGGCCACCGACGACGAGGCACGGGAGTGGATGGACAGGTACTGCGAGGTGTCGGTGAGTGCCCTTCATGCTCTTTCTGGTCCTCGGTCACAATGGGGCGTGCAGGAAAACATCGAGAACCTGCGCCAGTTCGCATCCGACCACAGTACCGAGGCACCCCAGTACCTGGCAGAAACGAAACAAGCACTTTCTGAGGCGCTCCTCAGCCTGGCCCCTCTTCGGAAACGGTTTCCCTGACGAGCCAAGAAGTCGAAGGCTCGAGCTACCCAGGTAGGGACTAGTGGCTCGCAGGCAGGCGGTGTTACGATACGTACTCTTTTCTTTTTCTTTCTTCTCTTCTCATCTTATCTAATCTCTCTTATCTTATCTTGAGATCTTATCAGATCTTATCTCGTCTTATCTCTCGTCTTATCTATGGACTCACCCAGACCTTGGCCATGTGCCTGCCATGTGGCTCAGGCCTAGGCCGGTCCGGACCATGATGTCATAGTGATGTCACTGTGATGTCATGCCTTATGTCTTCCTCATGTATGCCTCACCTCTACCTCATGTACAGTAGTATATATACCCAACACAATAGCCCAGCTAGCCCCAAGCTAGTTCATTTGGGTTTCGTCCCTACTTGCTTCTAGATCCTCTTCTATCCTCTCGTCTTCGTCCTCGCCTTCGTCTTCATCTAGCTTCGGTGTAGCGAGCCTGTGACTTCGAGTCTAGGGTCGTAACACTTGAACTAGCTTCTATACCGTCACCTGCTCGCTGAGCAAACCCGGACTCCAGGGTCAAGGAGAGCGTCACAGCCGGACTCCAGGCTTTAAGGAGGTTTATTCGCCATTCCACGCCACGCCTCGTTCTACCACGAAGGTTCGATCTATCGACCTCTGCCTCCATGAAATACCCCTCCCTCGCCTACCCCCGAACTCGTCTACCCCTCTCGAACCCCATCCGAAGACCCCAACCTCGGGACCCCACCCCCGCTCCCTGCCAACTTCGGTCTTCCCGACGAAGAAGGAGCACGCCTCTTCGCACACCCCCTGATCCCGCCCCACAATCAACTTTACCAAGACATCTTCGACCCCGCTCCCCACCCTCGCTTCGACAACCTCGACGAGCAACTCTACGAAGACATCTTCGGTCATCCCACTCCCCCGCCTCGCCGCTACGACCTCCGCCCCTGCCACCTCATCAACAAACCCTACCGCCGCCCCGTCATAGTCAGCCGCTATGGACCAAGGTGGTAACCAACAACAGCAACCCCTGCCCAACCCTCTCCTCGTCGACCCCGATGTCCAGGTGCTCATCGGCGCTATCACCGCCCACGTCACTACCTCTGTGGCCCAGAGTCTAATCCAGGCCAATGCACGTGCTGCCCGGGGCAATCCGGCAAAGAAAGGGGCGTCCGACCCCGGAAAGTATGATGGCTCCATCTCGAGATTCGAGGAATGGTGGAGCAAGATGAAGGCGTATCTCCAGATAGCGGACTTTCCGTCGGCCTCGCAGGACTGCCTGGCAGTGTGGACCCGACTCGAAGGGCCAGTAGCAGGGGCGTATGCCCGAGCGAGAATCGATGCCTGCAAGGCAGCAAACACGTACCCCAATATGGCGGCCCTCGAGGCCGAGATCGAGGCCAAGTTCAGGCCGATCAACAACAAGGACTGGGCGAAGGCCCAACTACAAAAGATCCGACAAGGAAGCATGCGGACTGAGGACTTCGTGGCCAAGTTCGGTGCGTTAGCAATGTCTGCAGGGGCGTCTGACGACTACGCCATCTTTATGCTCGAACGGGCCATGCGCCCTGACATATTACAGCAAATCTTCGTGCAAGGAAAAAGGAAGGCTACCCTCGCCGAGTACGTAGTCGAACTCCGGACCTTGGGTGGCGCCATCGAAGCCGCTCGAATGCACACCTCCTCCCGCTTCACTTTCCCATCCTCGACCTCTCGCCCCTCTCCCTCGTCAGTTGGCACCTTCGGAGGCTCTGGTATCCCAATGGAAATCGGTGCCACCTCGACTTCTCGCCCCGTCCCCTCGCACATCAAGTGCTTCTCGTGTGGGGGTAATCATTTCAAACGAGACTGTACGTCTCGGTCTCAGCAGCGCCCTCCTCCCCGCTTCCCCGCTCCCCCTCGTGCCCCTTTCTCGCCCCAACCTGCTGCTCGTCAAGCAGCACCCCAAGAGGACCCTCAGCTTCGCCAACTGCAGGGGATGACCTTCGAAGAAATGCAGGCATTCTTTTACGATAAGCATACGAACGAGATGAAAGCACAGGGAAAAGAGTTCGGTCAGTAGAGGTTCGGGTACCTACTGGCCAGGCATGTAATCGGTTCTCGGTCTTGGACACTTACGACACACAGGAGTTATTTAATGTGTCTACTTCGTGCGCAGAGGAGCCCACTACTGGCTCGGCCCCGCACGTTAAAAATGGGGTGCTTAATTCCTCGTGCTATGAAAATACAAAAAAATGTGACCAACCGAAACCAGAAACCCCGAAGGATGCTAAAGTTAGAACCGTGGGCTGCAAGCCCGAATTGGAGTTAGAAGTAACGTTGGAAGGGAGAAGTAGGAAGTGGCGGACAAGAGCATTGGTGGACTCAGGGGCAACTGACACGTTCCTGGACAAGAAGTGGGCAGATGAAAACAAGATACCCCTCCTCCCCCTCGAAAGGACAGTCCCGGTCTACAACATCGATGGCACCAAGAACCGAGATGGGGATATCACCCACGTAGCGCCTCTCGTAATGAACTTCGATGGACACAGAGAGCACATCTGGGCACAGGTCACTACCCTCGGTTCTCACCCACTTGTCCTCGGCTATACGTGGCTTCGACGACACAACCCCGTAGTCTCGTGGGTTGACAAGACTGTTAAAATGACCCGATGTCCTCGAGAATGCCATGACCTTGCCCCACTGTCGAAGCAGGAGAAGAAGGAAGCAAATGACATGGAGTACTTACATCCGAAGCTCCGCTCGACATGGTCTCGGTCTGGCACTGTCGAAGAACTTGTCCCAAAGGAGTACCATCGGTACCTAGAAGTGTTCTCAAAGGAGTCGTCAGAACGCATGCCGCTGAGAAAACCCTGGGATCATGCCATCGATCTCAAAGACACGTTTACCCCCAGGAGAGGTCGCCTCATTCCCCTTTCCGTCGACGAACAAAAAGAGGTCTCGGATTTCATTGATGATCAGACCAAGAAGGGCTACATCCGACCCTCGAAGTCTCCCCAGACCTCCCCTGTCTTCTTTGTCCCCAAGAAGGATGGCCGAAAGCATATGGTCCAGGACTACCGTTACCTCAACGAGCATACTGTGAAGAATGCATACCCCCTTCCACTCATATCGTAGCTTGTTGATAAACTCAAGGGGTGCAAGCTTTTCACGAAGATGGACCTATGGTGGGGATATAACAATGTTCGCATCAAGGAAGGTGATGAGTGGAAGGCGGCTTTCGTCACTCACAAAGGATCCTTCGAACCTCTCGTCATGTACTTCGGTCTCTGCAACTCCCCCTCGACCTTCCAAAACATGATGAACGATATCTTTGGGGACATGGAGGATGTGGTTGTTGTCTATATCGATGACATCATGATCTTCGCGAAGACAGATGATGAGGCCGAGCACGATCGGATTGTGTTGGAGGTCCTTCGACGCCTCGAGGAGAATGATCTCTTCGTAAAACCGGAGAAATGCTTCTTCAAGAAGAAAGAGGTCGAGTTCCTGGGGATGATTGTAGGGGTTGATGGGATCAAGATGGACGAGTCCAAGGTGAAAGCCATCCGAGAATGGCCGACCCCTACCAAGGTTAAGTCGGTCAGGGCCTTCCTCGGCCTGGCAAACTTCTACCGTCGCTTCATCAAGGACTTCGCCCGCATCGCTCGCCCACTTAATGACCTTACAAGAAAGGACCAACCCTGGACCTGGCAAGAAGAGCAGCAGCGCTCCTTCGATGCATTAAAAGAAGCCTTCACGTCGGCCCCCATCCTTGCATTCCCCGACCAAAATAGGAAGTTCCGTCTCGAGACAGATGCATCCGACTTTGCAACTGGTGCAGTGCTCTCGGTAGAGGCCCCTGACGGGCTTTGGCACCCTGTAGCTTACTACTCGCACTCCATGACCCCACCAGAACGGAACTATCAGGTCTTCGATAAGGAAATGCTTGCCATCATCCGTGCGTTGGAGACCTGGCGTCACTATCTGGAGGCCACCCCCTACGAGTTCGAAATCTGGACGGATCACTCTAACCTCCAGTACTTTAAGACGGCTCAGAACCTCGATCGCAGGCAGGCTCGATGGGCACAGTACCTTTCGAGGTTCAACTACAAGCTCGTCTATAAGCCAGGTGCCTCCATGGCGAAGGCCGATGCTCTGTCTCGAAGGGAAGATCATGAGGTCAAAGGGGACAATCAGGAGGTCACCCTCATCGACCCAACCCGGGTGGCAGCGCTCTCTGTAGGGATGGATGGAACCCTCGAGGCTATCCTAAAGGGGGCGACCTCAGCCACCACCCCGCCCGAAGGATATGAGCTTAGGGATGGCCTCTATGTCAGGGATAGTCGGGTCTATGTTCCCCCTTCAGCAGTCCTCCCAGTGATTGAGGCACATCATGACACCCCTGTCGCTGGTCACCCAGGATGGTCTAAAACCCTCGAGTTGATCTCCCGTCATTATGTCTGGCCGGCCATGTCTCGATCGGTGAAGGAGTATGTCTCGTCCTGCCATCGTTGCCAGATGGCCAAGGGATCCCGGAGACCCCCTGCTGGAAAACTTCACCCAAACCCAGTCCCCGAGGCACCTTGGACAGACATATCTGTGGATTTCATGGACGCACCTGAGGCCAGTGGGTATGACAACATCATGGTGGTAGTGGATTGATTCTCAAAGGAGGCAGTCTTCATACCGACGATGAAGACCGTCTCGGCACTCGGTACAGCGGAACTCTTTCGAGACCATGTGTGGACCCAGCATGGACTCCCCTCTACAGTCATCTCGGATAGAGGACCCCAGTTTGCCAGCACTTTCATGACAGATCTCTCAAAGATGCTTGGCATTAAACCCAAACTCTCCACTGCTTTCCACCCCCAGACCGATGGTCAGACCGAGCGACTCAATCAGGAGATCCAACAGTACCTCCGGCTTTTTATAAATGATCAACAGCATACCTGGCCCTCCTGGTTGAAGATCGCTCAGTTCTCCTATAACTCGAAAAGACAGGATTCCACCGGCCGCTCCCCATTCTCCATCACTCGCACTTATACCCCTCGCTTGGGAGTGGAGCCAGCCACTTCTAAGGCCGAGGCTGCCACCACTTGTGCCTCCAACATCCAGTCGATCCTTGAGTCCACAAGAAAGGCCCTCCAGCGAACGGCGGAAAGGATGGTCCAGAATGCAGAGCCATCGCGGTCGGAAGCCCCTGAGTACTCAGTGGGCCAGGAGGTTTGGTTAGATACCACCCATGTTCGAGTCGATGGGCGCCCCTCGCGAAAACTCACCGAGAAGTGGATCGGTCCCTACAAGGTCCTTGCGGTCAAGCCCAACGCTGTGGAGCTCTGTCTCCCAAAGACCCTTCGCATCCACCCTGTTGTCAACGTCTCTCGGGTGAAGCCATACAAGGGACCTCTTGAGGGCCAGAAGGTTACTCGCCCTGGGCCAGTGGTGGGTGTTGAGGACCGTGATGAGGAGTTCGAGGTCGAGTACATCGTGGACAGTCGCCTGAAGCGCAACAAACTGGAGTTCCTCGTCCAATGGAGGGGCTATGGTGAGGAGGACCACACTTGGGAGCCCGAGTCAAACTTAAAAGGCTCCCCTGACGTCCTACGTGACTTCTACAAGTCCCACCCTTCGGCCCCCCACAAACTCCGTGGCATTGACTCTCTCCGCTTCGCTTCCCTCTTTTCGCCCTACGAGAATTTCACCACCTGCCGCTCTGTTTTCAGTCGCCTGGAAGTCGACCCCTAAGGAGGGGATAGTGTTACGATACGTACTCTTTTCTTTTTCTTTCTTCTCTTCTCATCTTATCTAATCTCTCTTATCTTATCTTGAGATCTTATCAGATCTTATCTCGTCTTATCTCTCGTCTTATCTATGGACTCACCCAGACCTTGGCCATGTGCCTGCCATGTGGCTCAGGCCTAGGCCGGTCCGGACCATGATGTCATAGTGATGTCACTGTGATGTCATGCCTTATGTCTTCCTCATGTATGCCTCACCTCTACCTCATGTACAGTAGTATATATACCCAACACAATAGCCCAGCTAGCCCCAAGCTAGTTCATTTGGGTTTCATCCCTACTTGCTTCTAGATCCTCTTCTATCCTCTCGTCTTCGTCCTCGCCTTCGTCTTCGTCTAGCTTCGGTGTAGCGAGCCTGTGACTTCGAGTCTAGGGTCGTAACAGGCGGTGAGACCAGACGATCTCGGCGGCAGATGGAGAAGGAAGCTGCTAAAGTGAACGAGGGTGACCAGGTGCGTGCTACACATCTGTTCGTTTTATCTGCACTCTTTGACGACTTTTCGTGACTTAGGAACAGCCTGCGGGTGGGGATAGCGGCGTTATCGATCTAGACGCTACAGGTGAGGAAGAAGTCGTCGCTCCACCCCCAAGTCGAACAGAACCCGTTGGTGAGGCTACCCAGAGGTTGGGTGACCCTCCAGCAGTGGCGGTCTCTGCTATGCAGGACGATTCAGAGGCGTGTGGGCGGTGCAAGACTCGGGGGATCCGATGTGAGTGGAAGGAGGGTGCTCCTGGGGCGGCGTGCGCTGCTTGCCATGTGGGGAAGAAACGGTGTGACAAGGCTAGCAAGTCTAGCAAGAAGGTGAGTTTCTCGAGACTTCGGCGTACACAAGGTAACCATGGGACGTAGTGGAAGAACACCGACACCCCAGCCCCGTCGGCCTCGGTCAGCAAGAAGGCCAAAACTTCGGCGGCGCCTCCCGATGCTCCCACCTCGTCGGCACTCCCCAATGCTCCCTCTTCATCGGCACTCCCCAAACCTAGGATCCGCATCAAGCCTCAAGTGGTAGGTCAGTCGCTCCCTCATAAATCACCTGGCCCCCCTCCTCGTACACCGTCGGTTTCCAACCTTCCCCTCTTCCTCCCCTCGAGTGCAGGGAACTCTCCTACTCCCGACACTCCTCGAGTCGAAGAACGCTTTGCAGGTGAGCCTGGAGAGACTGGTGTCGGCACTGGCGGCTTGGCGGTCGAAGTCCCGAAGAAGACAGAAGGTGCTGGACCCGAAGGCTCGGTTGACGTCGAAGGTCCATGGGAGGACAGCCAGAACGAAGAAGCAGCGCTTGACCGGCCCCCGAGTCCTCGAGACGCTCGGTGGACTCCTTACAGCGGTCCCCAGGAAGCATTGGCCCAGTACGATGTGCGGTTGGCAGCCCTCAAAGGTACGGTCGAATGGTCTGGGGCTATCATAGCCGACCTTCATGCGGGCCTCGGGCAGCTGAACGTTGTCCATCAGCGGGCAAAGAGGGACATTCGGAGGCTCGAGGAGTGGCGGCAGGACAACTTTGGGGCGCGGCGGTAACTTTTAGTTCTTGTGTAGGAGTCTCGTAGTCTCCTGTATCTGTGGGGGTCGAATGCAGTAGCCTGAGTCTGTGTTCTGTCGAGGGGGGGCGGTCAAGAGTAAGGTAAGGCTAAGGCAATGAAGGCGGCGGGAACAGGTAAGTACAGAGTCTATAAAATGCACAGCGGTGAGTTTTGAAATCGAACAAGGTAAGGTAAGGGAGAGGAGTCAGAGGAAAACTTTTCTTTATTTTTCTTTTCGGTATTCTGTGTCGGCAGCGGTTCTTTATGTGTAAGTAAGGGAGTGGTGAGTATAGGTACGAAGGCAGGGAAAGGAAACTAAGTAGCGGTTTTCGGTTTTATGGTCTTTTCGAGTTGTAGGTTCGTGTTTGGAGTTTTTCGTATGTACAGAGAGTCTGTAAAGGGTATTCGAGAGATAAAAGAGACAGAAAGAAAAGAAAAGGAACGGAAGGGTATGTCACTCATCTGACTCGTCCCTAAGGACACCAGTGAGGTCTGGGTCGGGAAGGGAGTTGTCTTCGAGTCGGTCGATGGCAGCGCTGTCGAGGCCCACTAGTTGGGTGACCTCGATGCGAGACTTGTTGCGGGGGAAATAGGGGAAGAGTCGGAAGGCGGCGAAGCGAAATTTTGATACAGCGCCATCGAGCTCTGCTAGGAGATACGAGCCGCCCTTGGTCCGACGCACTACTACCATAGGACCTAGGTAGCTCGGCTTAGTCTTGCGGTCGAGTTCCTTCTCGATGCGGGAGTTTTGGACGAGCACGAGTGCTCCTGGCTCGAAGTCGAAGTCGTGTATAGTCTTCTCGAAGCGGGCCACGAAGTCTTTGGCCGATGCAAAGCGGGCTTTGAGGACTCGGTCGTGTATGGCAGCGAGATCGTCGGGCCACTTCTGAAGTTGTCGGGCTCGGTTGGCTATAAGGTCGGTGGTGGAATATGTGTCGGCCTCAAAAGGGGCTAGGAAGGTGGCTTCGGCGAGGTCAAAAGGAAGTCTAGGGTGGACACCGTGAGCCATATAGTATGGGGAGAGACCCGTAGCTTTGTGGACGGTGACCCTTTCTGCCCAGAACACTGTCGGCGCTACATCCGACCACTTAGATGCCTCTCCCTCACAACTCTTGACCATCGCTTCTCTGACATCGAAGTGCCACCGCTCGACGACTCCATTTGCTTGTGAATTATAAGGGGAAATGCGAATATGTCGGATGCTGTAGGTTTTCGAAAGCCAGTCGAGAGCCAGCACATAGGGGGTGCCGTTGTCGGTGACTATTTCGCCCACCGCCCCCCATCGGCATAGGATCTGCTCGAATAAGAACTTGCTGACCGACTTGCCTGTTTCAGAGCGGAGCATGGCCTACTTGGGGTAGCTAGTGAGAGAGCAGCAGGCTTGAGTGACATAGCGGTACCCATTCGACTTCGGCATGATGAAGGTGTCGACATAGGCTTTGTAGAATAGCGGTTCAGGTATGGCGACGACAGGGGGAATGTGGACTCGATCGAGGTGGCAGATCTGGCATTCGTGGCACATCCTGATGTACCAGCGAACGTCCTGCTCTAGCATGGGCCAACAGAATCGTGTCAGTAGGCGCATACGAGTAGAGAAGATACCCTTATGGCCCAGCTCGTCGTGGGCCTGGCGGATGATGCTAAGCCGCTTGTGGCGGCAGACCACTAGCTGATGGCAGCCTTGGGGTTCCTTCCTCCACAGTTCTCCTCCCTTTATGAAGTATCGGGAAGCGAGCTGCACCAGGCTTTGTATCTCCTTCTCCTCTAATCCATCTGGCGGCTTCTTCGTCTCTAAAAACTCTCTCACCACTTCTAACCTCTCATCTCTCAGCCTAGCCTTGTCGGATCGTGGTATGTCGGTGTCGGCAGTGTTGGGTGGCGACTCAGCGGCGGTGAACACGGCTATGTCATGGGGTAAGTCGGTGTGTGAGTAGTATTCAGAGGGCGGTATATCTGGGGGACGTAGAAGGTGAGTCTTGGGTTCCCGACGATTCACGAGATCGACGGCAAAGGCTCCACACTCATCTACCCAATCCTCATACTCTTCTTCGTCTACTTCCGGGTCTTCTTCGGCCTTCGGTCTCCTAGACAGCCCATCAGGGGCGGCATGCTTGGCTGTGGGTACATGGACGAGTTTAAAGTCGAAGAGGAGGATACCGGCGATCCATCGGTTGATAGTCGCGTTGGGCTGTAGATCAGGATTATTTATCATACCCTTTATGTACCTGGCATCCACTTCGACAACTAGGTTTCATACGCCGAAAATGTATAGCCGCACGTCATGTAAGGCACGAAAGAGACCGAAGAGTTCGAGCTTGGCTTGGCTATACCGCTGCTCTCGGTCGTTGAGGGTGATAGAGCCGAATCGGGCGGGAAACCGTTTGCCACCCTCGTCTTCTTGCATAAGGATGTAGCCGACGGCGATATTGGAAGTGTCGACGGCGAGGATGACAGGACAGTCTGAATTGTAGTCGATGGACCAAAGGGCGGGGGACGAAACGATGGCGGTCTTGAGATACTCCATTGCTGCTCGGTGCTCGTCAGTGAATTCGAAGGGGACGTCTTTCTTGGTCAGTTCTACGAGCGGTCGGGCGTGCTTAGCGAAGTCTTTGATGAAGATGCGGCAATACGAGCATAGACCTAGGAAGCCCCTGACTTCAGTGACGTTAGTGCAGTAGGGCCAATCTTTAATTTTCTGTACTTTAGTCTCGTCGGGGATCCTTCCCTCATACGAAACTTTGTGGCCGACGACCACTATAGATGGGGCGGCGATGACACATTTCTTGGCGGAGACGGTGGCACCTGCATGTCGGAGGCGGTGAAGGACGCGGTTGGTGTTTTGTAAGTGTTCCCAAATGAACCGACATATGCCGCCATTCTGCAGGATCATTTCGTAGGTGCTGTCGGCAAGTTGATAGCGTGATTTCGGCCCCTTAATAGGGCAGTCATTGATGAAGGGGATGGTGACTTCGGGTATCTCGTCTTTAAGGATCCAGCAGACGTCTCCATGGAAGATCTGGACAGCATTGGTATACCCCATGGGAAGTTTCGTAAGGCGGAGGGTGCCGATAGGGGTTTGGAAGGTGGTTAAGTCGCGGTAATCGTCATGGATGGTGCGGTGATCGTAGCCGACCATAAGATCTAAGATGCCGTAGACAGAATGGCAGGCAAAGGCCTCGGCAATTGAATCGACAAAAGGGGGGACCGCTGAATCCTGGATGGAGACGGCATTTAGTGGCTGCAGGTCGTGTACAAGGCACAACGATTGCCCATCTTTCTTGACGATGCAGAACCACTTGGAGCGGTAGGATGAGGTTGAAGGCTCGTAGACACCGGCGGCGATTTTCTCTTTGATAATCTGGACGACATCCCGAAAGATAGCTGGCGGGATAGGGATATTTCGTTCGACCCAGGGTTTATGCGGCAGAGTGGGGATCTTCAGCGGTGGGAACATGTCTTCTCGGAAGATTCCCCGCTCGGCAGTCTCCCAAGCGAAGGCGGCCTCATGGGTACGAACTAGCCATTGAACGAGGTCGAGTTCTGCCGGCCAGAGGAACTTGGCGGGATCAAGGTTGAGCTCTTCCACTCTCGCCGCCGTGAATCTAGAGCCTGGAACGAATGGAGGGGGGTGGTATGGTAATACAGGTAGATCTGCGAGAGGGTCGCCGACCTCTCGGCGGTCAACCCGAAACTCGACGGGCATTGTGGTCGGGACAGGCCGAACCTTCTTCGCTACAGGCTTGTATTTTAAAACATGGTAAACTGGGTCAAATTCGAAGGTAGATCGAAGTGCAGAAAGTGTCAGCGGCGAAAGGGTGGTACCAGTAGAAAACAAGAATGGGTCTTTGGGAGAAACGAAGCTAGCATCGAAGGGATCAAGAGAAGGCGTACTAGAAGCAGTATAGTCCACAGTTCGCACTCGGCGGTCCTGTGTCCATCGGTGCCGCCGCAGAAGAAGCATCGTGGGTCGAAGGGGCGGCGATATTGTTGGTCTTGGGGCTGCGTCTGACGGGCCGCTGGCGGCTGGTCGGCAGTCTGCACGTACTCTCTTTTAAGGATTGTCGGCGGGGTGGAAGGCTGGGAATAAGACTCTGGGAATAAGGCCGAACTGTCAACTTGGGCAACGTTCCGACGAGTGCCACTCAAGAGATAAGTGGCTTGCTTGTAGATCTCGTCGAAGGGCCAGGGCTCATCGACGTCATGGTCAAGATCTTTGAGCTGGAGGTGGGTGGCTAGAGAGTTGTGGAATCTGGGTGGGAATCCTTCTAGGAACTTTTCGTCGATGAAGTCGGTGGCGAGTTTCTTCTTTTTGTTGATCTGGGCTACAGTGCAGCGAAACTCTTGGACGTATTGGCCGAGGTCGTCAAGGGAAGACATGGGCTTCTGCACTTGGTGGTGGAGAAGGGTTTCGAGGTCGACTTTGGTATATTGGCGGCCCTTTACGTCGGCGCCTGGGTAAAAGCTCAGTAGCTCTGTCACGAAGGTGTCCCAGTCGTCGGTAGCTACTGAGTCAAGGGAAGACCACAGTTCCGACTCATTGCGGTCGGCATAGCAGATTGCCCATTTAATTTTTAACCTCTCGTTGGTAATGCCTGCGTCGGTGCAGATTTGGTCGACGTCTTCGAAATAGGCGCAGATATCTTCGGTCTTGCCCGAGAACTTGGGGGCTTTGTTAGAACCCCGAAGTGGCATCTCTCTGTGAGTAGGAGCGGACATGGTCAGCGGTATTGTAGACGATTGGGGTATGGTGGGATTTTGGGCTGGAATCAGTGATGGGGTCGGTATGCGCGGTGGGATTCGAATAAGCGGCGGTGAAGCAGTGCGGTGTAGGGAGATTAACCTCCCTACTAGGTGATTTGTTTTATTTCATTGTTTTTACTTTAGTTTTTTGTTTTTATATTTACTCTACCCTTTTTTTAACTTAGTATTTGCACGAGTTTGGCTTATGTAAGCCAGACTCGCACTTAGAATACTTTGTACTTACTTAGAATAATAACAAGACGAGCCACTATAGACAAGAGGACGGAAATCCGAGCCCGAAGACTTTGGAAGATCATTCTTCCTTTATCAGACTCTCTCTAGACGTTATCTCCACCTATTTGGGACATTTGGGGCGCATTTCTGGTCTTTTCTCTCCTCCTTGACTCTCTGCCAAGCACCTCAAGCCCCCTTGGGTCGAACTGACCCTCTCTTTCACCCAGGGAGACTACAGGTAAAAATTTGGAGCTGCCATGTGTCAGAAAAAAAGTGACAGAAAGGTGCCGAAGTATGGCACTACAGGCCGTAGGTACGCAAAGTAGGCAAAGGAAAGCAAAGGAAAGGCAAAGAAAGGGTAAAGCGGCGAAGGGGGACATGCCTAAGGTCTCTGGACTACTGGCTGATGCTGCGGGGACTCTTGGGGGCGGTCTGGTGCGGTGCGGTGGTACTACTGGCGGCGGTGAGCGTCGGTGTCTCGAGTCGGGCTACAGGTACCGAGTAGCCGACGTCACAAGTGACGGGGTAGACTGCCGATGGTCAGTAGACACTTGATAGGCATGTGGAGGGCCGACGGCCGACACAGATAGGGGGCGGACGATGAATGGGGACGAGTATAGGGGTAGGCAGTGACTTGTAGCGGTGACGAGTGTCAGTGATAGGGGTTACTTCCTGATTAGGTGGCGGCGGCGTTGGTAAGCGAAGGAAGCGCTTGTATTAACCGAGGTAGCCGAGAGTGGAGCGGCGGCGACCTTTCCGAAGGATGGTAGACCCGTGGTGAGTGGTTAGGGCGATAGGGGAAATGGTATAGGGTTATGATACTCAGCCCTAGGGAGTATGGACTCCCTACACCACTAGGGCAAATGTGTACTTGTTGGCGGTAAAGTCTTCATGAAGGATGGCTCCGACATTCCCAGGACTGCTGCAGGGCGGAATTTTAAAGAGAAGATCGACAACTTCTTGGCCCTTTGAGATTCAATCATGGCTTCGACCAACTTCGCATCTACCCAGTCACCGACTGCCCGCCAGTTTCCTCTGCAGGCTGATGCTGCCACTCCCCATCTTGTCAGCACCATGTACTTCAACTCCCCCGAGGTGTTGGAATCCCCTGCAGAGGCTTCGCCGCCCCCATAGTTCCTTGACAAAGACCTTGAAGAGAAGGCAGACAAAGAAGAAAAGCGTGCTCTTGCCAAAGCCTATGCTCAGGTCGAGGAGTTGAAGGCCGCCATCTGGAGGAAGAAAGCGGCCTGTTTCAATGCTGTACCGACCACCCATTCACCACTTGATCGCCCTGCCACTGGTTATCGATATGCTGCCATGCCGCAGTCCCAGCCTAGAGCTATTTCTGCCGCTTCGAGACCTCCCGTAGCCTCCAGATGGACCGCCAATTTGCCCTTTCGCCGCTGTCAAGACCGGTTCCCTTCGGTCTCCGAGAAGGTCCCAGGTCGAGGGTTAATACTAGGATGAAAGTCCGGACTATCGGAGTTTGGTATACAACTAGTATACCTTTACTTGCCGAGTTCCAGGGGTCGGAGCGATCCAGATATACTGGAGTCGAGTGAGAACGAAGAGTATCTTAGCTGATATTCAAACTGAAGTGCTATGACGTATGTACAAGGCTTTTATACTATGGAGAACGTTGTAAAGCAATGTCCGGGGCGTAGCGACTACCAGAGCGCAGTACAGATGACTGAGAAGATTAGTAAGGGATTAGTAAGCTAAGCCGGTAGTCGCCGGATAACCGGTAGGTAGAGTGATTAGTAATAAAAGGCTGGAACGGCAACTAAGAACGACGTGAGGGAAACTATTACTAAATTCGGAAACCTATATACAAAGTAACAGATAAGAACGAGAACAGAACGGAGTTCCGTAACGGAGCGGAGTACCGAGAGTCTAGAACAGAGATAATAATATCCGGAGTTCATACCGGAGTGTAGGTGCATGTCACGGATGTGACAGTATCCCCCTCTTAGGGCTGAGCCCACGAGGCACTAAGGTGATTATCGTACGCGTGGAGTTTTCGAAGCCCGTGTTGTCTGAGTCCGAAAAATTTCACAAAGTGAGGACTTAACGGATTCTTCCCCAAGTCCAACCCATCATTACCCCGTCACTATGTCGTCGTCCCTTACCGGTAGCCAAGATATTGTTCCATGGACCACCATCCCTCTCCAGGAGCTGGAAGATAAGCCCAGAGATAGCGCCGCTGTGAAGATGGCGAAATTCGACGAGCATCAGCGCCGCCAATGCCTGGTGCTCCAGCAAGAGCTCGAGGCTGAAGAACGGAGGATGGCCGAAGAGGCCGAGAGGGTCCAGAGGGAGAAGGAGGCCGAGGCTCGGAAGAAGGCCGAGCAAAGACGTCTCAGAGAGCTGGAGGCCGAGAAGAGGAGGCTTGAAGAGGAGACGAGGCATGCACAGCAGTCTGTGGGGTCTTCGGTGAGTACCAGAAAAAATCACATTAAAGTCTGTGTTAACGTTGTCCAAAGTCCCAGCAGGTCTCGGCTTCGATGAGCAAGGCCGTCGAAACGCCGTCTGGATGCAGTACGTGCATCAAGGCCGGTGAGGAGTGCAAGATGGGTGTAACGGCCCGTACTTTTTCACTACTAGTTGTAGCGTAGTCTTAGCGTACTTCTCCTTATTTATCCACTCTCTGGTTAGGGTTACTTAGACGCGCTCATAGACGCTTTACTTAGTCAGCTGATTCGTCAGCGTAGCCGCATTGACTCAGCGTGGAGCGCTGCAGCCAATAGCGTTTATCTCTCGCTTGTTTGGTTTGTTCTACGACGTTCTTCGGTACAAACACTCGTAGTAGTATAAATACCGTCTCTCTTGTCGTAGACACTCCAATCGAGTTCATTTGTGCTCTTGCGCATTAACTCTTTCCTCAGTCCTCTACTCTCTATCAGTCAGGAGTAACCGAGTATAGTCCTTGTGATTATAAGCGTTACAATGGGCACTGGGCGCAGCAAGTCGTGCGTCCAGTGTCAGAAACTGAAGGCCAAGTGTGACCTAGCGACTCGGACTACCGACACAGAGAAACGGCCTATCGATCCGACGTCCCCCCATGGTGGAGAAAAGAGGAAGTGTCACCGGAAATCAAAGGCGTCAGTGGAGGTGGTGGATGTGGACGACGGAGATGACAAGGGGATGGAGGATACCCCAGAGACCGAGGTCGTGAACCGGCCTTGCGTCTTGAGGATGCTACCACCCCGTAAACTAGGTGAGATCGTCGACCTGATGAAGAAGAACAACGCCACCATCGAATCCCTCACCAATGAAGTCCGGGACTTCACCGGAGTTTTAGAGGAGTTGTTTGAGGCCATCAAAACTGCGACGATGACGTTGATAAGCCAGGCTGGTAACGAGGCCGACGATTAGCTTGTTTCTTTTGTAACTGTACTTGTCCCAGCATGCTTGTATCTTCCCCCCCTGTCCTCAATAGGTTTTCTTTTTTTTTCTTTTAAGTTGTCTGATTTGTACGACAGAGTTTGTACGCGTGACTGGGCAGTGCTGAACCTTAGTAAGACCAAGTGAAAGATTCCAATGGTCCGGGTTTGTCTGGGTAAGCGTTATGAAAGTCCGTTACGAGGTCAACAGCGTGTTCTAACTCCGTGGCTACTAGCCAGGACTTTTCCCTTCGTAGCCTGCCCATTTGACCAGGTATAACAACGGACATTGGTGCCTACGACGGTCCAGCTTGGAATCTAAGATTTGCTCGATTTCATACTCGGGTTCTCCATCGACCTCGACGGGTGGGGGTGGTGGTTGAGTGCGATTGGGAATAACGTTCGGAGTTGCTGGCTCCAGTTGTGAGATGTGGAATACGGGGTGCATGGACTTCATGGACTCGGGTGTAAAGCTCCTTAACCCTGGAGTCCGGGTATACGTTGCCCTATATGCCTGGGCGCAAGTGGAGTGAGGGATAACTGATAGAATCGAGTTCAAGTGTAACGCTAACAATCCAAAGACTGTTATCGGTCACTCCTTGACTGATAGGAAGGCTGAGGATGAGGAACTGAGTTAATGCGCGATGCACAAATGAACTCGATTGGAGTGTCTACGACAAGAGAGACGGTATTTATACTAACTAGAGTGTTTGTACCGTGGAACGTCATAGAACAAACCAAACAAAGAGAGATAAATGCCATTGGCTGCAGCAGTACATGCTGAGTCAAGGCGGCAACGCTGACGAAGCAGCTGACTAAGTAAAGCGTCTATGAGCGCGTCTAAGTAACCCTAACCAGAGAGTGGATAAATAAGGTAAACTACGCTAGGACTACGCTACAACTAGCAGTGAAAAAGTACGGGCCGTTACAAATTTGTCATTGGCTTACTCTTCCTGATCAGATCAGCATTAGCCCTCTGGGACCCATCTCCACCAAAACATAGGGGACATCGGGCACATAGGTAGTCACTTGGTTGAAGCCTGGCTCCTTGTTGCTCAGAGACTTGTTGGGGGTGAACTAGGCCAGTAATATGGTCCTCTGCATGTATTGTCAACACAGTATACCAATGATATGCATTGCTGAACCGTCGTCGGAGGTTATCCTGATTGCATAGTAAGCACTTCTTATGTTGCTAATATAGATGTGTATAAACCACTAGTGGAAAGCATAGAAGGGAGATGTATGATACAGGAACATACATGTGAAAGATCAGCACCTCCCAAGTTGCCCAAGGATGGTAAACATCTTACAAAGAAGTGAAAGGGTAACATGGGGAAAAGGGAAAGAATTTCCCCTGAAGGGGGAGCCAGTTTTTGGACTAGCCTCCTTTAATGCTGAGGTGCATAGAATGTACAGCATCCTATTTGATTGCCACTATGGTAGTCTCTCATTGTGCACCTCAGCATGAATGCCACTCTTTTTGCAATGGTTCAGCTACTCATTAAGAGATTGTAAAAATGTAATTCCTGAATTAGATGAATGGCTGGCCTAAGCCAAGACCCACACTCATTGTCAGACTGTGGTTTGATGGCTGGAGGATAGGACCTTTCTTGGGCTGGGCATTTTGTGCAAGAAAACTTTGGTGAAGGGAAGGCCATTGTGCCCTGGTGAGTGTGGTAGTAAGTAGTGTAGTTTGTTGATTAGAGGTGGTAAATGAAAAGTCTGCTCCTATATCATTGATGGAGAGTCATTCTGCCTCAACAGAGCATACTAGCCTGGATTAAAAATATGAACACTGCACCACACATTAGTTAATTACCACTTCACTTTGGGAGTCAAAAAATGTGCACACTACACAACACATTGAAGAACCTTCTGTAAACCTGTGATGAACTATTAATAATCCTTGGATCATTTTTCAATGAACACAGCTACAGTAGTCTGGCAGTAACTTTGATAAATCCTTAATGAAACTTCAGTGAACCTGTTACGACTTACCCATCCATGGGACACTTTTTCTTTTCTTGTCACTGTTTGCATATGTTTACCTTTTTCTCTGATGTTCTGGATTGTTCTGTCGACACAGCCATTGTTCAACCAATGGCATTTGTACCTCTGACATGTGTTTCCCATAAGGCTATTGTCGACCAATAGCCTTATTCCCTTACTGTACATGAGGTTGCCTCTTTTGTAATGTACATATATAAGCCTGGTGCCTCTGGCTCTGGTTTTCCCAGACTAGAGCTGCCCAATCTAGCTCCTCTTGACTCAGAACTTCATCCTCAGGTCCTTAGCAGGACACTCAGAATTGCAAACCAAATCCTCGTCTTATGAGGTTATGACTAGCCTATTGAGGGTCGTAGAACAAACAAATGACTTTGGGCTTGACATTGCATTGTAACTTCGGTTCCAGCATAACAGAACCATTGATCATCAGCAGACCATCGTTTTGGCACAGTGTGACAGTGGCTACAGTGTCACACAGCAGCATAGTGCAAACTTACAGGCTACATAGCACTTTAATTAGGGCTTATACTGATGATATAGACTTATTGCTTAGCCAATGTAGGTCCTGATTGAGAAAAAGCTGTATCTAAATCATAATATTTCACAATTTTTTGGTCACTGTACAGTAAATAAGTGATTTGCTGATGATAAACCATTAATAATGGTATATTAATGAGCCATTTTCACTAGTTAACACACTTTTGGTAGTCAAAAATGCAAACATTCCACAGCACATTACAACACTGCACTTTTGGCAGTCAAAAATGTGAACCCTACACAACAACCTAGCTAGGACTACACTTTTGTTAATCACAAACCACAAACACAACAATATGCCTTTGGCAGTCAAGAATGTGAACCCTACACAACAGATTAGTTAATCAACATCTGTTGACTACCAAAAGTGTAGTTTTGATTAGCAATCCATGTCACCTTATCCCATAGCAATGAGCTCAGGGCAGAAGAATGTCTCAAAGAAACTCCAAAGAAGGTGCTATGGTACATGGGCAAAATGTTCAAGCAGATATGCATGGAATCATTGCACAAGATCCACAGTGGCATTCAGAGGCATTTGATAAAAATAGAGCACCACATCATGCCATGCCTCATGAGGGAATTCTGCTGCAAAAATGATATAAATATTGATTGCTCAAAGCCAGAGCACTGTCATCACCTTATCACAGGCAGGGACAAGAACCCAACTTTCTATGGACTGAAAGAGAGCAACTTTTAGTAGAATGGGCACTGGTTGCACTAGGCATTGATCAGGTAAGTCAACTCACCCATGCTGAGAACATAGCTAGTAACCTTGCACATAGCCCTGCTCCTTCTACCCTGAAGGCATCAAAAAAGCAGGCAGCTATATCCACATGCCAATCAGAAACATGTCCCTGTATGTATTACCTGAGTACAGAGCTAGTGGCACCATTGCAGGTACAGCAAAAAGTGCACCTGCAGACCAAGCACTGTGCACTTTCCCTAAGCCAAAGCTAGCCTCACGCTACTATGGGGTTGCACCAGTGCATACTAACAACTTAGGTCCACAGACCATTGATCAAGAGTTCAGTGCTTATGTTACTGCAAGCATCAGTCCCCCAGGGTTGGATCCTCTTTCCTTTTGGCCGGTAAGTCCACATTTTCTAAGACAAGCTATAGACTAACAGTCTGTTAGCTATCTTGCACAACATACCCTGCCGTTTTCAGCATTGTGATGGACTATCTCCCAATCCAGGCCTCATCTGTCCCAAGTGAATGCATCTTCTCCTCCAGCTCTGAAACTACAACCAAGAGCAGGAATCACATCGGCCCAATTCTTATGGAGGCACTGCAAATGCTCAAAATTTTCCTGAAAGGGAATGTCTTGACTTCTCAAAAGGATGGGCAGTATCCCAGAAGGACATGCTAGTGGACAAGGATGGGGATGATCTTCTGGCAGCAATTGTGGACAAGAATGCCTCTGAAGACTCCCTAGCCCAGGCAGTTGATATTATCATTGGTGCCATTGCAGGGGATGAAGGGGATGAGACTGAGGATGTCCCTTTAATTTTTTGATTCTACATACATTACATTATACTCAGTCCTAGTACCATGTCTGAGCAATCATATTATTTGTGACAGGCAGGCCAAGTCAATTTCAGACTACACAACAAAGATCATGGGTGCCATACACTGTCACATCTCAGCTAGCTGACTTTGGTACAGAAGTCGTGACTAGCCAAGCTGGTTAAGTTGACCTAATAAATTACAGCTTGCTGGGCTGAAGCTTGGCTGAGCCAGGTACTCGGTTCCAACTTGAGTCAGCTACAAGCCAGAGTTGTGGCAACACTAGTCTGGGGTGAGGGGTCAGCAGTGAGGGTTGGTGATGATGAATATCAGCAATAGGGATTTTGACTTAACAGGGAGTCAGCAGTATTAGTAAATGATGGAAGCTCTTGGATTAGGACAGTGACTATCAGCATTGCAGGAAGAGTCAAGGGGCATTGACTACAGAGTATTCTTTGCAGGATTTAGTGCCTCTTATCTCAAACACATATAAGAAACTCTCCTTTTCCTTGGTGTCACAATCCAAACTCACAGAGATGGGGCTGAAGCAAATGATTTTCACACTGAACAACCATGCATTGGATGTGCAGATCACAGCATTGTCTGTTGGTTTGAAACACATAGATGCTCTTTGCTTCCAGATCACTCAAATCCATCACTCAACAAGTAGGAGAGTAAATTTAACTCAGTCACACATGATGCATGATGCTTGACTATGTGATGACCATTCATAGTTTGAAGCAGGCACTCAAATGATCCTTGATGCCGTTCTCTCGACCATTGCCAACAACTCTTTCAGAGTGATAGAAAAACTCCCTGTGGCAATCTTCCCAGAGGTGTGAATCATGTCTGGCAATGGCATGTTGGTGAAGAATACTGTAAACTGTAAACCAGTTCAAAGTATGGCTCACCAGCAAGTTGATCTTCACCTATAAAAATGAGGCAAATCATGGTATGACCTGTTTGATTATTTTCCCACTCAAAGTCACCTTGACAATCATTCCCAGCAAGGATTGTTGAAGCACTGTTTGGCTTAGATCCCACCTTCCAAGCTGAAAGTCAAACAATTGTCCCAATGAGGTGGCATTTTCATTCAGTTATTCTGTCACCTATTTTTATCCAAATATTATGTAATGGCACTCCTTAGAAAGCCATGACCAAGTACTTCATTTCTTCCACCAACTCCCTGACCTAGATCATCATATTGCACTGGCTACACTGCAATTAGTGACAAACCCACAAACATTGGGACAATTGTTTGAGCCACTGTACCAATACATTGAAGCAATCCAGCAGCAAGCTAGTCCCCTGCAGAGGATACAGTCCCCCTGTGTAGAGAGCCAACTGCTCACTCATCATTCATCATGATCTGCCTAATCATCATCACTTCTAAGCTCCTTATCATCACCTTTATTCTTGCAGTATCTGAGGCTCCATTATGGGTCTATTTACTGTTATCTCCATCACTCTATGTTGCTTCCAGGCTCACCAGACCCTATATAACTTCACTTTTCTCAGTCCCCCCCTGCTCCCCTCTCATCAGCAGCACCATCCCCCTCTGCCCTAGGTAAACCATTGGGTTTTTGGTGTTTTTGCCATTGACCCTCACATCAACTCACACTGTGTACCTAGTAAAAACACTGTTTGTTATTTTTTGTCTGATGGTACCAAATGTATGTTTCAGGCATATGTACATCTGTGATGCACAAGGAAACTGCTGTAGGGAAGGCAAGCTCCCCACCAGGGTATGGACTAGGGATGGAGTTGTTGAGGCTTATTTTATTTTCTAAGGGGCTTAGATCCCTGTTTTGTACTTGGGACAGGGACCTCACTGCAAGGTGAGTGGCTGATTAGTAAGTGAAGTTGGGACTCAGACTTGATGTAGTAGTTACAAACAATCACACCATGAGCACAGACTGGTGAGACCAGTGTTTGGCAGTCTCTTGTTGTCACTGCCCTTGAGAGTGAGGCCAGGGCATCCCTAGGGGAGTCCTAGGGTGGTGTGGTTGAGAGTATTTCAGGAGCTAAGTGTTTTCAATGCCTTTTCAGTTTCTTTTCTCTACAATTTCTCTTCCCCAGACAGGGTCCCCAGGACTACAAGCTAGCCTATTAGGAGTATCCTAGCCCTATTTACTTTCTTTTCCTTCACTGCATCTTGTATGAATGTCCATTGCTCACAATCATGCAGCTGGAAGGATGTATGATGCCTCATGGAGTTATTGTATCATTGGGGATGTCTGACTCCATATGCTGAAATGTATCAACAATTGACTTTTTTCCATTCATTCACATTAAGAACTGATGGTGATATCAAGGATGATCTGCTTTGCATAGTTTAATATTATTATAAGTTATTCTTAGGTAGAATGCAACATGACTCTCATGCTGCTGTATTGATGCAAGAAGAGAGACTCATGGATGGAGCAAGGTGCAATAATATGGGACATACATGTGGTCATGTAACCTTCTTTATAGTTCTAAGAATGTGAGCTTGGCCACAGTCAAACTGTCATCCAGGTTGAACTTTACTAACAGTCTACTGAAACCAGGCCTGAGCAGATCAACTGTGCAGAATATACTGTGAACTGCCAGGTGGCCTGATGGATGTGAAGGGTTTATCCCAGATCCAAGTGGCAAATGTCATGGTTCATCTGAATGATTTCACTGTCACTCTTGAAGTCAAAACTCAAGATGGCCACTGTGCAAGAGGTCCTGGCGACAAATAGGACATGCCCTGCATCTCTGCATCTTGTCACAGATGACCAAGAAGGTTACATGACCACATGTATGTCCCATATTATTGCACCTTGCTCCATCCATGAGTCTCTCTTCTTGCATCAATACAGCAGCATGAGAGTCATGTTGCATTCTACCTAAGAATAACTTATAATAATATTAAACTATGCAAAGCAGATCATCCTTGATATCACCATCAGTTCTTAATGTGAATGAATGGAAAAAAGTCAATTGTTGATACATTTCAGCATATGGAGTCAGACATCCCCAATGATACAATAACTCCATGAGGCATCATACATCCTTCCAGCTGCATGATTGTGAGCAATGGACATTCATACAAGATGCAGTGAAGGAAAAGAAAGTAAATAGGGCTAGGATACTCCTAATAGGCTAGCTTGTAGTCCTGGGGACCCTGTCTGGGGAAGAGAAATTGTAGAGAAAAGAAACTGAAAAGGCATTGAAAACACTTAGCTCCTGAAATACTCTCAACCACACCACCCTAGGACTCCCCTAGGGATGCCCTGGCCTCACTCTCAAGGGCAGTGACAACAAGAGACTGCCAAACACTGGTCTCACCAGTCTGTGCTCATGGTGTGATTGTTTGTAACTACTACATCAAGTCTGAGTCCCAACTTCACTTACTAATCAGCCACTCACCTTGCAGTGAGGTCCCTGTCCCAAGTACAAAACAGGGATCTAAGCCCCTTAGAAAATAAAATAAGCCTCAACAACTCCATCCCTAGTCCATACCCTGGTGGGGAGCTTGCCTTCCCTACAGCAGTTTCCTTGTGCATCACAGATGTACATATGCCTGAAACATACATTTGGTACCATCAGACAAAAAATAACAAACAGTGTTTTTACTAGGTACACAGTGTGAGTTGATGTGAGGGTCAATGGCAAAAACACCAAAAACCCAATGGTTTACCTAGGGCAGAGGGGGATGGTGCTGCTGATGAGAGGGGAGCAGGGGGGGACTGAGAAAAGTGAAGTTATATAGGGTCTGGTGAGCCTGGAAGCAACATAGAGTGATGGAGATAACAGTAAATAGACCCATAATGGAGCCTCAGATACTGCAAGAATAAAGGTGATGATAAGGAGCTTAGAAGTGATGATGATTAGGCAGATCATGATGAATGATGAGTGAGCAGTTGGCTCTCTACACAGGGGGACTGTATCCTCTGCAGGGGACTAGCTTGCTGCTGGATTGCTTCAATGTATTGGTACAGTGGCTCAAACAATTGTCCCAATGTTTGTGGGTTTGTCACTAATTGCAGTGTAGCCAGTGCAATATGATGATCTAGGTCAGGGAGTTGGTGGAAGAAATGAAGTACTTGGTCATGGCTTTCTAAGGAGTGCCATTACATAATATTTGGATAAAAATAGGTGACAGAATAACTGAATGAAAATGCCACCTCATTGGGACAATTGTTTGACTTTCAGCTTGGAAGGTGGGATCTAAGCCAAACAGTGCTTCAACAATCCTTGCTGGGAATGATTGTCAAGGTGACTTTGAGTGGGAAAATAATCAAACAGGTCATACCATGATTTGCCTCATTTTTATAGGTGAAGATCAACTTGCTGGTGAGCCATACTTTGAACTGGTTTACAGTTTACAGTATTCTTCACCAACATGCCATTGCCAGACATGATTCACACCTCTGGGAAGATTGCCACAGGGAGTTTTTCTATCACTCTGAAAGAGTTGTTGGCAATGGTCGAGAGAACGGCATCAAGGATCATTTGAGTGCCTGCTTCAAACTATGAATGGTCATCACATAGTCAAGCATCATGCATCATGTGTGACTGAGTTAAATTTACTCTCCTACTTGTTGAGTGATGGATTTGAGTGATCTGGAAGCAAAGAGCATCTATGTGTTTCAAACCAACAGACAATGCTGTGATCTGCACATCCAATGCATGGTTGTTCAGTGTGAAAATCATTTGCTTCAGCCCCATCTCTGTGAGTTTGGATTGTGACACCAAGGAAAAGGAGAGTTTCTTATATGTGTTTGAGATAAGAGGCACTAAATCCTGCAAAGAATACTCTGTAGTCAATGCCCCTTGACTCTTCCTGCAATGCTGATAGTCACTGTCCTAATCCAAGAGCTTCCATCATTTACTAATACTGCTGACTCCCTGTTAAGTCAAAATCCCTATTGCTGATATTCATCATCACCAACCCTCACTGCTGACCCCTCACCCCAGACTAGTGTTGCCACAACTCTGGCTTGTAGCTGACTCAAGTTGGAACCGAGTACCTGGCTCAGCCAAGCTTCAGCCCAGCAAGCTGTAATTTATTAGGTCAACTTAACCAGCTTGGCTAGTCACGACTTCTGTACCAAAGTCAGCTAGCTGAGATGTGACAGTGTATGGCACCCATGATCTTTGTTGTGTAGTCTGAAATTGACTTGGCCTGCCTGTCACAAATAATATGATTGCTCAGACATGGTACTAGGACTGAGTATAATGTAATGTATGTAGAATCAAAAAATTAAAGGGACATCCTCAGTCTCATCCCCTTCATCCCCTGCAATGGCACCAATGATAATATCAACTGCCTGGGCTAGGGAGTCTTCAGAGGCATTCTTGTCCACAATTGCTGCCAGAAGATCATCCCCATCCTTGTCCACTAGCATGTCCTTCTGGGATACTGCCCATCCTTTTGAGAAGTCAAGACATTCCCTTTCAGGAAAATTTTGAGCATTTGCAGTGCCTCCATAAGAATTGGGCCGATGTGATTCCTGCTCTTGGTTGTAGTTTCAGAGCTGGAGGAGAAGATGCATTCACTTGGGACAGATGAGGCCTGGATTGGGAGATAGTCCATCACAATGCTGAAAACGGCAGGGTATGTTGTGCAAGATAGCTAACAGACTGTTAGTCTATAGCTTGTCTTAGAAAATGTGGACTTACCGGCCAAAAGGAAAGAGGATCCAACCCTGGGGGACTGATGCTTGCAGTAACATAAGCACTGAACTCTTGATCAATGGTCTGTGGACCTAAGTTGTTAGTATGCACTGGTGCAACCCCATAGTAGCGTGAGGCTAGCTTTGGCTTAGGGAAAGTGCACAGTGCTTGGTCTGCAGGTGCACTTTTTGCTGTACCTGCAATGGTGCCACTAGCTCTGTACTCAGGTAATACATACAGGGACATGTTTCTGATTGGCATGTGGATATAGCTGCCTGCTTTTTTGATGCCTTCAGGGTAGAAGGAGCAGGGCTATGTGCAAGGTTACTAGCTATGTTCTCAGCATGGGTGAGTTGACTTACCTGATCAATGCCTAGTGCAACCAGTGCCCATTCTACTAAAAGTTGCTCTCTTTCAGTCCATAGAAAGTTGGGTTCTTGTCCCTGCCTGTGATAAGGTGATGACAGTGCTCTGGCTTTGAGCAATCAATATTTATATCATTTTTGCAGCAGAATTCCCTCATGAGGCATGGCATGATGTGGTGCTCTATTTTTATCAAATGCCTCTGAATGCCACTGTGGATCTTGTGCAATGATTCCATGCATATCTGCTTGAACATTTTGCCCATGTACCATAGCACCTTCTTTGGAGTTTCTTTGAGACATTCTTCTGCCCTGAGCTCATTGCTATGGGATAAGGTGACATGGATTGCTAATCAAAACTACACTTTTGGTAGTCAACAGATGTTGATTAACTAATCTGTTGTGTAGGGTTCACATTCTTGACTGCCAAAGGCATATTGTTGTGTTTGTGGTTTGTGATTAACAAAAGTGTAGTCCTAGCTAGGTTGTTGTGTAGGGTTCACATTTTTGACTGCCAAAAGTGCAGTGTTGTAATGTGCTGTGGAATGTTTGCATTTTTGACTACCAAAAGTGTGTTAACTAGTGAAAATGGCTCATTAATATACCATTATTAATGGTTTATCATCAGCAAATCACTTATTTACTGTACAGTGACCAAAAAATTGTGAAATATTATGATTTAGATACAGCTTTTTCTCAATCAGGACCTACATTGGCTAAGCAATAAGTCTATATCATCAGTATAAGCCCTAATTAAAGTGCTATGTAGCCTGTAAGTTTGCACTATGCTGCTGTGTGACACTGTAGCCACTGTCACACTGTGCCAAAACGATGGTCTGCTGATGATCAATGGTTCTGTTATGCTGGAACCGAAGTTACAATGCAATGTCAAGCCCAAAGTCATTTGTTTGTTCTACGACCCTCAATAGGCTAGTCATAACCTCATAAGACGAGGATTTGGTTTGCAATTCTGAGTGTCCTGCTAAGGACCTGAGGATGAAGTTCTGAGTCAAGAGGAGCTAGATTGGGCAGCTCTAGTCTGGGAAAACCAGAGCCAGAGGCACCAGGCTTATATATGTACATTACAAAAGAGGCAACCTCATGTACAGTAAGGGAATAAGGCTATTGGTCGACAATAGCCTTATGGGAAACACATGTCAGAGGTACAAATGCCATTGGTTGAACAATGGCTGTGTCGACAGAACAATCCAGAACATCAGAGAAAAAGGTAAACATATGCAAACAGTGACAAGAAAAGAAAAAGTGTCCCATGGATGGGTAAGTCGTAACAGGTTCACTGAAGTTTCATTAAGGATTTATCAAAGTTACTGCCAGACTACTGTAGCTGTGTTCATTGAAAAATGATCCAAGGATTATTAATAGTTCATCACAGGTTTACAGAAGGTTCTTCAATGTGTTGTGTAGTGTGCACATTTTTTGACTCCCAAAGTGAAGTGGTAATTAACTAATGTGTGGTGCAGTGTTCATATTTTTAATCCAGGCTAGTATGCTCTGTTGAGGCAGAATGACTCTCCATCAATGATATAGGAGCAGACTTTTCATTTACCACCTCTAATCAACAAACTACACTACTTACTACCACACTCACCAGGGCACAATGGCCTTCCCTTCACCAAAGTTTTCTTGCACAAAATGCCCAGCCCAAGAAAGGTCCTATCCTCCAGCCATCAAACCACAGTCTGACAATGAGTGTGGGTCTTGGCTTAGGCCAGCCATTCATCTAATTCAGGAATTACATTTTTACAATCTCTTAATGAGTAGCTGAACCATTGCAAAAAGAGTGGCATTCATGCTGAGGTGCACAATGAGAGACTACCATAGTGGCAATCAAATAGGATGCTGTACATTCTATGCACCTCAGCATTAAAGGAGGCTAGTCCAAAAACTGGCTCCCCCTTCAGGGGAAATTCTTTCCCTTTTCCCCATGTTACCCTTTCACTTCTTTGTAAGATGTTTACCATCCTTGGGCAACTTGGGAGGTGCTGATCTTTCACCATCCAATGTCCTTTTGGAAGGGACCACTGCCACCTCAGGAGCTTTAGCCCCCAGCTCCCTCTCTGGCTTGGTGGTGGTCAGCTTCAAAATCACCATTAGAACATCTCACTCCTGCACTTCTTGAGACTGCAAGTGTTGCAAAATAGGCTTGAACTGGTTTGCAAACCAAGCCAATGAATTATGTCAGTTGGACTGTGGGAAAATAAACCTTTATTTTAAGTCCTGTAACTGAGCCTAAACTAGATAGTTTGAATGAACCACAGCGGCAAGCTCAGCTCTGGCCATGTTGTACATCACAAGACTCAATGCAGCATAACAATCTCTGGCACTTCCTTGCAATTCTATGAGATCACAACAGTATCTACTTGTCATCCTTTCACAGTCCTCAGCCAAGGATGACTTATTATTTGTTCAGCATGAGGCATGTAGCACCAATAATCTGAAGACTATTATTGGTCCCTCTGTGAACTGATAAAGAGCTGAGGTTACTTTCCCCAGACATAGTCCCCAGGACTATCAGCAGGCCTATCAGGTATATCCCTACTCTATTCGCTCGTCTTTCCCTTTGCTGGGCTTGCCATACTTGTCCTTGAGGGTGTCCCAAGTTGCCTTGGCAGTCGAGTGCATCAACACCTGGATGCACACAGAAGGCACAAGGCGAAGACAGATATTGCCCAGAGCTTGGGCATTCTTGTCATCCCAATCACTGGCTTCATCATCAGCAGGGTGAGTTTCATTCAAAACCCACCATTGGCCTTGAGACATCAAGAAGGCCTCCATAGCAGGAGACCAGTCTTGCCAGTTGGCACCGGTGAAGATGGGGATGAGAGTTGTCAATGCACTGGACATAGTGACCTGCAACAAAGATGAAGTCGGCACTGTTAGGTGTGACATCAAAGAGTGAAATGCTTGGCCCAGCGAACAAGGTGTTCTGCTGAAGGCCATTGCCAGTGAGCAGCCATGAAGGTGCTCAATGTCCTCAACATAGGCAGCCAGTGAAGGCTCCATTAAGGCAAGCCAGAGTGCTCCTTAATGCTGCCAGTGACAGTGCAGAAAAGGGCTCATAACCTGTTGAGCAATGGTGCATGGCACAGTGGCCAGTACCTACTGACTCACCTTAGGTTTAGAGTGGACAAGTTAAAGACAAAGTTAGAGGGCAAAAGTGATTGTATTTTGGGGCGCCATAGGCTGCCTTTATATACCACAGGGAAGTGTGACATGACATGTGACAACTACCTAAATAGTCATAGCTATTGTCTACTGTATTTGGAGTAAGTATTGTTCTACCTATGTAGTAACTACTTCACATACTGCACTCTGTAGGTGCATGTTCAACAGATGGTGCAATCCTTCAACATTGCTGAGAATGCTTGGGCCTCAAGGATAAGGAGGGAGTTGCTGTCATCGAAGGGATAGCCACCAATGAACTGGTCATAGACTGTCTTCACCATGTTCAGGAAGGCCTGTGTGTGGAATGTGGTGCCACCAGAGAAGACACCTTGTGGCTGTGGCCACGGAGGCAGTGCCTCGTCTTCCTTCAGCTTTGACCTCATGCCATCCACACAGATGCCTCTTTTGTGGTTGATGGCTGCCTTCTCAGGCCTGGGGTACATGATCATTTGGCACCAGGAGCACGTTGGGACCCTGTGGGGCTGGTATGGCAGGACTGCGGCGAGTGGGCCTGAGTGAGTCATGTGCCACCCATTCAACTTGAGTCAGACGCACCTTCTTTCCAGAGGGATCAACTTTGATGAGCTGGATGACAAAGCAGTCATGGTGCCAGAACACCTCGGAGTTTTATTTGGCTGTCAAAGTTGTGGCAGGTCAGCACACTGGGATGATGCAACACTCCCTGCCCTAAGCATGTAGTACACAAGTCACTGCACTCACATTTGTAGTCTCCCTTGACGATGCACTCGATGAGCTGACACTCGATGTGACTGAGTAGCCAAAGGAGGGCTTGCAGGTTCTTCTTGGTGGCAGTTGGGCCGAGCTTGAGGACAAGTCACCAGTTGTATTCATTCGTTGCATTGACCCACTTCCATGAGGTCATTTGATATGACAGCCACCCAAACTTGGCTCGCATCTCCATGAAGAGGTAAAATTCATCCTCACCATTGACTGTGAGTGACTCTGGTGGGATTCCTGTCATGATTGAGAAGATCTGCTGTGAGCGAGTCTTGCCAGCGATGCACTGAACCTGTCGGGTGGACAGGTTTGTTGGTGGTGGTGGCCCATGCACAGCCATCAGTGCAGTCATCAGATCATTGGGTCACAGATGGCTTGCATGTGTTTCTGGGTTGGGAGGACTAGCAGCAGTGACAGACTCATCCAGGGCAGGCAGCATGGGTTCCAGTCTTTGAGACTCAGCATGGGGGTTCATCACTGGCATTGTGGGGCCCTGCATTTTGTTGGGAGCAGATGAGATCTTGAAGAATGAGTCAAGTGTCACCTGTGATCTGTCAGACAAGGCCATGGCAGTGAGCGAGTCTGGCTGCCCACTGGCAGGTACATTGTGGGAGTGCCATTGGGTGGCACTGGTGGTGTCAGCAGGTGCCATGGCCATGGTGGGGCTGGTTTGACTGGACAGGTTGGCAGGCTGGTCCAGGAGCTTCAGGTTGATGTGCCACTCGTTGAACAAGAGATCTTGAGTGATGCTCAGGGCCTCTTTGGCCAGGTTGTCCGTTTTGATCTCCAAGGTGCCAGGTGGACCACCAATGGTGCACTGGGCTGGTTCTTCCTTCAGCAAGCCACCAAACATCCGAGAATGTTCTGACTCCACCAGGCTGAATGTCTCACCTGAGTCAGCTGCATGGAGCTGGGCAATGGGAGGAAGCTGACACCCAGGTTTGGATGCATGGAGCTGATTGAAGAGGTCAGCAATAGCACTTGAGAGATGGAGGTGGTGGGAGCCATGTGCAGAAAGGGCAGCAGATGGGCTTGACTTTGCCTTCTCAGATGCAATATGTAGGTTGTGGCAGAGGACAAAGTTGTGGCTGAGCACAGTCAGCATCATGAGCCTGCTGGGCTGTGCATGCTGCAGAGCATTCCAAGCCTTGTGACACCCCTCGATGTGGCTCCTGTCTGAGAGGACATCTTGTCGACAGTGCTCTAAGCATCCCTTCCAAACATGCTTGAGTTGTTCCTGATGGACCTATGCATGCCAAATTGTGAATATGGGGCATGCTGCAGCAGCAACTGCAGCATGTACCTTCAGCGATGTGGCCAACCACACCATCCCATTTTCTGACCATTTATCATAAGCAGAAATGAGCCACTCCTCCTGTTCATGCCAGCTGTAGTACTCTGCACCAGCACAGTCCCCATCTCTGGCATGCTTCTTGAGGACTGCATTGGTGATATTGGCCATGACAGCATGATGGTGGCGAGGTACCTATTTGGACAACAATGAGCACGGCAGGCAGACCATGAACCCCGAGGATGCCAGCTCCAACTTAGGGCAGGCATGCATGCCACAATGAAATGCCAGACATCTTGGATGGAGTCGACCTGAGGGAAAACTGCAAGGACAGCATTGCAGATGGCACAGCAGTTGTTGCTGACCATCATTTCTGGAGCTCTCTGCCCAAGGAGCTCCACACACTGCTTCAGACCTGTGAGAACATCTACAATCTCGGTGTTTGACTTTGACTGGCAGAACCTCTGTCAACCAAATGCTGGGTAGTCAGTGACACAACGACATTCAGTGTGAGTCGACGTGTGGATCTATGGCAAAAACACCAAAAACCCAACACAAAGACAAATGCTGAGTCGGTGGTTTACCTGTGTGGACTTTGGCTTGAGGGATCGGTTATAGCGAAATGGGGAGGGGTTCTGCACACTAGAAGACTAGGGCAGAAGGGAATGGTGCTCCTGATGAGAGGGGAGCAGAGGGACGACAGAAAAGTGAAGATATTTAGGCTACTCGGAGCCTAGAAGCGACGTAAAGATGATGAAGATGACAGTAAATAGACCCTTAATGGAGCCTCAGATACTGCAAGAATAAAGAAGATAATGAAGGGCCTCAAAGCGATGGCAATAAGGCAGATAATGATGATAATGATTGGGTGGTAGTCTCTCTACAAAGGGGATGGTGTAGGGAGAGTAAACCCCCTACTAGGCGATTTCTTTTATTTCATTGTTTCTACTTACTGTTTTGTTTTTATATTTTTATGTTACCCTTTTACTTACTGTTTGGACGAGTTTTGGCTTACATAAGCTAGACTCGCACTTAGGATACTTTGTACTTAGCAAAACAATAACAGCCACTTTAGAGATGAAAGTAAGACGGAATTCGAAGGCTGGAGGCCTCGGAATATCATTCTCCCTTATCAGACACTCTCTCTAGACATTATCTCGACCTATTGGAACCTCTAGGGCGCATTTTCTATCTTTCTCTCCCCTCCTTGACTCTGTACCGGGCAACTCCTAGCCCCCTCAGGTGGAACTGACCTCTCTCGTCACCCCAGGAGACCTCAGGTAAACCCCCAGGCCTCCATCTCTCAACTTTTCAATGGTATCCTATGCAGGGGGGCTACTTGCTTGCACTCTGCTGCGACGTATTGGTACTTATATACAAAAAGGTAGCGCAGCCTGAAGTAAATAGAGGGAAAACACTTTGTAAGGGGTTTGTAAGCGATTGGTAAGGGGATTGGTAAAGGATTGGTAAGGCTGAGTAAGGACAGTAAGCGATTGGTAAGTAAAATCAGTCAGCATGACGAAGAATATCACAAATCATTTGAAATAGAATGAGTCATTAAGGAACAGATGAATAATGTGACGGAAAGGGGGATGAATAAGCACACGGGTCACTGCTGAATAAGGGGGTATGACTGCAAATGAGTCACTCTGACTCCTAGATCTGAGATCCAGATTCATTGGGGCAATATGCTGTGCATCTGAAAGAAGAACTGTGGGGATTTCTGCCAGGGGCCAATTTTGGGGGTCTCCAGGCTGCATCATTTCTACCAACGAATGCCCATTTCGCCAATATTTATCATAATGGCTAGCTCCTCGACCGTCTCTTCGCTTGTGTCCTTTGCCAGGGAGAATAACTACGAGTACTTGCCAGGAATCCCCACTAGCTCTCGCCCTGAAGCCTCCTGGTTCATCCCTCCCTCATCCATGACCTCCCATCCTATCGCTTTGGGACAGCATGTTCTTCTCGTCAGTCTGACGTCGAGGAAGACGTTCTTTGGTCGCCTCAAGTCTGTCATCAGGCTTGAAAGGTCTTATGTGGTTGTTTTGGTCTCTCCAATCGAAAAGGATTACAGATTTTTCCTTCCTGCCCCCTGCAATGATGACAAATTTGAGGCAGTTCTCCCTGCCCTCATTGGAGAAGACGGCCCCTCCTCCTCCTCATGCCCTCCAGAACACTAGTTGCACCTGATACAGGTTGCTTTGCAGAGAGGAGAGAGGGGGGAAAGTTGCGAAATCCTAAGCCCTGACTACCCTGGAGACCCCCAAAATTGGCCCCTGGCAGAAATCCCCACAGTTCTTCTTTCGGACATGCAGCATATCGCCCCAATGAATCTGGATCTCAGATCTACCCCCTTTCTGTCGCATTATTCATCCATTCCTTAATGACTCATTTCTATTTCAAATGATTAGTGATATTCTTCATCATGCTGACTGATTTTACTTACCAATCGCTTACTGTCCTTACTCAGCCTTGCTCGGCCTTACCAATCCTTTACCAATCCTCTTACCAATCACTTTCAAACCCCTACAAAGTGTTTCCCTCTATTTACTTCAGGCTGCGCTACCCTTTGTATATAAGTACCAATACATCGCAGCAAGCAGCAAGCAAGTAGCCCCCCTGCATAGGATACTGTCCCCTTTGTAGAAAGACTATTGCCCAATCATTATCTTCATTATCAGCCCATTCATCATTGCTTTGAAGCTCTTCCTCATCATCTTTATTCTTGCAGTATCTGAGGCTCCATTAAGGGACTATTTACTGTCATCTTCTTCATTTTTACATATGTTGCTTCTAGGCTCCAAGTAGCCTAAATTACTTCGCTTTTCTCAGTTTCCCCTGCTCCCCTCTCGTCAGGAGCACCATTCCCTTCTGCCCTAGTCCTCTAGGTGTGCTGAACCCCTCCCCCACTTCGCTGTAACCGATCCCTCGAGCCAAAGTCCATGCAGGTAAACCACCGACTCGGCATTTGTCTTTGTGTTGGGTTTTTTTTGGTGTTTTCGCCATAGATCCACATGTCTACTCACATCGATAAGACAATTGGTTCATCCAGCATGCACCTTTTCCCACTGCACTCGAGGGACCACTGCCTTTGCAACTGGATTAGTGGATTGTGATAATGGGGGGCCAGGAGAATCCATGGTGGGCAACAACTGTACCACTACCAGTAGGTGTTGGCACAACAGCAGCAAGGGTAGTCAGAGTTCAAAACAAGCCACATGTCAGCTTCTTCAGCCAAGAACTCACTGCAAATAGCTGACAAACACCCGACAACTAATATGTGAACCTCCTGCAACTTTGAGGGACATCAGCAAAACAGACCCCCTCTGTCCAGATCTGTGCAGGTCTGTACAGATCTGTACAGACCCACAGACTCACAGACAGGTCCCCCTCTGTACAGATCTGTACAGACTCTACCCCCTCCCTCTGATGATCCACCAGAGGGGGGGTGACAGAGGGAGGGGGGTGGGTTCCTCTATAGATGAGTAGTACCTGTAGTAAAGATATGTAGCCCCTGTGTAATTAAGTAGTTTTATGGTAATATAATTGATTACTAATGAATGTCTACATGTTAAGATAGGGGTGGGAATCTGTATACTGACACAGTTAGGGGTCAGTCTGTACAGACCTGCACAGATCTGGATATCTGTACAGATTCTAATATCTGTACAGACCTGTACAGACTGACCCCTAACTGTGTCAGTATACAGATTCCCACCCCTATCTTAACATGTAGACATTCATTAGTAATCAATTATATTACCATAAAACTACTTAATTACACAGGGGCTACATATCTTTACTACAGGTACTACTCATCTATAGAGGAACCCACCCCCCTCCCTCTGTCACCCCCCCCCTCTGGTGGATCATCAGAGGGAGGGGGTTATGGCGTTAAATCTGCACATTTATTCCGCCGCATTTTTTTGCACCTACCGTGTTTTTTGTACCTCCGCCGCATTTTTTGTACCCACCACATTTTTTGTACCCGCTGCGCTTTTCTGTATGTACCTACCGCACTTTTTTTGTACTGCTGCTGTGTTTTTTGTACTCACTGCAATTTTTTCAGGTTAGCTGTCACCAAAAAAAAAGAGGTAGTACCAACAAAGCAAAGTGCCAGATAGATTGTTATGATGGTGGGGATCGGCTACAGAAACCAGTCACTAGTGATACCTAAGTCATGTACCAACCCTTGACAGACATCTTTAATGAAAGTATCAGCATACTGGAAGGCAACCCCACAGTCAAGTACTTGAAACATCAGCTGTTGGCAACCACGACCCATTCGGCCAAACTGCATCTCGCGAAAACGCTTGATAGCATCAGAAAATGGTTGCGGGTTCCTACCATCAAGGAGAAACCAACCCATGCCATTCCACCAGACTGCATGCCAGTCCTCTTGACATGCAGTCGGATTTCCACAGTCACTTGCATGAGAAAGGATGACTGGTTCCTCACAGGCGACGATCCTGCAGTGCTCGTCGAGCATCACCTTGGCATATACAAATGCAACAAACACCTCTTCACCTATCAAAGGACAATGCTCCTTGCTAATCTCCTTCAGCGGAATTTTGAGGAGGTTCATGAAACTGCACCTAAAAACCTGCGGGATGTGGAAATCATGACCTAGTTTGATGAGGTCTGTTGGATGATAGGTAAATCGTTTATCCCAGATGTGGTCAATGGCAAAAAGTCGTGTTTCTGCACAGTGGTACTTCTGCACAAGTTCGAGCAAGCTTCGGAGTTCTTCATAAGAATAGGCATCAGCAGAGCACACACTATGTGAACTATAAAAGTGGTTAATTGCTGAAGCTGGGAAAGCGAGAGAAATAAAACCTTACTGGCCGTAAATATGATCAAGAAACAAGTCAAAGGTGGCTTTCCGATCTTGCAGAGGAATAGCAAACTCATCACTCTTGTCAGAAAAAAGTTTGGCCCATTGCAATGGCACGTGATTTTCACGTGACGAAAACGTGATTGCGATGAGATTATGTGCTATGTCGGAGTTGCAAGTGCTATTCCCACACAAATCGCAGTGCATTTGCAATGCATACACCTCCCCTTGGCCTCCACTCTGTAGCTCTAGCCTTCATTTTCGTCTTTCTACTTCAACTGTCCATACTTTTCTGTCTATAGTCATCAAATATGCCCCAAGAAAAACAATCGGTTACCTGTGAATCATGTGGGAAAGCGTTCAAATTAACTGGATACGGTCCTCATCGCAAATCAGGCAAGCTCCCTACTAGGATATGGGCTAGGTATGGAGTAGTTGAGGCTGGATTTGCTTTTCTAAGGGGCTAGATCCCCATTTTGTACTTGGGATTGGGACTTAGCTGCGAGGCGAGTGGTTGCTTAGTAAGCAAGGTTGGGATTTGGACTCGAGTTTGTGTTAGTTAAAAAAAAAAAAAACAATCACCACTATAGAGACTGGAGAGCACAGGCTGGAGAGACCAGCCTGTGGCAGTCTTCTTCTGTTGCTATCCTTGAGTGTGAGGACAGGACAGCCCTAGGGGAGTCCCAGGGTAGTGGGATTGGAGAGTTTTCAGTCAGAGTACAGCTAAGTGTCTACAGTGTCTTTTCAGTTTCTTTTTCTCTACAGTCCTCTTTTCCAGACATAGTCCCCAGGATTATCTGCAGGCCTATCAGGTCTACCCCTACTCTATTCTATCTTCTTTTCCTTCAGCACAGGGAGAGAGAAGATAATGCGTATTAATACTGCACCAAGGTAAGCCTCTGTAGCTGTTGATCGTGTTGCACTATCACTTTACAATCTGCAGCCAGTTCAAGTGGATCTCAGCAGCCATCCGATAATGATGATCATGGACTTGCTGCCTGGTTGAATGCTGGCCCAGGTTTGCAAGAAGGTCAGTCTAATCTAATCCTACCTGTTTTTCTGTATTAGATTCACCCGTTACAGACATCAATCAATTTTGGGCCATGCCTGCCGAAGTCGATCCGCCCACAGATGCAGATAATGGAACAGATGGTACGTACTGTGTGTATTCATGACGAAGGCTGAATGATGAGTTATCTGTTGTAGGTGTTGACATTGACGCCAATAATATTGATGACATTCTAGTCGAGCACCATCCATCCACCGCCAGGCCATCTGAGAAGATACCATTTGTCGAATTTGCACAGGGTCACCGGCCAAGGGCTTACAAACTGGATTTGTCCACTGACCCTTGGTATCCGTTCCGATCATGTCTCGACTTCGAATTTGCAGAACTGGCTCTTGAAGCCACACTTAGCAAGGAGCAAATCAACCACTTCCTCAAGTTGATAAAATCAGCCTGCTGCAGACGTGACTCGTTCACACTAAACGAATACACTGATCTGCGCAGCACGTGGCGTGCCACTGTAGAGAATAGAGATGGGAGGCCTAGGGATATACCTAAGGTCTCCCTGGGGTGAGAATAGTGGTCAGTTCGACCAGAGGGGGCTGGAGTGCCTGGTAGAGGGTGTCAAAGAGCAGAAAAGGGACTAGAAATGCGCCCTGAAACCCAAGTGAGGTCGAGATAACGTCTTGCAACTGTCTGATATAGGAGAAATATTAATCCGAGTCCCTCAGGCTCGGATTCTCGTCTTACTTCGTCTCTACAGCGGCTGTTATTTTTTCTAAGTATGTACAGTACAATGTAAGTACGAGTCTGGCTTACATAAGCCAAACTCGTCCAAACACTAAGTAAAAAGATAGAATAAAAATATAGAAACAAAAAAAACTAAGTAAAGACAAAGAAATATAGTAAATCCCATGGTAGGGAGGATGCCTTCCCTACACCGCGTCCCACCGCATGACAGCAGTAAGGCACTTTTCTGACTCTGTGCTACCATCCAATCACACTCAGTCTAGTTTGAGAAGGAGTTAGTTCATGTAGATGGCATAGATGGCAAACCATGTGAATTCCCTGTATACCATCGTTCTCTTTTGGACTGGGCCTTTGATCTTCTTAAACATCCTACTATGGGCCCCCAATTTGTCTTCGATGCGAAACGTCTTTTCAAGTTCAACGGCTCTACTTTTGTTCGTTTTATTGATGAACCATGGACAGCTGACGAATTTTGGAACTTGCACGTATGTATGTACATCAGATAAATGATCATCATACTTCATTTCCTGTCTATTCTCAGAGCAAGCTGCCTCCAGACGGAAAACTCTTACCATTTATTTTGTATGCTGACAAAGCGAAACTGTCTTCATTCGGCCGACAGAAAGGATACCCCGTCGTCGCTTGGCTTGCTAACTTGCTGACTTGGATTTGGAATGGCGAAGGGATCGGAGGTGGTCGTGTTGTGGGATGGCTTCCGATTGTATGTCCTTTTCTCAATCAACCGTTATCTTAGACTCATGCACTGTCTCATAGGTAAAGGAAGACAAGGAATATTCCGGGAAGCCGCGATTTGCGAACTTCAAAAATGCTGTCTGGCATGAGTCATTCAAGAGAATTTTAGGCACAATTGAGAAAGAGTCGGAAATGGGCTGCTGGGTCAAATGCTGGGATGGTCTTGCATGCCACTTCTTCCCAGTGGTGCTCATCTTGTCCGCTGACTATGAAGAACAGTTTGTAGCCGGATGCGGGTCTGATAATTCAATTGCTAATGTCCTTGACATCTAGGGCGGTCATGGCGCTTGTACGTGGCGTCAAGTCCAACTTCCCTTGCCCTGTGTGCCTTATCCCTCGTGATGACATATCAAAATTTCCTGCTCAATGCAAGCTCCGTACCAGTGCCGGGGTTATAAAGGTATTGCAGGAGGCACGATCACAAGAGACTACTGAGAAGAGAGAACAAATTTTGATGCAGCAAGGCCTTCGTGATGTTGATGTAAGTTCCATACAAGTCCCATTCGCTACAATACTCTAATGTATTCATCAGAATGCTTTCTTCATTGTTGCTAATACTGATGTCTACCGCGCACTATCCTGGGACCGACTACATGCAAATTTTGTGGGAAAGTTTGGTGATCACCTGTGGCCCGAGCTTCTCAGGATCCTCGACAAGGGAGGTCGTCAAGTCGCTGCGAGAGTCGAGAAAAAGTGAGTCCATTCTACTGTGTCATGTGCAATTGTTGCACAATTGTAAATGCGGATGTACTGATAAGTTACTAGCTTCAGTATTATGCCACGTTGGCATGGTCTGAACCATTTTGATGACGCCCTCTCTATCTCATATACTGATGGCCAGAAGTTCGAAGATCTGTCAAAGGTTTGTCTGTATCATTGAGTTTGATCAGTGAATAATTGCTGACCATTAATGCAGCTGGTTGTCTTTGCATGTCATGACGTTTTATCTCCTGTGGAGAAGGAGGGATATCTCCTTCTTCGCTGTCTTCATGCCTACATTGAATTTGATCTGTATACAGCACTTGAGTTACACATGGCACATACACTTGTGGCAGGCCGGGAAGCACTGGTGACCTTCAATGTTTTGATGCAAGTGAGTCTCTAATAATGACTCTGGTCTGTGCTGATTATCGATTATTTTCGCTCAAGAGGTTTTCTGAGAAGACCGAGAACATCAAGAAAAACTGGAATTTCCCAAAGAACCATATGCATATGCATGTGTTTGACGATATCGAAGCTAAAGGTGTTACTCGGAATTTCAGTACTAAGCCGAACGAGAAGATGCACAGGCTTTTGAAGGAGAAATATCAGAGACACACAAACTTCAAGAATGTCGCTGAGCAGGTGCATTTGTTACCCCGTTGATGTGTCTGCAACATTTATGTTACATCAACAGATCCTTCAAGTCGATCATCTTGAGTTAGTTTCTGAACTCATCCGTTGCACAATCACCGACTACGATATGTATACTTTGGCTATGGAAAAGAATACCAGAAGCCCCGATGATGATGATGCTGACGAAGTCGAGCAGCAAGACTTCTTCCATGTCAGGTTAGGTAGTAGGGTCAAGCACCCCTTAACGTTAGAAGCCGTTGAGCAGAGGAGTATCACTAACAAGGCGTTCATTCGGTTCCAGATGAAACTTAATGAATTCCTAAATAGATACTTCACAGCTGTGGGGAAAACCCTTCCTGGTGGCAAGCGCATCCAGTTCCAACCGAATGACCAGGTATCACCCCCATACTTTTGTTCTTATGACACACTTTCTAACCATTGACGGAGATTATGGAATTCAAGTATATCAAGGTCAACTTCGAGTCTGTGGTCAATTGGTGTCAATACATGGATCATTTGCGGTGTAACCCCAGTTTCCACGGGTGCAGCCATTATGATTGCATACTCCTCAAAACACAACAACAGGATATATTTGGCTGACTTATTTTTATGTTCCAGTGTGCGGTCGGTGAGGAAAGCTTCCCTTTGGCTCTCGTGCAACCATATGATGCCCCGACTCAGCCACGCTTGCACGCAAGGACGTTCATCTCAACTTGTGGAGGGTCCATGAACAACCTCTCGAATCAGCCAAGATCTTCTCGGTCCACTCAATCATCCGTGGTGCGCTTCTGTATCCTGATCATACACGAATTGGTGACTACCTTGTCATTGACACTCTTGATACTGACATATTTCTTCACGTGCAAAAAATGCACAAGGCCACTGGGCACCACTGAGACAGTATGTCATAGTCCAGTCCAAGAATGTCTTTACTTCGTCTTTTTAATAATCCTCCCCTGGCAGTTTTCATTCTTTCTACTATTTTACATCGTGCCGTCGCCCCCAGACTTCTGCATTATGCTCGGTAGTAGTTTCCTCAGTGAACCCCGCTCCCTACTTACATATACCCAACTGAAACGAGCATTCCCTTTCTGCATTGCAACCTCACTGCTGAATTCACAGGGACGGGCCCATTACTTATGCACGCGACAAAGCAGACGACAACCTTTCTGCTTTGACTCCCGGGGGTGCGGTTCTCATCCGGCCTTATTATTAGGGATAGGTCCATTGACACGGGGACTGGGCTCGGCCAAACGTATCAGGATGCGCAGCGCATCCTGACCAACAGGTCGGTCTCGCAGAGTGTGACGACGGCTGCGCAGAGTCTGAAGCGCCCCTGAAAAGGCTGTGACCTTCATGGCATGGAGTGTGCCTACTGCGAACCGGGAGCCAGTTGGAATATGAAGTCATCAAGGGTTGGTGTGTACCATGCAGAATGAAGAGTAGGAATGGAACCCTTCCGGGGGATGCAAACAGAATATTCATATTGCCGTTCGTGCATCTGTGGCCATTGAAAGCAGTCTACTACCCCGAAGCGACCATCAGCACGGCAACACATATCCTCCTCCTCAAATATGAATGGTTCTGGTACATAATCTACATTAGGGGACGTTATAATGACGTTCCCTTTGCACGCAACCGCCAGTGCATCGAGCGACAAAATTTTATCTGCAGATGTAAGTTCCCGAACAAAAAAGATAAGAAAAAAATGGACGTACGATCTCCAGCTCGAAGGAATGGTTTGAAACGAGATGATTTGAACGCCATAGAAAAAACGAAGAGGGATTTCGAAGGTCCAGGTCGTGCTAGCTGGAAAAAAGCATTAAGAAATAGCAAGAAGGACAAAATCACGCACCAATGCGGTAGGAAAATCGGATGAACGACGGACACAGCAACTGGAAATCTCAGCGACACAGAGTCAACTGAGAGGAGACAGAAGCAACACGAAGTTAGCTTCAAGTCGACGAGTGGCACGAAGCCAACTCAAAATCCAGGAAAAGGTTGGATGTAATGGCGACGACGAGGCAGGAAGTTACGACGGCGACGACGAAGAATCAGTATGTAAGTGACGTGTAGGACGAATGAACTGACTTAGTGCAAGAAATTTGCAGGTGGCGGTGCACGTAGTCGGAATGTACTAGTTATGTAAGTAGAACTATTACCAAAATCGTCATAAACGTGACGGGTCACACATCTACTTTGTCACATGGTTGGGAATTCCCAGGAAAAAATACCTAAGTCATGGGATCTCGTCGACGTCGTGCGTACCACCCTCCATGTTGCATCGTTCAACATGTACTGCTCCTGAACGTCACTTTTATTCTACCTACGCCTTTCAACCCCACCATTTCCTCCGCCGCCTGCTGTAGTCCATCGATCGTTGAATATGGTTACTGAGCCCCTACTTTGTGGATCGAGAGCTGGCTTCGTGCCGCTCAGTGATTTGAAGTTGACTCTGTGTCGCTTCAAACTCTGTTGACTTTGCGTCACAGAGGTTGCCTCTGATTGGATAAAGTCCTACGCTACCATCGTGGTATTTCGTTGTTCGAAAGGTATGCCAGCTCGTTCGCCTTTGTTTTTTTTTTTGATCTGTGGTTCATGATAGGTACGATTGTTCCGGCATCTCGTCGTATCTAGCTACATTTCCACTCTTCTACTCTTCCCCACCCATGCTGATATACTCCAGATGTGCGTTGTCTCGTCTCAGCGGTACTGGGTTCCTTATCTCCCTACTGCTCAGTGCTATTACCGTTGGATGGTATCATTCCTACATCGATCCAGAAGAGGTGAGTCTCCTACTCTTTTGTGCTACTATCATTTCTAATCTCCTATGAATGTTCCTTTTGCTTTAGTCAGTCCTCATCGTGTTTCATCGTATCCATACCATCTCATATCGCAGTCTGCGGTACGTGTTTATATCTTCGTATGTGTCGATTGATATCTATATACTTTACATCGTAGCTCCTGTTCATCGGGTCCTTGATCTGTCATCAAATGTTACCTACCGACCGGCATCAAAAATAAGCTTCAGCGCGACTACATTTTGGTCTAGTTTAGTAGCGAGCGATGTAATAACTCTATATACCACCAAGCGGAAGGTCTGTTCAGAAGAAGTATTTGATCATCGTTCCCCTGTCCGATCTGTCGTATTCGCATCCTGGTAAGTTTGTGCAACTGGGTTCTTCGTGCACTTTTCGTTTCGTTTCATTTTTATTTATGTGTAGCCTTCTGTATTTTGCACAGGTAAGTCCTTCGAGTGGATTCCCCGTTACCTTTCTTTTGAACTTCACTTTCCCTAAGCATGAAATATACATTCTATCAGCCTGTGTGCTATGTAGAATTTCAAAGTATATGGGTGTAGATTCCCCGTCTAAAATGTCAAGTCGCTAAATTTGTTCCGTCGACCCTGCCTTGATGCTTCCATCAATGGCCGTAAGGTTCCATTTCGTGAGATAGGAACAAGTAACGGATCCGACGTGTACTGCCATTTGTTTAGAAACTTTCACTGTTCCCCTCCATAGCCCGTCGTACCGCGTCTTGGTAAGTCCTTCAACGGAGTCCTCTGTTACTTTTTATTTTTTTCTTGCTTTCTATCTTGATTTATTGACTTTGACTTCTTTTTAGGATCAAAATCATGGTCTACCAACCTACCGTTTACCTGAACCTTACTATCCACGTACTGATCAGTTTTTCTGCTGTCGTATTCTTGACTGACCCCTTTCCCTGTCCCGAAACAATGGTAACTGAACTCTGTGCAGCCGACTGCATTTAACTAGTCACTGTTCTCAATCACCGTGAGCTTTTTGTCTGCGAGGCGCTTAGGAACAAGCAGGCGGAGCCAGTACAAATAAGGTGAGTAACCTTGTTAGCAGAAAATATAAATAGGCCACCAACCAACTTTCATCCTCTCGTCTCTTTCTACTCCAGTCACTCCTTGATCCTCCCACTGTTGCTCTTCATTTCTAGTGAGAACTCGGTGCGTGAACATCCTGGCCGAAATCATGATTGCCCACTAACCAGCTTTTATCATCTCCCCCATTTCTGTCATTTGCTAAACCTCCCATCATCGCTCTTTGTTTCAAGCAAGTGTAGATTATGTGCGTAAGCCTGTTGACTGAAAAATGAATAGACCGCTAACCCTCGTCCTTCGGAATCCTAGCGCTTGCCCTTCGCTTTTTTTTTCCTTTTCGTTCCCACTTGATTTTGTATCAGCAAGGAACTGGGTAACTGCGTGTTCCCAAAGAAGCACCCCACTGCGTGACTGTGTGTCTACAGTGGAGTTATGCCCCGGCGGAAATCCCCCTCTAATCCCCCCGTGAAGATTGGTCCCCCCGTTGGTGTTAGGAGGTCGAAGAGGATCGGGGCCACCTTGCCATCACCGAGAAAAACCCAATCCAGCCATAGCGCAAAAGCACGCTGTCCCGCAAACCAACCCGGTACGTCCCCCTATTCACCGAGTCTCCCTTGTATGTTCTGAGCCTTCCTTAGCAGTGGAAACTGGAAGCCATGGTACCGCTCCTGAGGTTAAAAACAAGCCTTCCTTTTTTTCGGCTCGCTGACCCTTGTTGAAGAATGATCAATCTATCTCGGTTGCTCGAACTTCCATTATCAAGCCTCGCCCACGGCGTTCCTCGCAAGGTTTAACTGAAGAAGAACGTGAAGAAGAGTACCTCAACTCCTTTCGCACCAAGGTAGTGGTGCTCAAGGACGGTACAAAATTAGATAACCGTACAGCTCTCGAGCTGCTGCGTAAGGGCGATATAACTATAAAGGATATAGATGAAGAGGATGGTCGCAAACAATGTAAGTGTCCATTCTATCTGGTGTTATTTCCTCTCAATGGTCCTACTAGCTGCTCCCTTTGATACGTCTTCGGACGCTCACCCATCCGATGACGACAACAACCATGAATGTAAGTATGTATCCCATGCAATCATACTCCTTCTCAAGGTCACCACTGGCAGCCTCTCCCAATTTCCCTTCAGGGAAAGTGTCCAATGATGGGTCTGCACAGAGTGAAGAAGATGAACAGGTGGTGGAAAGTGTTATGCAGAGTGAACATGCAGATGACCCTGACCAGGAAGAGGGCAATCATGCTGGTGATGCTGTGGACGAGTGTGCAGGTGTGTTGTTTAAATTCATCTAATCTTTGTGACATATCTCTAACCCATACATTCACTTTAGTTAGTGCTACTGATGAATCGAGTGACAGTGACTGGTCCGTTACTGAGAGGCGCAGACTTAAACGCGAGCAGACTGCGAGAGAAATCCATGCTGGAAACTATGACATCGAGACTCACCCTTCCCCTCCTCTTGAATATCCTACATCCTCCGAGGATACTACAGATGTCAAAGACTCTGATCAATATAGGAAGCCCAAGAGGAAATCTGATCATGTCCGTACTAAGGCCAGGGAAGTTCCTGACTTGGGCCAAGAAGATGGACCGGGTACGGAGAGTAAATTGTATGCTCACAAACGTGGTAGACTGCCCTTAGCAGCCATAAAGAAGGCCCAGGAACTGGGCATGCACACCGCTAAGGAGGCCCAAGCCATTGCAGACGAATATGGCAAGACTCTGGCATCCATTATGGCTGCTGCTGGGCTGACGACGAGGGCGACACGGGCGGAGTCGGTTTGGAACATGCATCAGGCTTGGTATGTGGGTACCAACCCTAAAACATCTGACGGTAAGCAACTTCATGTTTTTGAAGGGGTTCTGCTAGGTCCTGACTCAGTCTTAGAGAACATGAAAGACTATTACTGCCACCAAATGAGGCACTATGAGACTCACAAGGACGAAGAAGAATTCCCTGACCTGTGGGTAGAAATTCGCAAGTTCTGGAGCGAGAGTGTCAGCGGCACGAAGGATGTCAGCTCGAAGGCAATGGTTGGTCGGGTGATGACTTGTAGAGACTCCTTCACACAAGCTGTATGTGATCCTCCCTTCGTCAATTATTTGTTAACTACATCCATGGATGGCAGGCACAAACCTGGTGCAATGTGGAGAATATTCATGTCTTTGGATGTGTCATTTATAGTGGAAATGACGAAGCTGCACGCCAAGCTCAAGGTATTTTTTCGGGCTCTTCACTCTGCACGCAACTTGTGGCCGAGAGGCAGACAGACGTCACGAGATTGTTAGATTATCTCGCTACCATTATCAAGTGAGTATGATTACTGTGGGTGGGGTGCACACCGATGACCTCCTCTAGATATAAAATTCTCGACTCTACCGCTACTATTCCCCTTCCCACTTTTGCAATGCTATCAGGCGTTCCGTACGACCATGTTCTTGCACTCAAACCCCAGGAATCCACACGTGATAGGAATCGGTGAGTCTTACCTTTGGTAGTCATGCACAAACTCCATAAGTCTATTCAAGTTTTTCTAATTAGTCTCTTTACCCAGAGTCTTTGCAGATGAAGTTGAAATCACACGTGGACAGAGGAATGTTCTGTGGAAGACCCTATTGGATCTGCTTTTTGCCCACAAGCACACAATTGTTGACTGGCCAGCCAGGGTTCCTGCTATTAATCAGAACTTCAATGTTAAACGCCTCACCGCTGATGAGCTTCGTGCGCTCACTGTCCCATTCCTGAAAGAGCAAATGGGTAATGATTACCACGTAGAGGCTGCGGTTGAGGGTGAAGATGACTGTGGTGATTACATTGTCCCGGAGCCAGTGTCGTCATTTCGTCTCAAGCCATGGACCACTGGTGAGTGGTATTGATGTCGCATGACTATGCTGGTTGGCTAACACAGTGCTCAGACCAGCTTGCACTGGTATGTGTGATGGACCCAGGTGCCTTCGACATTCCATTAGTGATTGATACCCTTGGTCAACCCCTTCGCCTTCTCTCCAACTCGCAGGCATTTCTTAAAGTGGTCCCCAGAGGTATGTGCCGTGAGGATACAAATGATGAAAGAGTGTCCACCCCAACTCCCACTCCATCGTCACCCCCAGCCGAGGTATTGCAGCAATTACCAGCACGGGGGCGTGCACCATTACGGGGCTGCCATACTGGCCATCCCACTTCGGTATCCCACAACTCGCCTCTCCCTCCCTCCTCACCACCTCCTGAAGACTCCCCCCAGTCCTCTCCGCAAGATACACGTCACTTATCTTCAGTAACACATCGCCCAAGATATCCTACCTCCCGTAGCCGCTCTCCAGTGCCACGCTCCCGCCACCATTACCATCGTCAGCCGCAAAAGCACCACAGGGAGTATCGGGAGGATGTAAGTGAAACCGGCGCCCAGGTTCCGGAGAGAAGGACCCACCACAGGTATGTTGTCGCTATGACCATCCTACGTTGTAGCTAATATAATGCAGTGTGGTGGAGTATGTCTATCGCAGCCCACCTCGTAAGAGGCGTCACCACTACCTGTCTGATGAAGATGACTATCCCTACAAGCATCACATCCGCTACTGAGGTACGTTATGACATACACTTTGTTAACCCCCATCATCACTGACAATACACGGACACAGTGTTTCTTGATGATACCCTGTCCTCTTTCTTGCTTCCCGTTTATCCCTTGGCCAGCATAATACACAATACTTTTGTCAATTAAGCTAAGGACCTGTTACTGACTCAACTCGTATACACTCCTTCTGTGTTGAGCAGCTGTATAGCCTGTGAGACATAATACCCATGTTGCTCAACCAACCCTATTTCCTTTGAGATGGTCCCTACTCTTTACCCTGTTTGGCACGGGTTTAGCTTACTCTCTTAGCTAAAATGTTGGCAGTAGTTTAGCTATGAATAAGACAATAGCCATTTGTCACATTCTTAGTATGTCTTTTGGACATGAATGCCACATGATATGAGGCTGCAGGTTATGTCCAGATTGAACATGGATGCCACATGATATGAGGCTCTACCTTACATCCAGATTGGACATGGATGCCACAAGAAATGAGGCTCTAACTTGCATCCTGTTTGGATGTGGATGCCACATGATATGAGGCATTGACTTGTATCTCCAATGTTGGAAAATTTCCATAGCCCTCTGGAAATCTCAACCTGACTATCTCCACACACCCCTGGAGGATCTCCAACCCACCTTGGGGAATCTCCAACCTCCCATGGAGAATCTCCAAATGCACAGGGAGAATCTCCATGCCCTCCAGAGAATCTCCAACCCCCCTAGGGGAATCACCAGTGCCCACATGGGGAAATCACCAATGCCCACATGGGGAAATCACCAATGCCCCTTGGGGAATCCCCATGTTCCCCTGGAGAGGTTCCAGCATGACATGTTGGGAAATCTCCATGTCCCCTTGGGGAATCGCCAGCATGGTATGGGGAATCTCCAACATGATATGGAGAATCTCCATCCCCCCTTGGGGAATCTCCAGAATGGCATGGGGAATCTCCGTCCCTCCTTGGAGAATCCCCATCCCCCCTTGGGGATTCTCCATCCCCTTTGGGGAATCTCCTGAATGGCATGGAGAATCTCCATGTCCCCTTGGGGAATCACCAGCATGGTATGGGGAATCTCCAACATGATATGGAGAATCTCCATCCCCCCTTGGGGAATCTCCAGCATGGCATGGGGAATCTCCATCCCTCCTTGGAGAATGTAACGGCCCGTACTTTTTCACTACTTGTTGTAGCGTAGTCTTAGCGTACTTCTCCTTATTTATCCACTCTCTGGTTAGGGTTACTTAGACGCGCTCATAGACGCTTTACTTAGTCAGCTGCTTCGTCAGCGTAGCCGCATTGACTCAGCGTGGAGCGCTGCAGCCAATAGCGTTTATCTCTCTTTGTTTGGCTTGTTCTACGAGGTTCCACGGTACAAACACTCTAGTTAGTATAAATACCGTCTCTCTTGTCGTAGACACGCCAATCGAGTTCATTTGTGCATCGTCACTTTAACTCAGTTCCCTCATCCTCTACTCGTCTCAGTTCTTGGAGTAACCGAGTATAGTCTTCGGATTATAAGCGTTACACTTGAACTCGATTCTCAATACTCCCTTACTCCGCTTGCGCCCAGGCATATAGGGCAACCCATACCCGGACTCCAGGGTTAAGGAGCTTTGTTTTCACGCCTTTCTTTCTTCACGAGACGACGCCTTTAGTCTCGTCCCCTTTACGGCAAGGGGTTGTGTCGAAGAAGAAAACTTAGTCAGTAGTCCCGCTGTTCGTCAAGAGCAGTGTGAAGGCGCAACCCACATTAGGGGGTGGAAGCGCGTAGTTTAGCAGTAGTGCCCCTACGTCACGGGAGGTAGAAAGCGTACTACCAGTATCCCTAGTTACCATACGATAGTTGAGACAGAGTACCGCCACAGAGGGCAGGGAAAATCTCGTCAACATTCCTCGCGTCAAGAAATCGGAGTCTTTGGCTCCCCGTGTTAGGTTCTCTCCTTACCTTAAAAAGGAAGAGTCGCCCGCTCCCCCGCTCCTGTTCGCTCGGGAAGTCACACCCCTCGAGCAACAAATCTTCGGTACCCCCGAACCACTTCTTCCTCGTCTCTCGCCCCTTCCTCTTCGCTCTCCCTCCCCCGACCCGAACCTACTGGGCTTCGTCCTGCACGTTCCGTACAACTTACGGAATAGACAAACCATTCGCCCTCCCCCTCACACCCCCGTAACTTTCACCGGTCATGGACCAGTTCAACCAGGACCAGCTGCAGTTCATGCAGCAAATGACCGCTTTAATCTCGGCGCAGGTCGCCAACCAGGTGGCGCAGCACGTCGCCAACGCGGTGGCCGGCGTGCAGCAGCAGCAAGGCGGAGGGGCCGCCGCTAACCCCAATCAAAACGTTGACCCCACGAAGAAGGGCGTCGCCGACCCAGGCATGTTTGATGGGTCGATTAGCAAATTCGAGGAATGGTGGGCCAAAATGAAGGCCTTCATCGTTACGGCCCAGTCAACTAGTCCCCGGGCCAGGACTCTCATGGTCTGGACCAGGATGACCGGTCCGATTGCCGGAGCATACGCGCGGGCGCGTATCGACCAGTGCCTCCCCACCGGCACTTGGCCTTCGTACGATGACTTGGTGGCGGAAGTCGAAGCGCGGTTTAGGCCGCTACATAACAAAGACTGGGCGAAGGATCAACTCGCCAAAATTCGCCAAGGCTCGGCCCGTATGGAAGAGTTCTTGGCAAAATTCAACGCACTTAGGACCGCGTCCGGGGTATCCGACGATTACGCCATTTTTATGCTGGAGAGGGCTATCCGCCCCGAAATTCTTCAGCAGGTCTTTGTCCAGGGACGCCGAAAAGCAACCTGGGCCGAGTATGACGTCGAGGTCAGGTGCCTCGGAGCTGCCCTGGAGGCAGTTAGGTTAAAGACTGGCGGTGCGTCCTCTCGATGGGGACAAAACTTCTCACGACCCTCGCCCGGGGTTACGACAGGGCAAGGCGCACCCATGGATATTGGGGCTGCGCAGGGCGGTTCTGGAAGCCGCCCTAAAAAGGACTTTTCAAATTACCAGTGCTACGCTTGCGGCCAGAAGGGCCATATTCGTCCGCATTGCCCGCAGGCCGGGAACAAAGGCAAAGGGCGCCAGGTGCGCTCGGAAGGCGTTGATCCGTGGCTGGCCGCTATGGATGGGATGACTTTCGAGCAGATTGTCGCCCATGTTTCTAAGTTAAAAGAATCGGAGCTGCAGTGAAGTCGGGTCCTGCAGTCTCGGACAATTCTGGTACTGGACAATTTTCTTTTTCCCCTTATAGTTTTTCTTCTCGTTGCATTTCAGTTTCATCTCCTAAAAATAGTATAAAAACAAACACAAAAATAGATAATGCAAAAACACAAAAAAAGGTCTCGTTTTCAGACATAGTCACTGTAAATAGGTTTTCTCCTCTCTCTGTAGATAGCATGGACGATGATTCGGACTTTGTACCTAAACCGTCTGTTGGAGGGTCCCGAAAGGGCTCGGGACCGGACGTTAAACTGGCACTGCTTAATTCTCCAAGCAATAAAACTACCAAAAATAGTGTTTCGGAAGGATCCGAGTCGGTTAGCGATGCTCAGGCGACCGTACCGCCAAAATCCCAAGTTCGCACGCTCAACCTAAAGGATCACGTATCGGTTCCTATCATTATTCGCACTAGGAAGGGTGACGCACACGCTGTGCAGGCCTTGTTGGATTCCGGTGCTACAGGTGTTTTCGTGGACGCTAAATTCGTGGATCGAAAGAAGCTTCCAAAGTTGTCTCTCCCACGTGCTGTGGACGTATTTAATGTCGATGGTACTCTTAACTCCGCTGGAAGGATTACACATCAAGTACCGCTTAGAGTTCAGTTCGGAGATCACTTCGAAGAGTTAGTAGCCGATGTCACGGATCTGGGATCTCACGACATGATTTTGGGTCACACGTGGCTTGCCACCCACAACCCGGATGTCAATTGGAAAACCGGTGAAATCTCGATGAAGAGGTGTCCTCGTAGTTGCAGGCAACTCGCGCCGAAGCCGGCCTTCGTGAGACGTATCGAAAAGGAGGAGGTCCAGGCCCTCGAAGACTGGCATAATATATTCCGAGCCGACAAGCAGGACGCTCCTAAAAAGGATAAAACCCCTGAGGAACTGGTTCCGAAGGAATATCACGAATATTTAAACGTTTTCTCTGTCCAGGAATCCGAACGCATGCCGCTTAGGAAACCTTGGGACCACGCGATAGAACTAAAGGAGTCGTTTGTCCCGAAAAAGGGAAGGTTGATCCCCCTCAGCCCTGATGAGCAAACCGAAGTTAGCAACTTCGTTGATGGACAACTCAAGAAGGGTTATATCCGGCCTAGTAAATCGCCGCAGACTTCTCCCGTGTTCTTCGTCCCTAAGAAGGATGGAAAGAAGCGAATGGTACAGGACTACCGCTATTTAAATGAGCATACGGTCAAGAACTCGTATCCGCTCCCGCTTATCTCGCAGCTTGTTGACAAGTTGAAAGGCTGTAAATTATTTACGAAAATGGACCTTAGGTGGGGATATAACAACATTCGGATCAAGGAAGGTGACGAGTGGAAGGCCGCTTTCGTCTGTCACCGTGGTGCCTTTGAGCCGCTGGTTATGTTCTTCGGACTCTGTAATTCCCCCGCCACGTTCCAGAATATGATGAACGACATCTTCGGTGATATGGAGGACGTTCTAGTAGTGTACATAGACGATCTTATGATATTTACGAAAACGGACGATGAAAAGGAGCATGACAAGATCGTGCTAGAGGTGCTTAGAAGGTTGAAGGAGAACGACTTGTTCGTCAAACCGGAAAAGTGTCTATTTAAACAAAAGGAGGTCGACTTTCTGGGTATGATAGTTGGCACGAATGGAGTTAAGATGGATCCCGCTAAAGTCGCCGCTGTGCGCGATTGGCCGGTCCCCACTTCTGTTCGTGGAGTTCGAGGCTTCCTTGGCCTTGCGAACTTCTACCGACGTTTCATAAAGGACTTCGCGCAGGTCGCGCGCCCCCTCAATGATCTCACTAAAAAGGACACTCCGTTTCTCTGGTCCGACAAGTGCCAAGTAGCGTTTGATACGTTAAAGGAAGCCTTCACGACCGCGCCTATTCTTATGTTCCCCGATCAGGATCGGAAGTTCCGCTTAGAAACCGATGCCTCGGATTACGCGACCGGAGCCGTGCTCTCGGTAGAATGCGATGACGGTCTCTGGAGACCAGTTGCCTATTCGAGTCACTCGCTTAGTGGAGCAGAGCTTAATTATACGGTTCACGACAAGGAGATGCTAGCCATCATTCGCGCTCTAGAACAGTGGCGTCACTACCTTGAGGCTACTCCGTACCAGTTTGAAATTTGGACGGACCACCACAACCTTAAGTGGTTCATGACGTCGCAAAAGCTTCAACCACGCCAGGCGCGTTGGGCGCAGTATTTTAGTCGTTTCAACTGTGTAATCGTCCACAAACCAGGTGTTTCCATGGGACGACCGGATGCTCTCTCTCGCCGCGAAGACTTAGTAGAAAATCGCGAGAACGCTAAATCGGAGGAGTCGCTATTTATTAAACCCGAACAAGTGCGCGCTGTGCGCTTAGAAAACCCCTTTATAGAAGAACTGCGCAGTGTAACGGCTGAGGTTGACGCTGGAACGCTCGATCGACGCGACGGTTTGCTGTATGACGGAGACAAAGTTTTCGTGCCTGAGGCACTTAGACAGAAGGTTTTGGCTGCTCTTCACGATTCGCCCCTAGCGGGTCATCGAGGCGTAAAAGGAACTCAGGAGTTGATCACACGCTGGTTCACGTGGTCTACCTTGAAGCCCGATGTCGAGGAGTACGTAAAGCATTGTCAGACGTGTCAAGCTAGCAAGCCTAGTAACAAGCCGCCAGCAGGCGAACTCAAATCTTTACCTGTCCCGGACGGGCCTTGGAAGGATCTTACGACCGACTTTATGGATATAGGAGTCAGGAGCTCCTCTGGAAAGTCTTACGTCCTAGTCGTCGTCGATCGGTTCTCTAAGGAAGCAGAGTTCATCCCCTGCACTGAAAAGGAAACTGCTGCTAGTACGGCTCGGCTTTATTTAACCCACGTCTGGAAGCATCACGGCCTTCCGCAGTCTCTCGTCTCGGATCGCGGACCGCAGTTCGCATCTCAGTTCTCGAGGGAGTTATTTAAAATGTTGGGTGTCGAACAGAAGCTCTCGACGGCGTTTCATCCACAGACGGATGGTCAAACAGAGCGGTTGAACCGCGAAATTCAGCAGTACTTACGGATGTACGCAAACCATCAGCAGGAACGGTGGGAGGATTGGCTTCCCCTGGCTCAATTCGCGTATAATAACTCCAAGTCTTCTTCTACTGGCAAGTGCCCCTTTGAAGTTACCCGTTCATACACACCACGGATGGGCGTCGAGCCGACGACTTCTAAGGTAGAAGCAGCGGAGGAGACCGCTAAAGACTGGTTCCAGGTGTTCCAGGAAGTGCGCGAAAGTTTGGGAAAAGCTAGGACCCGTCAAAAGACTCAGGCAGATAAGCGACGATCCCCTTCCCCTGCTTACACCGTAGGCTCACAGGTTTGGCTGGCTACTGACCATTTATCGCTGAAAGATCGGCAGAGCCGAAAGTTGACCGAAAAGTGGATAGGCCCGTACGAGGTCTCGGACGTTTTACCCAACGCCGTTAAGTTAAAGTTGCCGCGCTCGATGCGCATACACCCGGTAGTGAACGTTTCACGGGTGAAACCTTATCTCGGTGCTCTTGATGGGCAACCGGTTACTCGGCCCGGCCCACAACGGGTTACGGATGAAGGAGATGTCGAGTACGAAGTCGAGAAGGTAGTGGATTCCCGCTTGAAGCGAGGTAATCTCCAGTTCCTCGTTCATTGGAGGGGATACCCGGAGGAAGATCGCACTTGGGAGCCTAGGTCTGCTCTTAAGAATGCCCAGGAGGCGATAGACGATTTTTACAAACTCCACCCCGGTGCCCCCCGGAAGCTTCGTTTACTCTCGACTGAGGGTCTCTTTTTCTCCGCTGTACCCGACCCTTTGACTGCTGTGCAGCCTATCTGGTCTCGCCTGGAAGTCGAGCCATAGGAGGGGATAGTGTAACGGCCCGTACTTTTTCACTACTTGTTGTAGCGTAGTCTTAGCGTACTTCTCCTTATTTATCCACTCTCTGGTTAGGGTTACTTAGACGCGCTCATAGACGCTTTACTTAGTCAGCTGCTTCGTCAGCGTAGCCGCATTGACTCAGCGTGGAGCGCTGCAGCCAATAGCGTTTATCTCTCTTTGTTTGGCTTGTTCTACGAGGTTCCACGGTACAAACACTCTAGTTAGTATAAATACCGTCTCTCTTGTCGTAGACACGCCAATCGAGTTCATTTGTGCATCGTCACTTTAACTCAGTTCCCTCATCCTCTACTCGTCTCAGTTCTTGGAGTAACCGAGTATAGTCTTCGGATTATAAGCGTTACAGAGAATCCCCATCCCCCCTTGGGGATTCTCCATGTCCCCTTGGAGAATCCCCATCCCCCCTTGGGGATTCTCCATCCCCCCTTGGAGAATCTCCACCCCCCCATGGGGAATCTCCAACCTCACATGGGGAATCTCCATGCCCCTGTGGGGAATCTCCACTAAGAATCCCTACCTGAATGTTGATGTCACATCCTTTGCCAACTGTAGTGAAGCACTTTTTTTACCAGAGATATTGTTGCTCCACTTCCAGCTGACTGGTGTCTGGTGACATTGTGAGGATGTGGCTGTGATCACAGTTGGGTGCAGAATGCTTTTTTTGCCATGATGCAGCTACTGATATCAACTTCATCTGTTGCCTTGGATCTTGCCACTGGTCCACAAACTTCCCCACACAATTCATTCACAGGCCACAACAAGCTGTCTGAGTGGGCACAGTTTACTGGCAATCCTCACATTCCAGAAGGCCTTGCCTCACACAGCACTGTCAGACAGTTTGACTTACATCATCACCTCTGGATCTTGGTGCCAGATTGTCTAGTGTAATTTCCAACATCCATGCTGCTCGTCAACCAGCATCCACAGATGACCCTTGAATCAGTTGGTCCAGCACCCCCATCTTGCAGGAGTTCTCCTGCAGGGGCTCTTCAGATTTTTTCAGCAATGAGATCAGTGCATGCCACTCCTCTTTCTATTACCAATGGAAGCTCTCATTTGCTCCAAGTTCATGCTTCTGGTGGTCACAATGTGAATGGTGCTGCTAGTTGGTCAATCACTCTATCATCACAGTGACTCATGCTATGGACTTGGGATTGGTTGTAAGGGGCCTGATGGAAACTGGATTTCATTCTTGTCATAGTAGTTGTTTTGTTCATAGAACTATGAATATGATTAATGATGATGTTGTCTACATCATGCTACATAGTGTGGTTAAATTGTGGCTCCTTTTGTAAGCCTTTACTACATCATTTGACATAGTATGGTGACAGACCTGCTTCTTCCTATATTGTACTACATAAGGGGGGAAAGCCTACAGGTGCTACCAGTGCTACCCATACTACATAGAGTACTATGTATCACTGCCTTTTTTTTTTACAGATAGTTGGGGAATCTCCGTCCCCCCCTGGAGAATCTCCAGCATGGCATGGGGAATCTCCATCCCCCCTTGGAGAATCTCCAACCTCACATGGGGAATCTCCATGCCCCTTTAGCAAGTCTCCAATGGAACTGGTACAGCATTGTGCTGGAAATTGGCATGGTGGGAGTGATGAGGTCATTGCCAGCATCTGAGTGCAGCAAAGAAGTAGATGTTGAAGGTGTGGCATTGCAGACAGGAAAGCATTGCTTGAATGAGACAGATCCTCATTGTCACCCAGTACAGTGCCCAAGCTGCATTGTTTATACTTCATTGGAAGCATCCACTCACCACCCTGTGACCTGGGTGAAGTGGTTTCCTACGGACACTACAGATGATTGCTTTAGGCTGGAAGAAATAGACCAAACCCCTTTCATAGACCAAGGACTTTGGATTCATCAGCCTTGCTTGCCACTCCCACCAATTGGCCAACAAGGAGCCATTCAGCTTCACTATTTTTGATCCTTCCACTCTCCTGACCAAGGGGGTAGGTCAATTTAGCTTGGGAGTGCCCACATTTACCCTGGAGAAAACCCAGTTGTCATCAGGGAAGGTCAATTTCACTTGGGTTTAGCCCTAAAAATGGGTCAATTTATGCTGGAGAATCCCCAATGCCACCCTAGATAGGTCAAATGAGCATGCAGAATTCCCAGGATTGGGCTGAGAAGTGGGTCAATTCAGGCTGGAGAAGACCCAGCTACCACTTGTTCCAGGTCAATTTGGCATGGAGAATGTCCAGGGTGGGGCTGAGAAGTGGGTCAATTCAGGCTGGAGAAGACCCAGCTACCACTTGTTCCAGGTCAATTTAGCATGGAGAATGCCCAATTTAGCTCAGCAAGGGGGTCTATTTACCTTGGGAAAAGCCCAGAATATGCAGGTTATTTGTTGGGGAAAATCCTGTCTGGACCCCAGCCACCCCAGTATATTGACACCAAAAGTGTATTTACTGGGGGGAAATGTATTTCTCCAACATTCTCCAACACCTGTCAAATGGCAGGCCTGGAGATTCCCCAGCCATGATGTGGAGAATCTCCAGAGGTTCGGGATTCCCAACCAGTTGATACCTATTAGGTCATAACATCTATAAGAATATATGAACCTAATAGGTCCCCATAGGGGGTTGACTGAAGTGCCGTCCCAGTGTTAATCTCTGACCTCGGACCTTCTCGGAGACCGAAGGGAACCGGTCTTGACATCATCCCAGAATTTCTGTATGGCTACACTGGTTGAAGTTGCTCAGAAGTGTAAATTTTGTGAAGATCAGGACTCGGCCCTTGGCCCCCCTACCAAGATCCCACGTGGTACCTCGCTGGTCTTGAAGACGTCTTCTGTTAGTGTTCAGGTAAGGATCCCAACATGATCAAGTGTGCTACTTATAAGCATTCAGCAAATTCCATTGACCACCCCGTCTTTGAAGTGCAAAAGTAGTGAGGATCAAGATTTGTCGCTTGGCCCTCCTGCCAAGGTTCCTCGTACTTCTTCGTTGATCTCCCCCAGAGGGTACAGCTGCTTCATCTGGCGACTTCCCAATGAACTTCTTGGGCATATCACAACTTTTCTTCCCCCGAATTCCCTTCTGTCACTGACCCAGGTGTGCCAGCTACTCAAGGAGATAGCTGCCCCGCGTTATTTCCTGCTCCTTGGGTTTGATACGCCCCAAAGTAATTGTTTATCCCTGGACGACAGGGGCTCTGAGGCGGACTAGGGCATTTGCTGTCCCGAATTCCCTTTACTTTTCTGTTTCCCAGACGACAACTGACAACCATTTGTATGCCCTGCGAACCTTCTTTGAGTCGCTGACTGGTAGCAAGATAATCCGTCGAGTGCACCTGCTTCTATTCTCTGGTCCTGACAAGCCAAGTCATTCGTTCTTGCGCCTGCTGGAATGTATCCGAGGGTCAGGCTGCAAAGAATTGACCTGCCATGGCTTGCCTTGGGGAGAAGGGCTGTGGATCTGCCATGGTAAAGGGGCTTTTGTTTGCAATACTGAGATCGAGTCCTTAGAGCTCTCGTCATCACTTTTCTTCACCTCCATGTCCACCGCCTTCACACTGAGTACCTTGTGCAGTGCACCACTAGTCAACCTTAGACTCACCAACACGGCACTTACAGCTGTGCAGTGGACAAAGTTCCTTGGGGATTTACGACTCAGGTCCCTTCGCTCACTCGAGATAGAGGCTACTTGTCCTGCCCGCAGCCTTGTAGAGTTCCTGTCATGCCATCAAGTGAAGACCCTCACTATCATTAGCGGTACAGCCCAATGCAGCTCACTTCCCCGCAGTCCACTGCGACGTGCTCGCCCAATGGCCTTACTCTCGTCGCTGACCAGACTGGATGGTCCCCCTTCCTACATACTCTCTCTATTGTGTTATGCTTATATACCTGGTACTCTGGAATATCTTGGGCTTCGACTTGGGGCGTCAAGCTTCACGGACTGTTTCCTATCAGATGTATTGTTATGCACCGAACACTTGCCTGGAGTAAACGAGCTTTCTGTTAGAATTCCTGCTGAGGCAGATCTCCGTGCACTGGCTTTACCGGAGAATCGTGCCCGAACTTGTCTTGTCAGAGTCAAGGATCTCACTCTTTGGATCCTGAACTCCAAATCAGATGTCAACGCAATCATATGTAGGTTTCGCCCACATCAGCAAATCACAAAAAATGCTCCAGTTTGCCACAGAGTTTGTTATGGTTCACAGTACCCTACAGTATTGTACAACATTCCAGAGTGTCCAGTTACCCAGTCTCACAGCAACATCTTGCCACAGTGCACTACAGGATGCCCAGAGCACCCCAACACCACAGACCTCACAGGAGCACAGCCACAATGAGAACAAAAGTTGTAGCCCATGATCACAGGACCATGGGAATATGCTTATCTCATTGATATGCCCAAAAATGGGTGAGAAAAATGCAAAATACAAAAAAATTGATGTCTTCAAAAAATTAATTTCAAATATGTCATAATGAAAGTTGTAGTGCCTGACTAGAGGACCCCAGAGGTATGCTTATCTCATCCATACCTGCAAAAATGATTGAGATAGAGGCAAAATATAATTGGTGTAGTGTAGTGTACATTTGTATTACCAAAAGTGTAGTGTTGTGGCGCATTTTTGATTACCTAATGAGTGTAGTGTTTTGATTAGCAAAAGTGTAGTAAACTCCGCATTTTTGACTACCAAATAAGTGTAGTATTTTGTAATGTTTGATTAGCAAAGTGTAGTGTAGATGTGTATTACCAAAAGTGTAGTAAAAGTCCGCTTTTTTGACTACCAAATAAGTGTAGTGTTGATTAGTGTTTTGATTACCAAAGGGTAGTTTAGATGTGTATTACCAAAAGTGTAGTAAAGTGCGCATTTTTGACTACCAAATGAGTGTAGTGTTTTGTTGTGTTTGATTAGCAAAGTGTAGTGTAGAGTTTTGATTAGCAAAAGTGTAGTAAACTCCGCTTTTTTGACTACCTAATAAGTGTAGCGTTTGATTAGTAAAGTGTAGTGTAAATTTGTATTACCAAAAGTGTAGTGTTGTGGCGCATTTTTGACTACCAAGTAAGTGTAGTGTTTTGTGATGTTTGATTAGCAAAGTGTAGTGTAAATTTGTATTACCAAAAGTGTAGTGATGTGGCGCATTTTTGATTACCAAGTAAGTGTAGTGTTTTGTGCTGTTTGATTAGCAAGTGTAGTGTACATTTGTATTACCAAAAGGGTAGTGCTGTGTAGTGTTTGATTAGCAAAGTGTAGTGGACAGCTGTATTACCAAAAGTGTAGTATTTTGTAGTGTAGTGTCCACTTTTTTGACTACCAAATATTTGTAGTGTGAGTAGGAAATGTACAGTAGTGTTGATTAGCAAAAAAGCGTAGTCATGATTAGGATTGTTGTGTAGTGGGCACAGCCACTAATGCCTCGAAATTTTGCAAAGTCACAAAAATACCCAAAAACGCAATATAGTGGACACCAAAACTCACGCCTTTCGCGCAAGTGGCCAAAGCCGGCCAAACAATGGCCAATTCCTACTATAGGGTAGTGTATGCCACTAGCCCACTACTACCACACATTTGATTACCCAAAAGTGTAGTGGTAGTAGAAAAAAGCGTAGTACTATTAGGAAAAAGTGTAGTACTATTAGGAAAAAGCATAGTAGTACTAGTAAAAAGTGTAGTAGTATTAGCAAAAAGCGTAGTAGTATTAGCAAAAAGCATAGTAGTATTAGTAAAAAGTGTAGTAGTATTAGCAAAAAGTGTAGTGGTACTAGTAACAAAGGTAGTAGTATTAGTAAAAAGTGTAATACTATTAGCATCTTATGTGGTAGTACTTGACTTTGAATATATTACTACTTTTGACTTGATTTCTGTTTGATGGAGTGATAAGCCTATTACCTTGAAAGTGTAGTAGTGGTATTAGCAAAAAAGGGTAGTGGTATTAGCAAAAAAAGCGTAATGGTATTAGGAAAAAAGTGTAGTAGGGGTATTAGCAAAAAATGGTAGTGGCATTAGGAAAAAAGCGTAGTAGTTGTATTAGCAAAAAATGGTAGTGGCATTAGGAAAAAGTGTAGTAGTTGTATTAGTGAAAATTGGTAGTCTCATTAGCAAAAAAGCGTAGTAGGCTGGGATTCTGGGGAAGTCTGGGGTAGTCTGGGGAGTCCTGGCCAGTTTGGGCTGCTCTGTCCAGCACTGTCCAGAATGGACCTTCGTAGGGACTCTGTGGCTCTGGGTGGCACTGTCCAGTAAATAGTGATTTGCTGATGCAATGTGACTATGACTAACGAGCTTTCCAGTTACAGTGTGCCCGGTGGTTACCCACTTTCCCCGAAATCGAGGACCTCTATCTATGTGCAGGGACTTCTAGGTCTGACGATGAATTGGCCCACCTGTTCCGATCATTTTCTCCATCTAGCAGCCTCGGGATAACAGTTTTGAGGGTGTAGATTGATCGATGTCATCGATGTCTTCTCAACGGGTCATGTGTATGTGCTTTATTGGTATTCCCATTCTCCCATCACTCATGGTGGCATGGTGGCTGGTTTTGCATCTGCACCATTTACAGTTAACCGATGAGCCTCAAGTTGGTTGTCGTTGCTGTTGTATCGCTCGAATAGTCCATACTTACTAAATGGTACTCTGAATGTGTGCTCTTGTACTGGGATGCATCCTTGGGAATGATGGGTGCTTTGTTCCAGCGCAGGAGATCCTGCTTCGTCCCATGAGAAAGTACCCGCAGAAGTGAAGTGCATTCGCATAACTTAAACCACCGTGTCTGTGCTCCATGATGGCACGATCTGTGGACTCCTCAAATTTACACCTCCATCCGTTGACTCCTCGAATTACGCTGTGGGCAACTCTTCTTGTGAGAGCGCAAAGGGAAAGGGGGGAAAGCTGTAGGCTAGGCCTAGGCTCGTCCCGAGGGGTCGTGAGTCGGAAAGGAAGTGGAGGGAGTGACTAGGCAGTGAAAGGGAAGGTCCCCCTGTGTCGGAAGTGTACTGGCAGGGTAGAACTCGAGCGGCTGCCGCAGAAAGGTGGGAGGGGATTAGTTTCAGTGGTTGGATTGTTGGGGAGGCTCAGAACTTGATAGGCGGCGATATAGGACTCTTGTAGACTGTTGAGGAACTCGTGGACTCGAAGGGACGACTCTGAAGGCAGCAGAAAATTTTATAACTCGAAGCGGTCACAAATATGGCGGTGGAACTCGGTGGGGAACTCTGTGGACGCAAGGGGGACTCAAAACACTCGAAGATACGCAAGAAAACGACTCTGGGGACTCAAGGGGACTCTCAGACACACAGATGGTGATGCCAGAAAAGTGGGTATATTTTTCCTAAGTACAGCGGTGTTTTGTATCGTAGAGGAGGCTGTCACAAAGGAATATTTTGGCGAATTTCAGAGATGTCATATGTCAGAAAAATTTTGAAGGAAAAAGTGCCGATGTAAGGCACTACAGGTTGTAGGTATGAAAGATAGGTAAAAGAAGGCAAAGAAAAGCGGAAAGAAAGGGCAAAGCAGCGAGGAGAACATGCCTAGAACATCTGTGCTACTGACCGAAGCTGCAGCGACCCTTTGGGGCGGTCTGGTGCAGGGTGGCGGTACTACTGGCGGTGGCTTGTGTCGGTGTCTCGAATAGGACCTATAGATGCCGAGTAGCCAATGTCACAAGTGACAGAGTGGACTGCCGACGGTCGGTAGACACTTGATAGGCGCACGAAGGGCCGAAGGCCAACGCAGTTAGGGGGTGGACGATGACTAGGGGTCGAGGACAGGGGCTAGCGGTGACTTGTAGCGGTGAAGAGTGTCGGTGATAGGGGTTACTTCCTGATTAGGTGGCGGCGGCATTGGTAAGCGAAGGAAGCGCTCATATTAACCGAGGTAGCCGAGAGTGGAGCGGCGGCAACCTTTCCGAAGGATGGTGGACCTGCGGGGACTGGATAGGGCGATAGAGAAGCTGGTATAGGGTTATGATATTCAGCCCTAGGGAGTATGGACTCCCTACACCTCCCGGGGTCTTCGAATACTGACTGTCCTCGGTCAGGGGAGCTCGGTGACACGGATCGGTGATGAGATTCCGTTGACAGGTGGCTGTGCTCGGAACAATGGCAAGCGGGACGGGGACCTCGGTCACGTGCTGTGGCAAAAATGCTTCCACATCAACAAAGGGTTGTGAAACATACCAAACAAGTCGCCGCCACTTCATCTTTTCTTTCTCTAAGTCCCTTCACCACCGCTACTCGCCACAACTTCAAACACAACATGTCCCAATCGACATCTCAGCTCCCCACCCTTAGGAATTCTGAGGTCCAGCAGCCGAGAGACCTCTCGCCCGATGCCGCTCGTGTGCTGGTTCCAGAAATGTGGGCCACCTACATGGCTAAGTTAGCTGCCCTTATGAGGGAGATCCTGGACAAGGCAGCCACTGACGACGAGGCGAGGGAATGGATGGACAGGTACTATGAAGTGTCGGTATGTCTCTCTCGTTACTTCTTGGTTCTCGATCTCAGAGGGGCGTGCAGGAAAACATAGAGAGTCTGCGGCAGTTCGCCTATGACCACAGCACTGAGGCACCCAAGTACCCCGAAGAGACAGAGCAGGCGCTCACAGCTGCATTCTTGACGCTTGTTCCCCTTCGAAAACGGTTTCCCTGACGAGCCAAGAAGTCAAAGGCTCGTGCTACCCAGGTAGGAACTAGTGGCTCGCAGGTGGGCGGTGAGACCAGGCGGTCTCAGCGGCAGATAGAGAAGACAGCTGCTAAAGGGGACGAGGGTAACCAGGTGCATACCTCCCTTCCATTCATTTTACCTGCACTCTCTAACGACTTTTCGTGACTTAGGCACAGCCTGTAGGTGGGGACAGCGGCGTTATCGATCTAGACGCTACAGGTGAGGAAGAAGTCATCGCTCCACCCCCAAGTCGAACAGAACCCATCGGTGAGGCTACCCAGAGGTCGTGTGACCCTCCAGCAGTGGCGGTCTCTGCTACGCAGGATGATTCAGAGGTGTGTGGGCGGTGCAAGACTCAGGGGATCCGATGTGAGTGGAAAGAGGGTGCTCCTGGGGCGGTGTGTACAGCCTGCCATGTGGGGAAGAAACGGTGCGACAAGGCTAGCAAGGCTAGCAAGAAGGTGAGTTTCTCGAGACTTCGGCGTACACAAGGTAACCATGGGACGTAGCGGAAGAACACTGACACCCCAGCCCCATTGGCCTCGGTCAGCAAGAAGGCCAGGACTTCGGTGGCGCCTCCCGATGCCCCCTCTTCGTCTGCACCCCCCAAACCTAGGATCCGCATCAAGCCTCAAGTGGTAGGTCAGTCGGTCCCTCATAAATCACCTGGCCCCCCTCCTCGTACACCGTCGGTATCCAACCTTCCCCTCTTCCTCCCCTCGAACGCAGGGAACTCTCCTACTCCCAACACTCCTCGAGTCGAAGAACACTTTGCAGGTGAGCCTGGAGAGACTGGTGTCAGTACTGGCAGCTTGGCAGTCGAAGTCCTGAAGAAGACAGAAGGTGCTGGACCCGAAGACTCGGTCGACGTTGAAGGTCCATGGGAGGACGACCAGAACGAAGAAGCAGCACTTGACCAGCCCCCGAGTCCTCGAGACGCTCGGTGGACTCCTTACAGCGGTCCCCAGGAAGCATTGGCCCAGTACGACGCGTGGTTGGCGGCCCTCAAAGGTACGGTCGAATGGTCTGGGGCTATCATAGCCGACCTTCACGTGGGCCTCGTGCAGCTGAATGTTGTCCATCAGCGGGCTAAGAGGGACATTCGGAGGCTCGAGGAGTGGCGGCAGGACAACTTCGGGGTGCAGCAGTAACTTTTAGATCTTTTGTAGGAGTCTCGTAGTCTCTTGTATTGGTGGGGGTCAAATGCAGTCGTCTGAGTCTGTTCTGTCGAGGGGGGGGGGTCAAGAGTAAGGTAAGGCTAAGGTAACGAAGGTGGTGGGGGTGGGTAAGTACAGAGTCTATAAAATGCACAGCAGTGAGTTTTGAAATCGAACAAGGTAAGGTAAGGGAGAGGAATCAAGAGAGAAACTTTTCTTTATTTTTCTTTTCGGTATTCTGTGTCGGCAGCAGTTCTTTATGTGTAAGTAAGAAGAGTGGTGAGTATAGGTACAAAGACGGAGAAGGGAAACTAAGTGATGTTTTCGGTTTTATGGCGTTTTTCGTGTTGTAGGTTTGTTTTTGGCATTTTTCGTATGTACGGAGAGTCTGTGAAGGGTATTCGAGAGGTAAAAGAAACAGAAAGAAAAGAAACGGAACAGGAGGGTACGTCACTCATCCGACTCGTCCCTGAGGACACCAGTGAGGTCTGGGTCGGGAAGGGAGTCATCTTCGAGTTGGTCGATGGCAGCACTGTCGAGGCCCACTAGTTGGGTGACCTCGATGCGAGACTTGTTGCGGGGGAAATAGGGGAAGAGACGGAAGGTGGCGAAGCGAAATTTCGAGATAGCTCCGTCGAGCTCTGCTAGGAGATACGAGCCGCCCTTGGTCCGACGCACTACTACCATAGGACCTAGGTAGCGCGGCTTAGTCTTGCGATCGAGTTCCTTCTCGATGCAGGAGTTTCGGACGAGCACGAGGGCTCCTGGCTCGAAGTCGAAGTCATGTATGGTTTTCTCGAAGCGGGCCGCGAAGTCTTTTGCCGATGCGAAGCGGGCTTTAAGGACTCGGTCATGTATGGCGGCGAGATCGTCAGGCCGCTTCTGTAGTAGTCAGGCTCGATTAGCTATAAGATCGGTTGTAGAATAAGAGTCAGCCTCGTAAGGGGCTAGGAAGGTGGCTTCAGCGAGGTCGAAGGGGAGTCTAGGGTGGACGCCGTGAGCCATATAAAATGGAGAGAGACCCGTAGCTTTGTGAACGGTGACCCTTTCTGCCCAGAACACCGTCGGCACTACTTCCGACCACTTAGATGCCTCTCCCTCACAACTCTTGACCATCACTTCTCTGACATCGAAGTGCCGCCGCTCGACGATACCATTTGCTTGCAAATTATAAGGGGAAATGCGAATATGTCGGATGCCATAGGTTTTCGAAAGCCAGTCGAGTGCCAACACATAGGAGGCGCCGTTGTCGGTGACTATTTCGCCCACCACCCCCCAGTGGCATAGGATCTGTTCGAATAAGAACTTGCCGACCGACTTGCCAGTTTCGGAGTGGAGCATGGCCCACTCAGGGTAGCTAGTGAGAGAGCAGCGGGCTTGAGTGACATAGCGGTACCCGTTTGACTTCAGCATGATGAAGGTGTCGACATAGGCTTTGTAGAATAGCGGTTCGGGTATGGCGACGACAGGGGGAATGTGGACTCGATCGAGGCAGTGGATCTGGCATTCGTGACACGTCCTGATGTACCAGCGAACATCCTGCTCTAACATGGGCCACCAGAATCGTGTCAGTAGGCGCATACGAGTGGAGAAGATACCCTTATGGCCCAGCTCGTCGTGGGCCTGGCGGATGATGCTGAGCCGCTTGTGGTGGTGGACCACTAGCTGATGGCAGCCTTGGGGTTCCTTCCTCCACAGTTCTCCTCCCTTTACGAAGTATCAGGAAGCGAGCTGCACCAGGCTTTCTATCTCCTTCTCCTCTAATCCATCTGGCGGCTTCTTCGTTTCCAAAAACTCTCTCACCACTTCTAACCTCTCATCTCTTAGCCTAGCCTTGTCAGTTCGTGGTATATCGGTGTCAGCGGTGTCGGGCGGCGACTCGGCGGCGGTGAACACGGCTATGTCATGGGGTAAGTTGGTGTGTGAGTAGTATTCAGAGGGCAGTATATCTGGGGGACGTAGAAGGTGAGTCTTGGGTTCCCGACGATTCACGAGATTGACTCCAAAGGCTCCACACTCATCTACCCAATCCTCGTACTCTTCTTCGTCTACCTCTGGATCTTCTTCAGCCTTCAGTCTCCTAGACAGCCCATCAGGGGCGGCATGCTTGGCGGCGGGTACGTGGACGAGTTTTAAGTCGAAAAGAAGGATACTGGCGATCCATCAGTTGATGGTTGCGTTAGGCTGTAGGTCAGGATTGTTTATCATACCCTTTATGTACCTGGCATCCACTTCGACGACTAGGTTTCATACGCCGAAAATGTATAGGCGGACGTCATGTAGAGCTCGAAACAGACCGAAGAGTTCAAGCTTGGCTTGGCTATAGCGCTGCTCTCGGTCGTTGAGGGTAATAGAGCCAAATCGGGCAGGAAATTGTTTGCTGCCCTCATCTTCTTGCATGAGGATGTAGCCAACAGCGATGTTGGAAGTGTCGACGGCGAGGATGACAGGACGGTCTGAATTGTAGTCGATTGACCGAAGGGCGGGGGACAAAACGATGGCGGTCTTGAGATACTCCATGGCCGCTCGGTGCTCATTGGTGAACTCGAAGGGGACGTCTTTCTTGGTTAGTTCTACGAGCGGTCAGGCATGCTTAGCGAAGTCTTTGATGAAGATGCGGCAATACGAGCATAGACCTAAGAATCCCCTGACTTCAGTGACGTTAGTGCAGTATGGCCAATCTTTGATTTTCTGTACTTTAGTCTCGTCGGGGATCCTTCCCTCATACGAAACTTTGTGGCCGATGACCACTATAGACAGGGCAGCGATGACACATTTCTTGGCAGAGATGGTGGCACCTGCATGTCGGAGGTGGTGGAGAATGTGGTTAGTGTTTTGTAGATGTTCCCAGATGAACCGACGGATGCCGCCATTCTGCGGGATCGTTTTGTAGGTACCGTTGGCGAGTTGATAGCGTGATTTCGGCCCTTTGATAGGGCAGTCGTCGATGAAGGGGATGGTAACTTCAGGTATCTCGTCTTTAAGGATCCAGCAGACGTCTCCATGGAAGATCTGGATGGCGTTAGTATACCCCATAGGAAGTTTTGTGAGGCAGAGGGTGCCGATAGGAGTTTGGAAGGTGGTTAAGTCGCGGTAATCGTCGTGGATGGTGCGGTGGTCGTAGCCGACCATAAGATCTAAGATGCCGTAGATGGAATGGCAGGCAAAGGCTTCGGCAATTGAATCGACGAAAGGGGGGACCACTGAATCCTGGATAGAGACAGCATTTAGTGGCTGCAGGTCGTGTACAAGGCGCAATGATTTCCTGTCTTTCTTGACGATGCAGAACCACTTGGAGTGGCAGGATGAGGTCAAAGGCTCATAGACACTGGCAGCGATTTTCTCTTTGATAATTTGGACAACATCTCGAAAGATAGCTGGCGGGATAGGGATATTTCATTCGACCCAAGGTTTGTGGGGTAGGGTTGGGATCTTCAGCAGCGGGAACATGTCTTCACGGAAGGTTCCCCGCTCGGCGGTCTCCCAGGCGAAAGCGGCCTCATGGGTACGAACTAGCCATCGGACAAGGTCGAGTTCTGCCAGCCAGAGGAACTTGGCGGGATCAAGGTCGAGCTCTTCTGCTCTCGCCACCGTGAATCTAGAGCCTGGAACGAATGGAGGGGGGTGGTATGGTAATACAGGTAGATCTGCGAGAGGGTCGCCGACCTCCCAGCAGTCAACCCGAAACTCGACGGGCATCGCGGTCGGGATAGGCTGAACCTTCTTCGCTACAGGCTTGTATTTTAAAACATGGTAAACGGGGTCGAATTCAAAGGTAGGTCGAAGTGCAGAAAGTGTCAGTGGCGAAAGGGTGGTACCAGTAGAAAATAAGAATGGGTCTTTGGGAGAAACGAAGCTAGCATCGAAGGGATCAAGGGAAGGCATACTAGAAGCGGTATAGTCAAGAAGATATGCAGCGGCGGCGCTTTCTTTAGAGTCTGTGGAACAAGGTAAGGTAAAATCTGGCGGCGAAGAAGGGGGATCTGAAACATAGAGAGAACACACGGATACTACTTCTTCATGGTCTCCTCACCCTCTTGGCGAGTCCTTGACCGTCATTAAAAACCCTGGTTGGCTCCTTCTAGGTGGCGGCGGTACTCTTGGCGGGAGAAGTACTCGGCTTCGTCTTCAGAGTTGACAAAGCGAGGCTGGTGATGCAAGCGGTGACGAGGTCGAGTCGGTATGAGTAATTGCCGCCCCGTATTAGGGTCACGAATCTCAAGGGATTGTTCACCATCTGGGAAGTCTCGAAGGATGCTGCTGAGTAGACAAAAGAAGGGGCGGCCTAACAAGAGATCGAAGGGGGCTCTGTCAACGACTTGGATCTGGAGATGTGCCTCTACAGGACCGATGCGAAGGGAAGCGTTTTCAATGACACCTAGGGTACTCTCTTTAGACTGGTTAGCCGCCTCTAAGGTCATACGCATGTCGGAACATAAAGGAGCCCCTAAGGCCTCCCACAACTCGTGCCTAAGGGCTACTACCTGGCAGCCGCTATCAAGGATACACTCAACTCGAAGCTTGTCCATTAGTATTCCATCGACCACCCTGAGAGGAGCAGTGGCTAAGCCGACGCATTTGCCTTCGGTGTCCCTGACGAGGTACTGCTCATAGGATGCCCAGGTCGACAAGGACGAGGTTTCAGACGCTGAAGGATGTGATAAAGGAAGGTGGGGGGAGTGGCCTAGAGGGTCTCCCGTTGGAAAGGGTTGGGTCAGTTCGACCCGAGGGGGCTAGGATGCCTGGTAGGGTGGTCAGAGAGTGGAGAGGAGAGCCAAAATGCGCCCTAAAAGTCCAAGGGAATGTCGAGAATCGTCTAAAGAACGTCTAACGAAGGAAGAATAATAATCCGAGCCCTCGGTCTCGGATTTCCGGCTGTCTCGTCTGGTGGTAAGGCGTCTTGTTATTAAGTTACTAAGCAAGTACACAGTACTGTAGTGTGAAGGTTGGCTTACATAAGCCAAAAAGCGTCCACATACTAAGTAAAAATGTAAGGTAAGGTGTAGACACAAAATTGAAAGGTAAAAACAATGAAATAAAAGAAAATACCTAGTAGGGGGGACTCCCTCCCTACAACGCGGTCTCGAGGCTCCCGATGGCAATCTTCTTCGTCATGGCCATCTCCTTGATTTGCTTCCTAATTTCAGGGCTGACAGCGAGGAGATCCTGTGTGGAGACTTCAATCTTGGCCCCTAAGACTTGGGACACAAGCCGCTTGGTGGCGGCGGCCTCATCAAAGCCGCTCTGGTAACGAAACTGGGGAGTGGTGTTAGTCTGCGCCTTCGGGTTAGAGCCTTCGGTGGTGTTGTTTCTAGACTGCGGGATAGTCGAAGTGGCATTGTCGGTGGACGGGGGTTGGTTCTTGTGCACTTCAACTTGAAATTCGGCGGAGTCTCCTGAGCCGAAGAACATGGTGTTGACGAGGTGGGGCAGCGTGTCATGCCCTCTTGACGATGAGGCGGTGGCAGGGGACTGAATGGAGACTAGGTTGGCCGATGCCATGATAGATTCTCTGAGGGCTAGGAAGTTGTCTATCTTTTCTTTAAAATTCCTGCCGGCGGCTGACCTAGGAATGTCAGAGCCGTCCTTCATAAACACTTTACCACCTATCAGCACGCATTTGCCTTGGCGGACGTATTCCTGGCACAGTTTGCACTCGGCGGTCCTGTGTCCATCGGTGCCACCACAGAAGAAGCATCGTGGGTCGAAGGGGCGGTGGTATTGTTGGTCTTGGGGCTGCGTCTGACGAGCCGCTGGTGGCTGGTTGGCGGTCTGCACGTACTCTCTTTTAAGGATTGTCGGCAGAGCGGAAGGCTGGGAATAAGACTCTGGGAATAGAGCCGAGCTGTCAACTTGGGCTATGTTCCGACGAGTGCCACTCAGGAGATAGGTGGCTTGTTTGTAGATTTCGTCGAAGGGCCAGGGCTCATCGACGTCATGGTCGAGATCTTTGAGCTGGAGGCAGGTAGTGAGAGAGTTGCGGAATCGAGGCGGGAATCCTTCTAAGAACTTTTCGTTGATGATGTCTGCAGTGAGTTTTTTCTTCTTATTGATCAGGGCGACAATGCGGCAGAATTCCCGAACATATTTGCCGAGGTCCTCAAGGGACAACATGGGCTTTTGGACTTGGTGATGGAGGAGGGTTTCGAGGTCGGCCTTGGTATACTGGCGGCCTTGGAATCGGTGCTGGGGTCGGTATATGCGGTGGGATTCGAATAAGCGGCGGTGAAGCGGTGCATGATAAAGAGGTGGACTCTGTTGGTATCAGGAGCTGTTCGGCAGCAAATGCTGAAGCAGTGGGGGATGGGGATGGTGTAGATGCAAGTTCGGTGAGGGGGGATAACTCTTGGCGGTCTGGCAGTGGAACGAATGGTTCGTCGATATCAAAGCCGCCTGGGATGTCAAGGAACGATGGCGATGGCAGATCTGGTACGGGAAAAGTGTAACTCAGTATCTGATGAATGAAGCTCTGAAATCTCTCTGTTATCAGTAGACGGCACAAATAAATCGGAAGACGAGATAGAAAGGCGGCGGAAGGGCTCTAAGAGCTCTTCGAGTTCGGTTCTTTGATGGGTAGGTCGGAGAGATCTCCTTTGCAGATCTGAAGACCCCTCGCAGTGGGCTCCAAAACGATGTGGGCAACTCTTCTTGTGAGAGCGCAAAGGGAAAGGGGGGAAAGCTGTAGGCTAGGCCTAGGCTCGTCCCGAGGGGTTGTGAGTCGGAAAGGAAATGGAGGGAGTGACTAGGCGGAGAAAGGGAAGGTCCCCCTGCGTCGGAAGGGTACTGGCAGGGTAGAACTCGAGCGGCTGCCGCAGAAAGGTGGGAGGGGATTAGTTTCGGTGGTTGGATTGTTGGGGAGGCTCAGAACTCGATAGGTGGCGATATAGGACTCTTGTAGACTGTTGAGGAACTCGTGGACTCGAAGGGACGACTCTGAAGGCAGCAGAAAATTTTATAACTCGAAGCGGTCATGAATATGGCGGTGGAACTCGGTGGGGAACTCTGTGGACGCAAGGGGGACTCAAAACACTCGAAGATACGCAAGAAAACGACTCTGGGGACTCAAGGGGACTCTCAGACACACAGATGGTGACGCCAGAAAAGTGGGTATATTTTTCCTAAGTACAGTGGTGTTTTGTATTGTAGAGGAGGCTGTCACAAAGGAATATTTCGGTGAATTTCGGAGATGTCATGTCAGAAAAATTTTGAAGGAAAAAGCGCCGATGTAAGGCACTACAGGTTGTAGGTATGAAAGATAGGTAAAAGAAGGCAAAGAAAAGCGGAAAGAAAGGGCAAAGCAGCGAGGAGAACATGCCTAGAACGTCTGTGCTACTGACCAATGCTGCAGCGACCCTTTGGGGCAGTCTGGTGTGGGGTGGCGGTACTACTGGCGGCAACTTGTGTCAGTGTCTCAAATAGGACCTATAGATGCCGAGTAGCCAACGCCACAAGTGACAGAGTGGACTGCCGACGGTCGGTAGACACTTGATAGGCACACGAAGGGCCAAAGGCCGATGCAGTTAGGGGGCGGACGATGACTAGGGGTCGAGGACAGGGGCTAGCGGTGAAGAGTGTCAGTGATAGGGGTTACTTCCTGATTAGGTGGTGGCGGCATTGGTAAGCAAAGGAAGCGCTCGTATTAACCGAGGTAGCCGAGAGTGGAGTGGCGGTGACCTTTCCGAAGGATGGTGGACCTGCGGGGACTGGCTAGGGAGATAGAGAAGCTGGTATAGGGTTATGATATTCAGCCCTAGGGAGTATGGACTCCCTACAACGCCTCGGTCATTCACATTTTCTAGGCACGCTTAGATTTCAAACTCTCTCATCTACCTAAAGCTCCCATACCTCGCATTTTCTACCTCTTTGGATGACATGGACAGCGGAAGACTCCCTTGTTACAAGCTATCACACCAGTTTAGGTTCCACCCATACACGAGGGTCAAACCCTCTGCTCGTGAAATTGTGATGGTGAGTTTTTGTGTGAGTACCTCGAGACTTCAAAACATCGATGATTTCTAGGCTGCGTTATATGACGATACATCCGACGAAGAACTCTTTGTCCCCTCGTCCGCCATCGCTGACTCAGTAACGCACCACCATACACTGGAAGGCTTCCTCGCGACAAGTTGTCCCGCCAGTTCAGGTTCCACCTGTACACGAGGGTCAAACCCTCTGCTCGTGAAATCATGATGGTGAGTTTTCGAATTTGAATCCCTCAAGACCTCAGAATAGTAACCATGACCAGGCTGCGTTATACATGGAGTGATCCAAAGTTCAAATGCAACGTTGAGTGGGAATGGGGAGATGAAACCACTATTTAGTAGATCTTGTTCTGCATACATATCGTTTTCCTCGATGTCTTTCTCATCTGTTCTGCGATTCGGCACTCCGGTCTTCAATTTGGGCCGCCGGAAATACTTGCATGGAGCCGTGTCAGCTGATTTTGGCCAAATACACCCGTCAACTGCCACTTATCCATTTACACCAGAGCCGTCAATTACCACAGCCAAATAAGGAAATACCCCCTAATGCAATTTCTCGCAGCCAGCCTCTGTCGGAGTTCCAAAACCGAGTGTTATGTAATATGGCACAGCCACACTGCGAACCAAAATTGTAGCCCAGGTTGAGGGGATCACAGGAGTATGCTTACATCAGCAAGATCTTTATTTTTGGATGAGATATAAATGGAAAACTAAAATTTTCTCGAGTCTTTTTGGTTTCTGTTACACAGCCACACAGACAGGGGAATGCACAGCCACACAGGGAAAGGTTGTACACAGCCACACAAACAGGGGAATGCACAGCCACACAGGGAAAGGTCGCACACAGCCACACAGACAGGGGAGTGAACAGCCACACAGGGAAAGGGGTTGCACAGCCCCAGGGACAGGGGTGGTGCACAGCCACATCAAAAACCAAAGTTATAGCCCGGGTTGAGAGGATCATGGGAGTATGCTTACATCAGCAAGATCTTTATTTTTGGATGAGATAAATGTAGAATACTAGAATTTTCGCAAATCTTCGCTTTTTTGCACAGCCACTCCACCTTGAATATGGCTTATGTAATCGAAAAAGCGGACCACATGCCTGGGTTGTTGCTGCTGCCACCACTTGCCCCTTCCATTGGATGGTATTTCACTATACTGTAGCATACTATTGACAAGTGATCTACCCATTCCATACACAATTTGGGACCAATCCAATGTTTTTGGATATAAATATAAATAGGGGTAAAAATGCGAAATCTGCTCCCAATTGTGCAGTTCTTGACATATGGACTTGGAAATTTCAACCCAAGTAGCTCTGGCATACATCTACAATCTGTCAAAATTGCAGATCATCAGCCTTTGCCCTTGTGGAGGTGGAGTCAGATCTCCTCCTCCCCAGTGTATGCATTATACAGATGGGTACTCCTTCTTTCTGGATAATTTGATCCATTGGTACTGTGGAAGATACATCAGAGAGTGTCTATGTACAAGGACTTTGGGGGTTTATCAGGTGGAATGTGTGTAACACCCCCTTGTTGGTTTTTTGGGTGCATGGCCACCATGCCACACTTCCAGGGGTAACATGCCAACTAATACCATAGACACATTCTATTCCTATATATCCACCCCCATTCAAAGTTTCAAGTCCAACCATTGAGAACTGGAGGAGCTGTATTGAAAATGAGAGTTGGAAAGCGTGGGAAAGTGTGCGAAGATTTTTGAAGAGATAGGAGATCTGTCAAAAACTTGTCATAGCACACTATCTAGCAGGCCATGTCTCATGAAACTTTGAGACATGAATGTAGGAACATCTCTGAACATGTTTGTACCACTTAAAATGTCATTAAATTACCAAAATACTTCCAAGTGCAAAAACATGGGGAGGTGCATGCCATGTATGAACTGCAGGAGTGAAACAGTCACTTAGGAGGTTAATGTAATGCATACACACTGGGCAGACTGTCCAATGCAGAAATGGTTCAGGACAGTCCAAATTGCAAGTAGGAAGTCAGCCATGCACTTAGCTTACTCATCACTTCTCTCTGTGGTGTGCTATGACAAGCTTTTGACAGATCTCCTATCTCTTTAAAAATCTTCGCACACTTTCCCACACTCTCCAGCTCTCATTTTCATTACAGCTCCTCCAGTTTTCAATGGTTGGACTTGTAACTTTGAATGGAGGTAGATATACAGGTGTAGAATGTGTCTATGGTATTAGTTGGCATGTTACCCCTGGAAGTGTGGCATGGTGGCCATGCACCCAAAAAACCAACAAGGGGGTGTTACACACATTCCACCTGATAAACCCCCAAAGTCCTTGTACATAGACACTCTCTGATGTATCTTCCACAGTACCAATGGATCAAATTATCCAGAAAGAAGGAGTACCCATCTGTATAATGCATACACTGGGGAGGAGGAGATCTGACTCCACCTCCACAAGGGCAAAGGCTGATGATCTGCAATTTTGACAGATTGTAGATGTATGCCAGAGCTACTTGGGTTGAAATTTCCAAGTCCATATGTCAAGAACTGCACAATTGGGAGCAGATTTCGCATTTTTACCCCTATTTATATTTATATCCAAAAACATTGGATTGGTCCCAAATTGTGTATGGAATGGGTAGATCACTTGTCAATAGTATGCTACAGTATAGTGAAATACCATCCAATGGAAGGGGCAAGTGGTGGCAGCAGCAACAACCCAGGCATGTGGTCCGCTTTTTCGATTACATAAGCCATATTCAAGGTGGAGTGGCTGTGCAAAAAAGCGAAGATTTGCGAAAATTCTAGTATTCTACATTTATCTCATCCAAAAATAAAGATCTTGCTGATGTAAGCATACTCCCATGATCCTCTCAACCCGGGCTATAACTTTGGTTTTTGATGTGGCTGTGCACCACCCCTGTCCCTGGGGCTGTGCAACCCCTTTCCCTGTGTGGCTGTTCACTCCCCTGTCTGTGTGGCTGTGTGCGACCTTTCCCTGTGTGGCTGTGCATTCCCCTGTTTGTGTGGCTGTGTACAACCTTTCCCTGTGTGGCTGTGCATTCCCCTGTCTGTGTGGCTGTGTAACAGAAACCAAAAAGACTCGAGAAAATTTTAGTTTTCCATTTATATCTCATCCAAAAATAAAGATCTTGCTGATGTAAGCATACTCCTGTGATCCCCTCAACCTGGGCTACAATTTTGGTTCGCAGTGTGGCTGTGCCATATTACATAACACTCGGTTTTGGAACTCCGACAGAGGCTGGCTGCGAGAAATTGCATTAGGGGGTATTTCCTTATTTGGCTGTGGTAATTGACGGCTCTGGTGTAAATGGATAAGTGGCAGTTGACGGGTGTATTTGGCCAAAGTCTACAGACTCTGGTGTTGCATGTGCGACGGTGTGACAAACTGCTCGTATTTAGGCAGGTGACCGGACATGTACTAGTCAAAACTTGGTATCGGTATCTCACAGCCCACATAAACAATATCAAAAATTCTGTGCACTTTACTGGCACGTTGGGTCATTCATGAAGGGCAGCGAGTCTTGTTACTCGCAGCTACGTTGGGACCATGTGATCGTGTTTAAATGTGGATTCGGCATTTCCTGGCTGAGTTCGTTTCACCTTAACAGCTGTCAGGCTCGCTTATTGTACTTCTTTCTTCTTTTCATCACTCTTTTTTTTCGTTGGCTAGGTAGTACACTGTACTTCTTTCTTCTTTTCATCACTCTTTTTCGTTGGCTAGGTAGTACATTGGAATTTGTATGGTAGTCTCAGAACTCATATGTGTGCGCACTGCATACTGGTGTTAGAGTACCACAACAGAGTGAGAACCTAGTTAGAATCAGTCCTAATTCATACTTGTGGCGTCATCGCCAACTATTCCAGGACGCATAAGCAGTCCAGGTTTGGGTGAATGATCTACCCAAAGTCTATATCGATGTATCCTGTTTTCCGTAGCAGCAGTAAGTCCGCAGCGTCCGATCTATGGACGCTTCTGACTATCCACAGCCGATACCATTGTACCCTTACTCCTTCCGTTCAAACCATAAATTATTGCAATGGTAAGCATGAGTTTCCTATGGCTTTTGACCTACGAGGACTCATTATTCGTATTCCCCCATGTCACCGCCAAACTCCGTGCACCCTTCCTCAACCTTTAGCTCTGCATGGGCATCGCCGTACCCTGCGCTCCTTTCCTCGACAATACTCTCCCCTTGGAACTTGTATAGGATTCCCATTGACCGTACTGAGTAGGCTGGCGTTGGGTTACCTTTCCATGACAAGGGATTTACAACATGCCCCTTTCCCTGCGTCCTTGTGTAACCTTCACTGCTCACCCTCATTTGCAGTGCGAACATCACGATGATTATTGCAATGGTAAGCATGAGTTTCCTATGGCTTTTGACCTACGAGGACTCATTATTCGTATTCCCCCATGTCACCGCCAAACTCCGTGCACCCTTCCTCAACCTTTAGCTCTGCATGGGCATCGCCGTACCCTGCGCTCCTTTCCTCGACAATACTCTCCCCTTGGAACTTGTATAGGATTCCCATTGACCGTACTGAGTAGGCTGGCGTTGGGTTACCTTTCCATGACAAGGGATTTACAACGTGCCCCTTTCCCTGCGTCCTTGTGTAACCTTCACTGCTCACCCTCATTTGCAGTGCGAACATCACGATGGCAGCCAGCGCCGTAAGGTGTGGAATCATCTGCCAAACTAACCGGAAAATAGATAATGCAGTAGGCTGCCCCTTCTTTTTGTGATGATGCTTAGAAGATGATGCTGGTTTTTTCCATATAGATATGGAGATATTGTTTTTGTTGCTCGATGTTGCTGCGAGGATAAAGTGAACATCGCCTGCGTCGTGTGTCTTGGTATGTACGTCAGCTGCTGTCCATGGGAAAAGACTCATCTTACGGTGACGGTTTGCACTCGTCCACTGGTGGAGTGCCGCAGCGTTTGAACTAGTTCGCCGGTCCCCTTATCAAACACGTAGACGAATCTGTCGTCCCCTCCACCTACGACTGCCGATTCCCTCTCTGCAATGGCCACTTGCTTTGGGAATCCTTTGTTGGGATTTGTATTGTATGTTCTAGTACATACGCCATCCTCCATTTTGTGAAGACTGAATCCGTTCACAGCATTGTCGATGACGAAGCTCGTGTGACCGCTATCAATAGCAGCGTTTCCTCTGAAGGTACTCTTCAGATTTGTGTATGTAACTGTATACCTGTACTCACATCAATCTTCCGATAGTTTTCATTGCCAGAACTACACCATCTTTTCCACATAGCGTGTGTCTATAGTCCCGATAACCCTGAGTCATCTTTTATTCACATTCGCGCTGATTACTCACATTTCTCCATCGTACATTCCAAACACCAGGATGTCAGTGCCATGGAAATACATGGCATGCGGAACAGTAGCCAACAGTTCAACACTGAAGATGTTGGTCAGCATATGTATATTTTGCGCCCACTGTCCAAAGCTGGACTCGTCTGTCATAAGTCACAGTGACCAGCTGATCACTTTTTTTGCACCAGCTAATTGACATGACTTCTTGACCTGTCCCTACCCGTCTCGCTAGGGTTTCCTTGAATTCAGGTGTTGCCGAGGTCAAACCTTGCTTCCAGAGCAAGAGATACCCAAGCCCAGTGCCACAGCAGAGTATGTCATTTCTCTCATCTTCGAGAGTTAACCACACCGTGCAGGTGATGGGGTCCCGTGCATTATGCGTCTGGCAGGGCCTGCGGAGCTCCACCTTAGTATGTAGGTCCGACATTCATAGGCCGTCGAAACCTATAGTTGTAAGTATTTTCTTTGGGCTGTATAATTATCACTCACCTCTGCTTGCTAGGAGTCTACCGTCATTCGAGACCGCTAGACAAAGTATACCATCCTGATGGGCCGTAAGGCGTCCCCCCAGGACGTACTTTGGAACTGACTTGACCGGCAGCATGGTTTTCGTGACTTTGGCCACCCTCTGCCATCTATTTATCATGTAGAGAACAACAAGTAGCCATAGGCTTGGGCTGCGTTGTAATTGTTGATCGTTATGTTCCTCTTTTCTGATCCAACCCGGTTCATTCACCATTTTTGTTCGACTCAACAATGTCATCGTCAGCGCCTTGTCGGTACCCGGCTTTTTTTTGTTGATGCACTGGGGAGTGCAACCGTTACCAGCCGTCGACTCGAATTAATTAATGTACAGGGAGATGATCGGCCGTAATGGGGCTATCTCATCATATGAATTTATTGTCAGGCGATGGATATTTGTTACGGATCAACGCCAAAAACTACATGAACGTATTCTCGGGTGGCAACTATTTTCATTCAGTGAATGAACATATTGTTGGGCGGTGACCAAATTAGCGCTTTTGTCATCGACACTAGTGAGTTTATGCATGGATGTATTGTCAGGCGGCGACTGATTTTCATTCAGAGCGTGAACGTATTGTTGGGTGGTGACCGATTTAGTGCTTTTGTCATCGACACTGGTGAGTTTATGTTCCCCTTATAACACTGACATCTACACTCCCCTCTCCTCACCAGACAATGAAATCCGATTCCAGCTCCCTCCGTACAAAGCGCTTGCATACCGTTTCTAGATTTCAACCCTACAAGTCAGGGGACCATAGTCCTCCTACCACTTCATCTACCCGCTGTAGGGAGAGTAATCTCCCTAGTAGGTGATTTCCATTATTTCATTGTTTCTACTTTAGTTTTTTGTTTTTTATCTTTACTTTACCTTTTTTTACTTAGTATTTGTGCGAGTTTTGGCTTATGTAAGCCAGACTCGCACCTAGAGCATGTGGTACATACTTAGAAAAATAACAAGACGAGTTACCCTAGACGAAAAGACGGAAATCCAAGCCCGAAGGACTCGGAGTATCATTTTCTCCATTATCAGACCCTCCTTAGACATTATCTCGACTTTCTTTGGGCTTTAGGGCGCGTTTTCAGTCCCTTTCTCCCCTCTCTGACCCAGTACCAGGCAACTCTTAGCCCCCTTGGGTCGAACTGACCCCTCTCATCACCCCCAGGGAGACCTCTATCATATTCCCAGGTCCCCATCTATCAAACTTTACACCGCCTCATGCGTAGCAGGGCTACAGTTTGGGACAAATCCCGCTCAACAAACGAGGTATGTAGGTGGTCAGAATCGCAGTTCTTTCGTCCAGACTTGTTCACAGAGCTTCCCCACTGCTGTGGACCACTTTCTACCCATGGAACCCGATCATGCACAGTTGATACAGTGACTCAAAAAACCCTTTCAATGTTTTGCTGTTTTGCATTGATGGGGATGTGAAAACTCAGGGAAATTCTGAAAAATCATGGAAGTATTCATATAGATGGCCCAAGGCCTTGGCTTCAAAAGGGTACCTTACTCAGATTGTTTGGATTTATTTTGGTTGGGATATTGCATGTTCAATCAGGACAACTCATTGAAAGGGTTTTTTTGCTGATGAAATTGCAGCATATTCATGGCAATTGGACAGCATATTTTATGGTCTGGAGCATGAATCTTGGTCAGCAATGCATGTTGGTGCTTATGTAATATACCACATGATTTGTCAGTGTGCAAACATAGCCAACCATTGAATATGAAGCACTGATCCTCTATCCTGATGATCACTCCATTAGGCTTGCTCTCCCATGGGAAATGTCAGCAAAATATGGTGTGCATGGCATTACCATGAGTAGGATGTATGCCCAGTGCCATCAGTTCCTTAAAAAAGTTGGCAAATGTCATGCCTGTAACATTTCCCCTACCAGCACCTGGGGGGTCTGGACAGTAATCAGTATTAAGAAGGCTGGGAATGTCATGGTGGTCAGTCTGGCACTTTGAGGCATGAAGAGTGAACTAATCCCCTCCTAACTGGGTCATTTCTGCAAAAGAAAAGTGGGTATCAAAGTTTGGGGAAGTAAAACCCTTCTTTACATTTGAGGGGTTTGTGGCAGGATGACCTACTGGACTGCCATGGTGCAAGATTTTCCCCTTTGATCTGTCAAATAACCCACCCATAGTCCAGAAGAGGTCATGGTCTGGCTTATGCTCCTTGACACCTTGTGTGCCAGGGAGGTTACTGCTTTACCCCAACCTTGCTGCCAGCTTTTCTTATGAAAAAATGCACCAGTTGAGAGGGGATGAGTTCACTCTTCATGCCTCAAAGTGCCAGACTGACCACCATGACATTCCCAGCCTTCTTAATACTGATTACTGTCCAGACCCCCCAGGTGCTGGTAGGGGAAATGGTACAGGCATGACATTTGCCAACTTTTTTAAGGAACTGATGGCACTGGGCATACATCCTACTCATGGTAATGCCATGCACACCATATTTTGCTGACATTTCCCATGGGAGAGCAAGCCTAATGGAGTGATCATCAGGATAGAGGATCAGTGCTTCATATTCAATGGTTGGCTATGTTTGCACACTGACAAATCATGTGGTATATTACATAAGCACCAACATGCATTGCTGACCAAGATTCATGCTCCAGACCATAAAATATGCTGTCCAATTGCCATGAATATGCTGCAATTTCATCAGCAAAAAAACCCTTTCAATGAGTTGTCCTGATTGAACATGCAATATCTCAACCAAAATAAATCCAAACAATCTGAGTAAAATACCCTTTTGAAGCCAAGGCCTTGGGCCATCTATATGAATACTTCCATGATTTTTCAGAATTTCCCTGATTTTTCACATCCCCATCAATGCAAAACAGCAAAACATTGAAAGGGTTTTTTGAGTCACTGTATCCCTGCGTTCCAGCATAACTTCGAGCAGCTTGATCCTGAAACAGCAGCAATGCTATGCATGACTACAAAGGAGGCTGCCCAGGTCTCTGCTATCCATGCACTTCTAGTCATGCGAGTGCCCTCTGTGGACAATGACGCTGATGTTACAACCTTCATGGGTCATCTGAAAGAAGTCCTCCTCAGGAAGAATATAGCCACTTTGAAATACATATGCCAGACATTAGACTGTGTTCCAGAGAAGCAAACAAGGTTGTACAAAGCTGACTATGCAAAAGCACTTGTGCAATGGGTACGCAAACTTACGGTCCACAAAGATTTGTGCTGAAAACTTTTGTAGTGCCATGAGCGATCCTTGTTTACAGTTGACAAAGGTACCCCCAAGCTTGGCCAAGTGAAAGTCCTGGCATGCATACGTGATGTCGTCTGTGACACCTCTGTACCATCATGGGTCGGATCGGTGCCCAAAAACTTTGGAGAGCAGGCTGCAGGAACAGTCAAAGCAGACAAGTGGTGATTGCTCATCACTGTCTATATACTGATCGCACTCATCAGTCTCTGGGGACTCAGTGATTCTGGGTCAGACCTCCAGCTCATCCTTGACCATACTATGGACCTCGTTTCCGTAGTTTATCTTGCATGTTCCCGGACAATGACCACCGAGCGAGCGCTTGCATATTGTTCATGCATCGCCTGCTATGTAGGGAATCTAACTAACGCCAACCCTAGCTTCAGCCTTCGGCCAAACCATCACGCTGCATTCCACATCTACGACTACCTTGTTCTCTTCGGTCCGGTGCATTCCTGGTGGACATTCCCATTCGAACGGTTAATTGGAATACTACAACGTCTTCCCAGTAATCATAAGTCTGGTGAGTACTTATATCTCTCCATATCAATTTGTCCTCAACCCCTCATAGGTGAACAGGAAAATACCATGCTGCACTCGTATCTCAAGGGAGCGAAACTACGGGCCTGGTGTCACGACCATGCTTGCCCGACCATTTCCCACGCCTCCGCACCCTTTCCGACACCTCCGCCCACCTCTCCGACACCCTCCGACCCATTCCTGACCAAGTCCGATGCTTAATAAGCCTGCCGACCACTCTGCCGCTGCATCCAAGCAATTGCTGCTGTTGGCCGCTGTCAGTCTTGACTTGTAACCACCATTTGTCTATATTGGGTTGACCCCCTGTGGGTCATGTGATCGTCTTAGGGGGCTTTATCCATTTGGGGCCACCAGGCTGATTAGGCACAGCACGGTGCCTGCACCGCATGGCGCTCCGAAGGGTTGCACCGCTTTCCAGGATTTTGGCCTGGCCTGTGATTGGCTGTTGGTGAGCACTCCGTCACGATCTTATCCGCTTGTAGATATGTCCTTTATCTTTTCCATTCCTCCGCTGTTAGCCTTCATTCTGTCGTGAAGTTTTCTGACACTTACTTCCCCTTGAAAATTTCCGTACCTCCATATGTTAGTTCTGACATCCCGATACTGTACCGCCTCAGCTCTGCTGTAGTGTATAAATACCCGTACAGTACCCTGATGTCCCCTCAGTACGAATATCGACATAAGTTCCCCATTCCGAGCCTCTGTCCCTCTCCTCTGAGTCCCTCCAAACTCTCTGTACTTAGCCCACCTCCGAAATATGAGGGGCGAGCTTGTACAAGGGGGCAGTGCACGAGCTGAACCCAACGCCCTCCTCCGACCTCCACTCCGCTCTGCTAGCCGGAACCTCTGTCGGCCCCTTCCAGCCATCCCCCACTCTGCCCCGCTAGTCAGAATCCGTCAGCCTCCTTTGGAAGGCCTCTAACTCGGTCCCTACCAATCGGACTAGCATCGGACTTTGAATCCCCGATGTCGGTCTACCTTCTAGTACCCTTTCGGGACCCTTTTGCCCGTGAGAACCCTCGGAGTGAGGCCCGAACTTGACACCTGGCTATCTCACCCAAACTGTCCCCCCACCATACAGGAGTGCAAAATACTCCTCGACAGAGCCTACAATACGAGTGGCCATATGGGTCCAGATGACATCGATGATGTCAAGGTCAAGGTGCCAGAGACATGGAGTGCTACTCATGTTCCACAGGACCTGGAAGAACTCATTCATCAGCACAAAACTGTGTTGCGTGCCAACATCAAGACCCCTGATGGGATTACTTACAGCCAGTGCTTGATGCATCTCGGCAACTCACTTATCCTCTATTATCCAAATGGGAATCGGGCTTCACCTGCCATCCCCGGATGCATCATATATATATACGAGCACAACCACTCACTCCACTTTGCAGTTCGGAGGCAGTGTGCTCTGCCTACCAGTATGTCTGACCCATACACTGCTTACCCTCATTTCCCAGCAAAAAAAAAAAGTACTCGTCTGCCCTCAGCGAGAGATTGGAACACGTGGAAACTTCGTGGGTTGTGGTGAGTCACATTCATAGTCCGGTGTACAGGTTTTCACTCTGAATCTTCACAGGACTAGGCATTTGAACAAGTGAGGGGTCATCCCTGATCTCGGAGGAGCCATTCCCATGAAGATTGTTAAATGCTGATCTGGGTACGTCCTTGCCACTTGCAGTTTTTCTGAGAACTGACCTGTTTCTTTGCTACAGCATCTAGTGCCGTCGCGAACTACATATAGTATGTACTACTAGAATGTACTACTAGAACTTGCTCAGGTCATGTCGGGCACGGACTCTACAATATGTGTGACGATGATTGGGGTGACAGTCGGGCGATGATCGGGCAACCAGTTTAGTCCAGGATGAAAATCAGAGTTTCGGATAACATATTCCCACCTGTTTTCACTTTGACAATAAAACACTTCAGTCAACCCCCTAAGGGGACCTATTGGGTTGACATATTTCTATGGGTGTTTATACCTAAGAGGTGTTCACTACCCGGGTATTCCCGGCTGCTACTGGGTATTCTCCAGCACTCCAGCAGGCCCTGGAGATTCTCCAGAGCTGCCATGTCAAGGGATTTTCTCCAGCACTTGCAGAGTGTCTGGGGTCCACATGGGACTTTCTCCCACCTATATAGGGCCTCCTGCTAGGGGTCATCGGGGCTTTCCCCAGCATAATTGGACCCTCTTCCTAGGGGGTGGTGAGACTTTCTCCAGCATAAATAGACCTCTGTGTAGGGGGTGATGGGACTTTCTCCAGCATGAATGGACCTCTTCCTACACATTCTGGGACTTTCCCTGGGCTTTCCCCAGGCTGAATGAACCTACTTATGGCATTCCTCCAGCCTAAATAAGCCAATCCTGGACTCTTTCCAGGCTAAATAGACCTAGCTGTGGAATTTCTCCAGCCAAAACAGATCACTTCCTGGGTTGTTTCTGAATTTTCTCCAGCACAGATAGGCCTCTTCCCAGGTCCTATGGGACTTTCTCCAGGGTGAATAGACCTAGCTGTGGATTTTCTCTGGAGCAAAAAACAGACGATCCTGGGTTGTTTCTGGGTTCCTCCAGGCAAAATACATCACTTTCAAGGGAATTCTGGGACATTCTCCAGTGTGCACAAATAGACATCTTTCAAAGGCACTTCCCTGTGCAATAGGGCAGTAGGGGAATTCTCCAAGAAGTTTTTGCATCAGGAGGGGGAATCACCAAAGAGGATGGAATGGGGAGCCCAAAGGCCTCACTCATGGTAGGGAGAGTTAATGCAGGGTACAGATCTTTCCCAGAACTTAGAGATCATGATAGGAAGTCTCCACAAAGTCTGCAAGGTATGTGACAGGTGATAGGGTTTTATATGCAAATATCTGGGTACTTGGCCAGATAGGCACTTGGAAATTCAGCACTGGCAGGAGATGGGGTTGGAGATTCTCACAGTTGGAGATTTCCCAGGGTGGTCAAATGGGGTTGGAGATTCTCCAGGGGGGCAGTTGGAGATTCCCCCGGGAGCAGTTGGAGATTCCCCCAGGAGGCAGCTGGAGATTCCCCAGAGAGCAGTTGGAGTTTCCCCAGGGTGGTCAAATGGGGTTGGAGATTCCCCAGAGAGCAGTTGGAGATTCCACAGGGGGCAGTTGGAGATTTCCCATGGTGGCCAAATGGGTTGGAGATTCTCCAGGGGGGTCAAAAGAGGTTGGAGGCTCTCCATTGGGTGCCATATTGGTCAATGTAGCAGTGTCCACCCAAAGTGTAGTATGAAATGCATAGCAGTTCACATTTTTGACTGCTAAAGTGTAGTGTGGTTGATTACCAAGAGTGTAATAGGGACCAACAAAAGTGTAGTCTAGTTCATTAGCAAAAAGGGTAGTGGGCTCCATTTTTGACTACCAATGTCTAGTGTAGTTGACTAGGAAAATCATAGCATAATTCATCAGCAAAAGGGTGGACTGTTTGGTTAGGAAAAGTGTAGTGGTCCACATTTCTGACTACCAAAGTGTGGTGTAGTTCATTACCAAAAGCATAGTCTAGTTGATCAGAAAAACCATAGTGGTCCACACCTTTTACTAACAAAATGTAGTTTGGTTCATTAGCAAAAGTGTAGTCCATTTGATTAGCTAGAAAAAGTGTAGTGGCCTGGATTTTTGACTACCAAAGTGTAGTCATCAGCAAACTAGTCTGCAGCTGTACAATGCTGTACAGCACTGTACAGTGCCCACAGTGCCACAGCAAGGTCCCCCCCTGTACAGTTGCCTCACAGTCCGTCTACAGTGCCATACAGTCCAAGTCACCCGTACCAACTTGTACAGTACTACGCTTTTTTGCTAATACCATTACGCTTTTTTGGCTAATACCACTACCCTTTTTTGCTAATACCACTACTACACTTTCAAAGTAATAGGCTTATCACTCCATCAAACAGAAATCAAGTCAAAAGTAGTAGTATATTCAAATTCAAGTACTACTACATAAGAGGCTAATAGTACTACACTTTTTACTAGTACTACTACGCTTTTTGCTAATACTACTATGCTTTTTACTAATGCTACTACCCTTGTTACTAATACCACTACACTTTTTGCTAATACTACTACGCTTTTTACTAGTACTACTATGCTTTTTGCTAATACCACTACGCTTTTTGCTAATACTACTACACTTTTTACTAATCCTACTACACTTTTTGCTAATACTACTACGCTTTTTGCTAATACCACTACGCTTTTTGCTAGTACTACTACGCTTTTTCCTAATCCTACTATGCTTTTTGCTAATACTACTACACTTTTTCCTAATAGTACTACGCTTTTTTCTACTACCACTACACTTGTGGGTAATCAAATGTGTGGTAGTAGTGGGCTAGTGGCATACACTACCCTATAGTAGGAATTGGCCATTGTTTGGTCGGCTTTGGCCGCTTGCGCGAAAGGCATGAGTTTTGGTGTCCACTATATCGCATTTTTGGGTATTTTTGTGACTGCAAAATTTCGAGGCATTAGTGGCTGTGCCCACTACACAACAATCCTAATCATGACTACGCTTTTTTGCTAATCATCATTACTGTACATTTCCTAGTCACACTACAAATATTTGGTAGTCCAAAAAAGCGAACTTTTACTACACTTTTGGTAATCAAAACTGTAAACATTTCACTAGTCAAACACTAATCAACACTACACTTATTTGGTAGTCAAAAATGCGGACTTTACTACACTTTTGGTAATCAAAAGTGTACACAACATTTAGCTACTCAAACACTAATCAACACTACACTTAATTGGTAATCAAAAAAGCGCCACAACACTACACTTTTGGTAATACAAATGTACACTGCACTTTGCTAATCAAATACTACAAAACACTACACTTATTTGGTAGTCAAAAAAGCGCCACAACACTACACTTTTGGTAATACTCATCTACACTACACTTTGCTAATCAAAACACTACACAACACTACACTTATTTGGTAGTCAAAAAAGCGGACTTTACTACACTTTTGGTAATACACATCTACACTACACTTTGGTAATCAAAACACTAATCAACACTACACTTATTTGGTAGTCAAAAAAGCGGACTTTTGCTACACTTTTGGTAATACACATCTACACCACACTTTGCTAATCAAACATTACAAAACACTACACTTATTTGGTAGTCAAAAAAGCGCACTTTACTACACTTTTGGTAATACTCATCTACACTACACCTTGCTAATCAATTACTAATCAACACTATACTTATTTGGTAGTCAAAAAAGCGGACTTTACTACACTTTTGCTAATCAAAACAACTACCACTACACTGATTAGGTAATCAAAAATGCGCCACAACTCTACACTTTTGGTAATAAAATGTACACTACACTACACTAATTGTATATTGCCTATATCTCAACCATTTTTGCATGGATGGATGACATAAGCATACCTCTGGGGTCCTCTATGGTGCCGATCACCTAAAGGCCACTACTTTTGTACAAAAGTTTTAGTCCCACAAAAGCAAGATAAATTTATATTTCCTCTTGTAAAAACACTCCTTTGGGTGAAAGGAACAAATCTGTAAGAGGAATTTCTACGGGGACCAAAATTGAGGTGAGAAAATTTTGTGAGATATGGGAAATTGGCCAGAAAGGGGTCCCTACCAAATATGGTATATAACGACTTCCAAATTAGTCAAGATGCTGTGCTGCTGACTCTGGTACTCATCGATGGACTACCTTAATTTTGCCCCCTATGTTCCCTGCCCCAACTGGAATGCTTCTATCCAATGGTGGGTATGATATTCCCACAGGTGAATTGTCTGGACAGACTCCCATGCGAGAGGATGGTTTGCCTGGTGTGTCGAAACTAGAATTACAATTTTCACAAATGTATCCTTTACCTTTCCCTAGAAAAACTCGATAAAATTGAGTTCGCAATGGAACTTTGGTAAGAAAATGCAAAAGTGACACTTGATGCTACAGAGCCTCCCTCACCTCATATTTTCTCATCATCTCCTTCTATCAAATCATCAGACAATTCCCTACTAGTACATCACACTACTGACTGTGGAGACGATAGTTGGTGTCCCCTTAGGTCAGGGTTAATATCCAGTTTTCACCCGGACCAATTTGGCCACTGTACAAAACTAGTGGCCTTTAGTGATTGGCACCATAGTCAGGCACTACAACTTTCATTAGGACATCTTTGAAATTTAATTTTTGAGACATCCAATTTTTCCAGTATTTTGCATTTTTCTCACCCATTTTTGGGCATATTGATGAGATAAGCATGTTCCCACAATCCTGTGATCCAGCCCCACAACTCTCATTATGACATTGTGGCTGTACAGTGACATCTGTGGGAAGCCCCTATCTCTGTAGCACTGTGTGTCTGTAGGCCTGTCACTCTGTGGGAGCCTGTGGGGGACTGTGGGCTGTGTGACATTACCATGTCACACAATTGTCACACTGTACCTGACTGTGCACTGTGACACTGTGACACTGTGGCACTGTGGGTAAGCTGTGACATCACTGTGGCACTGTGGCCCTGTGCAAAAGTGACTGATTTGCTGATGGTGTAGTTCATTAGAAATGTGCATAAGTAGTCCACACTTTTGACTACCAAAATGTAGTCTAGTTCATTAATGAAAGTGTATTGGCCCAAATTTTTGACCACCAAAGTGTAGTGTAAAAAGCATAGCATACCTGACTAGCAAGGTGCAGCACAGTCAACTAGGAAAAGTGTAGCACAGTTCATTGGAAAAAGGGTAGTCTGGTTCATTAAGAAATGTGTAATGGTCCACATTTTTGACTACCAAAGTGTAGTGTAGTTCATTAGCAAAAGGGTAGTCTAATTCATGAGGAAAATGGGTAGTGGTCTGCATTTTTGACTACCAAAGTGTAGCATAGTCAACTAGCAAAAGGGTAGTATAGTTCACTAGCAAAAGAGTGGTCTGCATTTTTGACTACCAAAGTGCAGGGTATTTCACTAGCTAAAGTGTTGTCTACTTCATTAGGAAAAGTGTAGCGGTCCACATTTTTGACTACCAAAGTGTTGTGTAGGCCATCAGCAAAAGGGTAGTCTAGTGCATTAGCAAAGTGAGTAGTGGTCCACATTTTTGACTACCAAAGTGTAGCATAGTCAACTAGCAAAAGTGTAGTATAGGTCATTAGCAAAAGGATGGTCTAGTAGATCATTAGGAAAAATGGCAGTGGTCCGCATTTTTGACTACCAAAGTGTAGCATAGTCAACTAGCAAAAGTGTAGTGTAGGTCATTAGCAAAAGGGTAGTTTAGTTCATTAGCAAAGTGTGTAGTGGTCCGCATTTTTCACTCCCAAAGCGTAGTGTAGTTCACTAGCAAAAGTGTAGTGTAGGTCATTAGCAAAAGGGTAGTCTAGTTCACTAGCAAAGTGTGTAGTGGTCTGCATTTTTCCCAACTAAAATGTAGTGAAGTTGACTAGCAAAAGTGTACCCTAGTTGATTAGGAAAAATGGTAGTGGTCCGCATTTTTGACTATTAATGTGTAGCATACACAGCGCAGTTAGCACAGTTTAGGCCGGGTGTAAATGTAGTGGGAAATGTGAATAGGAAATTTTAAGTTTATGTTGACATTTGCACGTCCGTACAATTCCAAGTATCATTAACTGAAACAATGATGGCGAAAATTTGATATGTTGGCTGTCACACTGCTCAGGTGTAAATGTTGTCACAAACTCCAAGTTTGGGCACTGCAAGTATGACCGTGTGAACATCAAATTTTGCCTCGAGGTTCACTGCCGGACTAAACTTCAAGTTTGTCTGTAGCAAAAACAGGGGCCTCAACCCCAAATACTGATGAACATCAGGAAGAACTTCCCAATTAGAAATAAAATTTGTGTACAAGATGTAGGACTAAACTTCGAGTATCCCTATGGAGTAAATAAAGCGCACGATCATCGCCCACTGCTCACATGATCATCGTCCGACTTCGGCCTGCCACGGCGTCCGTCATCCCATCCTCACCTCAATGCTAACACATTCCATCGGACATACTATAAATCCAGCCAATGTAATTGCTAATCCTATTGAGGAGAGCTCAGTTCAAGCCAATCATCCAAGCTAATCATGTCGTAGCCACTTACCTTACATAGCGAAAGTACCACAACATGTTCACTTGAAACAGCCCACCGTGCATAGTGACTTACAACCCAAGACACTCGCACACTTTCTAACCTCTCTTCGAGAACAGAAGAGTAAAGTTTCGCAGGGAAATGTGGATATGCAGCATAGGGATCAGTACCGATAGTGGCTAATGACTGCTGTCGCTGGACCGCAAGAAACCATGAACCCCCCAATTCATAGATATATTTGATACTGCCTGGAACAGGGGATAGCGACCGATTTCCTTGTGAGTAGAATAGGATGAGCGAGTTACCCATGTGGGTGGACGACTGGCAATAGTATACCCCCAGTGCATGTTTGAGCCGAGCTCTCAGCATGACTTTGCATTGGCCAGTGAGGGGGAATAACTCCTCAGGAACGTTTTATTGCCTTTGAATTGAGGGTATCTACGTCATCACCATCATCGTCGGTCTTGTCTGGGGTACCGTATGCACGATCAAGGAGAACTTTGCATTCGCGTATGACAGGCGGACAGTTGGATCGCGACATCCAGCCTCGCAACTTTGTGCCCTTGAGAAAAGACTGGAGCATAGTTGCCTCCAGTTCCCCTGGAAAGTGTGTTAGCAAATTATGCATGCTGCAGAGAGCATACCGACCGGATTTATGATTGCTGGGGAGGTGCTGCAGGATTCCAATGAGGCGTTCAAAAGGGAATGTCCACCATGAATGTACAGGACCAAATAGCAAAAGATAGTCGTAAACGTGAAAGGCGGCATGGTGGTTTGGTCGTAAGTTGGAGGTTGGGTGGACACACTGTAGGGAGGGAGTCCTCCCTACCATGGTAATTGTTATATTTCCATGTTTCTACTTACAGTTTTCTTTTACTGTATCTTTACCTTACCCTTTTACTTAGTATTTGTGTGAGTTTTGGCTTACATAAGCCAGACTCGCACTTAGAGTCTCTGTACATACTTAGAATAATAATAGACAGCCACCTCAGACAGAGTAAGACGGAATTCGAAGGCTGGAAGCTTCGATTCATTAGTTCTCCCTATCAGACTCTTCCTAGACATTGTCTCGACCATCTCTTGGGTTTATTGGGCGCATTTTCAGACTTTTCCCCTACTCCCTGACTCTACCAGGCAAACTCCAGTCCCCTTGGGTCGAACTGACCCCCTTCTTTCACTCAGGGAGACCTCAGGCGAAACCCCAGGCCTCCCATCTTCCAAACTCTACAACGCTTCAAGTTCTTTATGTAGTCAGCAATGTTCCGGCGATAAGCAGATGCCCGCTGGAGAGTCATTGTCCGTGCACAGGCAAGATGAACTGCAGAAACTAGATTCATGGTATGATCAAGGATAGACTTCAGCTGAGTCTCCGAATTTGCCCAAAGACTGATGAGAGCAATCGGAATATATATGGTAACAAGCCATCGCCACTCATCAGCTTTGATCATACCTGCAGAAGCATCTCCAAAATTTTTCGGCACGCACCCGAGCCATGATGGCACAATGGTGTCACGGATAACACTTCTAATTTGCTCGAGAGCCCGCTTCGAGTCGCAGTCACATATATCCTCATCAGTGCCAGTAATCAGTGGTTGTTGAGCGTGCTAGGCATATAAGTATTAGTGAAGAATCTGCAGATAAAGTGTTTCCTTACCCATTGGACGAGCACCTTAGCATAATCCATTTTGAAATGCCTGGTTTTCTTCGTGGGCACACAACCCAGCGATTGGCAGACATAACGCAGTGACAGCTTGTTTTTGTGGAGAAGGGCTTCTCGAAGCCTCTCGAGCGATGCAGCTACCTGGACAGTATCGCTCGCACATGGTACCTGTGCAACCAGCAGTGCGTGAATTGCAGACACTTGCCCGACCTCTTTGGTGGTCATAGACAGACTGGCAGCTGCCTCCGGGTCCAAAGTCTCAAAGTCGTAATGGAAGGCAGGTGGCGTCGAATAAGTAGTCGATGTGGTTTCTGTCGTAAGGTTGAGTAAGCTTCGCATGTGGTGCTGCACGAGACCTTCTAGGAGACAATGCATGGAGTCAACCACGAGCTGACGAGCCAGATCCCAGTATGGAAGCCGCCAAAGCTCAGAGTAGCGTACACCATGCTGCTTGAACAGCCTTTCGCGCTCTGCAGAAGTGGGGGCATCTCTCCATTGCTCTGCGTAATGGTGCAGACTGTCCTTATCTCGAAGCACCTGGTTTTCGAAATCAACGCAACCATAGTTCATCTTGTGATAGCAATTACATGCAGCACAGAAGAAATGACTGCCCGTTCCAGCAAGAGCAGCGATGTGGCGAGCAGCAGGAAGATCACAAACGACAAAAGCAATGGCGCTACGCGTGACACAGCCATTTGGATGATTCGCAGTACTCGAATACCGAACACCTCGTTCCCATGACGTTACGAGGTTGGCTATGAGGGGCCGAATGTAGTGGTTAAGATTCTCCAGAGATGGTTGTTTCGGTCCTGGAATTATGCCAGCAAGATACATATTTTCTGGTTTATACCTAACATCCAGGGGCAAGTTGAGACACGCCATGGAGATGATGCCAGATGATGTCCTCGCCCCACGTTGCGTCATGCCCTCAGGGTTGAAAAAATCAACATGCAAGGCGAAGGCGTAGCGTCCCTCGTCGCCTCAACCAACAAAAAGTTTGCCAGCTTCAGGACCACTGAATGTATGGAGGAACTCGGCTTTGAATGGATTCTTGACAAATTGAGGTCGCAGTGAAGAGTTTGATAGATGGAGACCTGGGGTAATACCTGAGCCTCCTAGAATGACAAGGGGGGTCTCAGTTCGACCCTAGGAGGCTAGAGTTGCTTGGCAGAGAGTCAGGGAGGAAAGAAAAGGACAGAAAACGCGCCCTGATAGCCCAAATAGGTCGAGATATCGTCTAGAGAGTGTCTCAGAAGGGAGAACCAATGATCCGAGGCTCCGGCCTTCGAATTCCGTCTTACTCTTCGTCTCTAAAGCGGATGTTATTGTTCCTAAGTATGTACAACACTCCTCTAAGTGCGAGTCTGGCTTACATAAGCCAAACTCGTGCAAATACTAAGTAGCAGAAGAGGTAGAGTAAAGATAAAAAGAAAAACTAAAGTAGAAATGATGAAATAAATGAAATCACCTACTAGGGAGGTTACTCTCCCTACAGCGGTGAAGAGAGTGATTGCACAAGATCGTCGCATGACTGATCCATCATGGCCTCAATTTCCTCTCTTCCTAACAGGTTGGCGAGATAGTCGTTGAAGTCGTGGTAAGTATATGTCTCCTTCGGCCACTGCTCACCATTAGGTAAAACGTCCACGAGCGCTTCACCGCATACAGTCTCCGGTGTTGGACAGTTTGTACAATGTGCAGGGTAGTGTGGGGTTTTGGATTCAGGGACATAAGTAGGTTGGTATATGCAATGGCATTTGCAGACCGCATACGGCACCACGTTAGAAGTAAGATTGAACTTCGACAGGGCAATCTCCATTGTTGCTGGAATCTGTCCCAAAACGTTCTCGTGGGAGGTACTCAGTGTCCCATTGTTGCGCTGAAATGCGAGATAGAGGAGCAGTGAGAGCATGCCCATGATGAAGTTGCTGCCTCGTTGGGACACGCCCATAATTACACTGCACACAATGCCAATAAGAAGTGCGACCTGTGCGACAACGTCCATGCGCTCAACTGGTGGGCGATGCCGGTCATCTAATGAACGTGTCGTCAGCGTAGTTCTACTAGTATGAATAGAACTTACCGATTTTGTAAAGGACTGGATCTACGGAACTTTCTAAGGGCTCATGTAACCTCAGCTCTGCCTCAAGCTTATCCAGACCAGTAAGGATGCCCTTCTTGTAAGAGTCAACAGAGTGGTGACCGTGCTTGACTCCCTCTGTAGCATGGCGCAGCAGGTCAAGCTCTTGTCTCACCATGGAAGGTATATACTCATTAGAATTGTCCAATAGAAGGTGAAAACACCATTGGGTGCGAGCCTCAATATTGGAAAGAATCTCGAGTGCCTTCGTGATACATCGGCGGCGGTCCTTCCTTGGGGGACTGCCCCTGGTTACGATGGGAATAGATGGATCGGGGCTGCTCTCGGGAACAGTCCGAGGCTCGTCGGCCAGCGCAGCATCGTGCAACCGGAGACAGCTAAGGCTATCAACAATGTCAGGTATTTGAAGAGTATTGAGTGAGCCAGCAAGAATGTCGCTGCTAGGTCCTGTTTTCTGATAGTAGGCACGTGATTTCCATAGCTTGTCAGCGGTAGCGTTGGGGTCAGGTCCATCATCTGTAAGGGTAAGGGCAAAGAGATGGCCAGTAAGGTCCTTTAAAGAGCTGTCTTCACACCTAGAGCGCTCCACTTGGACTCTCTTCAAATGCACAGGCATGACTCGTGCGTCCATCAGAATGCCATTGGCATTTCCTTCAATGCACTCCTCACATTTACACCGCTTGAACACGGGGCGTGAAGAGGGCATGTCTAAGTAGGGCTTGAATCAGTTTTTTCAGGATTAGCAGGAAAAATGCGAGGCAAACGAGGATTTGGACTGCAGGTAAAACACTGGCGACCTGAAGGCAGGTTCTGAGATGGAACTGGCAGATTATGGTCATAAATGGACGTTAATATACACACATTTCTCAAGGAACTCAAAAAGTACGTACATCAAGACAAGGCCATTCCGTATCCCGGGGCACATCGTTGTTTTTCGAACAAATGACAATTAGCATTGGTGCGATCGCGGAGAGGTTTAACGACAGACCTTCGACCTTATTTTCGGGGGCAGGACGTAACTGCCATAAAGGCTGAACAAAGACAATAAGCTAAAAGCGATCACAGAGGGCATCTACACAGACCTTAATTTGCACTTCGCAATACAAGGTTGCCCACCTCCTTATCCAAGCATGAGGCAGAATGGCAGGGCGTTGGTGGAACTGGCCAACCAATTCGGGCAGCTACTTTGTTAGGTCTGTACAACACATCCGAATACAATCACTAGTGACGACGGATTGGGGGACAGATTGGCAGTCACATGGATATCGAGTAAACTACTGATCAGTCAAATGCTCGCATCCTCCCTCCCTAGAGCTCCGCAGCTCTGCAAAATGGCGATCATGATTGATCCGCAAACTATGACAACTGTGACACCCAAGAAGGAGTCGGGAGGTAAAAGTCGGTGTGCAATGTCGATGACAGTTGCAAGACCAAATAGCATTACCATGCCAATTAAGAGAACAACCACGTGGGACAGCGGTGGATCTGGTGTGCGGTACTTCGGTCGATGTTTCTCCTTGTGCGAGTGCAAGGGCGGGGTAACCTATGATATCGTCAAATCTGCGTTCACCAGGATTACAGAAGACTCACGGCTGGTCTCTGCTGCATAATCTGGAGGCTGAGAGATTAGAGCATTGTAAGCTCCAGCTTAATATCCTGACATGCATGTGTAGTGATGGCGACGACTTCTTTGTTGTTCGGGTAATGACAATAACAACTATTTATCGGGTATCGAGATGTATCAAGATATTAAGACATGTAGGGAAAAAACAAGCAGAGGAAAAAAGCTATTTAGTTTTACAACTGAGACCGGGATCACTTCCATGCGCCAGGCATGTGCATGAGGCTGGAGGACGAGTCAGAGTACGCGGCTGTGGGCACGACAATGCGGGGGCTATGCTGGATCTTGAAGTCAATCAAGCAATGCTAACGGTGGAAATAAAGAAAAACTTCTTACCGGATGAGTCTCTGCAAATGGCCGCTCTATGATGTTCAGTGTGAAATCGATAGCCTCCGAGAGTCCAAGTGCTATTTGGTTGCAAAGGCCAGCCTCTAGTTGAAATGCATACTTATTTACGTGGTGTTGGATCGCCTTATGAATGCTCTCCTTCAATCTGGGAGGAATATGGGAACCTGAAAGTAGGCACGGAAATGAGACCAGGGAAGTACGTATAAAATTCTCTATTCTCACCTATGCGTGGCTCTACAGGACAATCCACTGCTCCATGTGCATCCAAAATCACTGCATTTTGACGAGTGAGGCAGTGTGAGTCGAGGTGTGGATCTATGGCAAAAACACCACAAAACCAACGCAAAGACAAATGCTGAGTTGCTGGTTTACCTGCACGGACTTTGGCTCGAGGGATCGGTTATAGCGATATGGGGAGGGGTTCTGCACACTAGAAGACTAGGGCAGAAGGGAATAGTGCTCCTGACGAGAGGGGAGCAGGGGGATGACAGAAAAGCGAAGATATTTGGGCTACTCGGAGCCCAGAAGCGACATAAGATGATGAAGAATAACAGTAAATAGACCCTTGATGGAGCCTCAGATACTGCAAGAATAAAGATGATAATGAAGGGCCTTAAGGCGACGACAATAAGGCAGATAACGATGATAACAATTGGGCAATAGTCTCACTACAAAGGGGATGGTATCCTATGCAGGGGGGCTACTTGCTTGCTGCTTGCTGCGACATATTGGTACTTATATACAAAAGGTAGCGCAGCCTGAAGTAAATAGAGGGAAACACTTTGTAAGGGGTTTGTAAGCGATTGGTAAGAGGATTGGTAAAGGATTGGTAAGGCTGAGCAAGGCTGAGTAAGGACAGTAAGCGATTGGTAAGTAAAATCAGTCAGCATGACGAAGAATATCACAAATCATTTGAAATAGAATGAGTCATTAAGGAACGGATGAATAATGCGACAGAAAGGGGGATGAGTAAGTGCACTGGTCACTGCTGAATAGGGGGTATGACTGCAAATGAGTCACTCTGACTCCCAGATCTGAGATCCAGATTCATTGGGGCGATATGCTGTGCATCCGAAAGAAGAACTGTGGGGATTTCTGCCAGGGGCCAATTTTGGGGGTCTCCAGGGTAGTCAGGGCTTAGGATTTCGCAACTTTCCCCCCTCTCTCCTCTCTGCAAAGTGACCTGTACCAGGTGCAACTAGTGCTCTGGAGGGCATGAGGAGGAGGAGGGGCTGTCTTCTCCAATAAGGGCAGGGAGAACTGCCTCAAATTCGTCATGAATGTGATCAGATAGTGTAGATGATAGTAATTGGTACTGGAGCTGTCGCAATTTTGGGAGAATGAAAGATGAGATTGAGAGATAGACGTTGCAGGGGGCAGGAAGGAAAAATCTGTAATCCTTTTTGACTGGAGAGACCGAAACAACCACATAAGACCTTTCAAGCCTGATGACAGACTTGAGATGACCAAAGAATGTCTTCCTCGACGTCAGACTGATGAGAAGAATGCGCTGTCCCAAAGCAATAGGATGGGAGGTCGTGGATGAGGGAGGGATGAACCAGGAGGCTTCGGGGCGAGAGCTAGTGGGGATTCCTGGCAAGTACTCGTAGTTATTCTCCCTGGCAAAGGACACAAGTGAAGAGACGGTCGAGGAGGTGGCCATTACGATAAATATTGGCGATGAAGAGTCTGGAAGTAGGGTAGCCCCGAATCTAGGGCACAGACAAGGTATATGCGAGTATGAAGTTTCGTCCCAAAGGGGCTCCTCGAAACCTAGCACAGAAGATTAAAAGTATACCTCTCGAGTCTCAACAGTAGTAGAGTAGAGAATAGAGCACTTCGAGACTTCGAATCCAGCCTACTGAACAGCTCAACGATGGTGGATGAATTGTTTTTCCATCGTGTTCTACATGCGTCTTATGCACGGCGTGGGCTTAGTCAGTGCCCGGCATCTCCCGCCACTTCCCCCCTCGCATCTAAGTCCCTCTCGACTCCTCGACTCCTCGAGACACCCCTCGAACCCTCTAAACCTCCCACCTCCGCTCTCGAACACCTTCCTATGACCCGTCGAACCCCTCCCGAGCCTTCCCTACACCTCTTCGAACCCTCATCTACTTGCTTGAAACTCCATGCACCCTCGAACCCTCGAAATACTTCATTTCTCGTAGTCGGGGCTTCGCCGCGCCTACATCCGATGGGGGTTTTAGATTACGATCGTCCTCGGTCATCGTATCACGTTCCCCTTGGTCGAAGGTTCGCTCGAAGCTGGCACGAAGTTTCGAAGGTGGCTTCGAAGGCCTCGAAACGTGTTCGTAGCCCTGGGACAGGCTTCGTTACCCTTCGTTTCAGCTTGGACCACCGTGTAGGGAAGTCGACTCGAGCCCGAGAGCCCCATAGAGCCGCCGGGTCAACCTTCGATGCTCGAGTGTTTGCTTTCGAAGCTTCGAAGCGCCTCAGGTACCTATGAAAATTAGTCAGATTCTTTGATACGCGCAAGAGGGAAAGAAAGAAGTGTTTCTAATGTCTTCGTGAGTTGAATAGAACTTCTATCGTCGTTATCGAGCGCCATCCTCTCGTGCGTTTGGACTTGCGGGCAATCACTTCCAGATATAGCGTGATCGTTGATTTGTTTCACAGCCACATCTGTTCCCGCAAGACTGCACTCGACTCGTTCTCCCCCCCCACTCTTCCCTCTCTCTCTCTCGCACCTCCCAACACGATGACGACCACTAACGACGACGCCCAGCCCCAGCCCCCGTCATCACCGGTAGCCGACCCCGACTGCACCCACGCTCTCCTCAGAGAGCTTTCGGTCTCGATGGGGATCGCCCCCGATAGCGAGGAGGGTCTAGCAACCCTGCAGGTGTGTCGTGGCCGTCCTTACCTCCCCGTCGTTTACTAACCACGTTTTTCTTCTTTTCTTGTAGGCCTTCATCCGCTCGTCGAGCACGTCCGCTCGCTCGACGACTCCCGCACCACCTCTCGATCCTGCCGCCGCCATTGCTCCCCCGTCCGACGCGCCCATGGAGGACGCCGCACCACCCGTCTCCGAGCGTCTACCCACCGAGGGCGTTACCGGCCCCTTCGTGCCCCAGGACGTCCCAATGGGGGAGGTGCTGACTTCCCCCGCTGGCGACTCGGCTTCCAGTGGCCCCCCTCCTTCACAGACCCCTTCCCGCCTCTCGTCAACCTCTACTCTCACCCCGTCGACTTCCCCCGTTCGCGCTCCTGCTATCCATGAGGCCACCCTCGAACACGATGAGAGGGTCGAACCTCCGACTCCCGGCACTCCCCCTGCTTCGACTCCTGCCCCTTCGATCCCAGCCGACTCCCCTCTCGCGCCATGAGCTCAGTTGGCTGGCCCTCGCCCCGGGGCTCGTCCTGACACCGAAAAGGAGTGGTGCATGTTCAGGCCCAACTGCCGCCTCGAACTTGTCCCGTGCGACTCGAACGACGACGGGCGCACGGTTTACCCGCCGGCACCCCCTGCTCCAACTGTGCTGAGGGGAAGGCCGTTTGCAGCGGAGTCAACGGAGTAAAGTGCACCTGATGCAAGGCGCGTCACACCGTTTGTTCGCTCTATGTAAGTCTCTCTCTTTTCCTTTCGTTTACTTACCCCGCTTACCCCTGCTCTTCCCTAGCAAGACACGCTCGAAGGTCGAGCCCGCTCCAGGGCGCTCATCAAAGGTCGCAAGTTCGTCGAGGGTCAACCTTCAACTGACGCTCCCATTAAGTCCAAGCCCGGGCCATCGCGCGTAACCCGGCCGAGGAAAAGGGTCCGTCTTCTCTCCCCTTCGTCTTCTAGCTCCCCTATTCCAGACGACTCCCCCCATCCTTCGACCTCTCAAACGCCGTCCACGCCCGATGACTCGGCCCTCGCCATCGCTTTTGCCATTCGTGATGCCGTCACAGCTGCTGTCGAAGCCTTCGATCAGACTCTCGAGGAGCACGGGCTGTCCTCGAAGGCCAAGGGTAAGCGTCGAAAGCGTGACTAGAAACATTTTGCTGCGTTATCTTCCTTTTACGTTCGTATCTCGCCGCGCGAAGCTTCAACAGCTTCGCATATCATGTATCTACAAGGCGTCTCGTCAGTGCAATCGATCCGGTCTCCTCGTGAAGTTACGAAGTGTGAACATGAATCAGATTTTTTTTTTTTTTTGATTTCATCGGAGGTCGGCGCCGCTGTCTTCGAACGAAGATACGACACGCGTTTATATACGAAGGAGGCTCTAGACACTCTCACCTGGTTCGTCCCCTTCGTCCTCATCCACGTAATTCTCTTCTCGACCCGCTAGATCGTCTATTGACTCGCGCTCGATCTCGAGCAGCTCTTCCTCGGTTCGACCTGTGAGTTCGAAGATCGATATCTCAACTCGTGACCTAGAGAAGTAAGGGAGTAAGCAAAAAGCCACGTATCGAAGACGAGAAATAGAGCTGTCGAGCTCAGCGAGGAGGTATGCTCCTCCTCGAGTCTTCCTTAGCACGACCATCGGCCCTAAGTATCGAGGCTTGGTCTTCCGATCGAGCTCTTTCTCGATCCTCGTGTTCCGAACCAGCACAAGATCGCAAGGCTCGAACTCATACTGTCTTATCGAGCGCTTCACTCTAGCCTCGAACTCCTTCGCAGATCGACATCGAGCCGCATACACCTGGTCTCGAACTTTCTCCAAGTCTTCCTTTCTTCTTTCGAGTTGCCTGCAACGGTGAGCGATCAATGACTCGGTCGAATACTTATCCTCGTCCCAGTTCGTGAGGAAGGTTGCCTCAGCGAAATCGAAGGGAAGCCGCGGCTCTACCCCATGTACCATCTGGTAAGGAGATAGCTTCGGGGACTTCGCTATCGTCACCCTCTCAGCCCAGAACACGTAGGCCGCATGGTTCGACCACTTCGACATGTCCCCTTGGCAAGTCTTGACTAGCGCCTCTCGAACGGTAAGATGCCGCCTCTCCACGATCCCGTTTGCCTGCGAATTATAAGGCGAGATCCATATGTGATTGATCTTGTAGGTCTTCGCCAAGAAGTCGAGAGCTTGCACGAAGGCTGATCTGTTGTCGGTTACGATCTCGCTGACCGTGCCCCACCGACACAGAATCTGCTCGAAGATAAATTTCCCGAGGGCTTTACCTGTCTCGGATCGCAGCATCTGCCACTCGGGGTACGAAGTAAGGGAACACCTAGCTTGGACGATATACTTGAACCCGCTCGACTTCGGTAGGTTCATCGAGTCCATGTAAGCCTTGTAGAACAGTGGCTCGGGCATGGCCACAACCAGGGGAATATGGAGCTTGTCCATCCTTCGAATTTGGCACTCGTGGCACGTCCGAACATACCAGTGTACGTCTGCGCTAATAGACGGCCACCAGAAACTGATCAAGAGCCTCATTTTAGTGGAGAACATGCCTTTATGGCCCAGGCCGTCGTGCGCCTGCTTCAACAGCTCTAACCTCCTCTCGAAGGGCGGAACTCGTTGGTGTTTCCCCTTTGGATCTCGATGCCAGAGTTTGCCATCCTTGACAAAGAACCTGGTGGCGTATCATATCAGAGACTCGAACTGTGGGTCAGTGAGCCCCGGGGGATGCTCGCTGGTCTCGAGCAGTCGCTGCACGAGCTCTAGCCTCTCGTCCTTTTCCTTCTCCCATGGTGACCTAGGAATCTCGACGTCAGGCGCAGCATCTGTCCCCTCATCTTCCGAAGACTCCACCTGGACTGCAATGAACCCCCTCATCTTCTCACTCTCCTCCCCCCTCTCCTCAAACACATCCCCGTAGGTTGGTCGGCTCGAGCCCCACCGTTCGAAGTAAGACTCGGGCTTCCCCCCTCGTTGCGGATTGAGCGCTTCGATTGCGAAGGCTCCTGCTTCGTCGATCCAGTCTTCGTAGTCGTCCTCTTCATCCGGATCCTCGTCGGCTCGGGGTCGCCTCAATAACCCGTCTGGGCCCTTGTGCCGTTCTGCAGGAACGTGAATCAGCTCGAATTCGAAGAGAAGAATACCCGCGATCCAGCGGTTGATCGACGCATTCGGCTGAAGATCGGGGTTGTTGATCATCCCCTTGATGTACTTCGCATCGACCTCGACCGCCAGATCCTTGACTCCGAAGATATGGCTCTGTACGTCTCGCAAGGCTCGGAAGAGCCCGAAGAGCTCGAGCTTCGCCTGGCTGTACTGACTCTCTCGCTCGTTGAGAGCAATCGAGCCATACCTCGAAGGATACCGCTTGCCATCTTCACCGATCTGCAACAGTAAGTAGCCAACTGCGATATGAGACGTGTCGACCGCTAATATCACCCTTCGACCCGACTTATAGTCGATGGGCCGAAGAGCCAGCGAATGCACGAGAGCGTTCTTCAAATCGTCCATAGCCTCCTCGTGTTCCTCGTCGAACCTGAAGAATGTCCCCTTCTTCGTTAGCTCGATTAGAGGCCTCGCCCTCTTCGCGAAGTCCTTGATGAAGATTCGGCAGTAACTGCACAGTCCAAGGAACCCACGAACTTCTGTAACGTTGGTGCAGTAAGGCCAGTCACGAATTTTCTGAACCTTTGACTCATCTGGAATTCGCCCCTCGAAGGACACCTTGTGCCCCACTACCACGATCGAAGGTGCCGCGACCGCGAATTTCTTCGCAGAGACAGTGCCCCCGACATACTTGATGCGCTGAAGCACCCGATTGGTGTTCTCAAGGTGCTCCCAGATGAATCTTCGAATCCCCGGATTACCTTCGATGGTCTCGTAAGTACCATCCTCCTTCGGGTAACGCATCCTTGGTCCCTTGACAGGTATGTCATCAATGAACGGCATGGTGACCTCAGGGGTCTCGTCCTGCAAGGTAAACGAGACATCCCCATGGAAAACTTGCACCGCATTCGTGTACCCCATGGGCAGTTTCGTCAGCCGGAACGTCCCGATTGGCGTTTGGAACGTCGTGAGGTCTCGGTAGTCCTCGTGGATGACGCGATGGTCGTACCCCACCATCAGATCGTACATGCCAAATACCGCGTGGCCGGTGAAGGCTTCCGCGATACTGTCGACGTGCGGTGTGAGTCGACGTGAGGATCTATGGCGAAAACACCACAAAACCAACACAAAGACAAATGCCGAGTTGGTGGTTTACCTGCGCGGACTTTGGCTCGAGGGATCGGTTACAGCAAAGTGGGGGGAGGGGTTCTGCACACCTAGACGACTAGGGCAGAAGGGAACAGTGCTCCAGACGAGAGGGGAGCAAGGGGACAACAGAAAAGCGACGATATTTAGGCTACTCGGAGCCTAGAAGCGACGTGAAGTGATGAAGAATGACAGTAAATAGACCCTTAATGGAGTCTCAGATACTGCAAGGATAAAGAAGATAATGAAGGGCCTTAAAGCGACAACAATAAGGCAGATAATGACGATAAAGATTGGGCAATAGTCTCACTACAAAGGGGACGGTATCCTATGCAGGGGGGCTACTTGCTTGTATGTCTGTGCTACTTGCTGCGACGTATTGGTACTTATATACAAAAGGTAGCGCAGCCTGGAGTAAATAGAGGGAAACACTTTGTAAGGGGTTTGTAAGCGATTGGTAAGAGGATTGGTAAAGGATTGGTAAGGCCGAGCAAGGCTGAGTAAGGACAGTAAGCGATTGGTAAGTAAAATCAGTCAGCATGACGAAGAATATCACAAATCATTTGAAATAGAATGAGTCATTAAGGAACGGATGAATAATGCGACAGAAAGGGGGATGAGTAAGCGCACTGGTCACTGCTGAATAAGGGGGGTATGACTGCAAATGAGTCACTCTGACTCCTAGATCTGAGATCCAGATTCATTGGGGCGATATGCTGCGCGTCCGAAAGAAGAACTGTGGGGATTTCTGCCAGGGGCCAATTTTGGGGGTCTCCAGGGTAGTCAGGGCTTAGGATTTCGCAACTTTCCCCCCTCTCTCCTCTCTGCAAAGCGACCTGTACCAGGTGCAACTAGTGCTCTGGAGGGCATGAGGAGGAGGAGGGGCCGTCTTCTCCAATGAGGGCAGGGAGAAGTGCCTCAAAATCGTCATGAATGCGATCAGATAGTGTAGATGAGAGTAGTTGGTACTGGAGCTGTCGCAATTTTGGGAGAACGAAAGACGAGATTGAGAGATAGATGTTGCAGGGGGCAGGAAGGAAAAATCCATAATCCTTTTCGACTGGAGAGACCGAAACGACCACATAAGACCTTTCAAGCCTGACGACAGACTTGAGGCGACCAAAGAACGTCTTCTTCGACGTCAGACTGACGAGAAGAATGCGCTGTCCCAGAGCGATAGGATGGGAGGTCATGGACGAGGGAGGGATGAACCAGGAGGCTTCAGGGCGAGAGCTAGTGGGGATTCCTGGCAAGTACTCGTAGTTATTCTCCCTAGCAAAGGACACGAGCGAAGAGACGGTCGAGGAGGTGGCCATTACAATAAATATTGGCGAAATGGGCGTTCGTTGGTAGAAATGATGCAGAAAATCGTGGAGTGCGCGGATCGTTACCAAATTTGGTAGGCAGGATGGCGTGGTCGAGAGCTTCCTGTGAGCGTGGGAATGGTGTCGATATCTTTAAAATTGACGGAGATATTCGAAAAATCGGAATGCCGTAAACTAGCGCTCAAAAAGTTTTTTCGGGCGCTCGAGCGGTTTCTTCCCTAACGTTAAGGATGGTTCTTGTGCGATGGATGACTGCTGGCAATATCAGTCATTCTTCGCATTAGGGCTAGGCTTCTCTGTTCTCCATTCTTCATCATTCAGCTTCTGAGTCCATGCTCACGTCACCAAACACCTTTGGTGCGTGACAGCGGGGGAACTGCTGAGTCCTGAATCGAGACCGCATTCAACGGTTGGAGGTCGTGAACGAGACGTAGCGATTTCCCGTCCTTCTTCACCACACAGAACCATCTCGATCTATACGAAGACGTCGAAGGTTCGTAGACTCCTGCCGCGATCTTCTCCTTAATGATCTCGATGACGTCCGAGTAGATTGCCGGTGGTATCGGAATATTTCTATACACCCACGGCTTGTGGGGTATGGTCGGGATCTTGAGGGGAGGGAAGATGTCTTCTCTAAACGTCCCTTGCTCACTCGCGTCCCAAGCGAAAGCCGTCTTGTGGGCTCGAACGAGCCACTTGACGAGCTTCAGCTCCTCGGGCCAAAGAAATCCTCCTGGGTCCCAGTCGAACTTCTCCCCCCTTTCCTTCGTCAACCTCGTTCCCGGCTCCCACTCGGGGGGATGGACTGGTAACTTCGGTAAGTCGGCCAATGGATCTCCCACCATTCTCCTCTCCACTCTAAACTCTGCAGGGGTATCGGTCGCCACGGGGCAAACCTTCTTCGCTACTGGCTTATACTTGAAGGCTCGGATCATGGGGCATTCGTCCTGTGAGGTATCAGTCAGCGATTGGACCACATACGAACTCAAAAATAAACCCCAGGACACGGCGTCCTCCCCTCGAATCACGAATGGGGTGCACGCGCCCCCCCACTCCTTCTCCTCGACTCTCCGACGGTCCATCCTGATCCGATCATCCTCGTGGTCCTCGACCTGCCCTCGTGACCTGGCCTCCACCTTCGGATCCCCTGTTCCTCCTTCTCGAACCCCTTTCGGTAACTGCTCCATTGATCCGAACCTCCTCGAAAGGTTCTTCGACTCCACATCCTCGTTTCTTCTTTCCCGCTCTAGGTCGCTCGACGCCTCTAAGTCTGGCTTCGATGACGGAATATTTACACGATCGTGTGTAATCGAACTTCGGCTATCGTCATATACAGTCCATTCGTCACTGTACACCGCTATAGGCTGAGCCAGATAACCCAGCGTTACAGGGGCGGCCAGTCCCAATCTTATGTCTCCTCGGTGGCGATTCGATTCCCTGACGACATCTAAAAACCCATCTCTTTCCTCACGTCCTTCACAGATTTCAGTCGATGCCCCATACGACGATGATACTCAGCTTATGCGACCGGGTCATGAAAGTGCGGCGCCTTCACGTATCGACCTTGCTGACGAGGGGTTACCACAATGCGCTTCCCCGAACGTGGATCGGTGATTTCGACCTTCTGGTCGCCATTGGGGAAGTCCTCGGTCTTCGCTCGAAGAGCGCACGAGAAGGGTCGTCCGAGAAGAATATCGAAAGCCGCGTTCTTGACGACTTGAACCGGCACGCACACTGTCACCCCTCCGAAGTCGATCTCGCAGTCGCTGATGACCCCCTCGGTAGCTTCTCTCCCCTTATTCGCTGTCTCCATCATGATACTACCATCCTTCTCGATAGGGAGGCGAAGCACCTCGGCGATCTCCTTTCGCAGCGTGACGATCTGTGACCCACTGTCCAAGATACCTTCGAGCATGACCTGCCCCGCGACCTCGACGGGTACGAAGGTTAGCGGCATCGTGGTCAGCCTCTGGATCTCGGGCTTGTCACCCTCGCACTCAACACTCGCGACTTGTGCATCGTCGACCGCTGGCTCGACCCTTTCTTCCTCTTCCTTGTCACCCTCGGTCTCAACAGCGGCTAGCGCGCCAGCAGCAGTCCCTTCACCCGACACCCTCTTAACTGCCGTGTATTCCCGGAAGCTTCTCTGAACTGACTTGAGGGCGACGAGGTCTCGAAAGGGTGGTGGGACCACCACATCGAGCGCCATATTGACGATCTTCTTTTCGATGTCTGGGATGTCCGCCGCGGACCCGTAGTGGAAGCCCGAAGTACCTGACCCTGCTCGAGAGTCGTTCGGCGCGTTTGTAGGCCTCGCCACCTGCCTCTCTTTCCCCTTCGAGGGCGCTTCCTTCGACGTCGACGGTGCTGGGTTCGTGCCTTGAGCCTTCGGAGGTGCGTTCGATATTACGACGCCGTCGAACTTCTGCCTGCACTGGGGCTTGTCTTTCTCATTGACGGCCAAGGTGTACTCGAGCGTTTCCTCGTCCCCCTCATCACCTGATACTACCTCTTCGATTCTCGCCGTGGTCGCCATCTCCGCTGACACCAAGTGTGGCTCTTGGTCTTCGACCATGAAAATGTGAGCCCCTTGGGCGCCTGCTTCGGGTCTCGGGGCTGCTGCTTCCCCTCCTGCTCTACCTTCGGCAGGGCCATGCTCGGCCAACCAACGATCGATCTCCTCCTTCAACGACCCATTCGTTCGACGAATCAGCATGCCATCCAGGAAGCATAACTGCCCATTAACAACCTGACATTTCCCCTCTCTCAGATAGGTCATCCGCTGCTGGCAGAACGACACCTGGTGCCCGGCATTGAAACAGAAGAAGCAGATTCGCCCCGCCGGATTCGCTCGACCCACGAACTGGTTACCGGCTTCGGGGTTCCCCACGGCGGCTTGCTGCGCGGCTGCTTCGGCTCGAACTTGTGGCTGCCTCTGAGCCAACTCCTGCGCAACTCGAGCGGCTTCTTCACGTGCCGAAAGCCGTACAACTCCCCTCTTCGCAGCCTTAGTCCTCGTCGTCTTAAACCTATCTTCCAGCAGAAACTTCAACTCCTCCATGACGCAGTCCAGAGGCCATGGGTCGTCACGACAGCGAATTCCGTAGCGGCACTTCAGGTTCGACAGAACCTCTTGCATGAGCTCAGGGTCGAGACCTTCGAGGAAGTGACTGTCGAAGTCGTCCGAGGTAATCTTCCCCCTCTCGACGAGGTAGCGTGCGATCTCGGTGTATTTGCGATAGTACTCGCCGAGATCTTCTTCGGTCTCGATGTCCTTTCTCACCTGCGCCTCTACTAAGTCGCACAGGTCCTGTTTCACGAAGGTCCTCTCCAATCTCGACGCTCCCGGGTAGATTGCGACGAGGCCCGTGATGAAGGCATTCCAGTCATTCGCCTCTTTGTCTGCGATAGCCTTCCAAAGAGTCGCTGTCTCCCTGTCGAGGTACCAACATGCCCATTTAACCCACTCCCGCTCTCTCCTGCATCCTGCTCCTTGGCACAAGAACTGTATTATGTGCAAATAATCCACGAGGTCCCGCGCTTTGCCAGAGAACTTCGGCGCTTTCGGCGACCCTCGAAGAGGCATCCCTTCCAGAGGTTCGGGTGCTCTCGAGTTCACAGCCCCTCTGCCTAACATCTCCAGTACCGCATCAGCTTCTGATTCTCTTCTCTCGAGTGCCCTCTCGACGTGGCGTGCTCTTGGCGGCTCAGCCTCTCTCTGCGGCCTACCCAGGGCCTCGAGGCCCCTTCTGATCATCTCGATAGGCTCCGATCTCTGTCGATGAATCGGCTCGGGGTATGCTTCTTCTCTCCTCACTACTCGTGGTCGTTCCTCCTCGCCCCTCGGCCTTCGTAGATCAAGATATTTGTCACGTTCGCTGCCCCTCCCGTACGTAGGCCTATCATGAGACAAAGGTCTCGCACGAGGGTGGTAACGTGGGGGTGGTCTTTCGTATTCGGGGTTATCTAGAGGGATGGTTCTTGGATACCGAGGAGGCGTGGGTTCGCGCTGTGGCAACTGTCCTTCCTGCGAGTGCCTTCTAGGAGGAGACCGAGGTCGCTCAACAGGGTATTCTCGAACTACGATTCCCGCGCGAGCTTGCAGGCGTCCACGATCTTCCAACTGGAGGGCCAGCCTCCTTCCCACATCTGGTACGGCTGCCCTTGCCTTGAATTCCGCTCGATGCACTGGGAATGGATACAGAGGTTCCTCCCTTCGGGGTGATGGCTGGTCTCGTACTTGATGACCCGCGAGGAGCGGCGATCTTCTTTCGCACCTCGATGACGCCCTCTCGACGACCTCTTCTCTTTCCTCTTCCTCCTCAAGCTCAGCCCACAAGGCTCTCACTGCTGGTTGGACAGGCGAGTATCTTCTCAATGGCGACTCCCTTCGCTCGGCCAGTCTAGGAGAAGCAAGCCCACTCTCTGGATATCGCGGAGGCAAGTAGCCTCGAGAGTTAGCCATAGTGTCTCGTGTACTACGTAGGCGTAATGGAGTTGGTGTTTGCAAGCGTGGGGGTGCAGACCCTAGTGCGGTCGTTTCGGATAAGGAAGAAAGTGGAGATAACGAGTTTTGTAAGATCCGGTCCGCTTCTTCGGCCGAGTTGATTTCTTCCTCGGGTGAAGACAGTATCAAAGGGGAAGGTGATCTGTAAGCGGAGAACTGTGACTCGGAAAGGTTCGGAGTAGCTGGTGGAACTGCAAGGGATGCGATACGAGTACTGACGCGCGGCGACGCTGAAGCGACTGAAGGCGGTAGTGGGACTTGCGTTGGCGATGCTGTAGGTGGAAACGGAAGTGCGTCGCTTGCTGGGGATGATGGTTCTGCGTGTCTCGTGGCAGTCGCTGGTCCTGCCTCGTGGTGCTCTGTCAATCTCCTTTGCCTTTCTTCTTCGGCGGCGCGAGCTGCAGTACGACGAAGAGGATACCTGTGTGCCAGATTTCCAAAAGAAGCCCCTCGCGGTGGGCTCCAGATGAAGAGTCTGGAAGTAGGGTAGCCCCGAATCTAGGGCACAGACAAGGTATATGCGAGTATGAAGTTTCGTCCCAAAGGGGCTCCTCGAAACCTAGCACAGAAGATTAAAAGTATACCTCTCGAGTCTCAACAGTAGTAGAGTAGAGAATAGAGCACTTCGAGACTTCGAATCCGGCCTACTGAACAGCTCAACGATGGTGGATGAATTGTTTTTCCATCGTGTTCTACATGCGTCTTATGCACAGCGTGGGCTTAGTCAGCGCCCGGCATCTCCCGCCACTTCCCCTCTCGCATCTAAGTCCCTCTCGACTCCTCGTCTCCTCGAGACACCCCTCGAACCCTCTAAACCTCCCACCTCCACTCTCGAACACCTTCCTATGACCCGTCGAACCCCTCCCGAGCCTTCCCTACACCTCTTCGAACCCTCATCTACTTGCTCGAAACTCCATGCACCCTCAAACCCTCGAAATACTTCATTTCTCGTAGTCGGGGCTTCACCACACCTACAGCGAAATGGGCGCTCGTTGGTAGAAATGATGCAGAAAATCGTGGAGTGCGCAGATTGTTACCAAATTTGGTAGGTAGGATGGCGTGGTCGAGAGCTTCCTGTGAGCGTGGGAATGGTGTCGATATCTTTAGAATTGACGGAGATATTCGAAAAATCGGAATGCCATAAACTAGCGCTCAAAAAGTTTTTGCAGGTGCTCGAGCAGTTTCTTCCCTAATGTTGAGGATGGTTCTCGTGCGATGGATGACTGCTGGCAATATCAGTCATTCTTCGCATTAGGGCTAGGCTTCTCCGTTCTTCATCATTCAGCTTCCAAGTCCATGCTCACGTCGCCAAACACCTTTGGTGTGTGACATCCGCCAGCAACAAGAAATGCAATCGTCCCCAATTGCGACCAATGCAGCAAACACAAATGGGTGAAACAAAGAAAAGAAAAAAAAGAATCTGAAAGGAGTGGCCGGAGATAGATGAAAAGTAGTGAAGGAAATCATGAGAATTCGTCAGAGTCATAAGCATTATTTTCGTTCTCGTCATCATCTTCGTCATCGTCATTGCTTGGCTCATCGTCTCCACTGAGGAGGATATCGTCAGGTAAAGGAGTGTCACGTGAGTAGTAGGGAATGAGTCGGAATGCAGCAATGCCTCGTCTAGAGATAGTGCCATCGAGTTCTTTGAGGACGTAGGAGCCTCCCTTGGTGCGACGAACGACTTCATAGGGACCAAGGTACCGCGGCTTCGATTTTCGATCAAGCTCCTTCTCAACCTGGCTATTGCGAACCAAGACAAGTTCTCCAGGCTGGTATGATGACTTTGCAAGGTGTAGGGCATACTTTCTTTCGAACTGGTCTTTGGATCATAGGCGTGACTTCTGTAGGGTAGTAAATGCAGCATGGATATCATCTTGTCTCTTCTCCAATTGGCGAATGCGAAGTGAAAGAAGCTCCTCTGAGCTCATTCCAGAATAAAATCCTTCGACAAGATATGTAGATTCAAAGAGATCGAATGGGAGAATGGGATCGAGACCATGAAGGAGGAAGTAGGGGCTGAATCCAGTAGACCGTTGAGTTGTCACCTTGTCTGCAAAGAAAGCATGATGGACCTTGGTAGGCCAGAGATTGAGATTGCCTTCGCAAGACTTAATGATAGCTTCTCGAATGATGAAGTGTCCTCGCTCCACAACTCCATTAGCTCGAGAATTGTAGGGCGAGATGCGAATCTGAGGGATAGAGTAGCGCTGCATTAGTTTCTCGAAGGCACCCTTGATCTCGCTGCCATTGTCAGTGACAATCTGAGAGACTGTTCCATATCGACAGAGTATCTCTTCCCAAAAGAACTTGGCGAGATTATCTGCATTGGCATGTCTGAGAGCACGGCCTTCTGCTGCGAGGGAAAGATCGTCTCGAGCAGCAATGAGATAGCGATAGCCACGGGCTTTGGGCATGAGCATGATGTCAACATAAACCTTCATGAAGATTCGGGGGGATGCAGAGATCGTGATGGGGATTTCAGTTTTTCGAGTGCTGCGAATCTGGCATGCATGGCATGAGCAAACGTGATGGGCAACATCCTTGTACATCTGAGGCCAATAGAAGCGCTCTCTGACCATCTGAAAGACTCCAAAGACACCTCTGTGACCGAGTTCTTCATGGGCTTGATTCAGTATCTGTGTACGGAGATCTGGGTCGAAGATAACTTTGACGGGGGTATGGGAACCTCGACGTTTAAAGAGATGGCTTCCACGGAGGAAGAACTGCAAGGATCTGCGAATGAATCGCTTTCGAGAGGTATCGGAAGGGAAAATGGGGAGTTTGGTAGTGCGAAGGAAGTGTAGGATTTGGCGTAACTGGGCGTCTTGGGTCGTATCATTGGAAAGGAACGAGAACGATGGGAGCGTCATGGCATCATAAGGAAGGGGATGTGTTTCTGCAAAGAAAAGAATGTTCTCTAACCAATCGTCGGCTTCTTCTGCATCAATATGGCCTTCCTCGTAGTCTTCCTCGGTAGGTTGATGACGAGAGAGTGCGTCAGGACCATGGTGCTTGATAGCGGGTACATGGATCAGTTTGAAGTCAAAGAGGAGTATACCTTCGATCCAGCAATTGATCGTTGCATTGGGCTGAAGATCTGGGTCGTTAAGCATACCCTTGATATACTTGGTGTCGACTTCGATCCATAGGTGACGAACACCGTAAAGATGGATGCGGTAGTGTCGTAGTGCTCTGAAAAGACCGTAAAGCTCCAGCTTAGGCTGGCTATAGCACGATTCTCGTTCGTTGATAGGGAGTGAACCGTTGTAGGGAGGGCATCCTCCCTACCATGGTAAATACTATATTTCTTTGTTTTCATCTTAGTTTCTGTTTCTATTCTTTTACTTTACCTTTTTTTTTACTTAGTGTTTGGACGAGTTTGGCTTATGTAAGCCAGACTCGTACTTAGCATGTACTGTACTTACTTAGAAAAATAATAGCCACATTACCACCAGACGAGCAGACCGAGTTCCGAGCCCGAGGGACTCGGAACATTAGTTTCTCCTTATCAGACTCTCATTAGACGTTATCCCACCTGCTTTTGGGATCTCTAGGGCGCGTTTTCTGTCCTTTTCTGTCCTCTCTCACCCTCTACCAGGCAACTCAGCTCCCTTGGGTCGAACTGAGACCCTTTCCCACTCTAGGAGACCCACAGGTATTTCCCTAGGCCTCCCATCACTAAACCTTTCATCTGGAGCCCACCGCGAGGGGGCTGCTTTGCTTGGTAATCAACTTCTCCTCCTACCCTCGTGCTTGAGCACGCGATTTCTCAACAACCGACGCGCCTACCCTCTCGCTTTTCGAGATCCTGAATCTACTCGACGAGGGCTTTCGGACGATACCATTTTCGACGCGTTCGCCTCAACGGTTCAAGAGATATCTCGCTTTTGGTGGAGAAAGGCTTAGTAGGACGGAAATTGGCATAACTCGGGACTGGGTGCGCGGAATCTCTCATTTCTTTGATCTCCCAGCAGCCCTAGACGTCGTCTACCACGTCCTGGAGTTTGGTAGCATTCCACCCAGTGGTTCTTCGTCAACACGCCACTGTTTCCCCCACTCCTGCCACAGCTGAGCTCCCTGGCACCTCCCTTCGCGTTTCAAGCCGTTTTGAGCTGTAGGATCCCTTTCCCTATTCCCCAGAGTCAGTTGAGAGCCCCATTCGAGACCCCCAGTCACTTCGAGATCCCAGACGCTTCGAGACCCAGAGACGAGTATCAAGCCCCCCCTTCGAGACGCTTTCGAGACAGCTGTTCGCTTAGACGCATCTGCATTCATCTATAGACGTATCCAGAGGTATCCCAGACGAATACTATTCGTTTTCTGTGCATTCTTGCAGTCGAGCAAGGCTGCATTTTGAGAGTTGAGTCTTCGAGTCACACACGGTGACTATATTTCGTTTCCTCGTCGTTTTCAGTGGCCGAGTCCACTTCGTAACCATATACAAGGCATCCACCAACCCCCCCCATAGACAGTCGAGGTCGCATCGAGGCTCGTCCCTGCCCTCAATTCTACTGTCGATAATCATCTACAACGTGAAATACAGTTCGTTTAAGCTTCATATATACTGCTCATCATGGAAGACACTCGCAGACTGTCTCGAGCCCCACTCGAGTCACATCCGGAGTTCTCAGGGGAGGGACGTGACCTCCCAGCTTACTTCGAAGAGGTCGTGGAGTACGGTAAAGCCCAGGGAAGGTCAGGGGACTTGGCCTGGATGAACATTGCAATTGCAGGCGCCCCATCCCTCCACAAGTTGCTCTGGTGCCTCGTCATTGCTAATGCCCCAGCTATTAGGCAGTGGGACAGTTTTAAGGCGCTCGTAACACTTCAGTACCCGGAGATCGAACCAGTCGAGGATATCCTCGAGGCTTTCGAGGGGTTCCAGTCAAACCTCAAAGAGACTCGTTGCAACAAGCTCAGCTCTGTCAAAGCCCTGGGTGACTACCTTCGTATATTCCGAATCTGGTTCTTGGGAATGGTAAGAGGGAATGCAGTCGAGGCGAGCCACCAGTCCCAGCTCTTCCTTCGAGGCCTCCCACCTCATGTCGAGCTCGAGGTCTCGAGGAGGCTCGAGTCCAGGTTCCCCCTGTTTAGGTCGGGGCGGCTATGGCCTATCGAGGTCGTCGTTCGCGTTACGAAGGAGGTTATCGAGGATGGGGTAAGCCATACATCCCCTCATCTAGCTTCGAAGAGGGTCTCGTCAGCCCTCGAGTCGCCCCCTCAGCACTCGCACTCGCACTCACCCTTGACCAAGTATCAGTCAAGTGCCCCTGTGAAGGAGTTGTCTCGGTCTCATTCTAGAAGACACTCCCAGGGAAGCTCGAGCACGAAGCCCCCCTCTCGTTTCCCCTTCGAGGCATCCCCTCGAACTTCGAAGTATCCCCCTCACTCACCTGAGCTTGCTTCGAGCAGCTCATCTCCACTCCGAGTCACTGATGCAGGCTCGAGGCACCCTGTGGCACATACAGCTAGGTGTGTCTCGCTTTGGCAGGCCAGTGACTTGGCTTCGAACCCACTTCGTAGCTGGAGAGAAGATCGACGCTCGTGTTCGAAGCCTTCTTGTGGCTTCGGTTTGACCTTGAATCAGTACCGTCGGCCTAGTGAGCCTCCATGTCCCCCTTCGAGCCTCTCCTCCTGCTTCGAAACACCTTCGAAGGCCCCCTCAAAGCTGTCCTTCCCCCTCGAGACTCGATCGAAGCCACCCTCGCCCCTCGAGCCGCCCAAAGGTACCTCGTTCCTACTTCGGGAAGCCTCCACTTCGATGTCGAAGCCTCCCCCTGCATCGTACGAGTCGCGTTCAAGAGCGTCAAGAGGGATGTCACCCCTTCCAGAGTATGTGGGCTCAAGTGAGCCATCCCCTCGCCTTCGAGAGGCATCGAGGCATCGAGTACAGCCTCGAAGGTATTCCTTTTGCTTCTTTTGTGGTCGAGATGGGCATATCCGAGCCCGATGCAGGGTATGCAGCTCGTATCTGGCTGCCGGCAAGTGTAGGATCATTCGGGGACGAGTCGTACTGCCTACAGGTGAGGAGATCCCTCGAGAGGCACTTGGGCGTACCCTACAAGCTCGATTGGATTCATGGGCCCTTGCTCGAGGGCCAGATAGACTAGTGGAACAGGTACCTCCTCCCCCTTCGAGTCTCGAGCCTATCCAGCCTCTCGCATTGCCTCGAGTCGACTCTGAGACCACCCAGGAGCGCCTTTCGAGTTCGAGGACACCCACCTCCCCTTTGAGAGTAAGTCACCTCCCTTCGAGTACCTCTCGAGCCCTCGATAGGAAGCTTCGAAGCTTCGAACCAAGTCCAAGTCAAGTCCCAAGGCTTGTTACAGCCTCTGGAAGGTCTGTTTCCCCTTCTCGAGTCCCCCCTTCACCTTTGAGTCGAGCCCCACCCTCGAGTCGCCCTCCGAGGCCTGCCAAGGCTCGAGACCTGTCTCGCCTTCGAGGCCAGAGCTTCGAACCACCTTCGACTCCCCTTCGAGACCCTCGATCCACCCTCGATCAACCTTCGACGCCCCTTGGGATACCTTTGGACAATGTCACAGTACCTCCAGGTGATGTTGAGCACCTTCGAGCTCCATCGAGACCGCTTCGAGGCCCCTTTGAGCCATTATTGGCTCTCGAAGACCTTCGGACACCTTCGAGGAGTGTCCCCCCCTTCAGCTGAGTAGTGTTTTCTGTTTCCTTCTTATGGTCTCTTTTGTTTTCAAGTTCGCATTTTGAGTTTTGACTTCAAGTTTTTGTTTCGAGGAAGTTACCCTAGTCTTGCCATATGATACAGTTTGGTACGTGATGACTGGGGACAGTCACTATCTAAAGCCACCCTCGGATGTAGGGAGGGCATCCTCCCTACCATGGTAAATACTATATTTCTTTGTTTTCATCTTAGTTTCTGTTTCTATTCTTTTACTTTACCTTTTTTTTTACTTAGTGTTTGGACGAGTTTGGCTTATGTAAGCCAGACTCGTACTTAGCATGTACTGTACTTACTTAGAAAAATAATAGCCACATTACCACCAGACGAGCAGACCGAGTTCCGAGCCCGAGGGACTCGGAACATTAGTTTCTCCTTATCAGACTCTCATTAGACGTTATCCCACCTGCTTTTGGGATCTCTAGGGCGCGTTTTCTGTCCTTTTCTGTCCTCTCTCACCCTCTACCAGGCAACTCAGCTCCCTTGGGTCGAACTGAGACCCTTTCCCACTCTAGGAGACCCACAGGTATTTCCCTAGGCCTCCCATCACTAAACCTTTCACCGTAGCGAGCAGGGCATTTGTGTCCTTCTGAGTCGTACTGTGAAAGAATGAATCCTATGGCAACGTTGCTGGTGTCAACAGAAAGAATGACAGGGGAATCAGACGAGTAGTTGATGGGGCGAAGGGCAGGGGCAGTCGAAACGGCATGCTTCAAGGCATCAAACGCCTCCTGTTGGGGCTCTCCCCATTCAAACGGAGCATTCTTGCGATAGAGGTCGACCAGCAACCGAGCCAGCTGCGAGTAGTTCGCAATCCAGATACAAACGGTACCACAGAGGCCTAGGAACGACCGTACATCTTTGGGCATAAGGAGCATTGGCCAATTCACAATCTTCTTCACCTTGCTGTCGTCAGGGGAACGACCATGAGGATGGCAGGTTTGGCCAAGAATAGTGACACGAGGTTGGCAGATCTGAGATTTAGGACCGGAAAATGTTCCTCCAGCATGAGCAAATCGATGCATGATCCGATGTACGTCATTGGCATGTTCCCAAATGAAGCGCCGGATGCCAGAATTCTCGGCTAGCATTTCGGCATGGCCATTGGCATCTTCGTAACGTGTAGCAGGGCCTTTGATAGGCAGATCGTCAATGAAAATGTTGGCGATGTGAGGGATTTCGTCCTGAAGAATAAATGCTGTGCAATTCTGGAATTCCGATGGCGAGTTGGTGTAGCCTTGAGGCATGGCAGTATGGCGTAGCAAGCCAAGCGGCGTCAGGAATGAGGTAAGATCTCGGCTATCGGGGTGAAGTTGACGTGCGTCGAAGCCAGAGAACAGATCAAATACGGTATAGCATTGCCGGCCAGCGAACGGCTCCACAAAGTCATCCAAGATAGGAGGAACACCAGCATCCCGAATTGTAACCTTATTGAGAGGCTGCAGATCATGGACGATTCAGATCTTTCCGTTCTTCTTCATAACACAAAACCATTTTGAGCGATAGGAGGACTGAGCTGGTTCATAGAGTCTGGCTGCAATCTTATCCCAAAGAAGCTGTATGACTCGGTCTCGGATACCAGGCGGGATCAGAATGTTACGATATTCCCATGGCTCGTGGGGCAGGACAGGGATTATGTAAGGTGAGAAGTAATCAGATCTGAAGTTGCCGCGTTCCCATTCATCAAAGGCAAGCGCGTGCTTGTTTAGCTTCATTATGTGGCAAAAAAGTTTTTCCTCTTCTGGCCACAGGAAGTTGTCAGCATTTAATTTCATGGAGTGCAGGCATTCCTTGGTAAGCTTCTTCGTGGGAACGAAAGTAGGGGGGTGAGGTGTGAGTGGAATAAGGGATTTAAGGGGGTCTTCTGGGAAATGGCAGTGAACGTGTGCGTCTTCTGGATAAATGCCCGGAACAGGTTTGACCTTGCGATCAACACGTTTATAAGCGCCATATACTGAGCGTACATTGTCGATATCTGGGTTTTCTGTATCTGTAACAAGAGATTGTCTAAAGCGTAACAAATCAAGGAAATCAGATAAGGAGAAAAAGATTTTTTGTGGATTTTTATTATTTTGAATAGATAACGAGTCTGAAGAAGTTAGGGGTCTGGAAGGCGAAGGAGAACACGGAAAATTACAGTAAAAAGATTTTTCAAAGCAGTGAACCGAGGCAGGCATAGTAGGTGGTGGTACAGGAGTATGAGAGCGAAGAATTGTCTGTGGATCTAGGAGTTTAACGACTTCTCGGTCGAAGTGAGTAACACAAGAAGCAAAAGGAGAAGCATATGAATCAAAAGAAAAACAGTAAGTAAAATCGGAAAATTCAGAAAATCGACTCATCGGAAGGCCAGGATGAAGTCTGAAAGTGAAAGGAGTCGGATCCAAAGATATCCTGGTGAAGCTGTGCAGTGGTACTGAGAGTAGCTGTATCTGAGGGAGTAGGGGGATAATCTGAGTAGGAAATCGCTTCGAACGGGGGTGGATGATGACTGGCTGAGACATGATTGATAGCATTTGCAAGGAGGGGAAGACCAGGTGGGGTGTAGGATTGCGACACATCCACAGCAGTAGATGAGTCTCCTACCTCGTTCACTTCCGGGACTTGGAGCTGGCCACCGAGATGAATGGATTGGAGGATGATCCCTTTGTTGCTGCGATGCGTCATCAGATTAGGAGGGAAGAACACCTGTCTCTCACTGCACTTCTTGCTGGGCTCACTCGTCAGTATCCCAACTTCTTCCACGTCTACTTTGACTTGGATTATGCCCTTGCTGGTGAAAGAGGCATCGATCAGGATGACCACTACTATCAGGACTTCCTCTTACTGCATACCTACCTTGTGCAGCGCATCCCTGGTACCCCATGGCGCAATCGTAACCAGTTTGGAGGCTCTGCCTATGTATGCTTCTATCCCAATCCTTGCCCTGACCCTGTGGATCAGAGTCCGCCTCCCAACGACCCCATCCTATCCCCTGATCCTCCTGAAGCTCCAGATAATCCATCCCTGCACTCTCAGTCGAATATTTTGTCCTCTATGGATGAAGGTCCTCTTCATCCTCCTTCCTCCCATTCGCAAATGAATATTGCACCTACTGAAGCCCCAAATCCTCCACCTTCACCCATTTCCGACACTACTTATCTCGAAGTGCCCCCTGTCGATTTATCTGAGACATCACTCTTGTTTCAGGTGGAAGACCCACCTCCTGAGCCTCATCTATCGAATTCTTGCCCCCTTCACTGCACCTCTCATTGTGTCGCCTCTGAAATGTTCAATGACTTGCCTGGACAGTCTATATCCTACAGCAAGATGGTGCTGCATCTTACTTTGACCAAGTATGTCTCCTTGCCTGATGGTCTTGGAGAAGATGAAGTGCTGGAATTGGGCCCCGTTTTCCATGGATGTCAGTTTGTTGATAGGATTGTGAGGGATGAAGCGGATGAAGAAGGTCCTGATCTCCTTGTCTTCATGAGTATTGTCGGTTTCCCTCCCTATGTCGATGTGTCCCACCCCCCATCATCGCATTTCGACCATCTGCCTGCCACTTTGTCTCCTATTCTATCGGACATGTTCAAACTGGGTGTTAACTCACATTTCCATCTCCCCAACCATCCACTCATCATGCTGGCACCACCTGCAGATCCTCAACATGCCCTCGACATTATGGCCGATGGAGAGAAGATTGCCATGCCAGGATCTTATAGTCAAGTATCCCTGCATCATACCTCGACAGGATGGGTACGAAGAAGATTCAAAGGCGGAGGGCTAGACGGTGGCTCCACAGTGATGATAGGGATAGGATGGAACTGTGGAAGTCCAAAGGCGCCATCTATGCCATCTGGGGTCGAGTCTGGATAGAGAAGAGTCGAATTGGGAGTCCCAGAAGGTGGGGAAGGTGGTGCAAAGGTAATAGGCGATCCAGTAGGAGAGGAATCAGTTGAAGCTTCATCATCTGCAAGAGTCCCAGAGTCTTCTTCGAAGCTAGAGGGCTGGAGAGTTGCCATGAGAGCAGTAGCAGTCGGTTCAGCAGTCCCTTCAGTGACACAGAGCTCGAGGGGATGACCTTTGTCTGATCCAAAGACTACAAAGGTACCAGAACCTCTCTCAACGATGCTAACAGCATTCCCATGTGCCCAGGGGTGTCCTAGAAGCAAATCAAAGCCTGCATCGACATCAGGGGCAACAAATAGATTGGTCCAGGTCCTAGCAGCACCACAGAAGAGCGGTACATCTTTGATTAGGCCAGTGAGCATTGATACTCCACCATTGGCATCCTTCATATTGATGCTTCTTGAGATGTCGATGGGCATCTGAATGACAGATCGTGCTATACTTGATTTGACCACATTAAGAGTGGAGCCTGAGTCGATGACAGCTGTCACCTGTCGACCATTACAGATGAGATTAATTGTGATTAAGGGGCTAGATGTCAAAGCGAGATAAGAACTGATGGGAGGTGTCCCATCGACAGTTCTGACAGATTGAGTGATGGGTTGACGCTTGTATCTGATGAGTTCCTGAAGATGATGAGATACATCCCTTGATGCTCCTATCACTTCCCCCAATGAGAGAGTCATAGGGGTAGCCAGAATGCGATCCACAATAGCCTTTGGGTCTGCTGATTGAGATAATGGTGAAGTCATGGCAGCAGGGGCCTTGGGTTTCCTCCCCTTGTCAGCACGGGACTCAGAGGCCTGTTGCGAAGGTTTATTGATGGATTCATCTTCCATGATGGCATCATCATCATTCCCATCAAAGCCATGACGATGGACATCAACAGGAACAAAGACAGGGGCTTTGGGCGCAGTGACATTGACAGGTGGCTGTGACAGGTGTCTGATGAGATTGATTTGATGGCTGATGGATAGGGGCTGATGGGCGATCAAATTGTGGGGCTGATAGGCAATCAGAATGTGGGGCTGATGGTGGCTGAGGCTGATTGGCAGGTGTCAATGAGGTAGATTGCTTCGGAAATTCCCTCTCTTTGCCCTTCCCATGGTTCCGAGGTGGGAGGAGCACTCCATCGAAGACTTCCCTTCGCTTATCCTTCGAGATTTTCGCATTTCTCTCTGCAGCAGCAACAACAGCGTCATCCTCTAACTCATAGATCTCTGCTCCAAGAAATTCATCGGCTTCTTCATGGATAACAGTACTGGGGGATTGGGTCGGCTTCACAGATCTCTCATAAGCCTGCAAGATCGTTTCATCACCATTCCTGTAGATGCGCTGCCCATTGGGATATATGATGCGATGGTTGTCATCTCTAGCCTTCCTGATAAGATCATTGATCACATCGCAGGTGTCTAGACCATGTCCAGTGACTCCACAGCCAAAGCAGACGATGGGCTTCCTTTGGGGACGTGCCTGGGATGAATTCGGACTGACAGGGGGCGCAGTGGAGCTAGGAACAGGGGCGGAGTGGAGTGCTGGGGGATGAATCACCTTTGCAGCATCGGGATCCATCTTGATGGCTCGATAATAGAGCAATGAGTAATCTGGATCGTTTAAGGACATACGAGATAAGGATTTTATCAGGGTTTCGACCTCATCCTGCTTCTGAGCCATGCTTCCCTCCCTCTCCAGTGTCTCCAAGTTTTTCCTGGCTTCCTGGGTTGGTAGAAGCGGTCGAACACTCCCTCCCCTCGCATCATGCTGCTGTGGAGGGATATTCTCCTTCTCTGAAAGGCTGGATATGGATCGAGGACCGAGGAGGTCAAGGTCATCTGCATCGAACCGATCTCGACGCAGCACCTCTTCTGCAGCTCTACAGACTTCATCATAGGGGAAAGGTATGCTGACATCAAGGTTGGGGTCCTTCTGCTTGAGTCTACCCTCTACAGAGCTTCGAAACAAAGGAGAAATTCCAGCCCAGAAGTAGCGATCATGTTCGTGTTCAGTGAGCTTTCCCTTGTGCTTCATCCAGCCTCCAACTCGAGTGAACTCTCAGTTATAGGCTCGGAAATCATGGAGGGACATGATAGGTTGATTCCTGAATCGCAGTACAAGGGATTTGAGGTCCCTTTCAAAGAACCTTTCGTTTAAGATGTTGGCATCAAAGTAGCGAAGCAAGCTGGCCTTCAATCTGGCCCAGTTGGGGGTATGAAAGTGAGGCATTCCTTCGATGATTTCCCTGACACGAGTATTGCAGTAAGGGAGGATTGAGGTGACCATATCATGGTCCGAAGTGACATTATGGAAGGCACAGAGTCGCTCATAGTGGTCGAGGAAGGTTCGAACTCGAGAGCAGTCGCCCTGGAAGAGTTCTGGGGATGATTTAGTTCCAAGAAGTGGCATAGTGAGTACAGATCGAGCAGAATTAACAGTTGCAGCTGCCTGAGCTTGCACTGGCATAAGTGGGTTCGCAGTGGTCGAAGACATGGTGGGAAAGTATGGGGATTATTCTGAGGGGAATTGGCGGTCGAAAAGGCGAGTTGCGACGAGGTGGAATGGATGGTTATCGGCAATGATGAAGATTTCGATAGGGCAAACAATGTAGGAGTCATTTATGAAGAAAATGAGATGGATTTCGAGCCAAATGTAACCACCCCTCACGGTGGGCTCCAGATGTGAGTCGACATGTGGATCTATGGTGAAAACACCAAAAAAAAACCAACACAAAGACAATTGCCGAGTTGGTGGTTTACCTCCGTGGACTTTGGCTCGAGGGATCGGTTACAGTGAAATGGGGGAGGGGTTCTGCACACCTAGACGACTAGGGCAGAAGGGAAGGTGCTCCTGACGAGAGGGGAGCAGGGGGAGACTGAGAAAAGCGAAGTAATATAGGCTACTCGGAGCCTAGAAGCGACGTAAGATGAAGAAGAATAACAGTAAATAGACCCTTAATGGAGCCTCAGATACTGTAAGAATAAAGATGATAAAGAAGAGCCTTAAAGCGACGACAATAAGGCAGATAACGTCGATAATGATTGGGCAATAGTCTCACTACAAAGGGGTTGGTATCCTATGCGGGGGGGCTACTTGCTTTTTGCTTGCTGCGACGTATTGGTACTTATATACAAAAGGTAGCGCAGCCTGGAGTAAATAGAGGGAAACACTTTGTAAGGGGGTTTGTAAGCGATTGGTAAGAGGATTGGTAAAGGATTGGTAAGGCCGAGCAAGGCTGAGTAAGGACAGTAAGCAATTGGTAAGTAAAATCAGTCAGCATGACGAAGAATATCACAAATCATTTGAAATAGAATGAGTCATTAAGGAACGGATGAATAATGCGACAGAAAGGGGGATGAGTAAGTGCACTGGTCACTGCTGAATAGGGGGTATGACTGCAAATGAGTCACTCTGACTCCCAGATCTGAGATCCAGATTCATTGGGGCGATATGCTGCGCATCTGAAAGAAGAACTGTGGGGATTTCTGCCAGGGGCCAATTTTGGGGGTCTCCAGGGTAGTCAGGGCTTAGGATTTCGCAACTTTCCCCCCTCTCTCCTCTCTGCAAAGTGACCTGTACCAGGTGCAACTAGTGCTCTGGAGGGCATGAGGAGGAGGAGGGGCCATCTTCTCCAATGAGGGCAGGGAGAAGTGCCTCAAAATCATCATGAATGCGATCAGATAGTGTAGATGATAGTAATTGGTACTGGAGCTGTTGCAATTTTGGGAGAACGAAAGACGAGATTGAGAGATAGACGTTGCAGGGGGCAGGAAGGAAAAATCCATAATCCTTTTCGACTGGAGAGACCGAAACAACCACATAAGACTTTTCAAGCCTGATGACAGACTTGAGATGACCAAAGAACGTCTTCCTCGATGTCAGACTGACGAGAAGAACGTGCTGTCCCAAAGCGATAGGATGGGAGGTCATGGATGAGGGAGGGATGAACCAGGAAGCTTCGGGGCGAGAGCTAGTGGGGATTCCTGGCAAGTACTCGTAGTTATTCTCCCTGGCAAAGGACACAAGCGAAGAGACGGTCGAGGAGGTGGCCATTACGATAAATATTGGCGAAATGGGCATTCGTTGGTAGAAATGATGCAGAAAATCGTGGAGTGCGCGGATCGTTACCAAATTTGGTAGGTAGGATGGCGTGGTCGAGAGCTTCATGTGAGCGTGGGAATGGTGTCGATATCTTTAGAATTGACGGAGATATTCGAAAAATCGGAATGCCATAAACTAGCGCTCAAAAAGTTTTTGCAGGTGCTCGAGCAGTTTCTTCCCTAACGTTAAGGACTGTTCTTGTGCGATGGATGACTGCTGGCCATATCAGTCATTCTTCGCATTAGGGCTAGGCTTCTCCATTCTTCATCATTCAGCTTCTATCCATGCTCACGTCGCCAAACACCTTTGGTGTGTGACACCGTGCAAGCTGCATCAAGCTGCCAGCTCCAGCTGCGCTGACTTTGCACGGCACATGGATTCCGAGGGAGTTTAATTGCGGAGCTGGAATTAGAAGTTACATACATAATGCAGATATGAATAGGCCCTAAGGCCAGTGACAAACAGCCCCTGAGGGAGCTCCACAAGAGTCCACCTCCTGGCACACCCACTTTGGGCAGCAGATGTGTCGTGTGGGAAATTAATTGCAGAACATGGATTAGCAGTAACATACAGGGTAGTATTACATGTAGCCCTTAGTGCCGCTAATGCGGATCCCCTGAGAAAGCTTGCCCCACTGCTTGCTCCTGCTGCATTCACTTTGCATGGCACATGGACCCCGAGGGAATCTAATTGCGGAACTTGGATTAGCAGTTACATACATGGTACCACTACATATAACCCCTAGCACCACTAATCTGGATCCCCCGACAGAGCTTGCCACGATACCAGCTCCTGCCACACTCACTTTGTGCAGCATATGGGCCCCATGGGAATCTAATTGCAGAACCCAGATCAGTAGTTACATACATGTTGCCACTACATATAGCCCCTAGCACCGCTAATCAGGAGCCCCCGAGAGAGCTTGCCACAATACCAGCTCCCGCCACATTCACTTTGCATGGCACAAGAGCCCTGTGGGAACCTAAGTGCGGAACTTGAATTAGTAGTTACATAAATGGTACCACTACAAGTATGCACTAGTGCTGCTAATTAGTATCCCCGGAGAGAGCTTGCCGCACTGCCAGCCCCTGCTGCATTCACTTTGTGCAGCACATGGGCCCCATGGGAATCTAATTGCGGAACCCAGATCAGTAGTTACATACATGTTGCCACTACATATAGCCCCTAGCACCGCTAATCAGGAGCCCCTGAGAGAGCTTGCTGCACTGCCAGCTCTGGCTGCATTCACTTTGCATGGCACAAGAGCCCTAATTGCGGAACTGGAATTAGTAGTTACATACATGATACCACTACATGTATCACCTAGTGCCACTAATCAGTATCCGCTGAGAGAGCTTTCCGCACTGCCAGCTCCTGCCCCTATGCACTGCTAATGCCATCATTAACCCCAAATATTGTGAGTTATGTGTCCGACCTGCTATTGCGGCCAAGGCTAGTGCATCCTTTGTGCGGCGCTGTAGGGAGTCCATACTCCCTAGGGCTGAATATCATAACCACATACCAGCTTCCCTATCGCCCTAGCCAGTCCCTGCAGGTCCACCGTCCCTTGGAAAGGTCGCCGCCGCTCCACCCTCGGCTATCTCGGCTTCTACGAGCACTTCCTTCGCTTACCAATGCCGCTGCCACCTAATCAGGAAGTAACCCCTATCACCGACACTCGTCACCGCTACAAGTCACCGCTAGCCCCTGTCCTTGACCCCTAATTGTCGTCCACCCCCTATCTGCATCGGCCTTCGGCCCTTCGTATGCCTATCAAGTGTCTACCGACCGTCGGCAGTCCACTCCGTCACTTGTGATGTCGGCTACTCGGCATCTATAGGTCCTATTCGGGACACCGACGCAAGCTGCCACCAATAGTACCACCGCTCCACCCCAGACCGCCCCGAAGGGTCCCCGCAGTGTCGGCCAGTAGTCCAGACGTTCTAGGCATGTTCCTCTTGCCGCTTTGCCCTTTCTTTCCGCTTTTCTTTGCCTTCTTTTACCTATCTTTCATACCTACAACCTGTAGTGCCTTACATCGGCGCTTTTTCCTTCAAAATTTTTCTGACATATGACATCCCCGAAATTCGCCGAAATATTCCTTTGTGACAGCCTCCTCTACGATACAAAACACTGCTGTACTTAGGAAAAATATACCCACTTTTCTGGCGTCACCATCTGTGTGTCTGAGAGTCCCCTTGAGTCCCCAGAGTCGTTTTCTTGTGTATCTTCGAGTCTTTTGAGTCACCCTTGCGTCCACAGAGTTCCCCACCGAGTTCCACCGCCATATTTGTGACCGCTTCGAGTTATAAAATTTTCTGCTGCCTTCAGAGTCGTCCCTTCGATTCCATGAGTTCCTCAACAGTCTACAAGAGTCCTATATCGCCGCCTATCGAGTTCTGAGCCTCCCCGACAATCCAACCACCGAAACTAATCCCCTCCCACCTTTCTGCGGCGGCCGCTCGAGTTCTACCCCACCAGTACCCTTCCGACGCAGGGGAACCCCCCCTTTCGCCACCCAGTCACTCCCTCCACTTCCTTTCCGACTCACGACCCCTCGGGACGAGCCTAGGCCTAACCTACAGCTTTCCCCCCTTTCCCTTTGCGCTCTCACAAGAAGAGTAGCCCACATCATTTTGGAGCCCACCATGAGGGGTCTTCAGATCTGGAAAGGAGATCTCTCCGACCTACCCATCAAAGAACCGAACTCGAAGAGCTCTTAGAGCCCTTCTGCCGCCTTTCTATCTCGTCTTCCGATTTACTTGTGCCATCTACTGATAACAGAGAGATTTCAGAGCTTCATTCATCAGATACCGAGTTACACCTTGAAGAATCCCTTCCCATACCAGATCCGCCATCGCCATCGTTCCTTGACATCCCAGGCGGCTTTGATATCGACACACCCTTCGTTCCGCCGCCGCATATCTTCTCGACTATACTGCTTCTAGTACGCCTTCTCTTGATCCCTTCGATGCTAGCTTCGTTTCTCCCAAAGACCCATTCTTGTTTTCTACTGGTACTACCCTTTCGCTGCTGACACTTTCTGCACTTCGATCCACCTTCGAATTCGACCCAGTTTACCATGTTTTAAAATACAAGCCTGTAGCGAAGAAGGTTCGGCCTATTCCAACCACAATGCCCATCGAGTTTCGGGTTGACCACCGGGAGGTCAGCGACCCTCTCGCAGATCTACCTGTATTACCATACCACCCCCCTCCATTCGTTCCAGGCTCTAGGTTCACGGCAGCGAGAGCGGAAGAGCTCGACCTTGATCCTGCCAAGTTCCTCTGGCTGGCCGAACTTGATCTCGTCCGATGGCTAGTTTGTACCCACGAGGCTGCCTTCGCCTGGGAGACCGCTGAGCAAGGGACCTTCCATGAAGACATGTTCCCACCGCTGAAGATCCCCACTCTGCCGAATAAGCCCTGGCTCGAATGGAATATCCCTATACCACCAGCTATCTTTCGAGATGTCGTCCAAATTATCAAAGAGAAAATCGCCGCCGGTGTCTATGAGCCTTCGACCTCATCCTACCACTCCAAGCGGTTCTGTGTCGTCAAGAAAGACGGGAAATCATTGTGCCTCGTACACAACCTGCAGCCACTAAATGCCGTCTCCATTCAGGATTCAGCGGTCCCCCCTTTCGTTGACTCAATTGCCAAAGCCTTTGCCTGCCATTCTGTGTATGGAATCCTAGATCTAATGGTCGGCTATGATCACTGCACTATCCACGATGACTACCGCGACCTGACCACCTTCCAAACCCCTATCGGCACCCTCCACCTTACAAAACTTCCTATGGGGTATACTAACGCCATGCAGATCTTCCATGGAGACGTCTGCTGGATCCTCAAAGACGAGATACCCAAAGTTACCATCCCCTTCATCGACGACTGCCCTATTAAGGGGCGAAGTCACGTTATCAACTTGCCGATGGCACCTATGAAACGATCCCGCAGAATGGTGGCATACGTCGGTTCATTTGGGAGCACTTGCAGAACACCAACCACATCCTCCACCACCTCCGACATGCAGGGGCCACCGTCTCCACCAAGAAGTGTGTCATCGCTGCGCCGTCTATAGTGGTTGTCGGCCACAAGGTTTCGTATGAGGGAAGGATCCCCGACGAGACTAAAGTACAGAAAATCAAAGATTGGCCATACTGCACTAATGTCACTGAAGTCAGGGGATTCTTAGGTCTATGCTCATATTGCTGCATCTTCATCAAAGACTTCGCTAAGCATGCCCGACCGCTCGTAGAACTGACAAAGAAAGATGTCCCCTTTGAGTTCACCAATGAGCACCGTGCGACAATGGAGTATCTCAAGACTGCCATCGTTTCAACGGCAGGGGTAACCCGCGGGTATCCCCAGGGCCAACCCGTACCCGTACCCCCACTCTACCCATACCCCTGACCCAAGGGTATGGGTAGTTCCCACGGGTGCAGGGGTCCCTACCCCCAACGGGTTTACCCGGCCTACCCCCAGCTTGGTATGTCCTATCTCACTCAATATCCCACCGATTCTCTCGCTTTTCCGTACTGACATTCTCTGCAGTGAGAGCTTTCTATTGATACTAAATTTATCTAATTCTGTGCTGTTGTTGTGGAGATATTGGTAGGTTTGTGTGGGGAGGTGTTCGAGATCTCTCATTGATTATCTCAGGATCGGATGGGCCGATTGGTATGCTTTCTTTTTCTCCCTGTACTCGTAGGTGTTTTCTACCACAAACAGGAGTTTCGCAGTGATCCCCCCAACAGTCGCCGTTCAGTAGCGAATTCGTCTTCCCCCCCTCCATCCAATTGTCCCACAAGATTGTGTTTGCCATATCTCCCTCAATTCATGGCTTCGCATCTCGCCATTGTAGGTTGTTGTACTAGTCTATTATCGCTTTCAAACGGTGTATGATATGTCCACAGTGTCCCAGCGGATGTGGAGATATTCCGAGTCTTTCCAGATGGGGTGGCCTTGGACTGTTTATTAAATATCATCAGATCTGGTGAGTCTATTCTCTCGATTCCTTTTTCGGAGTAACTCCCAAGATGTCCCCGACACGCTCCTGAAGTTTCATATCGATCGCCACTCTGGTTGGCATTCGGCACCCTTTTCTTCTCTACCCTCCCAACCACACTGTTGCATGAAACTGTATTCGCAATATCTCCCTCAATTCATGGCCGATCACCTCGCCAATGTAGGTCGTTGTACTATTTTACTCTCTCTTTCGAATGGTGTATGATATGCCCATAGCCTCTTAGCGGTCATGGAGATATTCCAAGTTTTTTCAGTTGGGTGGCCTTGGACGATTTTGTAAATATCATCACATCTAGTGAGCCGATTCTCTCCATTCCTACTTTGGAGTAACCCTCAAGATGTCCTCAACAGCCTCCTGAAGTTTCGAGTTGATCGGCCCCGCGGTTGGCGTTCAGCACCCTCATCTTCCCCTCTATCCTCCTGCTAGATTTTGCACTGATGTATCTTAGTCAATCTTTAACCAGGGCTCTCGGTTTCTTATGGGGTGCAACTATTTGACCTCAGTTAAAGGTTGTACTGCAAAAATTCATCCCAATTTTTAAAAAAAATAAAATGTACTTAGTACGAAGTAGTAATAGTGCTACGAGGGTGAGGGGTACTGGGGGTATGTACCAGGGGTAACGGGTAGGGTACGGGTCGGCCAGATGTAACCCGTACCCCTACCCGCAGTACCCCTACCCGTGACCCCCCAGGGGTTACCCATACCCCTGCCTTTCACTACCGACGAGACTAAAGTACAGAAAATTAAAGATTGGCCCTACTGCACTAATGTCACTGAAGTCAGGGGCTTCCTAGGTCTATGCTCATATTGCTGCATCTTCATCAAAGACTTCGCTAAGCATGCCCGACCGCTCGTAGAACTGACAAAGAAAGATGTCCCCTTCGAGTTCACCAATGAGCACCATGCGACAATGGAGTATCTCAAGACTGCCATCGTTTCGTCCCCCGCCCTTCGGTCAATAGATTACAACTCAGAATGTCCCGTCATCCTCGCTGTCGGCTACATCCTTATGCAAGAAGACGAGGGCAGCAAACGATTTCCCACCCGATTTGGCTCTATCACCCTCAACGACCGAGAGCAGCGGTATAGCCAAGCTAAGCTTGAACTCTTCGGTCTCTTTCATGCCTTACATGATGTGCGGCTATACATTTTCGGCATATGAAACCTAGTCGTCAAAGTGGATGCCAGGTACATAAAGGGTATGATAAATAATCCTGATCTACAGCCCAACACGACTATCAACCGATGGATCGCCGGTATCCTCCTCTTCGACTTCAAACTCGTCCATGTACCCGCCGCCAAGCATGCCGCCCCTGATGGGCTGTCTAGGAGACCGAAGGCCGAAGAAGATCCGGAAGTAGATGAAGAAGAGTACGAGGATTGGGTAGATGAGTGTGGAGCCTTTGCCATCGACCTTGTGAATCGTCGGGAACCGAAAACACACCTGCTACATCCCCCAGATATACCGCCTTCTGAATACTACTCACACACCGACTTACTCCATGACGTAGCCGTGTTCACTGCCGCCGAGTTGCCGCCTGACACCACCGACACCGATATACCACGAACTGACAAGGCTAGGCTATGAGATGAGAGGTTAGAAGTGGTGAGAGAGTTTTTGGAAACGAAGAAGCCGCCAGATGGATTAGAGGAGAAGGAGATAGAAAGCCTGGTGCAGCTCGCTTCCTGATACTTCGTAAAGGGAGGAGAACTGTGGAGGAAGGAACCCCAAGGCCGCCATCTGCTAGTGGTCTGCCGCCACAAGCGGCTTAACATCATCCGCCAGGCCCACGACGAGCTGGGCCATAAGGGTATCTTCTCCACTCGTATGCACCTACTGACACGATTCTGGTGGCCCATGCTAGAGCAGGATGTTCGCTGGTACATCAGGACGTGCCACAAATGCCAGATCCACTGCCTCGATCGAGTCCACATTCCCCCTGTCATCGCCATACCTGAACCGCTATTCTACAAAGCCTATGTTGACACCTTCATCATGCTGAAGTCGAATGGGTACTGCTATGTCACTCAAGCCCACTGCTCTCTAATGAGCTACCCCAAGTGGGCCATGCTCCGCTCCGAAACTGGCAAGTCGGTCAGCAAGTTCTTATTCGAACAGATCCTATGCCACTGGGGGGCGGTGGGCGAAATAGTCACCAACAACAGCACCCCCTATGTGCTGGCACTCGACTGGCTTTCGAAAACCTATGGCATCCGACATATTCGCATTTCCCCTTATAATTCGCAAGCAAACGGTATTGTCGAGCGGTGGCACTTCAATGTCAGAGAAGCAATGGTCAAGAGTTGTGAGGGAGAGGCATCTAAGTGGTCGGATGTAACGCCGATGGTGTTCTGGGCAGAAAGGGTCACCGTTCACAAAGCTACGGGTCTCTCCCCATACTATATGGCTCACGGTGTCCACCCTAGACTTCCCTTTGACCTCGCCGAAGCTACCTTCCTAGCCCCTTTTGAGGCCGACTCTTATTCTACGACCGCCCTTATAGCCAACCGAGCCTGACAACTTCAGAAGCGGCCCGCTGATCTCGCCGCCATACATGACCGAGTCCTCAAAGCCCGCTTTGCATCGGTCGAAGACTTCGCAGCCCGCTTCGAGAAGACTATACACGACTTCGACTTCGAGCCAGGAGCGCTCGTGCTCGTCTGAAACTCCCGCATCGAGAAGGAACACAAGACTAAGCCACACTACTCCTATGGTAGTAGTGCGTCGGACCAAGGGCGGCTCGTATCTCCTAGCAGAGCTCGACGGAGCTATCTCGAAATTTCGCTTCGCCGCCTTCCGTCTCTTCCCCTATTTCCCCCGCAACAAGTCTCGCATCGAGGTCACCCAACTAGTGGGCCTCGACAGCGCCGCCATCGACTGACTCGAAGATGACTCCCTTCCCGACCCAGACCTCACTGGTGTCCTCAGGGATGAGTCGGATGAGTGACATACCCTCCTGTTCCGTTTCTTTTACCTCTCGAATACCCTTCACAGACTCTCCGTACATACGAAAAATGCCAAAAACAAACCTACAACTCGAAAAGACCATGAAACCGAAAAACTTCTCTTAGTTTCCTTTATCTGTCTTTGTACCTATACTCACCACTCTTCTTACTTACACATAAAGAACTGCCGCCGACATGGAATACCGAAAAGAAATATAAAGAAAAGTTTCTCTCTTGATTCTTTTACCTTACCTTACCTTGTTCGATTTCAAAGCTCACCGCCATGCATTTTATAGACTCTGTACTTACCCGCCCCCACCGCCTACGTTACCTTAGCCTTACCTTACTCTTGACCACCCCCCCCTCGACAGAACAGACTCAGACGACTGCATTTGACCCCCACCGATACAAGAGACTACGAGACTCCTACAAAAGGTCTAAAAGTTACCACCGCACCCCGAAGTTGTCCTGCTGCCACCCCTCGAGCCTCCGAATGTCCCTCTTCGCCCGCTGATGGACAATGTTCAGCTGCCCGAGGCCCGTGTGAAGATTGGCTATGATGGCCCCAGACCATTCAACCGTACCTTTAAGAGCCACTAGGCGAGTGTCGTACCGCGCCAAAGCTTCCTGGGGACCACCGAAAGGAGTCCATCGAGCCCCAGTAGGACTTGGAGGACGGTCGATAGGCATCTCGTCGTTCTGGCCGCCATCCCACGGGCCCTCGTTGTCGACCTCGCCTCCAGCTTCTGCGCCTTCTAACTTTTCAGCAGTCCCATCCATTGGCCCGCCGGTACCCACAGCAGGCTCGTCAGCATTACCTGCTACATGCTCCACAGGACGAGGCAAGTCGGGCAGGGTGTGTTGCCAGTGCTGGATGGAAGGAAGAGGGGGAGATGGGAGATTGATGGGGTATGAGGAGGGGGGCCAGGTGATTTATGAGGGACCGACTGACCTCCCACTCGAGGTTTGATGCGGATAGTGGGTTTAGGTGCTGCTGACGAGGAGGAAGGGTCTGGGGGTGCCGCCGAAGTCTTAGCCTTCTTACTGATAGAGGGAGAGGGGGCCGCAACGTCCATGTTCTTCCGCTGCGTGTTCTCGTCACCTTCGTGCACTTCGAGACCTAGCAGAGCTTACCTTCTTGCTTGGCTTACTAGCCTTGTCACAGCGCTTCTTACCCACATGGCAGGCTGTACATGCAGCCCCAGAAACGCCCCCCTTCCACTCGCACCGAATCCCCCGAGTCACGCACCACCCACAAGCCTCTGAGTCTGCCTGGGTAGTAGGGGCAGCAACTTCAGGAACGTTGTCCAACCTCTGGGTAGCCCCACCGACGGTCTCTGTCTGAATTGGGGGCAGGGCAGCGACTTCTTCCTCACCTGTGCTATCTAACTCGATGACGCCGCTTCCCCCACTTACAGCCTCCACCTAAACCACGAAGGGCCGTCTGAGTATCGAGAAGGATCTGATAGATTAGTGGTATGCACCTGGTTCCCCTCATCCCCCCTAGCAGCAGCCTTCCCTACCTGCCACTGGGACCGCCTAACCCCTTCACTGTCCTGTGGGACGTTATTCGACGAGGGAAGGACCCTCTTGCACTTGAGCTTACCGCTTCGTCGAGGGAACCAATCTCGCAGCGCCGCTAACATCAGAAAGACGGCCCTGAGGGCCTCCTCAGTCTCGTCAGGATACTCTGGGACCTCGGTGCTCATATCATAGGCGAACTTCCGAAGCCCTTCAATCTGGTCCTGTAGCCCGCTCAACCACTGGGCTAGCGGACGAATGAGGCGAGAAACATACCGAGACCTCGTAGTATCGATCCAACCACTCCCGTGCTTCCTTCTCGTCTGCCGCCTCATCTGGGATCTCACCCATCAACACCGCTAGGGCCTTCATCTCCCGAGCCCACATTTTAGGCACTAGGTCGCGAGCAGCGTCGGGGGGGATGTACAGTATTTGGGCTGGGTCGAGGGTTTGGTAGAGGTGGCGGTCTTGGTTGAGGGCATGTTGATGCTGATACAATGAATAGTGGTGGTGGTGGGACTTAGAGAAAGAAGAAACGAAGTGGCGGCGACTAGTTTGGTATGTTTGGCAACCCTTTGTTGATGCGGAAGCATTTTTGCCACAGCACGTGACCGAGGTCACCATCCTGCTTGCCATTGTTCTGAGCACAGCAACCTGTCAATGGAATCTCGTCACCGATCCGTGTCACCGAGCTCCCCTGACCGAGGACGGTCAGTATTCGAAGACCCTGGGAGGTGTAGGGAGTCCATACTCCCTAGGGCTGAATATCATAACCGCATACCAGCTTCCCTATCGCCCTAGCCAGTCCCCGCAGGTCCACCGTCCCTTGGAAAGGTCGCTGCCGCTCCACCCTCGGCTATCTCGGCTTCTATGAGCACTTCCTTTGCTTACCAATGCTGCTGCCACCTAATCAGGAAGTAACCCCTATCACTGACACTCGTCACCGCTACAAGTCACCGCTAGCCCCTGTCCTCGACCCCTAATTGTCGTCCGCCCCCTATCTGCATCGGCCTTCGGCCCTTTGTACGCCTATCAAGTGTCTACCAACCGTCGGCAGTCCACTCTGTCACTTGTGACATCAGCTACTCGGCATCTATAGGTCCTATTCGAGACACCGATGCAAGCTGCCACCAATAGTACCACCGCTCCGCCCCAGACCGCCCCAAAGGGTCCCTGCAGTGTCAGCCAGTAGTCCAGACGTTCTAGGCATGTTCCTCTCACCGCTTTGCCCTTTCTTTCCGCTTTTCTTTGCCTTCTTTTACCTATCTTTCATACCTATGACCTGTAGTGCCTTACATTGGCGCTTTTTCCTTCAAAATTTTTCTGACATATGACATCCCCGAAATTCGCCGAAATATTCCTTTGTGACAGCCTCCTCTACGATACAAAACACCGCTGTACTTAGGAAAAATATACCCACTTTTCTGCACTGTACTTAGGAAAAATATACCCACTACTTTTCTGTGCTGTACTTAGGAAAAATATACCCACTTTTGATACAAAACACCGCTGTACTTAGGAAAAATATACCCACTTTTCTGGCGTCACCATCTGTGTGTCTGAGAGTCCCCTTGAGTCCCCAGAGTCGTTTTCTTGCATATCTTCGAGTCTTTTGAGTCCCCCTTGCGTCCACAGAGTTCCCCACCGAGTTCCACCGCCATATTTGTGACCGCTTCGAGTTATAAAATTTTCTGCTGCCTTCAGAGTCGTCCCTTCGAGTCCACGAGTTCCTCAACAGTCTACAAGAGTCCTATATCGCCGCCTATCGAGTTCTGAGCCTCCCCGACAATCCAACCACCGAAACTAATCCCCTCCCGCCTTTCTGTGGTGGCCGCTCGAGTTCTACCCTGCCAGTACCCTTCTGACGCAGGGGAACCTTCCCTTTCGCCACCTAGTCACTCCCTCCACTTCCTTTCTGACTCACAACCCCTCGGGACGAGCCTAGGCCTAGCCTACAGCTTTCCCCCCTTTCCCTTTGCGCTCTCACAAGAAGAGTAGCCCACAGTGCATCGTCATATCACCTGATGCCTTGGACGGGCCCATCCATGAGTTGTGCAGTATGGCTGCCATACCAAGGCCTGGCCTGTCCATGAGTTATGCACTACTACCTGAGACCTTGGACGGGCCAGTCCATGAGTTGCGCGGTATGGCCGTTGTACCAACCCCTGGCCCATCCATGGGTTATGTACTACTACCTGACACCTTGGACGGGCCAGTCCATGAGTTGCACAGTATGGCCGTTGTACCAACGCCTGGCCTGTCTATGGGTTATGTACTACTACCTGACGCCTTGCATGGGCCAGTCCATGGGTTGTGCGGTATGGCCGCCATACCAAGGCCTGGCCCGTCCATGGGTTATGCACTACTACCTGAGACCTTGGACGGGCCAGTCCATGAGTTGTGCAGTATGACCGTCAAATTAAGGTCTGGCCCGTCCATGGGTTATGTACTACTACCTGACACCTTGGATGGGCCAGTCCATGAGTTGTGCAGTATGGCCATTGTACCAACGCCTGGCCCGTCCATGAGTTATGCTGCTATGCACTACTACCTGACACCTTGGACGGGCCAGTCCATGAGTTGCACGGTATGGCCGTTGTACCAACCCCTGGCCCATCCATGGGTTATGTACTACTCCCTGATGCCTTGGACAGGCCCATCCATGAGTTGCGCAGTATGACCATCAAATCAAGGTCTGGCCCGTCCATGGGTTATGTACTACTACCTGACACCTTGGACGGGCCAGTCCATGAGTTGCATGGTATGGCCATTGTACCAATGCCTGGCCCGTCCATGAGTTACATACTACTACCTGATGCCTTGGACAGGCCAGTCCATGAGTTGTGCTGTATGGCCGCCATACCAACGCCTGGCCCATCCATGAGTTATGTACTACTACCTGACACTTTGGACGGGCCAGTCCATGAGTTGCACGGTATGGCTGTTGTATCAACCCCTGGCCCGTCCATGGGTTATGTACTACTACCTGCCAGTTGGACGGGCCAGTCCATGAGTTGTGCGGTATTACCTTGGCATCATGGCCGGGCCAGCCCATGAGTGGTGCAGTCTTATGTATCTGCTCTCTCGGACGGGCCCATACATTTGTTAGGGTATTCCCTTGGCTCTTTCCAATAGGCGGGCCAGTATATATGTTGTACATATTCGTTGCGTCCTTACTCTCAGGCCTGCTCATTTGTTATTGTCACTCAGGGAACTCCGGCCTGCCTATAAGTCACATATTAACTAATTCGACGGGCCTGCCACAGGCTGTCCATATGTGTTGGCAGTTTGGCGCACGGGCTACTCATATGTTGTGACCAATGTGACTACATGGGGTCGGGTTACCATACGACAGCCTAGTTTGTGAGGGACAGTGTCAGAGAATAACCACAACCCCATAGCTGAAGCGCACCAACGCAGTTTTCAAGGCTACTTCCTCTTAAAGCTCCGTCTGCCTCCGCACGCTTTGCATTTGAAGCCATGGCAAAAGGTAAAATTTGAAAGGCTTATGGAAAATTCGGGAGCAGAGGAGTCAGACGAACAGATAGCTCCATTCTCTCGCATCGCCATGACTCTCCTTCCTGTAGTTTTGCCAGTATGTACATGAGGACAGCGTGAGCAGTAGCAAGATGAGGCCGTCATCACGATACAGTAGGTCGAAGTCAGAATACAAGGACGGGTGAGAGAACTGGAGTTTCCCATTTGAATTTATAGGCTGGGCTACGCAGGGGGAGACTGACAGGTCTGCGTGGTCGTGGTCAGCCACCGTTCTCGAAGGAGCAGTCCTTAGTACCCTTTCTCTCAATGCGACGGACAATGCAGGGACAGATATTACCTACTCCACTATAAATGATATCTATATGTCACGAGGCTGACAGTCACAAGGATTCTGCCCATCAGCCAACATTGTGGACAGTGGCTGCAGAAGCCACGCCGATGTGACTGGGCGGCTTCTTCATCTTCAGAACCTCTTCTATCCCCCCCTCACTCTCCTCTCCTCGCCTACTCTGGGGAACTTCGGTCTCCAGAGTTTCTGGTGTCGGTTCATCGGTATTTTGGTCTGAGGCACCTAAGGCAAAGGCAGAGTTGCAGATATTCAAAAGCCATCAAATGTAGTCAGGTATCTCTGGCTGCGGCAGCCTAGGCAGCATGGTTCTGAGCTCTTCTGCTTGCTGCAGCATCAGCTGGGGTTCTGGAACAAGAAGGGGGAAAAGGTATGGTAACACAGGGGGTTCTGTGAGAAGGTCACTGCCCTCCAACTGGTTTACCCGAGATTCCACAGGCAATTCCATCGGAATGGGTCGGCCCTCCTGCGCTACAGGTGGGTATGGTAAACTGAGGCAATCAGAATCAAATGGAAGGGTAGTCTGGAGGCCAGAAAGTGTCAGTGAAGACGTGGAAGTACTACTAGCAGAGGAACTTCGAAGCGGAGCTTCTGGTGACATGAAAGTGGCATGGAAAGGGGTATCATGGGGCGCACTTTTCGCAGTATAATCATAAGGAGAAGTCGGAGCAGAACTTTCTTTAGTGTCTGTGGATGAAGGTGAAATGTAGTCTGAAGGCAGGGAAGGAAGGTCTGAAACGCAAAGAGAACACACTGATACTGTGCAGTTACAGTGATGGCAGCATTCAGAGGCCAGAGGTCGCCGCTTCATTGTCGGAATCAGTTATTCAAGGTTGGCGGTGAAGTCGGTCGCAAGGATGGGATGGGAACAAGAGTTGGTGGCCAGAATTGGGGTCTCGAACTTCAAGGGGCTGATTTTGGCTCGCAACAAGAGGGTCACTGGCGGTAATATCGGCCTTGGCACCTGAGGACTGCGGTGCAAGATACTGGGTGGTGGCAGCCTCATCGAAACTGTTCTCAAGGTGATATGGAGGCATAGGGGTCGCTGGGGTTTTCAAATCGGTGATGGCAGTGGAAACTGCTCTAGACTGCGGCTGTGGAGTGGCGGCATGTAGATATCCAGTGTCAGGGTGGCAAAAATGCGAATCGGCAGTCGGTCTAGGGGCTTTGTGAGGTGTCGGAGTGGCAGAAATAGCTCTAGACTGGGACTGTGGCATGGCGGTGTATCGATAAACAGTTTCAGGGCAGCGAAAGGGCAAATCGGTGGTCCATCTGGAGGCTACGGGAGGTCTCGAAGTGGCAGAAATAGCTCTAGGCTGGCACTGCGGCATGGCAGCATATCGATAACCAGTTTCAGGGCGGCTGTCACATCCGTGACACGCGCCTACACTCCGGTACGAACTCCGGATATTATTATCTCTGTTCTAGACTCTCGGTACTCCACTCCATTACGGAACTCTATTCTATTCTCGTTCTTATCTGTTACTTCGTATATAGGTTTCCAAATTTAGTAATAGTTTCCCTCATGTCGTTCTTAGTTGCCATTCCAGCCTTTTATTACTAATCACTCTACCTACCGGTTATCCGGCGACTACCAGCTTAGCTTACTAATCCCTTACTAATCTTCTCAGTCATCCGTACTGCGCTCCAGTAGTCGCTACGCCCCAGACATTGCTTTACAACGTTCTCCATAGTATAAAAGCCTTGTACATATGTTGTAGCACTTCAGTTCGAATATCAGCTAAGATACTCTTCGTTCTCACTCGACTCCAGTATATCTGGATCGCTCCGACCCCTGGAACTTGGCAAGTAAAGGTATACTAGTTGTATACCAAACTCCGATAGTCCGGACTTTCATCCTAGTATTAACCCTCGACCTCGGACCTTCTCGGAGACCGAAGGGAACCGGTCTTGACAGTATATTCGAACTCAAGCTTGCACGAGTTCATTACCCTACATCCCCATGACCATGACAACCTGACTTCGCTCTCGCTCTCTTGCAGCAGAGGCCTCGGAGCAGGCCGCCGTAAGCGACCTTCATCAATCAAGTGCTCGTATTGCACTCGCTAGCAACAGATGACCTCTGCTGACAGTAAGCCAATTTCGAAGTTTCTCCGCCAGGGGAGACCCCATTTCTCCAGTCACTCCTAGAGCTGGGTCTTCCAGCAGGCGTTCGACCACCGCGACCCGTCGTACCCTGGATACCCCCAGATGTTTCGCCCCCACAGGGAACGAACCCGGAGGATACGATCCTGGTGACGACGACGACGAAGACGATGATAACCCTTTTGTCGACGCCCCAGAAGAGTTAGACCCCCAGTTGGTGGTCTTACAGAATCTAGCCACGGCTGTCGACCGTCTCTCTCGTTCCACTCGCCATCCCGATGACAATGCTTCCTCCCGGGCCAAGGTCCAAGAACCCGATACCTTTGATGGTATGGATCCACGAAAACTCCGGACCTTCCTGGTCCAGTGCAAGTTGTGTTTCCAGGACCGCCCTCGGGCCTTCCATCAGGATCGCAACAAAGTAACATTCGCCCAGTCGTACCTGAAGGGTATGGCTCTGGAGTGGTTTGAACCCGATCTCCTGAACACCGGAGATCCGGCTGACCGTCCACTTTGGATGGACAGTTGGCTGGACTTCGTCGCAGAACTCCAAACCACCTTCAGACCACACGACCCTATACTCCCTATCACCGGTCGAGCTTGCTGCTCTCTGGACCTTCATAGACGAGAACCTTGCAACTGGCTTTATCCGTCCTACGTCTTTGCCTTACACCGCTCCGGTCCACTTCGTCAAGAAGAAGGATGGATCACTCCGCTTATGCGTGGACTTCAGGGGTCTTAACAAGATCACGAAGAAGGATCGCTACCCACTCCCTCTCATCTCGGACTTACTCGACTCACCTAGCCATGCTAAAGTCTACACCAAAATCGACCTGCGCCATGCCTATCACTTGGTGCGCATTGCTGATGGAGATGAATGGAAAACTGCATTCTGGACCCGTTACGGATCTTATGAGTGGCTCGTTACACAGCAAGCATTTCACAATTTTTCTTCAGAAAACATACTAAAAAAATGGAGGGAAGAGATACTCTTTTATTTTTGGTGCTTGAAAAGAAAAAATGCAAAAATAATACTTCATGTTCTTCCAGAGAACATGAATTGATGCTAATACCAATTAGAGTAGAAGCTAACGGGCATTACCATCAACCCATGTTTTTTGGACAAAAATAAAATATTATTTTTGCAATTTTCCCTCCCAAACATGCCAAATAAAAGAGTATCTCTTCCCTCCATTTTTTCAGCATGATTTCTGAAGAAACATTGTGAAATGCTTGCAGTGTTATGCCATTCGGACTAACCAATGCCCTGCAGCATTCCAACGTTTCGTCAATTCAATCTTCGCAGACTTACTCGACGTATGCATCGTGGTCTACCTAGACGACATTCTCATCTACTCCGATAATATAGGAAATCATAAAAAACATGTTCGTGAGGTTCTTCGCAGACTCCAGAAGCACAGTCTCTATGCCAAACCAGAGAAGTGCGAGTTCCACTCCGAGTCCATCGAGTACCTCGGATTTTATCTCTCCCCCGACGGTTTAACGATGTCCGAGGACAAGGTTAAGGCTATCCGAGACTGGCCTGAACCCCGTAAAGTGAAAGACATCCTGTTAGGGGCCGTGCCCTAATTTAGGTGTCTGTAATCATCCGCAGGCATGTGATACTCCGGTATCACATGCCTGCATGTTCTAGTATATAAAAAGTCGTCGTAGTGACTTTAAGGACATTATTGTCTTAAATTTTACACTGCGAATACCATACGGTACAGTTCGCAGGTGTGAACTAAGGCAAGCCAACCTTACAATTTTTTGAACTCTCGTCAAAGTATTCGCAATGAGCTGCACGGCTATCCGCGCATATGCTCGTGCAGTAAAGTCGGGCCAGAGCAAGCCGCCCGATGGAGGGGATCCCCCTCTGGACGACAATAGTCGTCGAAAGCAAAAGGGACCATCTGAGGTCCAAAGAAATGATGGGAACACGGAGGACAGGCAGCCGCCGGCCGGAAGCGCCTCCCAAGAGACGAGTGCCAGACAGCCTGGATCTGTAGCGCCAGGTGCGCATATGCCCGGAGGGTTGAATACCTCAATGACTTTGGGGAGCAGCATCGAACGAGCTGCGAGAGAGGGGAATGAGGCAGCCAGAGACTCGATGAGTCCCCTTACTCCTCAGCGCACTGAGCTAGATAACTCACGAATGTCTTCCGACCCCGTGTTAGTACGAAGGACTCAGAGTCCTCCAATTGAGATATTCGAAGAAGGCGAGGAGCCTTCGAGGAGAGAGACGAGTGAGAGGGATGCCCCAATCGACCCTCGCATGGCCTTCGAGGCTATGAATGACTTTCTCGAGAATCTGCAGCAACAATGGCTGGAATACGGGTATGGCCCCGAAGGTTTCGACAATCACGGGGTGAACCCTGGCGTGCACCACGCAGAAGAATTAGAAAGGTATAGGCGGGCACTCGCCGCCAAAAGTGCAAGCAGGACGACTACTCCGGACGTCGAACCTGTGATTAAAAGAGAGGAGACAATCCCTCATTTCTGGCCAGGAATGCCAGTAAGGAGGGAAAACCTCCCATTCGAGAGAGCTGACGCTCTCGGCAGGAGGGGCGGATTCGCCCCTAACATGCCCGACCGCCCTGCATATTTCTCGAGGTGAGACTCGGATATAATCCGACAGATGTTTGGAAACGAGCGGGGAACCGCGATACTCCACCAGATGGCCCGAGATCGTACTATTGCAGCCAGAAACGCTGCCGGAGAAAACAGGGATAATACCCCTGGAGGAAATAACAGAGACGAAGTGGCCGAGAATCAGTACGGCCGAAACGAACATGGAGGTAGACCTCCTGGAAGAGATGAAGATGGAGGCAGTCCCCGCGAACGAAACAATTATGGGAGGAATATCCCTGGTCAAGGATTCCCTGGGGGTGGTCCCCCTGATGGTGGCCCACCAGGAGGAGGACCCCCTGGTGGTGACGACCCGGATGAAGAGGATGAGGACGATCCTCGAGGATATGGGAGGATTCCCATAGTTGGGGGACGACGTGTCATCCAGGGAAACCGACCGAACTATCTGAGGGGATTCACCCCAGGTAATACGAGGTACATGGATTTTATGCAAAACAAATACGCACAGCGTATCTGGGAGCAAGTCGGGTTACCGACGGGACAGGTTGGACCTGAAGTGAAGGCGATGAACCCGCCTAAGCCCGGGAAGTACAGAGGCCAGGATGACCTGGATAAGTTCGACGACTGGCTGGGCCAGATATTAAAGTACTTTCGTACATTCAAGGTCACCGGCCCTGATCGCGTGTTGTACACTGGGTTGTACTTGGAGGGTCTAGCCTCCCAATGGTATGACCAAGAAGTCGACTCCCCGAATCGACAAGTACCCCACTGGACTTTCGAAGAACTCATATGTGGACTATTCAAGCGATTCGTCCACGAGGCGTCGGCGCAGAACGCTGCCGACAAGTATGATCGAACTAGGTTCGAATACGACAAGGGAGCCCTTGCGTACTATAACGACTTGAAGCGTCGTGCACACCGAATGGTGCAGCCTCCGGACGACTACTCGTTCAGGAGGAAGTTCTTGCGAGGGCTACCGCACTCTATAATTAAATCGATATTCGAAGCTCGTGGAATATCTGCAGAGCATTCAACGATCGAGGAGATCCTCGAAGAAGTAAGGCACATGGAAACTGCGCAGAAAGCAGTGAATATGCATATGAGAACGAGCCACGCTGGCTCTGGGGGGAAGACCTCCCAGGGACGAAGTGGCTCACACCCACATGGAAACAGGAGCGCAGGTAGCTCCATGAATAAGGACAATTATAAGTACTTCCAGAAGGGAAATACATTATATCGACGTAAGGCGAATTTTGCGCCAAAGGGCGCTGATGCTGGAAGGAAGGGTGGACAGTTCCACCGTAAGGATGGTGACCATAAGTACCATCATAAAGAGCGAGACGACTCGCAGCAGAAAGGACGGCAGCCCCGAAGGTTCATGCCGGGGATTACGTGCTTCAACTGCTCGGAGGTGGGCCATATGGCCCCAGATTGCCCTCATCCTCGAAAGGACAAGAACAAAGTGGCGGTTAAGCCGCGGTTATACGCTGTAGACGTCCAAGAGGAAGAGGGACGCTGTGAGTCGACGTGAGGATCTATGGCGAAAACACCACAAAACCAACACAAAGACAAATGCCGAGTTGGTGGTTTACCTGCGCGGACTTTGGCTCGAGGGATCGGTTACAGCAAAGTGGGGGGAGGGGTTCTGCACACCTAGACGACTAGGGCAGAAGGGAACAGTGCTCCAGACGAGAGGGGAGCAAGGGGACAACAGAAAAGCGACGATATTTAGGCTACTCGGAGCCTAGAAGCGACGTGAAGTGATGAAGAATGACAGTAAATAGACCCTTAATGGAGTCTCAGATACTGCAAGGATAAAGAAGATAATGAAGGGCCTTAAAGCGATGACAATAAGGCAGATAATGACGATAAAGATTGGGCAATAGTCTCACTACAAAGGGGACGGTATCCTATGCAGGGGGGCTACTTGCTTGTATCGTGTTACTTGCTGCGACGTATTGGTACTTATATACAAAAGGTAGCGCAGCCTGAAGTAAATAGAGGGAAACACTTTGTAAGGGGTTTGTAAGCGATTGGTAAGATGATTGGTAAAGGATTGGTAAGGCCGAGCAAGGCTGAGTAAGGACAGTAAGCAATTGGTAAGTAAAATCAGTCAGCATGACAAAGAATATCACAAATCATTTGAAATAGAATGAGTCATTAAGGAACGGATGAATAATGCGACAGAAAGGGGGATGAGTAAGCGCACTGGTCACTGCTGAATAAGGGGGCATGACTGCAAATGAGTCACTCTGACTCCTAGATCTGAGATCCAGATTCATTGGGGCGATATGCTGCACGTCCGAAAGAAGAACTGTGGGGATTTCTGCCAGGGGCCAACTTTGGGGGTCTCCAGGGTAGTCAGGGCTTAGGATTTCGCACCTTTCCCCCCTCTCTCCTCTCTGCAAAGCGACCTGTACCAGGTGCAACTAGTGCTCTGGAGGGCATGAGGAGGAGGAGGGGCCATCTTCTCCAATGAGGGCAGGGAGAAGTGCCTCAAAATCGTCATGAATGCGATCAGATAGTGTAGATGATAGTAATTGGTACTGGAGCTGTCGCAATTTTGGGAGAATGAAAGACGAGATTGAGAGATAGACGTTGCAGGGGGCAGGAAGGAAAAATCCATAATCCTTTTCGACTGGAGAGACCAAAACAACCACATAAGACCTCTCAAGCCTGACGACAGACTTGAGGCGACCAAAGAACGTCTTCCTTGACGTCAGACTGACGAGAAGAACGCACTGTCCCAAAGCGATAGGATGGGAGGTCATGGATGAGGGAGGGATGAACCAGGAGGCTTCAGGGCGAGAGCTAGTGGGGATTCCTGGCAAGTACTCGTAGTTATTCTCCCTAGCAAAGGACACGAGCGAAGAGACGGTCGAGGAGGTGGCCATTACGATAAATATTGGCAAAATGGGCGTTCGTTGGTAGAAATGATGCAGAAAATCGTGGAGTGCGCGGATCGTTACCAAATTTGGTAGGCAGGATGGTGTGGTCGAGAGCTTCCTGTGAGCGTGGGAATGGTGTCGATATCTTTAGAATTGACGGAGATATTCGAAAAATCGGAATGCCATAAACTAGCGCTCAAAAAGTTTTTTTGGGCGCTCGAGCGGTTTCTTCCCTAATGTTAAGGATGGTTCTTGTGCGATGGATGACTGCTGGCAATATCAGTCATTCTTCGCATTAGGGCTAGGCTTCTCTGTTCTTCGTCATTCAGCTTCTGAGTCCATGCTCACGTCGCCAAACACCTTTGGTGCGTGACAACGCGATACCCTCGCAAAAGATCAGTCGGAGGAACCCGACGAGGGAAAAGTCGTTGAAGGTGAACCCGGTCACAACGAATCTAGTGATCACGAGGAAGGATCACACTGTGACGAAGTGGAAATCGTCGACGAGTACGAAATGTACTCAGAGATTGACGACGACGACGAGCCCGTCGCGTACTTCGGCGCTATACATGAAGAAGACGAAGCTGTTGCTTCCGATGAGGAGGTAACTTGCGCTATGATGCGCATTGTACATGATGACGAAGACTCGTCAAAAGGAGACCAGGTCTCCGAGGCGGGAAGTGATTTCCCAGATGCAAATGAAGGAAGCTCCTATGAAGAAGAACCTCAGGAGGAAAAATGGGAATGGTCCGGAACTTATGGAGCAGTGCACGAAGGGACGTGCGATGAATGTCGACATCGAGTTGACCATGTAGCAGAAGGGCTACTTAGTAGGGATGAGTCCCTTGCACGAGCACTTAATGTACCGGAAGAACACGCTAGGTGTGAATACCACAGAGGGGTAGGAGAAGGAAACTGCATACGACTCTCGGATGCGAATGGTAGTACGAATCACGTACGGGCTGCATTGCAGATGATGGCATTCCATCTCAGAGTCCGCGAGGGCTATCGTATGAATGCCCTGTGACAAATGGTATTGGCACGAGAGGACGTGCGACATCTGCCAGGACGCAGTCAAGAGCTACAAGAGCACCTGGACAATGCCATATTTGACATACGCCGCCAAAGCATGTCGGAGAGTGACATCGGGATTTACCCCAACATAGTGATAGTGAATACCCTGTGGGGTAAGGTATGGATCAACCGAGACAATACGATGGAATATCAACCATCGGTAATGGGAGGTACAGGAGGACCTCTGTGGAGTGCATCTCTGAGGATAGCAGACGAAGATATGGACTCCCAAATGGAGGATGCCATAGAATTTAATAGCGCGGTAGATACTATGTCTACGAGAAATCGATGGATTTGGTCTCCCATCTACGGTGCAATCCATGAAGAACCTTCATGCCGAGAATGTGCTCAGAGAATAGAGCACGTATCCGAGTCGGCAATCGACGGAGACACTACGTTGAACGTGGCGTTGCGATACCCAGAGCAATTAGCTCGTAGGGAGTACGACCACGGCTGGGAAGATTGCGACCGAGCGCAGATGGAGGGACACGGAATGAACATGGATCGCATGCGTTATGCGATGCGAACCATGGCAGACCGGATACGGTCCTTGGAAGCCGACAGGCTTCAGACGATCGCAGATATATTAGAAATACTGGGGGAACGCAGTGGCGTGGCCCCAGAAGTGCAAGGAGCACTGGAAGCAATGGAGGTTCGCCTCCAACGAACCACTGAAACTAATCGCCGTGTCGGAATATATCCCGACAATATGATAGTGGTGACCCCCCACGGTGATGTGATTATCATGAATGACGAAGGACAATATCGTCATACCGCGCGGTTGGCAGCAATGGATCTCGCTGCAAAGATCGAGCCGGTGACGAAGTCATTGACACAATCATTTCGGTATGCTATGCATACGAATAATGTGGTGGGATCCCATCCCAAAATAAGTCCTGAATTATGGACGTGCGCAACATTGCAGAGCGTAATTAACGGATGTACCGCGTATACGATGATAGACACCGGGAGTACGGGTAACTTCGTGAGCCCGGCATTCGCCAAGGTCACGAAGATGAGGGTGTTTCCCCTCGAGCAGCAGCTGACGCTGCAATTGGGCTGCATAGGCAGCCGGTCGAAAATTACTCATGGTGGAATATCCACAATACGCATTGGAAATTATGAAGTGGAATTATACTTCGATGTAGCGAATATTGATCACTACGATTGTATAATAGGAATTCCCTTCCTAAGACAAACTAAAGCGATTTTAAATTTCGCAGAGAAAACGATACAGATAGCAGCAGAGTGCGTGCCTCTCCTCACAGAGCCTGAGGCTCTGATGACGGGTAAAACCCGTCCTAAGCATTGACTCTCGCGCCCTGCGAGGCCTCAGTCTCGCGAGGGCTCTAAAGGGGGGAGGGGATCCGATAGAGTACGAGAGCCAAGGGGCTCAATGAAAAGCGAGGAACATCTCGCAATAATAAAGCCAAAAAAATTGTTGAGCAATGAGGATATACCTCAGTTACGGAACCAATGGTTCGAACGGTATAAGCATAGGCTTAGCGGGGTGATCCCGAAACTGCCTCCACTACGGGAGGTAAACCACAGGATCCCCCTGATAGACGAAAGAAAGCAGTACGCGTACCACCTGCCACGGTGCGCTGACGCACTTAAACAACAGTTGTCGGATAAAATCCGACTGTATACGGATGCAGAATGGTGGGTGCTGAAAAGCGTCCCACAGGCTGCTCCGATGCTATGCATCCCGAAGAAAAATGGAAAGCTGCAGACAGTCATTGACTGCCGCAAGAGAAACGAAAATACTGTGAAGGATGTCACCCCCTTCCCGGATCAGGATCAGATACGAATGGACGTAGCACGAGCGAAGTATCGCTCAAAGATTGATTTATCAAACGCATATGAACAAGTTCGTATAGAACCCGAAGACGTCTGGAAGATGGCCTTCTTGACGATATATGGGACCTTCTTAAGTCAAGTAATGCAGCAGGGAGATTGTAATGCCCCTGCGACGTTTCAACGCCTTATGACAGTGATCTTCAGAGATCACATAGGACGTTTTGTATATGTCTATCTCGATGATATATTCATCTTTAGTGACACAATTGAGGATCACAAACGACACCTCAGAATAGTGTTTGAAACACTAGAAAAGGCCGACTTCTACCTTGAGAAGGAGAAGTGCGACCTTTATGCAGAAAAATTGGACTGCCTAGGGCACATCATAGACGCTAAGGGCGTCCACGCCGACAGAGACAAAATGTCTCGAATCAGGAGCTGGAGGACTCTGAAGAACCTAAACGAAGTCCAAAGGTTCGTAGGACTAGTGGAGTATCTAGCACAGTTTATGCCAGACATATCGGCGTATACTACGCCCCTGACTGGTATACAACGGAACGAACATCCGTTTCAGTGGAGGGAAATCCACGACAGGTGCTTCCAAGTGATCAAGGATCTTGCGTGCAAGTATCCGATCCTGCGGCCTACTGATCCGCAGAAGGAAGAGCCAATATGGCTCGTGTGTGATGCATCACTCTATGGAGTGGGTGCGTTGTACGGGCAGGGGCCCGACTGGAAAACCTGCCGACCAGCAGGATTTATGTCGAAAAAGTTGAGCGATGCTCAACAGAATTATCGAACATTTGAGCGAGAAACTCTCGCAATAATCGAAGCGCTCTTGAAATGGGAGGATAAACTCCTCGGCTTCAAGTTTACGATCGTCACCGATCATGAGGCGTTGGGGTACCTCAAAACCCAACGAAAACTGTCGAGTCGACAAGTCCGCTGGTTGGACTACATGTCACGATTCGACGCAAACATCATCTATGCAAAAGGCATGGAGAACCGCGTAGCGGATTGCCTTTCTCATTACTACGAGCAAGAAGGAGGGGACGTAGCCTCCGATGATGAAGTAGAATGGGCCGATGCAGATATACGTTTGGACCCAGAGGGGGACGACCTCCCTCAAGACAGGTGGCGAGAGCTGAAGTTATCAGCGATGAGAGAGGGAAGTACCCCTCGGAAGAGTAACCGGTTGAAAGAAAAGGTCGAGAAAAGATATGAAGAGGCTAAAGAGATGGCCTCAGCCGCAGATCAGAGTAACAAGGAATCCCCTAGCGCAAGTGCGCAGGAAGACCCTACGATACTCGAATCTGCCGAGGCCTCTAAAGCCTCCCCAATAACATTTGGAGAAGCACCAGGCTTCCTGAACACTATCCGCGCAGGATATAGAAGCGATCCTGTACTCGCGAAAGTGATGGCACAGCCATCACACTATCCTCAGTTCGAAGGGGAAGATGGCCTTCTATACACGAGAAATCGTGGAGGAGAGAAGGTGTTATGCCTTCCCCATGCAAAGTACGACGGCGATGATACTATCGCCAGGGTAATCGATCAAGCGCACAGGACGCTGGGACATTTTGGATCCCAGAGGACAGCGGATTATATCCGCAGATGGTATTGGTGGCCGAAACTCGGCCAGGAGGTGGACAAGTTTTGTCGAACATGTCCGATATGTCAGACGACAAAGAACGACAATCAGCGACCGAAGGGTCTATTGCACAGTCTGCCTGTGCCGCGAAGGCCCTGGGGGTCGATAGCAATGGACTTTGTGGGACCTTTCCCACCGAGCGACAGGCACGACTACCTGTGGGTGGTCCTGTGCCGTCTAACGTCGATGGTACACCTAGTACCGGTGACTACGATGATACGAGCGTCAGAGCTCGTGGGGATGTTCATACGGGAAGTCATCCGACTACACGGACTACCAGAGACGATAGTCTCAGATCGAGACGCGAAGTTCACGTCGACTTTCTGGCGCGAAACGCACAGAATGTTGGGAGCGAAACTCCTAATGTCGACGGCGTTCCATCCACAAACAGACGGAGCGTCTGAACGAGCGATAAGGAATGTAGCGCAGATGCTACGAGCCATGGTCCGACCAGACCAGACGGATTGGACATCGAAGATGCCAATGGTCGAGTTCGCGATCAACTCGAGCATAAGTAGCTCGACAGGGTTTGCACCCTTCGAATTAAATTACGGGTACATGCCCGAAGTAATGCAACGAGTCAGAGGGGGGACGCCCTCAACGGCACCAGGGGTGAAGACCTTCGTAAAACAAGCGTTAGAAAATCTTGAGATGGCCCATGACGCCATCATTGAAAGCAGGGTAATACAGACGTACCATGCGAATAAGAAACGAAAGGAAGGCTTCAGCCTTCGAGAGGGGGACCTTGTCTACCTCTCTACTCAGAACTTGAGTGTTCCGAAGGGACATGCACGAAAGCTCGTGCCAAAATTCATCGGTCCGATGAAAGTGTTGCGCTGTGACAGCGTGAATGACACCTACACTCTGGACCTGCCAGAACAATTGTGCCAGCGGCGCATACACCCAACGTTCCACGTCGGGCTATTGCGCAGATACGAACAGAACGATGATGTTCTGTTCCCGAGGCATGACGCACACGCGTTCTACGATGTCGGTATGACCGACGAAGAGGAGTGGTTAGTAGATGAGATAACGGCTCACCAGTGGACGAATAACGAGACACGACATGGGAGCCGGTGTCTAATTGTAAGGAGCTTGAGGCCCTCGACAGGTACCTCGAGCTCCAGGGTGTACAAAGTATATGCCAGTTGCCCCGAAGGGCGAAATAGTACGCGTAGGCGTACGGTAACCACTAAGTGGTTAAACGTAGTCGGGAGACTACTACCGGAAGCAAACAGACAAGTCAGAAAAAAACAAAAATAAAAACAAACAAAAGATAAAAATAAAAATACCGTCAATAATACCATCGGCCTCGAGCACAGCATAGTTACCAAATTTAATTAGAGTATATACTTTCCTCCGATCACATTTTCACCGTTTCACGTGCATTAACTTTACTGATCACGTGATTTTCTTTTTACAATACTCCGTCTTCTTCTTCTTCTTTTTCTTTTTCTTTAACGCTCATAACGTTCTAGTAGATACAATGTCCCACCGTGATCACCGTCGCAGAGACCCCCCGAGCCCACAAGGCTCTATTAGCCCCACCCCGTCCCGATCTCCCTCGCCCCAGCGAGGCAGATCCCCCGCGCGTTCCAACGCGCCTCACGATGGTTCGCCATCACGTTCATACTCTCCGTCCCCCGTCGACCGACACAGTCTGCATACGGTCAGCAGTGGCCAGAAACGGCCACGATCACCCTCACGCTCGTCGTCCCTCGAGTATGAGCCCCGCCGGGACAAACATTCCTGCCCGTACTGGGAATGCCACCCCCAGTTTCCTTTCTTGCGCCATCACTGCTATCATTACTTTGGCTGATGAGACCGCCCGTCTCATCAAACGTACCCCCTACGACGACCTACGTCGTCGTATCAGCCGTCTCGAGCGTGATCTCGAGGAAACCTCCTACGACCTCCGTCGTGCCCTCCGGAAGATCGATGATCTTCAACGCGAACCTACCCCCACCATCCCCGCTCCCACTACGGTTGAGCAAGCTGCGCGTGACTTCGAACGCGCTCGTGTCGCCTCCCTGGGGGGCGTACTTATTCATCAAATGCGGAGGCTAGTTCCTCCAGGCTGCCGCCTCCACCGGCACCACAGCCCTCTTCTTCTTCGAGGGGGAGGGTACAGGCTAAACCTGCGTCGCAGGTTGAACCTGTAGTGTCGAGAAAGGGCAAGGCGAAGCAGCTCGAGGACGATACCCATCAGGCAGCGCCTGATTACGAATACACCGCCATGGAGGAAGATACCTCCGCTCAACAATGTTACGATGACGACATTCCTATGGTCGTCGATACCGCCTCTCAGGGAACACTCTTCCCTGAATTTATGGGAGAAGAGAACCCGTACAGAGTATGCGTCCTTGGGCAAGGCAGGGATGGCGTGAGGTCGATCCTCTTTGTGAGGATCAACGACAACCTCTATGCCTACGATGATGAGAGGCTTGGCGCCGCCCTTGCCAACATTCGCCAGGGGACCCCCCCTCCTGTTCCCCTCAGACGAGGAAATCTCGTCGCATCAGTTACCAGATGGGACAGGGGGATAATGGGTCCCATTAGACTCATTAACACCGCGGAGGAAATCCGCAAGCTGTATGCTGAAGCATACGAAGAACCTGAGGAGAACGCTCCTTGCGTCCGTAGGGCGCAGGAGCTGATCACCTACATCAACCTGTGGAAGAAATGCAGGTTGGTCACGAACGAGGTCATGAACCTCGCACTTAAGGAATGGAGGCCGCCTGTTTGGGCCTCCCAGAAAGCGCGCCAGAGGAGAGAGGCGCTACGAGACAAGGAAAGGGCAAGGAGGGAGGGAGAAGCCCTCGCATTACAACCCGCCGGTGGACAGCCGGCCTTACAACAGCGGATAGGGGGTCAACCCGCCGCTCCTTTGCCAGAGATGGGTCAAAGACCCATCGTGCCTCTCCGCGACCGCCTGATGGTCGAAAACCCTGGGGTCCCCCAAGCCCCTGCTCATCAAGAACGACCCCCTCCAAGGGGTCGAGCGTTCAATCCTAGAGGAGGAGGTCGAACCTCCGGAAAGAAGGGAAAAGGGGGGATCCCCGAACTACCATGAGAGGCTCCGAGCCTCGAAGCCCCAGTCGCTGACTGGGTCAAATTTATCCGAATGGGTACAACGGTTCAGACGAGAGCTCCGAGCTCTCGAGAATGTTCCCTGGGGCGCTAGGTGTCAGTGAGCGCCCCGACGACGACGAGTGGGAAATCAGCCCTCCCACAGCACAATTAGTATGAGGATTCCTCCTCTACGAATGACTGGCTCCAGTCCCCAGAGGGAGCTATGACCAGATGGTCTGGTTCCGGGAGCTAGTTCATCTCCTTGCAGCGAAGGGTCGCTACAGAGCCCTTCTGGATTGTGCCGAGGTGGCCCCTCGTGATGGTACTCGTGTCCCCTGGGAAGGGGAGTTCACTCGCTCAGCCGGTATGGCTGATATCGCCGCATACCTCGCGGCTAATGGCATCACTCCTCACGATGCCGACAATGCCCTCGTTTGGGCCAGGAGAGCGGGTAGAGAGTACATTACCCGTGCTGTCGATAATGGGGGGGAACGAGACCCCAACGTGCGAGCCGCGCTCGATCTTCTGACGGCGGCAATCAACGACCCTCCAGTATTGAAGGAGAACCGCTCGAAGGAGTGGGTCGAGCGCCAGGCTAGGACCCTCGGGATCGCTACCGAGCGCATTGCGGCCTACGAGGCCCGCACAATCAGTGACGCAGAGCTCCCTATCGTTAGGGACTTCTGCTCCGCTGTAGTTATCTATGACCTGCCCAACTACTTGGGGGTGGAAGGTCGAATTTCGCGGGAGAGGACTCCCGAACAAAATGATGAGCCCGAGGAGGGCGAGATGAGGGACGAGCCGGCTCCGATGTAGAAGGGACGCTACATCGGGTGCTGGATCGTCTTCTCGAGGGCATAACCCCTCAGTTCGAGTTGTGGTACGAAGGGTTCAACACCTTTCGTACCTTGCTCTGCATTACTGAAATGAGGCGTAACCCTCGGATTGGTAGTGCTGCGAGATTCAACATCTCGCGTGAATGTACATAGGGTCTTCCCTATCTTTTTCTTTTTTCCTTTTTCTTTTTCTTTTCTTTTTCTTTTCTTCTCGTCTTACGAGCCTAAGTCGGCTCTACAGGGGGAGGGTGTTAGGGGCCATGCCCTAATTTAGGTGTCGGTAATCATCCGCAGGCATGTGATACTCCGGTATCACATGCCTGCATGTCTAGTATATAAAAAGTCGTCGTAGTGACTTTAAGGACATTATTGTCTTAAATTTTACACTGCGAATACCATACGGTACAGTTCACGGGTGTGAACTAAGGCAAGCCAACCTTACACATCCAATCTTTCCTCGGCTTCGCCAACTTTTACCATCGATTTATCCATAACTACTCGGACATTGTGGTACCCCTCACACGTCTCACTCGGAAGAATGCCCCTTGGAACTTCTCCAAGGAATGCCGAAAGTCCTTCAATCGACTCAAGGATGCTTTTTCCACAGCTCCAATCCTCACCCACTTCCAACCCGGACTTCCCATCACGGTCGAAATGGATGCCTCGGACTATGCAATAGCTGGTATCCTGTCCATTACATGCTCGGACGGAGAGATTCGTCCTGTGGCATTCTATTCATGGACTTTGACCGCTCCGGAGTTGAACTACGACACACACGATAAGGAGCTATTAGCTATTCACAAAGCATTCCGGACTTGGCATCACTACCTCGAAGGACCTGCATTTCCAGTAGACGTCATCATGGACCACAAGAATCTCGAGTACTTCTCCACTTCCAAGGTCTTGACCAGGCACCAAGCACGCTGGTCCGAGTACCTTTCCCAATTCAATATGGTCATTCATTTCCGCCCTGGTAAACTTGGTGCTAAGCCCGATGCCCTAACTAGATGATGGGACGTCTACCCCAAAGAGGGGGATAGGGACTTCGCCTGAGCCAATCCGCAGAATCTCCGTCCCGTTTTTACCTCAGAACAGCTCTCCAATTCACTAAGGGCCACTTATCTCGAAACTCCTGTGCTATGCACCAGCATGATCATGGATGTGGAACAACTCCATCATGACATTACAGCGGTTTGCAAAAAGGTTGACAGTGACACGTGTGATGTAGACTAGTTAGGAAATAAAATAAAATGTCCTGCCACCTGTATCTCACTCACCATGTATCGCAGAATCTTGCCCGATGTCAAAATCACGGCGATGCATCTATACGAACGCAACCTACTCTCTCTCGATAACATACTGAACTGTGTTGGCTTTTCTCCAAGTACGTTTTGGCATACTCTGAAGCTTTGGCGAGCTACTGGTGACGTTGTCAAGCAAACTTACGGTCTTCCTGGATGTCCTCGTATTCTTCACTTCGACGATGTGAACTACCTCATCCGGCTTATCAATCACCACCCTAGCTGGTTCCTTGACGAACTCCTCTGCCTACTGGACACCGACAGATTCATCGCTGCTCACTACACTACCATCCACCGGGAGCTTGTTCGGTCTGGGATATCACTCAAGAAGCTGAGGAAGATAGCGAAAGAATGGGACGAGGATCGACGTGCAGAATTTGTTAGGCGGATGTCTCAGTACAGTGCAGAAGAGATTGGTTTCATTGACGAAACCTCAAAGGACGAGAGGACAACCTTCAGATGGAATGGTTGCTCAGCGAAGGGTGTGCGCATGCAGAAGAAGGGTGTTTTTGTTCGGGGCTGCCATCTTTCAGCTGTTGGCCTACTCACGCTGGATGGCATGGCGGCCTGCAATGTTGTAGAAGGGTCATTCACTGCTGCGAAGTTCACTCATTTCCTGGAACATGACGTGGTACGTATTGCCTCTCTCCCATGTGCATTCACTGCACTAGCTCTTCTTTCAGCTGCCATTGTGTTCGCCATACCCGGGGCGACTTTCTGTCCTTGTTATGGACAATGCACGTATACATCACCACAAAGAAGTCGAAGAACTCGCTCGCAATGCAGGTAAGTTCTTTGTTTAGTTCAGGAACTGTATTCATGCGGGTGTAGGTGTTCGCCTTGAGTATCTCCCCCCATATTCTCCCGATTTGAACCCTATCGAGGAAGCATTCTCCCAGGTCAAAGCATTCATCCGTCGCAATGAAGATGTCGTCACCTCTGGAGATGGAATCGTTTTTGATATGTACACAGCTATGAGTATCATTGCACCTGCAGATGCTGCAGGTTACTTCATGCATGGCGGTTATTTCTGAATCTCGTTTCTCTCAAACACTTGTCTAGATTGTTGGTAGTATGACATTGTTCTTTATAAATGCGTGATGTGTTTTCAAAAATCCGTTCGTTCGCGTGCTCAAAAAAATGACATTTGCATGAATACCGCACACAATTTGTATGGCAACTAGCTAGTTGCTGGCAATCCACCCCCTCACAGCATCCTTCATTGCTGCGATCTCACCATGTTTGAATCCCATGTCTTTGAGTTCAGAAATGCGTATGTAGCTGATAGTACTCGAACCTGTATACCCATTATCATCGAGCTTCTGGCGAACGTTGTCACTGAGGGAATATGCTGTGCAGAACTCACTAAGTGTGAGGCACAGTCCAGGTGTAGCTGACTCGGGAAGTAGCGAATCGGTTGTAATGGCTGCAGGGGTGGATCGCACAGGAGATGCCACCTTAGCGGCATGTGGACGGAAGGCATTGAACAATTCTGGTGGAAAATTGAAGTTGACGATTGGAGCAGTTGACACGGCTTGATTACGTTCCGCCATGCGCCGTTGGACGAGGGGGGAACATTCGCTAGCTTGACCTACATGGAGGTTATTGAACTTGGCATGGTTTGGTGGCTTCTGTTGAACACGCGCCTACTCAGTGCAGCGTGGGAAGTAGTTACTACATAGGTAGAACAACACTTAGCCCAAATACGGTAGACAATAGCTACGACTATTTAGGTAGTTGTCACACGTCACGTCACACTCACCCTGTAGTATATAAAGGCAGCCTATGGCGCCCCAAAAAGAAATCGCTTTTGCCTCTCTTAACTCGTCTCAACTCGTTACCACTTAAACCTAAGGTGAGTCCAGTGGAGCTGGCCTCTGTGCCATGCACCGTTGCTCAACAGGTTATGAGCCCCGATGAGCAGCCCTCTCCAGCGCCATTCCTGGCAGCGTTGAGGAGCACTCTGGCTCGCCTTAGTGGCGCCTTCATTGGCTGCCTCGTTGAGAACGTTGAGCGCCTTCATGGCTGCTCATAGGCAATGGCCTACAGCTGAACACATCGTTCGCTGGGCCAAGCTTTTCATTTCTTTGTCGTCGCACCTCACAGTGCTGACTTCGGTCTTTTGTTGCAGATATCATGTCTAGCGCATTGACCAACCTCGTCCCCGTCTTCACCGGCGCCAACTGGCAGGAATGGTCTCCAGCAATGGAGGCCTTCTTAATGTCTCAAGGTCAGTGGTGGGTTCTTAACAAGACCCGCCCTGACAGCGATGACGATGCTGGCGACTGGGACGACAGCAACTCCCAGGCTCTTGGGAACATCCGTCTTCGCCTTGCGCCTCCTGTGCGCATTCAGGTGTCGACCCATTCGACTGCCAAGGCTACTTGGGACGCTCTCAAGGCCGAGTATGGCAAGCCCGGTATCGCCGCGGCCTATGCTGACTTCAAAACCTTGATCGAGACTACCGTCCCCGGTGACCAGCACCCCGCTCCTGCCCTGACGAAGATCATGGCACACTTCGCTAAGCTCGCCGATGCCGGCTTCGAGCTTTCTGCCCCGGTCCAGGCGATGATCGTACTCGCCAAGCTCCCTCCCACTATGGAGGTAGTAGCTCAGCTGCTTAACCAAGCTAGCAGCGAGGCCGACAGTATCAAAGACCTGAAACCGGACGGCATCGTACGTGCCGCCACTCTGAGTTGGGAGCAGAGGAACTCCCGTCGCAAACCACACGCCTCCGCTAACAAGCTTAGCGCTGTCAAGCGCAAGCAAGGCGACCCCCACTTCTCACAGCAGCAACAGCAGCAGCAGAAGCCCTCTGGTTCCAGCGGCAACAATGCGCCGAACCAGGAGAAGGGGAAGAAAAAGAACAAGCGTGGTAAGCGTGGTGGGAAGAAGCGTCAACACGACGACGAGGAGGCCCACATGGCCTCCATGGTAGTGACCACTGGCCCTGAGCCAGTTCCTGATCCCAGGAAACTTGCGCACACCATCGGTGCAGCGCAGTATGGTCCTCCCGGCTTCCCCCAGACGGTTAAAGCCTTCGAGCTGGCCCATCGCATTGGCATTCAACCGACCCCTCAGCGGGTCAAAATACTAGACTCCTGTATCCCGTCGCCGTTCGTCCAGTCTGCCCCAGAGGCAGGTCCTTCCAAGCGCCCTCGTCTTGAGGTGCGCAACCCGTCCCCCGATGATGAAGATACTATCTCCATCGGTACCATCTACGACGGGGATATTGATGCTGACATAGCCGAAGCGGCTGGCATCGATCTGACCATGGATAGGTTCGTCACCCCCTCACGTTCACTTAAGCAGGACACTGACTCTGCTTACGCTTGCAACTCTGCGCGGTATATAGCGAGTAGTAGCAGCATGTGTTCTCTTTCTATTAATGCTACTTGTGTCCATGCGCTTTCGTATGCGATGTGTGTGAACTGTAAGGGAAAATGTAAGCATGATGACCCCGAATGGGTGCTCGACTCTGGTGCTTCCAACCATTTCACGAACGACTTAGATGACTTCGTTGATTATGAGCCACTCAAAGGGGATCAACAACTCCCTATCCAGACTGCGAATGGAGCCTCCGTTGCGACTGGGAGAGGAACTGTCCTTGTTTATTCAGGACTACCAAATGAGCGCCAAGGAGATCTTGTGCGGCTCTATCCCGTTTACTATATGCCGGATTTACGGGGCCGGCTAATATCACTAGGTGTGCTCCTCAAACAAGGTGCTGTCGTGCGCGGTAACTCGTCGCATCTGACGATATATAGCCCTGATGGAAATGCATACCTGACCTGCGTCCCCAGGGAAAATAAGGACACTATTTTCGTGCTGAAGTCGCCTGCTGTGCTGACTGAAGCAACACTTTGCATGGTAACCTATGATACTATGCATCGACGTCTGGGACACCCCTCTAAAGACGTCCTGCGCCAAGCGCAGAAACATACCAGGGATTTCCCTGAGATCGAGTTACCCACCAAGGACGAGATATGTCCTGGTTGTGCTCTGGGCAAGATGCCTAACAGAGCCTTCCCACCGAATGAGCGCAGAGCTTCGCAGCCATTCGAATTGATACACTCCGATCTGAAGTCCTTCCCCATTGCGTCTTACCGCAAGTTTAAATATGTGATTGTCTTCTTAGACGACTATTCATCACACGCATGGACAGTAAATCTGCGCACTAAAGATGCTGCGATTTCCGCGACCAAAAATTTTCTGCAGATGGTCCGCGTTCAATATAATGCCTACGTCAAAGGCTGGATGTCCGATGCAGGGGGAGAGTATAAATCTGAAGCCTTCGATCGAGTTTTACAGGAGAAGGGAATTCGTATATTCCAAAGTGCGCCTCGCACCCCTATGCAAAATGGTCGCGCAGAAAGAATCATGCACACCCTCATGGACAAGGCCGAGTCTATGAGAATCGAGGCTTGCCTCCCTGACTCCTGGTGGGAGTTCTCTTTCTCACATGCGACCCATGTCTACAACAGGTCACCGATGCGCCGTATTAACTGGCGCACCCCATATCAGTTGATTAATGGGGAGGAACCATCCATCGACCACCTTCGTGTTTTTGGATGCGGCGCATATGTATATTTGCCTGCCGAGGCTCGCGCCAACAAAATGGCTGCGAAGTCTGAATTAATGACCTACATTGGTGTTGCTCCAGGGAATGAGCGCAATTATCTATTCATGCGCCCCTCAAATGCCGTATTCACTGCGGCACATGCAACTTTCGATGAGAGCGCGTTCCCCCGCTGCTCCTCGACTAGATCTCGCGTTAGACAACCAGTCCGCGATGATCATGAGCCCACTCATGAGGCCCCTGCACCACCTGAGGATGACCCTCCTCATCCTTCGCGCCCCACTCAGGGAAGACAGCGCGCTGAGACCCCAGTGGAGCAGGAACCTGTTCCTCCGCCGCCGAGAACACCTTCTCCGGCTCGAAACCCACCACCACCCCAGGAACCTCGCCGCCCTCGAAAGGAGCGCAGGCCCCCTGTACCTCCAGCACCAGTGCGCCCCCAAAGGGAGCGCAGACCTCCAGTTCACCCAGGAAATGTCTATGGCGAACGGCGCCACCCTGTCGAACAATTCAGGGATATTGAAAATGAGCGCCGATGGAGAGAAACAGTAGGCGAATCGTCAGGATCTCGCCCTGTGCCAGGAGGATTCCCGGAACAACCCCCTGCTCCGTCCCCCAGTAGTGAGGATGACGTCGAGCGGATATGCCGGGAAGGGGGAGCAGAACTGGCAAATTTCCTCCTCGCCAAAGCGGTCCCATCTAGTGAGCCTCCCAAACTTAATGTGCGGGAATGGTCTTACCGCGACATCGCTCGCCTACCCAAGGCTGAGCAACAGCAGTGGGAAACTGCATGTCGTGAGGAGCTTGACATGCTCCGAAAGCGGAAGGTCTTTGACCTCGTAAGCCGCCCAAGGGGGAGAAAGGTGATAAAAAACCGTTGGGTATTCGACGTAAAGTCCGATGGCCGGAAGAAAGCTAGGCTTGTCGCCAAAGGGTACTCCCAGGTCGAAGGTTTAGACTTTGACCAAATCTTCTCACCAGTAGTGCGCTACGAAACCGTGCGCCTTATGTTCGCGCTTGCTGCGCTTGAAAACTGGTACATCTCAGCTCTCGATGTCAGGAGCGCCTATCTGTATGGCGAACTTGAAGAAGAAATCTACATGGAGCAACCTGAAGGTTTTGCAGTGCCTGGGCAAGAGCAGAAAGTGCTCCGCTTAAAGCGTGCCCTCTATGGCCTGAAGCAGGCTGGCCTGGCCTGGTGGCGAACATTAGATAAATCCCTAAAGGAACTAGGCTTTGAGCGCCTCAAGTCCGATGCTGGACTCTTCCTCTACAAAAGGAAAAATACAGTCGTCGCCATCATATATGTGGATGACGCCCTCTTCTGTGGCCCTAGCAAGGCTGTAGTCGATGAGGTCAAAACGCTGTTTATGCGCAAGTGGGAATGTAGAGATCTTGGAGAACCTACAGAGTTCCTCCGAATGTCCATCAAGCGCCAAGGCCGCAAGATCTACCTCGATCAATGCGCCTATCTTGACAAAATCGTTGAGCGCTGTGGACTCCAAAATGCCAAACCAGCAAAGACTCCACTACCCACTGGGTACTATGCCCTACCGAACGACGAGCCTGCCGACCCAGAACTCAGAACTCGTTTCCAGACTGTGATTGGGTCACTGCTTTACATCATGTTAGGCACCCGTCCTGACATTGCATATGCCGTGACGGCTCTATCGCGACACTCTGCGAATCCGTCCAAAGAACACCTAGACAAAGCGCTGTATATCTGCCGCTATCTACTTGGGACAAGAAATTATTCCCTCGTTTTCAATGGTGATTCTGGCCTAGGCATCACTGCATGTACAGACTCAGACTGGGCCTCTGACCCTTCCACACGCCGATCGCAGACAGGATTCTTCCTGAAACTTGCTGATGGCATCTTCAGTTGGACATCACATGCCCAAAAGACAGTAGCCCTGTCGTCCACTGAAGCAGAATACATGGCGCTCAGTGACTGTAGCCGCCAAGTAATCTGGATTCGAAACCTGCTCGAGGAATTGGGATATAGGTTGAAACCCATTCCGATTTGCGGTGACAACCAGGGAGCCTCGTTTACGGCTTCAAACCCTGTGACCGAGAAAAGGTCCAAGCACATCGATATTCGCTACCACTATGTACGCGAAGCTGTGGCTGACAGTAAAGTCGCCCTATTCTTCATCGATGGTGCAGAGAACCCTGCGGATATGTTCACCAAGAACTTGGGTCGAGACAAGTTTGAAAAGTTCAGGGCACAACTCGGGCTTGAGATCTATCAGGCTGACGACTAAATCTGGCTGCACTTAATTGTAGCGCCATCCTATGCTTGCGCGCTTTAACCAGCGACTTAGCAAGGGGGAGTGTTGAACACGCGCCTACTCAGTGCAGCGTGGGAAGTAGTTACTACATAGGTAGAACAACACTTAGCCCAAATACGGTAGACAATAGCTACGACTATTTAGGTAGTTGTCACACGTCACGTCACACTCACCCTGTAGTATATAAAGGCAGCCTATGGCGCCCCAAAAAGAAATCGCTTTTGCCTCTCTTAACTCGTCTCAACTCGTTACCACTTAAACCTAAGGTGAGTCCAGTGGAGCTGGCCTCTGTGCCATGCACCGTTGCTCAACAGCTTCTCCAAGTCTGCGAACTCGGGGCCACGTTGTGTCAGATACTTAGTTCCTCAGTAACACCAAGCTACTGAATTAATATCTACCTGTCAGATACTTAGTTCCTCAGTAACACCAAGCTACTGAGGAAGGAGGGAGAAAATTTACCCTACTGTATGTACGCATTTTTGCTTATGTAAGCAGCAAATTTTCGCACCTAAGTATAGTAGTAACAGGGGCAGTTTATACTCAACACTCCCCCATAAACTGCAAGGATTAAATGATAGAAATGCGAAAAATAAATTGTACCCATGTCTATAGTTCAGCAGATGTTGTGCGAACTCGGATTCTCGATTCTCGAAGTGTTGATGTTGTGGTGTGATGCGTGATTACCGGATTTGGCCATATGTGACTCTGTGGCTGTTTCGTCGTCTCACAACTCTTCATGCAGCTATGCTGCTGCTGTCGCTACCTCCCCAGTCCGTTTCACTCAATGGCGACTCCCCCAGAATGCTTGTGGGGTCTCCAAGGTAATATCTGGCTCGTTTTTGACTCGTTTCGCAGCTTCGAAGACTTCGTTTGGCCTCGAAATGGCCCTGGTAGGTTTCCTGGCTATCTCCACCTCGTCTGATAACATTTTCAGGTTCCGTTTTCTCTCGTTTTTGATGACGGTGGGTAGGGGTGATTTCGTATGGGTGCTCGGGAGGTTGGATGGGGGTTTTAGGTACGTTTTGCCTCGTGTTTTGGCCTCTGAGTTTGTCCTGACTTGTTTCTCCTCCAGATAGCTGTAGCACTTCTTCGTCTCTCGTTTCGATAGTCCCAAAAGTATACTTTCGACTTCCTGTGGGTAGAGTATCCCCAGATATATAGATGTTTGTCCCTGGAACTCGAGATCTGGCTTCGAGGGTAAGATGCTTGCTGCGCGTGCTTCGTTTGGAGTCGATTTTGAGGTTTTCGCAAACGTTCGACTCAATTTCATGGACGTCGACCTCGTTTTCTGTCTCCTTATCAAGCAGGGTGTCGTTCTTCGTCACCATTGGACTCTGGTGCCCACAACTCGGGCATGGGGTAGGTTTGGCATGCATGGCGCTGGCACTCGTTGCCATGCTCTCGATTTTGGGTATGTCTTCTTCATCTACTTCGGTGAGCCAATCTGATAGCTTGTCGTCCTCGCTAGAGTATTCCACGTGTGCGAGCCACACTCCATCAGGCTCGAGGTCGCTTGCCTCGCAGCTCGACTCATTTGCAACTGCGGCCTTCTCGCTCGACTTCTCATTTCCCTTTCCTTTTGAGTTGCTAACCTCATCTTTCTCCTTTGTAGCTCTTTCTTTATTAGCTCGGCAGTCTCATGCCATGTGGCCGTATTTGCCACAGTTGTAACAATCTCCGTGTATCCTCCTTTGTTTCGAATCTCCTGATGCGGCATATGCAGTGTCCTCACTGCCTTCATTCGTAGACCTTCGTGAACCCAAGTTTCGGCTGTCATACGCATCGAGTACAGTTGCCATGAGCACGTCTGAGGTAATGACTGTGCCAGTAACTTTCGAGAGGGCCATCACCGCTCCGATCTGGGCCTGGTACGAGTTCGGAAGAGAACTGATAATGATCGCGGTAAAACTTTCATCCGTTGGTGCCTGGTCCATCGAAGCTAATTGCTCTCGCATGTCTCGCAGGGTATCGAAGTGTTTGTGGACGTCTTCGCGCTCTCGACAGCGCAAGTTCTGCATTTTTCGAAGGATCTCGACAGCTATGACTCGAGACCTTTGCTCGAAGAGCTTCGCAAGATGTCGGAAGATTTCATATGCTGTTTTAAGTCGTTTTATCTGTGTGAATAGAGTGTCGGGTAGGGTTCCAGCAATCTGCTGCTTGACGACGGCCTCGCCCATTCGCCACGTCTTCATTTCGGCTTTCCAAGCCTCGACCTCTTTCTTCTCAGCTGACGTAGTGGGGGTCCAGCTTTCCCCTCGACCATCGAGTGACTTCGGGTCCTCGGGCTCTGTCTCCGAGCCGTCTAAGTGCCCTCCGAGGCCTCGTGCCTCAACTGACCATAAAAGTCGGTCCTTGTAGGTAACCCAGTTCGTGCCATCAGCTGCGAGCTTCGGCACCTTTAAAAATTCATCTCCGAGTTTCGTTTCGAAGGACATCTCGTAGTTCTGCTTCTGGTATCTCTGTAGTTCTTCTCTCGGGCGCAGTTAGAGCTCGGGGCTCATAACCTGTCAGATACTTAGTTCCTCAGTAACACCAAGCTACTGAATTAATATCTACCTGTCAGATACTTAGTTCCTCAGTAACACCAAGCTACTGAGGAAGGAGGGAGAAAATTTACCCTACTGTATGTAAGCATTTTTGCTTATGTAAGCAGCAAATCTTCGCACCTAAGTATAGTAGTAACAGGGGCAGTTTATACTCAACACTACATACACGTACATCAGTAAATTGACCCTCAGCTGGACAGAGCTGGACAGAGCTGGACAGGGTCCCAGGTCCTCCAGACACTTCCAGCAAGGTACCTAACTGGCTAGACTTGTCCAGGACTGTCCTAGACTAGCCACACTACCCTTACTACTGTACTACTACTGATAGGAGTCCATGACATAATGTGACAGAACTATCACAGGTCTGTGATAGGCTGTCAAAGTCATCAACTGTAGCTGTGACAGACCATGGGCAGATGGGAACTCCAACTTCGGTCCGGCTAAAAAACATTGCCCTATTTCAAATACTATAGTAGGAACAAAATGTCTACTACAGGGCATCATGCATGGGCAAGATCCGGAAGCTAACTTCAAAATTTGGTAGCACGGCGAGGTAAGATGCAAGCTAATCGAGGTCAACGTCAAAACCGGTTGCAGCCATTGTGACAGGTTCGCGCTCTACTGCACAGCTGCTACAGAATATTAGTACTCGGCAGGTGTAATCAAATAGCGAGTACTCACCTTCCAAGGGTAGCCCAATTAATTCGAAGGGACTTCGTCTTTTCAGCGTGAATCACGGAGGTATCACATTTCTTCATCAAGCCAAGTATTTCGAGGTAGACCGGGGTATAAGTACTGACCCTGAAGTTAACTGTTACGAGTCGTGCTTGAGTGACACAGTCAGGCCAGACTAGTCGACGAAAGACAACGACCGAAGAGGGAACACTAGACAAACAAACCAACAATAACCAACAAAGGCGGGGACGAACAACGATAGGGGTAATTGGAGGGAGGACACGCGAATCGACGAAGACGAAAACGACGAAGGCTGAGCAAGCCTAAGCAATCACTCTTACAGCGACAAGAGGGAAATGCCCAAGGTGCAAAATGAATAGAACTAGGGATCAAGTACAGTGAAGTGCCTACTTTATATACTCACTAAGTAGGGGCCATGAGGGGACCTCAAGGCTAGGGGCACAGGGTATGATGTCAGCGGTGACGTCAGTATGACATCACTATGACGACATGATGACATCAGAATGATATCACCAGGTACTAGACCCAGGTTCTAGAGTGTAAGTATAAATAACTCGCAAAGTGTGAAAAGGGAAAGGAGGATCTGTAATCGGAGGTCTGGATCGTGGCTGGATAAGGGCTAGGTACGCAGCCCCATGAAGAAGTGCCCAAGATAAGATCAAGATGATCTAATCGGCTATCTAATCAGTGATTAGATAAGATGAAAAGATAGGGGCGAATCCTCGATCCATTACATTAACCTCACTCTGCGAGGAGACCATCTCGTCGAGGATGACCTTGAGCTTTGAAAATAGTAAGCGCGCAGTGGTCGAAGTTGAAATCCAAGGAAGTGTTACCGCTGTAGCAGCAATAGCAACTGCAACCCTTGGTACCTCGGCCGAAAAGACTTCCGGAAATAGTTTGCCGAGAGACGAGGAACTACTAGTATAAAAAAAGTCAATGATAAGACCAGCAAGTGCAGGATGGGCGAGGTTGTTCGTGTATCCCTGACAATTTGTCTAAGTAGGGACAATGAGGAGTGTGCGCGACTCACATTCTCATCTATGCCATCCCTTAGGAACACTCCACGGTCTCCAAGAAGGTCCTTCGCGATACTCGAATTTACTTCACGACGATTCTCGGGATCCCACTTGTAGCGCTGGGTGACATATATACGGGCCTTCTTCCTCAATGCCGAACGCCAATTCCCAAGGCTCTCCCACAGCTACCAAGTGTGTCGGATCATACCCTCAAGTGAGTGAAAGTTGAATACTACTTACTAGCTTACAAATATCATTCGCATGGTGAGGCCACCAGCCTGAAAAACGAGGGCTATTATTGAGGAGTACGGAAGTGAAGAATGCTGCTAAACTTACCATCTGTGACCGGCAAGCCCTGTGATCGTCTTTCGCTGATCGCTTCCTCCACGTATTCAATGGCCTTTATATTGAAATGTGCACGGAGCGGAAAAGAATTAATGGAAGCCGCGTCACAGTAAGAGAACTGCTTCGCGCGTTCGAGCACATCTTGAACCGCTGGTTTGTAGAACTGGATTTGCCACGGCTCGGCCCCCTGGGTTGCAGGACCAACTGGTGGGGTGGGTGGGTTGATCCCCCCCAGCGACTGCGACGTAGCAGAGGGTGGATGAGTCATGCCTTGAGTCTGAGGAAGCTGAGATGAAGCGGAAGCTTGCTGTTCCCGAATAACATGTAATTGAGAATTGCTGGGCACGCGTGGCGCACGATTTCGTTGTCGGTGGGCAGCTACTACATCTTCGGTGTTGGCATTCACATAGCCTTGGTCTGGTGGGCAAGGCATTAACTACACGTCTTAAATGTGACCACACTTACCGTTGGTATCTGAACTACGTTCCACCGGACCTGAGTCTGGCCAACTGTGAGTACATCAACATCCGGCTCTAAGCTACTTACATTCAGTGTAGGAAGGAGGACGAGCTTGGCTCCGCGTCTGTGCGTGTGCATTGTCTAAGATAGTCTATTTTAGCAAGAGATCTGAGAATATTAGCACACTTGCCTCCCCGAAGGACAGATTCTGCAAAACGATCGTCCTCACTTGGCGATGCCTCGTCGATAGGAGGGTCACTGTAGTTCCCCTCACCAGCAGGATCATGGTTTTCGTCTTCATCGGGTACCGCGGAAAGTGTATGTCCGCGGAGTCTGATTCCATCGAGAGGGGTGTCATAGAACGACACTGTACGCCGCAAGCCTGCGGGACATGGTGGAGGGAAACCTGGATTGTCTGATTCTTCACGATGGAGGGGAGGAAGAGTCACGGATTCTTCAAGTCGCAGGGAAGGAACCTCCAGGGTGGTTGACTGTCTATGATCCTCCTGCGGGCCGAGGTGCAAGGGTCGCTGGGTGAGATGTGGTGCTCGGGATTGGGGTATATCATTTTGAGGCGTCACACGAGAGATGCGGTGAGGGGCTTCAATACCGGATTGAGACGCGAGAGCCAGCCTTTTGAGGAGGGAAGAGTGACCGTGCGCACGCTGGTGGTTCTCTTGATTCCCTCGTGACAATGAACAGACAGAGGAAGCACGAGAGGTGGGGGCGGTAGAAGCCCAGGAAGCGTCAGCAGAGAAGATGGAGCTCGCGCAGGAAGACGGAGGACCAGAAGACATTGACGGCGAACTCACATCGCGCTGTGATCCACGGTTGATAATGCTATTGACCTCACCAGCAGCAGGTAGCCTAAATCCAAATTGGTGATTCGGCGCTGCCATGCCGAACGAGGGTTGAATGTTAGATGGCAGCGACAAGTCAAGCCTGGCAGCCATCGGGCCTCCAGTCTTAGTCTTGAGTCGAGGTTTCGGTCGTGATTTGTTGGGGATGGCCCGAGGGGTGGGAGGTGGCGGACTGGGCACCATGGGGTTGACTCCGTCTCCTTCAGTTGCAGCATCAAGGTCGCAGAGGCGTTTTGGTCTGGGAGCTGCAGCGGTTTGCACGCGCTCAAGATTCTTCATATGCACAAGCTGGCCCCCGGTGCCTTTCCCACTGCGGGAAGAACGTCTGACTGCTCCCCGCATCTCAGACGTACCTAACAACTGTCAGATTAGCAGTGAAAGAGTACCTGTACGAAAAATACCAAGATTGCCTGTAGGCTCTTCTAAACCCGTCTCTGGCACTGTGTATCGGGGAGAGATGGTCCCAGGGTGATCATCCGAGTCATCGTCGTAGATTATTTTTCGTTTGGGAGGCATGATAGCAGCAACCTCAGCTCGACAGGTGACGAAGAGAACTGGGGACAGGGAGTCTGTGCTGCAGCGCGACTACCAACTTAAGTAGCGGATAGCTACTCAGACACGTGGATGAAAACAACTTGGTGGCAAATGACCTAATCTTACATTTGGAGCCACTGTTTGTAAAACACTTCAAAACCAGTCATATTCTACTAGTAGTTACATTCTACTAGCTACTCGAGTTCCGGCCTCAAAGTGGAGGAAACGTGGCTGATACAATCAGTGGTAATAATGGATACACGGAGGACGGAGCTAAAATCGACATGCAGGACTTGTAACAAATGGAGTTGAGCGGGCATCAACTAGGTTTTACGTCTGGGCAAGGGTGCAGTGGCCACAAATCGGCGAGAAAGGCCACCTGTTGCTGCAGGTCCCGGACCACTCCTTGCATTGAAACGGCGGTCCGAAGTGAGTCGTGAACGTTTCAAAGCCCGGGATTCTGAATCTGCGTCGTTGGAAAGTTGTCTGCGGTAAATGCTGCTTGAGCTGGCACTTGAACTAAAACCGGGCCCACTGGATTGACGAATGGGCAAGGGACGTAAAATTCGTGGCATGTGTGCAGATTGACTCGCATCCGAGAGCTCCGAAGACCCATCAGGTTCAGAAGCAATTGACCTAACGTCATGGTCGGAATTGTAATCGGCTGGTTCCTTGGCATGAGCTGGTGAGGCGTGGGGAACCCAAAACTGGTCGTCGAGTGAGCACAGCGCTTGACTCATCTCGTCATGTGTGATGGGGCCGTCGGAGCGAAATGAGTCGTCTATGAAGTCCATCGGCAGGACAATCCTTTCTTGCAAAACGTTGAGGAGGGGGACCAAGGGCCAAAAGTAAGGAGATATATGTTGGATAATGTTGTATGACCAGCCCATTTTAGATTGGATGGTCGTCGTTTTCAGCAAGCTTGGCTCGAATGTGTTAAAATACACATCGAAGCACTCTGCGAGTTTCGCCTCGGGTTTGGGCCGGTGGGGCTCATCAAAGAGCACACAAATGCCGAGGAGGATGTAAAACAATGATTCGAGGTCGTGACCTGCCGTATGCGCGATAGGTTTGGCAGCACCTGCCATCACAAGTTCTGTGGCCATCCAGGACCATGTTCCCTATACAGGCTTTATTAGTCGCCCCCTTTGTCATTTGTTGTATGGAACTTACGGTGCGGTAGAGGGGGTTTGTGTCAACCGATGGTTGGGACCGATCAGGCAAGGGGTCTCTCCCCATAGAAAGCATAATTTCGTGGACATCTTTTAGTTCTGACAGCGCGATGTAAGCAACCCGATCCGTCCCCTCACTTGGAACAGGGATCCGAACGGGGACTGAGTTATCAACCGAAGTGGAAGTGTTGGGAGGTGATATAGGAGAGGTTGGTGGCGCATCGTGGTGGGGAGTAGAAGGTGATGTGGAGGGACCTTCGGGCTCAGGAGTAGTGTATGCTTCAGTTTGGGGGACATCGATCGGTACGGCATACCCCCAATCCGCGAGAAATCCTCGATAGGGAATCTCCTGAATCTTGGCTTGCAGATGCTCGCGGGTCTCTGGCAGTAAGTGGTTGAGAAAGTCTAGGCGGTGACTGTCACCACGAGAGGCGTCCCAAATGACGAGAAGGAGATTCAACAAACTAATATCGCGGTGCAGGACTTTCGCCTTGACAATAGCATCCTTGTGGACTTAGGAAGTATAAGCAATGCGGACAGTGAGGGATGATCAATGGGAACGCACTTTGCACATAATCAAGGAATGCAATCAACAGCTGCGCGAGAGAAGAGAATGCCATGATTTGTATTCCGAGCGGTTCAGTCAGAAGGCGGGAGAGTACGCGAAGTTGGTACTGACGACCGCCTGACTGCGAGACGAGTCTACGAAGGAAGTGCGTTGACATATTGACCTTCATCTCGGCACGCGAGGGATGAGGCCCTTGCACCTGTTGTTCATGTATGAGCCGGGGTACACCTTCGACATTCGCATCGTTGAGTTTGGCTAACATACTCCCTTCCGTGAATTTCCGGAGGGGGTCGATCCAAGAGTCCTTTACAACAATCTGCCTTCGAGCCGTTGGAGAGGTAGGATCCTTCATCGAGCCGGCCCAGACGGTTGTGCCACGGCCGTGTAACGTATCTGAAATAAAGATCAGTTGTTCCAAAGACACAGTTGGGTTTCCTTTGTCGTCCTCGCTGCTACTCCCCTTCCACGCAACCAACACCTTCTTTTTCTTGTCGTCACGGTCCCAGAATACCGTTTCATCGAACCCAATAGTTTCAATTGGAGCGGTGGAGATACCGAGTAAAATGCGCAAGAAAAAATCGGGATTATCGTGGATGTCAAACGCTGCAGTCGAAAGAGATCCTCCTCGATCAAAGAAGGTGAGGACAATGTAGTGACCCAGCATTCGGAGGTAAGGTGCCGAATGCCTTCCGTCCTGAGCATAGAGGAGAAGTGCAGTTTTTCCCGCTCCTTCAATATACGACTTTCTCAGTGTATCAGTAGTGTTCTTGCTCTTCATCTCCCCGAAGACGATGACATCCCTCCAGTCAAGCTCTCTGGACGAATCCGGAATTGACGACGGTAGGAGTATGAAGTCAGGTTTTCGGTTTGCATCTGAGCCTTTCAATGGCGCAGTGGCACCATCGGCATGCCATTTTCTGAGGGCCATCGTCAATACACGTTGGTGCATAGTAAGTAGTGATAGATATCCTACCGTCGTACATTGAATCCTCCAATCACCTCCGCCGCTGCTCTCAAAACGTCGTTGAAAAACCCCGCCATACCTTTCTCTGCATTCTTCCCCTGACAAGATGGAAATTGTTGCCATTGCTCATTTGGCTCGCGTTGATTATTTCTTTTGTATATGCCCTGGCCCCGGAATGAGTCAAGAAGGTGAGTCATGCTCGAGCATTTGGAGGTATGTGGGAACAGCACGTGGTCCGGAAAAATGGCTTCAAGCAGGTGCCTGCTCTCAGGCATGCTGAGGGGCCAGTGCAGGTCTTGGGTGTCGTTGTCGACCAGGGTATCCATCTTCTCGCGGTACCAGTTCGATTTTTTTCGGTACGTCGGAGGCACGGTTTGAAGCTTAGGGATATTCGGGTGAGTTTGTTGACAGGATTGCCATAGTCAACCTGAAACTCACACGTGATAGGGTGTAGGGGGTCGTATGTGAAGTCAGCGGCTGCAAAAGGCGCCACATACTTCAACTATAATCGGTACTAGTAGCGCAGGAGCTTACCTTCACGCCAAGCGGAATCGCGCGACGGGTTTCAGACATGATGAGGAGCTAATAAGTTGCTTGAAGGCTGAAGTGATAATCAGTCAGTTGGAACTCAGATCATCAGGGCCCGGACTGATCCCACAAGTATCGAAACGGCATCATATTGATAGTAATCACCAGACGACAACTAAGTAATGCTAACGAGATGATGAGGATAGTGCGTAGTAAAATTCTTTTGACCAATACTTGTTGAGCCAAAAGTCGGATGAAAGCTCGTAGCTAGTTTGACTGGTCAATCGCGAATGCGCTTCTTTACCGAAGTGAGGTATGAGGTGTGCCGGGGAACGAATCAATGTAATCGGCAATACATCTCCAATCCTGCTCCCGTTGGATCGGACTGCCCGTCGCACTAAGTACATACCTGTTCCGGCATTGCGATTGTTCGTATTTCCCTGTTGAGCGACAACGTCAAAGCGCTGAACATAAGCAGCCAGAAGCTCTGAATGTAAAGGACGAAATATCATGCAGAGTTGTACCACTGAGTGACCTGGACAAGCACTCAAGTTGATGAGATGCATTGAAATATTATAGAAATGCACCTTCTAGACCTCGCTGCGGCCAATTGCTGTCTGGGTCTGCGTTGACGATAGCAGCGTCGTATAAGCCGTGCAGATTAACCGTGGAAGGGTGAAATGCACGCAGGGTTTGCGGAGTATCTGGAGTCTGTGGGGAATGATAACGCATTTGCTGGACGCGGACTTTGCACCATATCTGAAGACGATCGAACGGGAGTTGGTGATCCTGCTGACTTCTGACCCCTGACACGCGATGGGGCATTCCGCTCTCAAGGCGGTGAAGGTACTCCGATATAGCTGCGCGGAGGTCTGGAAGATTAAACACGGCGGCCGCCTCATCCACACTCAGTCTCAGGGATGGCTTGGTGGAGAGATGGAAGGCTGTGGTGGCGGTCGAAAAGGTGCAGTACGGCCTCGGAGCGTTGGGAATGCAGCCGCGCACAAGTGCATCCGCGATCGTGAAGTAGTTGATGGGAGACCGAGTTGCAGCCAGGTGATCAGTAGGGAATTCTTCTTCATCTGGCTCGTGCTCCTTATCTTGCTCAGTCTCGTTACCCTCGATTTCGTCAACTCGCAAGTCTTCTTCGCCCCGCTTGGACTCCATGTATGTGGCAATGTCGAAGCGCAAGCACTTCTCTGCGCGGTCAAGATGGCGTGCGATCTGATTGTAATAGTCCCGATTGTTTCCAGCTCGAGCCGGAACCTTGATCTCTTGGACATGCGCGTGTTCAGTTGGATCTGCGGACCACTGCATGACTGCACCTGACAGGCGGATGCTTGGAACAATGCTTTGGAGTAGCTCCAACTTAGGGATCTCCCAGGAATCCTTCCGTGCCCCGGCAGCCATAATAGTGTCCTTGTTATCGTAGAAGTCCTGCAGGGCACTCGCAAGCTCAGTAAGGGAGTCGTCCGTGAACATCGGCGCTTGAGCCAGATATCGAAAGTCCATGAGCGAGCGGATAGCGGTGAGGAAACGTCGGGGAACGGACCCAGCAATAACGCCGACAATGTAACGCTGGACGGCACGGTGATCGCGTCCTGTGACCTGTTTCAGCTTGGATACGCCATCCTCAAACGCGCGGTACCCGACAAGAGTTTGAAGCAATGAGAATCGATAGTCGAATTCGGCCGCTCCGGTAGCAAGGATGCACCACCTAGTGTCGTGATCCCAGGAAAACCTGTGGAAATGGTGAAGAGGTTCAGGAGTAATGAAATCAGACGGCTCTGATAACGGCCAGCCTTTCCAGACAGGCTCGACTACACCGTTCAAACGCAAAGCTCTGATAACCTTAATAAAATTCTTGTAGTCGAAAGGATCTTGTTCAGCGCATGCGCGCTGGATGGCTGAAAGTGTGATTGAACTAGTACGAGGGGGGTGACGGAATGGATCGCCAAAGTTCTTGGATGTGGCAGTTGTGATGGGTGACGCCTTTGGACTTGTAGCGGCAATGAGGCACTCTTCTGGTGTGTCTGCGATCCCACCAGAGTCTGTAGATTTTGACCAAAGGTTGTGGCAAGAGCCACTTAACGATTTACGAGAATCGTGGTAACTACCACTGTCCAAATAAGGAAATACCCCTAATGAAAATTGTCGCAGGCAGCCTCTGCTGTCGGAGTTCGAAAACTGCACATTACATAATGTGGCACAGCCACAGTGCGAACCAAAGTTGTAGCCCGGGTTGAGAGGACCACAGAAGCATGCTTACATCAGCGAGATCTTTATTTTTGGATGAGATATAAATGGAAAACTAAAATTTTCTGGAGTCTTTTTGGTTTAGTTACACAGCCACAAAGATGAGGAGAGTGCACTGCCACACAGGGGAAGGTGGTGCACAGCCACACAGGGAAGGGGTTGCACAGCCACATGACAGGGGTAGTGCACAGCCACACTGAAAACCAAAGTTGTAGCCCGGAACGAGAGGATCACGGCAATATGATTACATCAGCGAGATCTTGCTATTTAGATTAGATATGAGTGAAATACTAAAATTTTCACGAGTCTTTTCTTTTTTTGCACAGCCACTCCACCTGCGATGTGTGCTTATCTAATCAAAAAGGCGCACCTGCACAGCCACACTGAAAACAAAAGTTGTAGTCTGGGACGAGAGGATCACAGCAATATGATTACATCAGTGAGATCTTTTTTTTTAGATTAGATATGAGTGGAATACTAAAATTTTTGCGAGTCTCTGCTTTTTTTGGCACAGCCACTCCATCTGCCATATGTGCTTATGTAATCGAAAAGCGGACCAAGATGCATGGTTTGTTGTTGCTGCCACCACTTGTCCCTTCCACTGGGTGATATCTCACTGTACTCTAACATATTGTTGACAAGTGATCTACCCATTCCATACACATTTTGGATCCAATCCAATGTTTTTGGACATGGATATGAATAGGGGTAAAAATGCGAAATCTGCTCCCAAACATGCAGTTCTTGACATATGGACTTGAAATTTTCACCCTAGGCCACTCTGGTATATATCTACAGCTTATCAAAATTCCAGACCATCAGCCTCTGTCCTTGTGGAGGTGGAGCCAGATCTCCTCCTCCCCAGTGTATGCATTATACAGATGGGAACTGCAGCTTTCTGGGTAATTTCACCCATTGGTACTGTGGGGGATACATCACACAGTGCCCCTGTGGAAGTACTTGGTGGGTTTATTGGGTAGAATGTGTGTAACACCCCCTTGTTGGTTTTTTGGGAGCATGGCCACCATACCACACTTCCAGGGGTAACATAGCAACTAATACTGTGGGCACATTCTACACCTGTATATCTACCTCCATTCAGAGTTTCAAGTTCATCCATTGAGAACTGGAGGAGCTGTAATGAAAATGAGAGCTGGAGAGCGTGGGAAAGTGTGCGAAGATTTTTGAAGAGATAGGAGATCTGACAAAAACTTGTCACAGCACACTATCCAGTGGGCCTTGTCTCATGAAACTTTGAGAAATGAGTGTAGGAACATCTCTGAACATCTTTGTACCATTTGAACTGCCATTGAATTACCAAAATACTTCTGAGTGCAAAAATATGGGGGGGTGCATCCTATGTATTATGAACTGTAGGAGTGAAACAGTCACCTAGGAGGTTGATGCCATGCATACACACTGGGCAGATTGTCCAGTGCAGAAATGGGTCAGGACAGTCTAAATTGCAAGTAGGAAGTCAGCCATGCACTTATCTTACTCATTACATCTCTCTATGGTGTGCTATGACAAGTTTTTGACAGATCTCCTATCTCTTGAAAAATCTTCGCCCACTTTCCCACGCTCCCCAGCTCTCATTTTCCTTCCAGCTCCCCCAGTTCTCAATGGGTGCACTTGAAACTTTGAATGGAGGTAGATATATAGGTGTAGAATGTGCCTATGGTATTAGTTGGTATGTTACTCTTGCAGGTGTGGCATGGTGGCCATGCACCCAAAAAACCAACAAGGTTGTGTTACACACATTCTACCTAATAAACCCCCAAAGTCCTTGTACATAGACACTGGTAGATGTATCTTCCACAGTACCAGTGGGTCAAATTACCCAGAAAGCTGCAGTACCCATCTGTATAATGCATACACTGGGGAGGAGGAGATCTGACTCCACCTCCACAAGGACAAAGGCTGATGATCTGCAATTTTGATAGATTGTAGATATATGCCAGAGCTACTTGGGTTGAAATTTCCAAGTCCATATGTCAAGAACTGCACAATTGGGAGCAGATTTCGCATTTTTACCCCTATTCATATCCATGTCCAAAAACATTGGATTGGATCCAAAATGTGTATGGAATGGGTAGATCACTTGTCAACAATATGTTAGAGTACAGTGAGATATCACCCAGTGGAAGGGACAAGTGGTGGCAGCAACAACAAACCATGCATCTTGGTCCGCTTTTCGATTACATAAGCACATATGGCAGATGGAGTGGCTGTGCCAAAAAAAGCAGAGACTCGCAAAAATTTTAGTATTCCACTCATATCTAATCTAAAAAAAAAGATCTCACTGATGTAATCATATTGCTGTGATCCTCTCGTCCCAGACTACAACTTTTGTTTTCAGTGTGGCTGTGCAGGTGCGCCTTTTTGATTAGATAAGCACACATCGCAGGTGGAGTGGCTGTGCAAAAAAAGAAAAGACTCGTGAAAATTTTAGTATTTCACTCATATCTAATCTAAATAGCAAGATCTCGCTGATGTAATCATATTGCCGTGATCCTCTCGTTCCGGGCTACAACTTTGGTTTTCAGTGTGGCTGTGCACTACCCCTGTCATGTGGCTGTGCAACCCCTTCCCTGTGTGGCTGTGCACCACCTTCCCCTGTGTGGCAGTGCACTCTCCTCATCTTTGTGGCTGTGTAACTAAACCAAAAAGACTCCAGAAAATTTTAGTTTTCCATTTATATCTCATCCAAAAATAAAGATCTCGCTGATGTAAGCATGCTTCTGTGGTCCTCTCAACCCGGGCTACAACTTTGGTTCGCACTGTGGCTGTGCCACATTATGTAATGTGCAGTTTTCGAACTCCGACAGCAGAGGCTGCCTGCGACAATTTTCATTAGGGGTATTTCCTTATTTGGACAGTGGTAGTTACCGTGATTCTTGTAAATCGTTAAGTGGTAGTTGCCGGGCCTATTTGGTCTAAATTAGCTGACATGGCTCGCGATCCATGACGCTAATGGTGTGTAACAATATCGTAAGTTTCCCGCCGGGTCGCTCATCATGATCCCCACAGTAGCCGCTGTCTTGAGAGGAGTAAGGACCCGGTTGAGCACTTGATGGATAAGCCGATCTTGCAATAGTCCACGAACGCGGGTAGTCTTGTGGACGAACTTTGGAATGGGAAGGAGTGCGAGGAGGAGGTACCCGTGAAGCGACGTTTTACTGTGTATGCTCGCGTCGATGTTGGCAAGGCTTATAAGAACAGGGTGGGCCACGCAGTTGCCAGTCATGACGGATATGTTCGTCTTGTCCGATGAGAGAACAACACCTAGGACCGTTGCGCCACGGGGGAGAGCATCCTGTAGGGCCAGTCAGGCTAAATATCAGAACGAGATGGTTGAACCTACCTGGATTTCCCAAGCTCGGTCCCCAGATAACCACTCATCGTAGATACGACATACTCTGGCCGCAGACGTCCAGACCTTCCGCGGTACGAAAGAGATATGTGGAGCCAGAAGCGGATGACTGAGGAGAGATTGTAGGCATTCGAGCGGTTGTCGATAGAAGAGACGGACAGGATGTTTGGTGGGACTCTCGGGTTCCATTTCTTCGCACAACCAAGCCAGGCCAGAGGGAAGAACCTCTGCACGGGCACGAAGCTGCTTTCCCGTGCAGAAAGAGAGTGGGATCCCCTGGAGCTGAACAACGATCGAGGCATTCGAAAAAATGAAGAGAAATGACGTACAATATCTAGCGCCAATAATGAGTCGATAGCGGTCAAGCTCAGTCTTGAACGCAACAGCCAAGAAGCGAATTGCCACTCCTGTTGCGACGCAAAAGGGAAGTACAGATTGCTTCGTCTCTCACTGGAATATTGATCCTCGTGAAACGTGTCCATGAATGACTTTCCACCAGGAAATACCTCACTACTCCCCTCATAAACCTCGACAAACTTGCCAGGTACCAGAGGGATGACCTCCTCTGGGGCGTCCATCGTGAAATCCTCAGTTTCGTGTACCTCTGGAGACGGAGGGTTCAGATCCCAGTCTTGATATGCGTTGCTGTCGGCGCTGGGAAAATGAGGGGGCCGATTAATGGACGAGCAGGGAACGGAGTTATCAGAGGGCGGGCATCTAGCTTGAGAGAACGAGCGAGAGCATTCCTCGTGCCAGCTTGCGAAGCGACAAGTACCTGTGGGCTGGTTCATGTGTTGAAGAATGTTCGTCTCCGAGAAAAACCTTTTGCCACAGCGCGGGCAACTGATCATCTTGAGACCCCCGCGGTTGGCTTTCGCCTTGGGCATGTGTAACTCGTAGAGTCGGTAGTGTTATCAGTAAGATCACGCGGGAACTTGCCACTTGTAGCGGGGTGACTCGGACTCTGAACGTTGAACTTTGTTCCAAGTCCGAAGGTGACGCGGTGACGTACAGATTCGAATTCGCTACCACTTACCATCTGGCATGATGGCGGCCAGCCCCTTCATACACAACAGTACCCAGGCCGCCAACGCCCGCACGGCACGTATCAGACCTCTACCTAAAAAAGGGACCGATGACACCTTCCACCTCTCACCCTTTCCTCACCTGCATGACCATACGATTTCCCCAGTATATTCGGCAAATTACTGCCCCAGTCTCTCTAAAAGTGCCTCCTCGCACGACCTCGAGCAACGCGAAGATGGTCCTGATGGAGACGACAGGGATGCGACGTCGGACGTAGACTTGCAGGTAAGCAGAACAGTTCGCTATGCTTTCATACCATGCGAATTTTGCTCCCGCTCTCAGGAATCCGACATCGTAGTGCCTCCTCCGAACAATTCCGCAGAAGCTTTTCTCTTACTCGAGACGGCACGCGCTGATCGACAAGTACGACTAACACGAAAGAATCTCGCCCTTCAGATCGTCCATCGCAACACTCTAACTCTTCAATACAATCGCCTTATATTGGAGAAAGCGCAGGAGGAGCTACGTTCAGCAGACCGTCTTGTTGGGCACGTGCGGTTCAGCATCCGAAAGAGTGGTATTCCTGTTGTATCCGAGTATGCGATGCATGAAGATCATTCCGTTCACCTCCCTTCATCCGTTTACAGTAAGAAACTCGACTAACAAAGTCTTTGATTGACCAAGCCTTTGATAGATTCTGTGGATTGTGACTCCTCCGTAGCATCTCCCGAGTCCCTGGATGTGAAACTAGACAAGTGTGTTGTATAGTCGGGCTGTGCGTTCTGAGAAAAGTACATAGTAGCAGTTTTAAACCGTCGTACTACTTGTACTACTACCATGGCACTTGGGGTGACATTTCTTTTTTTTTTCCTTTTTGGATGTTACTGCGGTACTATGTACGTATACTGTGGCTCTCAGATACTGCAATTGAACCGAAGTCGGACTTCAGTCTTGTGAATAGACTCGGAGAGTCCCCTTGCTACTAGTACTAATAGCTGACTAATCACTGCGACAGAAATGTGACAGGTCTGGGCCTCGGCAAAAACCAGTTGATCTCGGCTGTCTCGGCTGAGGCAAAATGACTGGCTTACTAATACTGTGACAGACTGGACAGCACTGCACAGGTCCGGGCTCGGCACGAAACCTGTGACCTCGGGTAACTCAAAGGGTTGATTTACTGATGTAGTTTCAAGTAAATAGAACAAAAAAGATCAAACGGATCATTACCCATGCCGCCACCCAAATCGCAAGGTGGTTATGGCTCAGAGCGAAATGTTCCGCATTTTCCGGATGAATGAAACAATGGGCGGAGCCACTAGTGCAGGCCGTCTTTGAACACTCCCAGCGGTTGCGTAATAACTTGATCTTCTCCTCAATATCTTTGTTCAGCGTCGTCTCCTTGTTCTTTTTGCTACCCCTGGACATCTTCTGTAGATTTGAAATGTCAGGAGTTTACCGTATTCTCGGTGGACAACTGTACCTTGCTTTTCTTCTTTACACGTTTTGCATCTCCGCTCATATTGCTGTCAGAATTTGATGAGTTACTTGATGACTCGTGCTCAGTTCCAGAATCGTTCGTCTTTCCCTTCTAAGTGCTAACATCACACATACATCCGATAGGAATATTCAGTTGTACTCACCTTGGCAAATTTCGCCTCAATCCTGACATTTACTGCGGGCTCTTTCATCTTCAGAGCATGCGTGATGAGGAACTTGTAGTCGTCATCCGTCTGTAATTGCATCTGCGATGCTTGATGGCGTGGAATGTTCCATGAGAAGTCGTAGTCGTTGAAGTCTATGAGCTTTGGGCGAAGCGTTTGCGAAACCTTCATAAGGAACTGTGCCTTGACAGTATCCCACTCGAAATCCGGTTTGAGCTGTAAGAAGGTATTGTTGGACTTCCATTGTTTGACGGTCTTCTTCATCTCTGATTCAGAGAACAGCGCAAGATAATACGTGATGCTGGCTGGCTTCGGCAGCTCCTGCAATTCCGGGGCTGCAGAGTTGTCTGTATGCGGTTATACCTCAGTAGTACAAGTACCATAATGAACCTTCTTTACTTGCTGGCAATACCTTCTTTGATGGTCGGCCCCTCTTCTTGGGGGCGACCGTAGGTGGTGGTGTAGGTGGTGGGAGTGGCTCGTCTGCCTGCAAGGCTGGTTCCTGTGCGTCGTGATCAGGAACGCTGTCAAGAAGGACTCCATCCGTAACTCTTCGGGTGTTCGAAGAGTCCTGCGGGCGTTTGTCGTCAGAGAACTCGTCGGTGAAGATGGACGTTGACATCGTCACAATGCGCATGCATATAGTCGGCAATTGAGTGTGTCTCTGACAAGTAGTGCAGGCACGTGAGTATTTTCTAATATTTCCTAACTAGTCTACGTCATGCGAATTACTGTCAACCTTTTTGCAAATGGGTGTAAGTCCGCCCTACAATCGGACACCATATCGAAACTCCACCTTGCAGACCGTTCCAACCCTCGCTGGCAAGTCGATGACAACGGACTACTATGGCTAGATGGTCGCATCTATGTTCCGGACACCAATGACTTGCATCTACGAGTACTCTGGTACAAGCACGACAACCCTCTGGCTGGTCACTTCGGACAAAACGCACACTCGAGCTCGTCTGTCGTGAGTACACCTGGCTAAGTGTCTGTACGTTCATCAAAGACTATGTCAAGTCTTGCACCGCTTGCGTGCGAGCAAAAACTCCGAGACACAGACCGTATGGTATGCTAAAGCAGTTGCCAGTTCCAGAGAAACCATGGAACTCGATATCTATGGATTTCATCGAACAGCTACCAAACTCCAGATCCCATACTGCCATACTGGTCGTTGTGGATCGACTCTCGAAGCAAGCCATATTCATCCCCACCAATGACACCATTACTTCCCCTCAATTGGCACAGCTCTTCTTACTCCATGTGTTTTCTAAGCACGGAGTCCCATCCCACGTGACCTCGGACCGAGGCATGGAGTTTGTGTCACACTTCTTCTGATCCCTAGTCAAGGCATTGGACATCAAGCTCCATTTCACGTCAGGATATCACCCTGAAGGCGACGGTCAGACAGAACGGACTAATCAGACACTTGAGCAGTACCTCCAGGTATATTGCAACTACCAACAAGACAACTGGTCCGAGCTGCTACCACTCGCAGAGTTTGCATTTAACAATGCTCCGAGCACCACCACCGGAGTTTCCCTGTTCTTTGCCAACAAGGGATATCACCCAAATATAACCGTTCATCCGGAACGAGATCTTACCTCTTCACGAGCAAGAGACTATGCAGTGGACTTAGACTCGCTACTTTGTGAGGAAATGGCAGAAGCTCAGAAAAGATACCAAGGTCCAGCTGATGCCAAGAGATCTCCACCACCGGACTTTAACATCGGAGATTTGGTCTACGTTAAGGCTAAATACTTCAGGTCTACCAGACCATCTAAGAAACTTTCCGAGAAGAATCTAGGCCCATATCCCATCATCGCACGCGTTGGTCCCTTATCATTTACAATCCTTCTCGCTTTTCTTTCTTCACGAGACGACGCCTTTAGTCTCGTCCCCTTTACGGCAAGGGGTTGTGTCGAAGAAGAACCTTAGTCAGTAGGCCCGCTATCTGTCAAGGGTAGTGTGAAGGCGTAACCCACATTAGGGGGTGGAAACGCATAGTCTAAAGTAGTTCCCCTACGTCATGGGAGGTAGAAAGCGTACTACCGTATCCCTACTAGCCTTACTATAGTCGAGACAGAGTACCGCCACAGAGGGCAGGGAAAATCTCTCAAGATTCCTCGCATTAAGAAATCGGAGTCCTTGGCTCCTTGTATCAGGTTTTCTCCTTACCTTAAAAAGGAAGAGTCGCCCGCTCCCCCGCTCTTGTTCGCTCGGGAAGTCACTCCCCTTGAGCAACAAATCTTTGGTTCCCCCGAACCCCAACTCCCTCGCCTCTCTCCTCTCCCTCTCCGCTCTCCCTCTCCCGACCCCAACTTACTGGGCTTCGTTCTGCACGTTCCATACAATCTACGGAACAGGCGCACAGTAATCCCGCCTCCTCGTCTTCCCGTGGTCCTAACCAATTTCTGTCGTGATGGACCAGTTTACCCAAGACCAGCTGCAGTTCATGCAGCAAATGACGGCTATGATCACAGCGCAGGTCGCCAACCAGGTCGCGCAGCACGTCGCCGGCGCAGTGGCGAACGTGCAGCAACAGCAAGGCGGAGGGGCCGCCGCTAACCCCAATCAGAACGTTGACCCCACGAAACGGGGCGTCGCTGACCCAGGGATGTTCGATGGGTCGATTAGCAAATTTGAAGAGTGGTGGGCCAAGATGAAGGCCTTTATCATCACGGCCCAGTCAACTAGTCCTCGGGCTAGAACCCTGATGGTCTGGTCCAGGATGACCGGACCGATTGCCGGGGCATACGCGCACGTGCGAATCGATCAGTGCCTCCTGACAGGAACGTGGCCGACCTACGATGAGTTGGTGGCTGAGGTTGAAGCGCGCTTCAGGCCGCTTCACAACAAAGACTGGGCTCGGGATCAGCTCAGCAAAATCTGCCAGGGACAGGCTAGGACCGAGGAGTTCCTGGCTAAGTTCAATGCACTAAGGACCGCGTCTGGGGTATCCGACGACTACACAATCTTCATGCTGGAGAGGGCAATCCGCCCTGAAATTCTTCAGCAAATCTTCATTCAGGGACGCCGCAAGGAAACCTGGGTGGAATACGATGTCGAGGTTAGAGGCCTCGGTGCTGCCCTGGAGGCAGTTAGAATCAAGACCGGTGGTGCGTCCTCTCGATGGGGACAAAACTTCACAAGGCCCTCGCCCGGGGTAATGTCAGGGCAAGGCGCACCCATGGATATCGGGGCTGCGCAAGGCGGATCGGGAAACCGCCCTAAAAAGGATTTCTCGAACTATCAATGCTACGCTTGCGGCCAGAAAGGCCATATTCGTCCGCATTGCCCGCAGGCCGGGAACAAGGGAAAAGGGTGCCAGGTGCGCTCGGAAGGCGTTGACCCGTGGCTGGCCGCCATGGACGGTATGACTTTTGAGCAGGTAGTTGCTCATATATCTAAGTTAAAAGAATCGGAGCTGCAGTGAAGTCGGGTCCTGCAGTCTCAGACAATTCTCATACTGCACTAGTCTCTTTTCTTCCTTTTAGTTTCTCTTCTCATTGCGTCTCGGTTTCGTCTTCTAAAAATAGCACAAAAGAAAACACAAAAATAGAAAATACAAAAACACAAAAAAGGGTTTTGTTCTCGGATATAGTTACCATAAATAGGTTTTCTCCTCTCTCTGTAGATAGTATGGACGATGATTCGGACTTTGTACCTTTACCATCTGCTGAAGGGTCCCGAAAGGGCTCGGGACCGGACGTAAAACTGGCTCCGCTTAATTCTTTGGCATATAAAACCTCCAAAAATAGCGTTTCGGAAGGATCCGAGTCGGTTAGCGATGCTCAGGCGACAGTACCGCCAAAATCCCGAGTTCGCATGCTCAACCTAAAGGATCACGTATCAGTTCCCATAATTATTCGCACTAGGAAGGGTGACGCACATGCTGTGCAGGCCTTGTTGGATTCCGGTGCTACAGGTGTTTTCATGGATGCCAAATTCGTTGATCGAAAGAAGCTTCCAAAGTTGTCTCTCCCACACGCTGTGGACATATTTAATGTCGATGGTACTCTTAACTCCGCTGGAAGGATTACGCATCAAGTACCACTTAGAGTTCAGTTCGGGGATCACTTCGAAGAGTTAGTAGCTGATGTCACGGATCTGGGATCTCACGACATGATTTTGGGTCACACGTGGCTTGCCACTCACAATCCGGAAGTCAATTGGAAAACCGGTGAAATCTCGATGAAGAGGTGTCCTCGTAGTTGCAGGCAACTCGCGCCGAAGCCGGCCTTCGTTAGACGTATCGAAAAGGAGGAGGTCCAGGCCCTCGAAGACTGGCATAATATATTCAGAGCCGACAAGCAGGAAGCTCCTAAAAAGGATAAAACCCCTGAGGAACTGGTTCCGAAGGAATATCACAAATATTTAAGTGTCTTCTCCATCCAGGAATCCGAATGCATGCCACTTAGGAAACCTTGGGACCACGTGATAGAACTAAAGGAGTCATTTGTCCCGAAAAAGGGAAGGTTGAGCCCTCTCAGCCCTGATGAGCAAACCGAAGTTAGTAACTTCGTTGATGGACAACTCAAGAAGGGTTATATTCGGCCTAGCAAGTCGCCGCAGACTTCTCCCGTGTTCTTCGTCCCTAAAAAGGATGGAAAGAAGCGTATGGTACAGGACTACCGATTTAAACGAGCATACAGTCAAGAACTCGTATCCGCTCCCGCTCATCTCGCAGCTTGTTGACAAGTTGAAAGGCTGTAAATTATTTACGAAGATGGACCTTAGGTGGGGATACAACAACATTCGGATCAAGGAAGGTGACGAGTGGAAAGCTGCTTTCGTCTGTCACCGTGGAGCCTTCGAACTGCTGGTGATGTTCTTTGGTTTATGTAATTCCCCCGCCACGTTTCAAAACATGATGAACGACATCTTTGGCAATATGGAGGACGTTCTTGTAGTATATATTGACGACCTTATGATATTTACGAAAACAGACGATGAAAAGGAGCATGACAGGATCGTGCTAGAGGTGCTTAGAAGGTTGAAGGAGAATGACTTGTTCGTTAAACCGGAGAAGTGTCTATTTAAGCAAAAAGAGGTCGACTTTCTGGGTATGATAGTTGGCATGAATGGAGTTAAAATGGATCCTGCTAAAGTCGCTGCTGTGCGCGATTGGCCGGTCCCTACTTCTGTTCATGGAGTTCGAGGCTTCCTTGGCCTTGCGAACTTTTACCGACGATTCATAAAGGATTTCGCGCAGGTCGCGCGCCCCCTTAATGATCTCACTAAAAAGGACACTCCATTTCTCTGGTCCGACAAGTGCCAAATAGCGTTCGATACGCTTAAAGAAGCCTTCACGACTGCCCCTATTCTTATGTTCCCTGATCAGGATCGGAAGTTCCGCTTAGAAACCGATGCCTCGGATTACGCAACCGGAGCCGTGCTCTCGGTAGAATGCGATGACGGTCTCTGGAGACCAGTTGCCTATTCGAGTCATTCGCTTAGTGGAGCAGAGCTTAATTATATGGTTCACGACAAAGAGATGCTAGCCATCATCCACGCTCTAGAACAATGGCGTCACTATCTTGAGGCTACCCCGTACCAGTTTGAAATTTGGACAGATCACCACAACCTTAAGTGGTTCATGACGTCACAGAAGCTTCAACCACGCCAGGCGCGTTGGGCGCAGTACTTTAGTCGTTTCAACTGTGTTATCGTCCATAAACCAGGAGTTTCAATGGGACGACTGGACGCTCTCTCTCGCCGCGAGGACTTAGTAGAAAATCGCGAAAACGCTAAATCTGAGGAGTCGTTATTTATTAAACCTGAGCAAGTGCACGCTGTGCGCCTAGAAAGCCCCTTCATAGAAGAACTGCACAGTGTAACGGCCGAGGTTGACGCTGGAACGCTCGACCGATGTGACGGTTTACTGTATGACGGAGACAAGGTTTTTGTGCCTGAGGCACTTAGACAGAAGGTGCTCGCTGCTCTTCACGATTCGCCCCTAGCGGGTCATCGAGGTGTAAAAGGAACTCAGGAGTTGATCACACGATGGTTCACGTGGTCTACCTTGAAGCCCGATGTCGAGGAGTACGTAAAGCATTGTCAGACGTGTCAAGCTAGCAAGCCTAGTAACAAGCCGCCGGCAGGCGAACTCAAATCTTTACCCGTCCCCGATGGGCCTTGGAAGGATCTGACGACCGACTTTATGGATATAGGAGTCAGGAGCTCCTCTGGAAGATCTTACGTCTTAGTCGTCGTTGACCGGTTCTCTAAGGAAGCAGAGTTCATCCCCTGCACCGAAAAGGAAACTGCCGCTAGTATGGCTCGGCTTTATTTAACTCACATCTGGAAGCATCACGGCCTTCCGCAGTCTCTCGTCTCGGATCGCGGACCGCAGTTCGCATCTCAGTTCTCGAAGGAATTATTTAAAATGTTGGGTGTCGAGCAGAAACTCTCGATGGCGTTTCATCCACAGACGGATGGTCAAACAGAGCGGTTGAACCGCGAAATTCAGCAGTACTTACGGATGTATGCAAACCATCAGCAGGAACGATGGGAGGATTGGCTTCCCCTAGCTCAATTCGCGTATAACAACTCCAAGTCTTCTTCTACTGGCAAGTGCCCCTTTGAAGTTACCCGTTCATACACACCACGAATGGGCGTCGAACCGACGACTTCCAAGGTAGAAGCAGCGGAGGAGACTGCTAAAGACTGGTTCCAGGTGTTCCAGGAAGTACGCGAAAGTTTGGGAAAAGCTAGGACTCGTCAAAAGACTCAGGCAGATAGGCGACGGTCCCCTTCCCCTGCTTACTCCGTAGGCTCGCAGGTTTGGCTGGCTACCGACCATTTATCGCTGAAGGACCGGCAGAGCCGAAAGTTGACCGAAAAGTGGATAGGCCCGTATGAGGTCTCGGACGTTCTACCCAACGCCGTTAAATTAAAGTTGCCATGCTCGATGCGCATACACCTGGTAGTGAATGTTTCATGGGTGAAACCTTATCTCGGTGCTCTTGATGGGCAACCGGTTACTCGGCCCGGCCCACAACGGGTTATGGATGAAGGACACGTCGAGTACGAAGTCGAAAAGGTTGTTGATTCCCGCTTGAAGCGTGGTAATCTTCAGTTTCTCGTCCATTGGAGGGGATACCCGGAGGAAGATCACACTTGGGAGCCTAGATCTGCTCTTAAGAATGCCCAGGAGGCAATAGACAATTTCTACAAACTCCACCCTGGGGCCCCCTGGAAACTTCGTTTACTCTCGACTGAAGGTCTCTTTTTCTCCGCTGTACCCGACCCTTTGACTGCTGTGCAGCCTATCTGGTCTCGCCTGGAAGTCGAGCCATAGGAGGGGATAGTGTAACGGCCCGTACTTTTTCACTGCTAGTTGTAGCGTAGTCCTAGCGTAGTTTACCTTATTTATCCACTCTCTGGTTAGGGTTACTTAGATGCGCTCATAGACGCTTTACTTAGTCAGCTGCTTCGTCAGTGTTGCCGCCTTGACTCAGCGTGTACCACTGCAGCCAATGGCATTTATCTCTCTTTGTTTGGTTTGTTCTACGACGTTCCATGGTACAAACACTCTAGTTAGTATAAATACCGTCTCTCTTGTCATAGACACTCCAATTGAGTTCATTTGTGCATCGCGCATTAACTCAGTTCCTCATCCTCAGCCTTCCTATCAGTCAAGGAGTGACCGATAACAGTCTTCGGATTGTTAGCGTTACAAAATTTATTGCTGGTTGATTCTTACCTTAAATGGTTACAGTCTTGACTGCATTGTTTGCTTGGATGCATGTTTCACCCAGAAGCGAACAAAGAATCCTCGGAACTCTGCTACCCATGACCCTCCCAATCCTATCAGCACTGTATTCATTCCTGAATCAGAGGTGAAGGCTATGGAACTCTTCATTGAGAAACAGCGATCCCTCCCACCTAGCCACCATGATTCTTCACATAAACCACAAGGAGACAGCTTTGAGGATGGGATGAGGGTGCCTATGTCTGTGTTGGATGGATGTGGAGACTCCTTCCATGCAGCAGATGAAAAGCGAAAGAAAGCAAGCACCAACTTTTTTGCAGACACAGGGCTTATGGCTTTGCTTTGTCGCCATGATCATGTTCTCTGGTTAGTCAATATGACATCAGCAGGAGAAAAACAGCACTATGCTCTGGTACTATTGAAATATCTCTTTGAACACCTGCCTAAAACCACAACTGTTGGTCTCTTATATGACATTGGTTGTCAACTGGAGTGCAGTTGCCGCAAGTGGAGGCTGCTTGATGAAGAGATACTCTCCAGGTTGAAGTTTGGCATCTCTGTTTTCCATGCTTATGGTCATCAGTGGCCATGCCAGATAATATATCACCCACGTAAATGTGTAGGCTTTGGCTTGTCTGATGGTGAGGGGTGTGAGCGCCTATGGAGTTCTCTGAAGATGTTAATTCCCATTCTCCGAGTGTCCGGTGTAAGCATTGATCTTCCTGTAATTTAATCCAGTGCTAATTCCTACTTAGTATCACCAGAGGCTGTTTGTTCTTGACAAGCAGATATGTCACTTTGACAGGAAAGCTTTTGCTGCTCTTGGCCAATGGTTGAACAAGAAGTGGACCCTCTGTAGAAGCAAGAAAATGGTGGCTTTGGAGTCCCTCCATGCATTGCATATTGACATGAAGACCCTTCGAGAGGAGTGGGCTGCACAGGTACACTCACAAACTCAACCCTTACCCCGTCAGTCATATCTTTCATGTTTTCCATCATATTGCTGAGTCCTGACCATACCACATAGGGCAGTCAAAGACCAATGGTGCTAAATTATTGGCACATTATCATAACACAGTTCCCGAGTTCAGGGGGTCAAAGTCCGAAGGTCCGGAGGGGGGTTACATCGGAGTTCGAAAGGGAGTTGGGTCGGAGTTAGGCACTGGGGATCCGGGATACACATGTTATCTGAGGATGGAGGTCATATGATGGGGAGACACTACCCATTGGCCTCAGCTTATGTGCTGTGCCCTTGGACAAGTCTGGGTATGCCTAGGGGGTCAAAGTCCTGAGACTCGGAGTGCCGAGTTGGCAACTCGGAGTTAGGGAATTCAGGATTAGGAGAGGAGAGGCGAGGGGACCCGGTGTTATATGGTCGACTACCAGACTGGAGACTACAGCACAGAACGGGGTAGGTATTTATACTAGAAGTCCGGAATGGAGACTACCGGAGTTCCGGAAGTATTGGTAACCATACTGTAGGCTGTACAACTATTGGTAAGGGAATGACTAAGCGAAGCGGAGTTCAGGAGACCGGTCTACCGGTGGCAGACACAGGCCTGACAAACCTGAGGCAGTACTGGAGCAAAGGAGTGAGTCCACATGCTAACTAAAAGGAGAACAAAGGCACGGGCCGATGTTCCGGAGTCAGAGTGTCGGACCGGAGTTTATACTACTTCCTTCGGAGTTCATTGACTACTGGAGTTTGTACTTCTGTCTTCTGTAGGTCAATGACTACCAGAGTTTTGGTATTATCAACGGCCTAGTATGCATGGATATGACACACATATACTTTCCCTTGAAAAATCTGTTCAGGACTACCAGAGCCGTGTGCATCAGCTGGAAATGGAACTTGTCAATGATCGTGTCAGTGATATCATGGACTTTGATTTACAGCGCACTGCAGCAAGAAGTTTGCTCTCAAAGGCAACTAAGGCTCTCCAACAGAAAAAAAGTGCACTAGGAGTCTCAGCACAAACTGACCTATATCTCCTGAGGAACAACAAGTGGCTTCAAACACAAACCAATGCACAGGCATTGAAGGTTCGAATCAGGGAGCGCCTTAGGCAGTGCAAGTTTGAATTGGAACGCTTAGAAGGAACTCTGTCAATGGTAAGTAAAAGGTAATCTTGCTGGTTGTATTGTCAAATAACATGTGTTGCAGGAAATCATTTACAGTCACATGTGGAGTCATCCATAAAACGAAGGGAGCCTGCAATATCACACCTTATCACCACATACAACACCCTCTGTGATGAATTATTAGGAATGATACGACTTCAAAAAGCACCACCTGGTGCTATTCCTCTTCTCCCAATACCTACCAAGGGTATTTTCCAACTGGATGTTGACAGTGATATTTGGCAGGACAGTGGATCTGGAGAGGGTTCTTCTGAACCTCCAAAGTGGCTTGTTGATGCAGGTGTGTGTAAGGGCATCAGGTTGATGTTAGAAGTTGATCGGTGTAATGAAGAAGAAAGGAGATTGTCAAGAGAGCGGTCTGTCCTGCAAGAATGGTTTTCTATGGAATGGCAGAACCTCCAAAAAACCTTGGAAAATGCAGGTCAGTGCAGATATAAATTTCATGGCAAAATCTCACACAATTTGCAGCTGAATATTACAAGTATCACCTGCAATTGCACAGCCATGCCTTCTGGCAGTATATTTGGATTGGGAGGCCAAAGTCCAACATATTCCACATGCATGGGTGCCATCCAGAAATTGGGGGCCCACAGGGGAAGATGTTGCCAAATTTGTGGCTGCAGCAAGTCATGACCCTGGTGTAAAGGAAGGTGCAGAGCACCCAACAGACAATCTATCTGAAGACTATGAGTCTGATGCAGTGGGGATATTATCAGAAGGTGATGATGAACTGTTGCTTGGAATGGAAGAGATGTTACTTGAAGGGGAGTGTAATATGGGAGAATCAGGTGAAGAGGAAATTACTGATGATGAGGAATGGCTGGAGGACATTGGAAATGGTTATTTACCATCTTCACCAGTAAAATTGCCAATAAAAAGATGTAGGCACTAAAGAGGGCATATGCATGCAAAGGGTATTCTAACAGTTGTTCAATAAAGTTGTCTGTGGGTAGGTGTAGGAATGTTCATACTTCCTCAGGAAATGCCAATATTTACATAAGGAATATCCATATCATTTCAGGAGTTGCTAACCAGGCATGAGCATACACATGTCCATGTCCCCTTGGGGAATCTCCAACATGGCATGGAGAATCTCCATCCCCCCTTGGAGAATCTCCAGCATGGCATGGGGAATCTCCATCCCCCCTTGGAGAATCTCCACCCCCCCTTGGGGAATCTCCACCCCCCTTGGGGAATCTCCACCCCCTTTGGAGAATCTCCAACCTCACATGGGGAATCTCCAATCTCACATGGGGAATCTCCATCCCCCCTTGGAGAATCTCCACCCCCCCATGGGGAATCTCCAACCTCACATGGGGAATCTCCATCCCCCCTTGGAGAATCTCCACCCCCCCTTGGAGAATCTCCAATCTCACATGGGGAATCTCCATGCCCCCTTGGAGAATCTCCACCCCCCCCCTTGGGGAATCTCCGTCCCCCCTTGGAGAATCTCCACCCCCCTTGGGGAATCTCCATCCCCCCTTGGAGAATCTCCACCCCCCCTTGGGGAATCTCCATCCCCCCTTGGAGAATCTCCACCCCCCCTTGGGGAATCTCCACCCCCCTTGGAGAATCTCCAACCTCACATGGGGAATCTCCAATCTCACATGGGGAATCTCCACCCCCCCATGGGGAATCTCCAACCTCCCTTGGAAAATCTCCATCCCCCCTTGGAAAATCTCCAGAATGGCATGGGGAATCTCCATGTTCCCCTGGCATCATCACCTCTGGATTTTGGTGCCAGATTGTCTACTGTAGTTTCCAGAACATCCATGCTGTTCGTCAACCAGCATCCACAGATGACCCTTGAATCAGTTGGTCCAGCACCCCCATCTTGCAGGAGTTCTCCTGCAGGGGCTCTTCAGAGTTTTTCAGCAATGAGATCAGTGCATGCCACTCCTCTTTCTATTACCAATGGAAGCTCTCATTTGCTCCAAGTTCATGCTTCTGGTGGTCACAATGTGAATGGTGCTGCTAGTTGGTCAATCACTCTATCATCACAGTGACTCATGCTATGGACTTGGGATTGGTTGTAAGGGGCCTGATGGAAACTGGATTTCATTCTTGTCATAGTAGTTGTTTTGTTCATAGAACTATGAATATGATTAATGATGATGTTGTCTACATCATGCTACATAGTGTGGTTAAATTGTGGCTCCTTTTGTAAGCCTTTACTACATCATTTGACATAGTATGGTGACAGACCTGCTTCTTCCTATATTGTACTACATAAGGGGGAAAGCCCACAGGTGCTACCAGTGCTACCCATACTACATAGAGTACTATGTATCACTGCCTTTTTTTTTACAGATAGTTTGGGAATCTCTGTCCCCCCTTGGAGAATCTCCAGCATGGCATGGGGAATCTCCACACCGCAGGCAAAGGCCCGACGACCTGACGACCAATCTGAGCTTCAAATTCACTGTCGACGAAAAATTCGAAGATCGCTCAATGAACAGCTTGTAGCATACAGGAATTTGTCCATAGATTGTAACTTTCTAGCCGTCTATTTAATGAGTGAGTGACGAGTTCGAAGAGGCGTAAATGGGTTCCGATGGAAGATAAGAATTTGAAGATTGAGCCACGAAACCAGTGTTCTAACCCGTGACATTTGTTTGAATTTGTGGGGCTGTGCCGTAGCACTGCGCATCAGACATACAACTCGACGTTCTAACCACAAAAAATGACCTCCTTGAAATCCTTTGTACTTCGAATTTAGCCACTCATCATGGGTAACCTTATGGCTACGTCGCATTTGAACCAACTGCTGTGATAAAAGAGTCCTACTCCTAGAACCCGTTGTGAAGTTCATCGTGAGATTTTTGTTGCAGCCTTTCAGTCTCATATGTGATATCTAGACAATACCTTGAGCCCCCCATCCCACACGGATAATGACAAGTCATTTTCTACTGCACTAGGGCCGACGATGATTGAAGAACTCAAAGTTTGGGCATTGTTGCCCTGTCCCGGTGTATGTCGCCATCGTTTCTCGTTGTGCAAGTATCGTAATGTCCATTCTCCATGCCGTTTTTGCAGCGCACCGCTGGTGGTTGATCTGGTGCCGCTGCAGCTCCATCGCTGGTCGCTGCCCACCCATACACCGATCATGTCGTGTACACTACATTACAGCGGCCAGAGTGCGTGTACAATGTACATCCTAATCCTATTCAATTTACCTTCTCCCGGTTGCCACACATCCTCCCAGCGTGACTTTGATCAGAAAAGTAGTTCTTCATACTGATGTACATATGCAACTGTTAATACCGGCACACTCAATCAAAGGTATACTATTTCGGGAATCGGCTCCTCCTCGTCCTGCAATTTCTTCCTCAAGTATTCGATGCAACCCAGAGCAGCTCGACGAACTATAGCGGTGAAAGCGAGGCGCAAGTCTCTGGTGCGTGACTGCGAGAGCCACGAAATGAATACTCCTGCATCAGAAGCAAGAGAGATCAAGATAGGCTGCCGTCGGCCCATAAGCCTATCAGCTATCTGATCCAAATGATAGGATAACTGCTCACCTCGAGGACGTTCTGTACACAGCAGGTGATAAATAAAAAGCTGCCAATAATTCCAAGTACAAAAAGCACCCGAATCCTCATCTCTACTAGTGAGCGAACAGCGCCCTTCAGGGTGAGATTCCGTGCCCAAAGATTTAGTTTAACGACCCTCCAAGAGGTTAAGAGCACTATTCGGTAACTATCAGTATGTTCCGCAGGCCTTGAGACATCTTACCGCTATGCTTGCTTTGCCATATCTTGATGAAAGTGTTTTCCGCAGTTAGTGTGGTTGAAGTAGCGACTACGGTACTACCGGAGTATTCAAAAGTCTAGTACATACTGCTCAATGAGCTGAGGGCACAAATAGGTTGTGTGAACGCACTGCGACAGCTTGCACGATGCATCCTCGAGTGAAGGTCAAGGATAGCTTCCCCAGACACGATATGGGGACATACCTTCATGCTCTAGTGACTGGAGAGACTTCCCTGATGGTATTTCCCAGACACGAACGCCTCCATCAGAAGAACCACCGACGACGGCGGTACCGTCCCATAGCCAGGACACTTGCATAGGTATGTTTTTTTCCTCCGAAAGAGGTCGATTCTTGAGACGTACATCAGGGTAAGAGTGTCCAGGGGAATAAACATCAATGCCATCACCCAAATTCGTCAGGGCAATACGTTTCTTGTCCACTGAGAGCGCCGCATGACCGCTATGTAGTCTTCAGAAATGGACCTATAGAGGTGATTTACCACTCACACAAGTTGATGACTATGGATGGGATTAATCTGCCAACGTTGCTCGAAAGAGTAAACGTTCCAACCACTAGCATGAGAATTGAATAATTCAACACCTGGAATATCGCTCGGTAGAACTTACACCACACCATGGTTGAGATAGGCGACGACCAACTTGCTCCCTCTCTCCCTAAACGCCAGTGCTCGACCACGTATTCTCTTGTCAAGCTCTTCGGCCATAAGCGGGAGTTCCCTTGGTGAAGGTAAAATCTTGAAGGTAGCATATTCGTCTAGAAAGTGTCAAGATTGCCCTCTGAAATGGCTAACACGACGCACTTCGGGCAACCTCTTTCGCGATGTGTATCTCTGAGCCCAGAGCAATCGCAACATGACCACTATATTCATCAACAGCGAGCGCAAAAACCGGGGCTTTGGTACCAGTAAGGACGGAACTAGTCGATTCTTGGGTCTACTAATAAAATCAGTTTGTTCGTTCATAGAATCGGTTGCATCCGTACCTCCGAGTTTTCAGAGATGGCTACAGTACCATCGAAGCAACCGATAAATAAGCGGTACAGATGTCGAGGATCCCACGTAAGGCTGAGGACAGCAGAATGAAAGGCGATGCGGTACATTAGTGTACCATTGAGTGGCTCCCATATGATGACACTTCCATCCTCACTTCCGCTTGCTAATCGACTTCCAGTTGGAGAGAACGCAAGAGAATTGATGGAATCGGTATGGCCGTTTAGAGTATGCTCAGATGTAAATGGGATGAAGGTCTTCATTAGCTAAGGTCGTCGTACAAACGGCCAGTGATTTGGGACGACCGACTTCGAATGTAGTACGATTAGTAAGCGCATCTAAGCAAATGTAAGGTTCCTGTAAGTAGCCTACATCTGAGTGATATCATATCGGGGAGTAGTCGCCGAGAGCCATTGAATACCCATAAAAAGGAAAATACTCAATGCCAGGGTAAAGAAAAGTTCGAGACATCGGCGTGCCCATGCAGGTTCGTCACGACTGTCTACCTTATCCTTCGTGCTCTCGTTATCATCAGTTCGAGTTGTCGCGCACTGAGGGGATATTTATCATGATCAGGGTTTATGCAGTGATATTGAGAGGAACCATGTTTACCTCAGTCGACCATACTCGGAGAAGCAGTCGGTCACCAGTGCTTGAAGACCCGCTGGCAATGAAGTGCTTGTCGACCTGAGACGAGTTATACTATCTAGCCGGGTCAGTTGCATGTAGACGGTGGAATTAAACTACATGGCATACACTGACAACTTGCACTGCATGAAGCTCTGTGAACGATCAGAACAATACCCACGAACATCGACACGAAGTCGACATACCAGAGCCATGGTGTAGTACCTGAGCCAATTTCCCCGACTTAGTATCCCACAGTAATATTTGTCCATTGTCAGTACCCGTAATCACCACTTTCCCATCAGAATCAAACTGGACGTGACATATGTAATTTCTTCTTATGCTCAACCGAAGATGCCGAAGATGGTGCAGCGCGGATGTTGGGTGATCCACCAGGCGATATATATCAATGCCGTCAACAAGGTTCCACACAAGTAACTGCTGAGAGGCTTCATGGTACGCAGTGCTCCCTCTAGATGGAAGTAAAATGAGTAATAAATATGGCTTGAAATACAAAACGTACATTCGCGTTCTCATCTTGTGATTGAATATCCGATTCCACGGTGCAATCTTCCAGGCAATGCTGAAGTACGGCTAAGTCAGATAACGACGACCGAAATTCTGGGTCATACATTTCACGTGAATCCAAGAATGCGAAAAATATGCAGTGACCTTGGTTGAAGAAGTGAGCAGATATTGGTAGAGAAGGTAGTCGTGGATGTTGAAGGGGAGGGTGGACTTGGGCTAGGCGGTGTAGGGAGGGAGTCCTCCCTACTAGGAGATTTATTTTATTTCATTGTTTTTACTTTTGTTTTGTTTTTATTCTTTACTCTATGCTCTTTCTACTTAGTATTAGGACGAGTTTGGCTTATGTAAGCCAGACTCGCACCTAGAGTTGTACTGTACATACTTAGCAACAATAATAGACTGCCATCCCCAGACGAAGTAAGACGGAAATCCAAGGCCGGAGCCTTCGGAATTTTAGTTCTCCCTTATCAGACAGTCTCTCTAGACATTATCTCGACCTATTGGAACCTCTAGGGCGCGTTTCTAGCCTTTTCCCTGCTCTCTTTGACCCTCTACCAAGCACCTCAAGCCCCCTTGGGTCGAACTGACCCTTTCCTTTCATCAGGGAGACCCCAGGTATAACCCCCAGCCTCCCATCTTCACATACTTTCATCTGGAGCCCACCGCGAGGGGGCAGTTTTGCTTGGTAATCCACCTTCTCCTCCTACCCTCGACCTCGCACACGCGATTTCTCGAGAACCGACGCGTCCACCCTCTCGCTTTTCGGGAATCTTATTCTACTCGACGAAGGCTCTCAAGAGGTATATCTTTTGTTGCTGTAGCCTCAGTGGTTCCGGAGATATCGCGCATTTTGTGGAGAAAGGCACTGTAGCACGGTTTGGGGCATAACTCGGGATTGGGTGCGCCAATCCTCTCGTTTCTTCGATCTCCCAGCGCCCCTAGATCCCCTCTACAACTTCCCCGAGTTTCGTGTCATTTGGTCCAGCGGGTGTCCACCAACGCACTACTGGTCCCCCACCCTCCCAGCTGCACACGCGTCTTCTCGAGAACCGGCCCTCCGAACCTCTCGCAAATCGCAGGCCTATTAGAACTTGACGAGACCTTCCCGGCGGTGCCTCTTTCGTCACGACAGCATCATTACATCCGGAGATATCGCCCATTTCGTGCCGAAGTGCTGTATTGGACCATTTTGCGAATATTTCAGGATTGGGTGCACGGATTTTCGTAATTCCTCATTCTCCCAGTTCCTATAGGTCCCTGCTACCACACACGAAGGTTTCGTATCATTCCGTCCAGCGGTTCTTCACCGACGTGCTGCCGTCCTCCCCCTCCTGCCACAGCTGAGCTCCCTGGCACCACCCCTCGCGTTTTCACACCATTTTGAGCCGTAGGAATCCTCTCCCCACCCCCTAGAGTCATTTGAGAGCACCCTTCGAGACCCCAGTTGGTTCGAGATCCCAGACGCTTCGAGACCCCCAGACAAGTACCGAGACCCCCTTCGAGACGCTTTCGAGACATAGATGCTCCTTTAGACGCACCCGCATCCATTCTTAGACGTATCGAGACAAATATCATTCGTTTTCTTTGCACGTTTTGCAGTCGAGCGAGGCTGCAAGTTAAGTCGAGCCTTCGAGTCGCACACGGCGACTAATTTCGTTTTCTCTTCGTTTCGGTGGTCGTAACCACTTGTGTCGTGTATACAAGAACCTCCCCTCTCGTTTCGTGTACGGGACCCATCTCCCCATAGACGTTCGAGGTCGCATCGAGGTGACCCCCTTCGTTTTATCCTTCGAGACCGACCACAGACGTTCGAGGCTCGTGCTCACCCTCGATTATACTACCAATAATTTTCTAGACTGTGAAATATAGTCGTTCGAGCTTCGCAAATACCACCCATGATGGATGAGGCATGCAGACAGTCTCGAGGCCCACTCGAGCCCCACCCAAAGTTCTCGGGGCAAGCACAGGACCTGCCAGCCTATTTCGAAGAGGTGGAGGAGTATGGTAAGGCCCAGGGAAGGTCTGGGGATTCGTCCCTAATGATGGTTGCGATCGAGGGAGCCCCGTCCCTCGATAGAATTCTCTGGGGCCACCTCGCTGCTAGTGTCCCAGTTGGTAGGCAATGGGACGATTTCAAAGCGCTCGTAACCCTTCAGTACCCCGAGATCGAACCAGTCGAGGACGACCTCAAGTACTTCGAGGAGTTCTACTCTCTCCTCGAGGGAGCTCGTTGCAGGGAGCTGAGCTCGGTTCAAGCCCTGGGGAAGTACCTTCGTTTATTCCGACTCTTATTCTTGGCCATGGTAAGGGGAAACATACTCGAGATGAGCCACCAGCCCCAGCTGTTCCTTCGAGGCCTCCCACCCCAGGTCGAGCTCGAAGTCTCGAGGCGGCTCACATCCAGGTACCCCCTGCTCCAGTCAGGCCGGCTATGGCCTATCGAGATCATCGTTCATGTTACGAAGGAGGTCATCGAGGATGGGGTAGGCTGCTCACCCCCTCATCTAGCTTCGAAGAACCCCTTGTCAAGTCTCGAGTCGCCCCAGGGACCCTCTCGACACCCGCACTCGCCCTCGATCAGTTACAGGCCAGATGCCCCTTTGGAGTATTCTCGGTCTCGTTCTAGAAGATGCTCCAAGGGAAGCTCGAGCTCGAAGTCCCCTTCACATTCCCCCTTCGAGGCTGCCCCTCGAACTTCGAAGAACACACCTTGCCCCCCTGAGCTCGCTTCGAGCAGCTCTTTCCCCCTTCGAGTCACTAATGCAGGCTCGAGACACCCTGTTCCTCCAGGTTGGAGTGCCTCATGTGAGCAGGCTCGTGACTCGCCTTCGAACTCCCTTCGCAGCTCGAGAGAGGTTCGACAGTCGCACTCGCACACAGTAGGTGGTTTAGAGCACTCGAAGGTTTGTCCTCCTCGCCTCGAAACTGCCTCGAGCAAGCCTCATGAACTCAGCTCGACCTCGACTCACCCCCTTCGACCTCACGAGCCCTCGAGTACCCCTGCGAAGTGGTACTCATGCTTCGAAGCATCTTCAACGTCCTTCGGTAAGGCTTACCCTCGTCTCGAGTCCCCTCCGAGCATTCCTTCGAAGCCACCCTCGGACTGCGAGCCACCCCACCCCACCTCGTTCCTCCTTCGAGAGGCTCCAACTTCGATGGCGAAGCCTGCCCCCACCACTTTCGAGTCGCATTTGAGAGTGCCCAGTAGGGTATCACCCCTTCGTGAGTATGCGGGTTCGAGCAAGGTATCCTCAGCTTTTCGAGGCTCGAGGCACCAAGTGCAGCCTCGGAGGCATAGTTTTTGTTTCTTTTGTGGTCGAGAAGGGCATGTTCGAGCCCAGTGCAGAGTCTGCAGTTCATACCTAGCTGCAGGTAGGTGCAAGATACTTCGAGGACGAGTCGTGCTACCTACAGGTGAGGAGATCCCTCGAGAGGCACTCGGACACACCCTCCAAGCTCGACTCGACTTCTGGGTGCTCACTTGTGGCCCAGACAGGCTAGCTGAACAGGTACCCTCTCTCCCTTCGAGTTCCGAGGCATCCCCACCCCTCGTCTGCCCTCGAGGCGATCTTGAGACTACCCCTGAGCACCCTTCGAGCTCGAGAGTGAGCCCGCCCCCTTCGAAAGTGAGCCTCTCCCCTTCGAGAGTCAGCCAGGCCCCTTCGAGCCACCCCCGAGCTATCTTTCGCCCTCGAACCATCTCGATACACCTTCGAGCCCCCTCGAGACCACTTCGAGCCACCCCCGAGCCTCCTCTTCCCCTCGATGACCTTCGATTTACCCTCGAACTGCCCCCCCCATCAGCTGAGTAGTGATTTTTGTTTCTTTTTCATGGTCTATTTCGTTTCGAGTTCGCATTTTTGAGTTTCTACTTAGACTTTTGTTTCGAGGATGATACCCCTCACCTCACTTTATGATATACCTTGGTATGTGTTGACTGGGGACAGTCACTATTTAAAGCCACCCTCGGATGTAGGGAGGGAGTCCTCCCTACTAGGAGATTTATTTTATTTCATTGTTTTTACTTTTGTTTTGTTTTTATTCTTTACTCTATGCTCTTTCTACTTAGTATTAGGACGAGTTTGGCTTATGTAAGCCAGACTCGCACCTAGAGTTGTACTGTACATACTTAGCAACAATAATAGACTGCCATCCCCAGACGAAGTAAGACGGAAATCCAAGGCCGGAGCCTTCGGAATTTTAGTTCTCCCTTATCAGACAGTCTCTCTAGACATTATCTCGACCTATTGGAACCTCTAGGGCGCGTTTCTAGCCTTTTCCCTGCTCTCTTTGACCCTCTACCAAGCACCTCAAGCCCCCTTGGGTCGAACTGACCCTTTCCTTTCATCAGGGAGACCCCAGGTATAACCCCCAGCCTCCCATCTTCACATACTTTCAGCGGAGGCTCACTGTACCTAGCATGAACGAAGATAAAAAAAAAGATATGACCGAGGGCGTTCAGCTCACCGCCATTTTCCTTTGTTATTTGATACAATGCAACCCTCCCTTGCGTAGTTAAAGCCAAAAGATTATGGGTTTGGTCGAGCTCCATATACTCCACTGCAGAATCGAAGACCGTTTCCATATGGACCCATTCAAAAAGCATCTGTTAACTTTGAGGAGTCATTGCTACTCATATGTTATCCAACCTACTGATACGATATTGAAACGCCACATGACGATGGTCCCATTGGCTCCCGCAGACAGCAGATAATAAATGCTGTTATCAGCATCGCTACGAAGCCACTTGAGGGACACCACGGGGCCTTGCTTTGGTTTTAAGCGCCTGCAAAGACTTCCGTCCTCCAAGGCCCAGACAATGACATGCCCATCATCGCCTGTGTTCCGTGAGCGTATACGCCGCCCCACACATTGATGACTTACTACCACTGGCAATGTGACTCCCATCTTCCATAAATGCAATACAATTGATAGGGCCACGGTGCCCTTCGAGAGACCATTTAAGCCCGTATTCCATTGGCAAACGACATACGATTGATACGGATTGAAAGCTAATACCGGTGTACTCCTTTGTGTATGCAATTTGAATTTGACCTTGTTTGGTGATACTGGAAAACACAAGTGTTCGTAGGGTACGATAGACATGGAACAAGGTGTTTGTACATAACGAGGAAGATAGGCATAGAACGAGACGAGATCTGTACATAACATAAAGACCCGAAGGTTATTCTAACTAGCAGGCACTGTTACCAGGCCAAAAGATAAGCTTGTCTCGGGGTGTCATGAATGAAGAAAAAAAATTACCAATCAAACGTCGTCATAGAAGATATCTGCCCAAATGTCGGCCTCGTTGAGATGCGGATTAGGGTCAACCTGTTTTGGTGGGGGTCCTAGAACGTCATTTACCGCATTGATCATACTCCCAGCAAGGGCGTTCTCGACAGGTTTGCTTTCCACGTCAGTCAGACAACCAGCGATGGGACAATTATAGTGAACCGCGAAGATATATTTGTTTTCGAAGAGTTCCTTGAGCTTCGCTGCCGTCACCGGTTTCTGCTTCAAGTGAATAGGAACGTCTCGCCACCGTAACTGCCTCAGCAGACTGTTGTGGAACCACTCTCGGAGGCAGCCGTAACAGAACGAATGACTGCAATTGATCAAGCTGGAGGGCATTAACAATGATTACGGTATCACATGAATATCGCGGAGGACCTACATGAATGGGCGATCAATGCACTTCTGGCATACGCCGCACTTGGCGGCGTCAGCGTGCATGGCTGTGAACTAATAGACCGAATGAAAATGATGCGCTGTCGTCACGTGCTCTGCAGTACTCACCCGTTCCATCATCTTCCGCAGATCTTCCTCCGCTCCCTTGGTGTCGGCTTGGGCCTTCTCTGCTGCCTCTTTCTCGGTCACCAACTTCTGAGCCTCCTGTATGCTATCAGAATGTGAGTCGCGCTGAATAGTTTTCGCTTACCTTACGAGATCGCCTTACATCCTCTTCAAGCAGATCCACGATCTGTGACATTTTCTGGATCAGGTCCCTGGGATCAAAGTCGTTGTCACTGTTGGCGGGGGGATTCGAAACACGCTGCATCGATCGACCTTTGCGCGGAGAGCTTCTCTCAGTACTGGAGCGAATTGGGGCCATGAAGAGCAGTCGTGGACGATGATGCAGCGGCGAAGAAGGGCACTGGTGAGTCGAGACAGTCCAGGTGCCGACATACTTATAGCCCTCGCTGGGGATGAGATTTTGCGCTCATCCTTCTGTCTCTTTGGTCCTCATGCCTCGTTGTGCAGACACGAGGTCATTGTGCTGTCACAGCTGAGTTTTGTGGTAGGAGCACCACACCCCGATTTTTCACGTTGCACAGATAATTGACCAATGTCGTGCAATCACCATGCAATCACCACAAAGCAGATCACTTTTCCTCTTCACGAAATCACACCGGTGGGTCATCGTTGATATCGAAGCTGTCGTTTCACCCTATGGTTGACGTTTTAATTAAGCTTACTTATCTCTTTGCCTTTCAGTCTTCGCACCGGCAGCCAATTCCATTTTGATCCGACACGTCACTTTGACTTTTCACAAACTCACAACGGCGGATCATCACCGATGTCGTGGTTATGCTTACTTTTTTGTCTCCCCCCTACATTTTCTGATCGAAGACGCGGCATCCACGACGTCTTCAAGTCTAACTGGCGTGCAGCACTTGAATCACTGTGAGCGGCTTGGAACTTCATTCGTGGTTGACGACTGCAGTTAATATTCTGTAGATTCTGTCTAACAGATATGTTGGAACATCAAGTTATATGATAGATTTTCTCGTGGGGTAGGTGCGCACGTATAATTCGATTTCTACCATCGCCACCAATCGCTCAGGCAACCCCTTTGTCTCTCATGGTGTGAAGACGTTATATTTATTCGAATACTCTGCCCCCTTCTTTCGTTTACGAGCGCCCCATCCATGGATTCCCAAGGTCAGACGGTTCATCTTTGTTCTCGGCCTATTCATTTCCCATCGCATAGGCTCTTCGGTGGACCCCCGTCCGGCCCAGAAACGCCCCCCGGACGACGGATGGACACAAGGTCATCATACCCCCAAGTCATCGAAAGCAGAAGTAACATCACTTGCACCTCAAGTAGACAAGTCGATCGTATCAGAAGAACAAACTGCGCAAAAGTCACAGCAACGACTGCTTAGTGTCATCATGCAAAGGATGTGGGGTCAGCCACCACAAACCTCGGTCCCCACGGTAAGAATCACCATCATGGCGGGGTGAGATATGTACTGATTAGACTCCAGCCCGGTCTTCCTAATGTGGCGTCTGCATCCTCAGCGTACGCCTCACCGGGACAGTCAAGAGAGTCGACCCCAGGTAACGAGCGGACACCTCCAATCTCCAGGGAGCGTACTCCTGCCCGAAATGTTCGACGATCATCTACAGCATCGAGTATTGGTACGATTGGGCCACGTACGACAGTACGCCCCCCCACAACAATACAAGTATGCGTTCCTTGTCAGCGAATGTCCCATTCTGATAGAATACCCGTCTATCTAGGAGATTTTAGATACTCAGCTGAATACTCGAACTGTGGGCGACAAAGGGAAGCAGAGAGCCACAGAATCCAACAGTAACACTGAGGTATGGGTTTACAGGCCGGTTTGCTACGCATCTCACACGACGATAGCTTCCGCAGGGTGAATTTCGCGTGCCGGGCTTGGCCCTTCCTCCCTGGCCATCTGTATCCGAGCCTCCTGTGCCGCCTCCGCAATTGTTAACTGCACTGCAGAATATGCAGGCTTGGCCCCAGTTCCCGGACCCGAGTTCCAACGTGCCAGGCGCTTCATTGGGTCCGTCTGCTCCAGTGCCAGACACGACGAGTATTAATGTCCAAGGATCTGGTCCGAGCCCTAACGATGGCTGCGCAGTCAACGAAGTGGTGGCTCCATTATTATCTTACTTCTCCTCAGGAATGGATAATATGTTGAATTCCATTCAGAAGTCGCAGGCAACATCTTACGAGACCATAATGAAAGAGATCGGTACCATCCACGAACAGCTAAAGATATCTAACCCGGCCTCGAAGAATCAGCCAGGTTTTGCCCTTGGAGAAAGTAGCAACTCACACTGCCGAGTACGGAAACAAACTGCCAAACGGCATCATTTCGTCGCAGCTAATCCGGAGCTCCAAGTTACCAGCCAAGATGAGCAAGAGCACTCGGCATTCTTGGTAAGGTATCCCCTTTACCTTGTATATTGTATTCTTATTTCTTGGACAGCGTTGCATCCGTGTCCATACCCTCGCTTTACTGAAAATAAGAGGTTATAAGTACCTGCGGAACGCAAAATGTACCCTCTCGCAGCAACAAGTTGACGAGTATGAGCAAGGCCTTCCGGGCTGCCTCCAAATCACTGCGACTGACTTCATGGTTGACTGTTTGCATAATCGAGATTCACCGTTCAACCAGGACGCGGCCACAGTTTTTGCCGAAGACTTTCTTGAGAAGATTACAAGACACTCTTGGTACGCTTCAGCCCAAATCCCAGAACATTACCGCAATCATGAGACGATTCGCACCGCATTTATCGCACATCTTGCTTATGTCAAGTCTCGTTACAAGGAGGTGGTTACTGCTGTGGATGAAGATCCTGACAAAGCGAAACAAGCAGTAAATGCTCGTCTACAAAAATCCTCCCGTGGCTCAAGGAAAGTGCGTGTAAGTTTGCATTGTTTTTCCTTTTTTCTGAGCTGAGTCTGTCTTGTTTAGCTACTTAAAATGCGTCTGGACGCGATGGCCGACCACCCGACACTTCGACGACACCTTCCCCTTATAAAGGACTTAGGCACCCAAGCCATGAGCTCGGACGAATCGGAGGATGAGGTCAGAAGAACCATATCTTACCCTCGTGTATACCCTGCTTGGCGTAGCGAACAGCCCGCTACTCTTTTATGGCAAGCAGATGATGTAGCAGCGGCCAATGCTACGGTCTCGATTGGTAAACGCAAGAAGGCGGGAACTCAACTCCGCCTTCGCCCTCACAGTGGAAAAGTCAACACCAAAGCCGCCGCCCCCCAGACTTCCCCGTAACTGCTACAAAACGTCTTGGCTTGCCAGTTTACTTCCACGCCAGGTGAAGGCGCTCAGAGTTCAAGACAAGGACTACGACTTCAGTAGTAACGTCTCGCCCACTGTACCGGAGGCCATGCAGTCTTGATATTCCAGAACGTACTACAATTGCCTTTGAAATGTACTATACTCTCACGACAAACTCGCGTGCTTATCCGTCCAAAACTGTTTGTGGGGTATTCGTGCACCGCGTCCTCACCCTCGACTTTGCCTTATCAGCGCCAACCTTGTTCTTAAGGTACATCGCGGCAAAATCTTGCGCGGGCCATTGGTCCTGATATTCATTGAGGATCGGGAATCGGGCGCGAGCCTGTGAAATAATCGTATCACATTTTCAGTTGTCACAAGTATCCGCGGTACCACTCTTACCGCATTAAGGAACATCGCTACTGCGGCAGGTGATTGGTTTGGAAACGTTAACCTCAAATCGAGGTATTCTTCACATACCTCGTGCAGCCCCCCCTTTTCTCTGTGAGCACAGCAACCATCAACGTGACATGATCGTGGCTTACCTGCACGCACTTGTACGTCTTATCATTCCAATTTAGCACCTGACGCAATGTATACCCTCCGTGATTTGGTTTTGACAGGGCGCCGCGTGGCCGATGAATCAAACCGTTAGGCGATGGTCCCACCTCTTGTTCCTCCGACAGGCGAACGGTATCGAAGTCAAATATTCGGCGAAGGGTGACTCTCGATGCAGAGGGACTTGGACTGCGATCCCTCTCAAAGGTCCTTCTAAGAGTTATGGGGGGGTAGTATGGCTGATAGTCCATGAAAGCGTAGGAAATGGTGAGTCGTTTTCCTCCATTGGGCTCCTTTATGACCTACGGCGACAGATTTTCTCCCGATTGCTTTGTGCAGCCATAGCGAATGTAGTAAGACGGCCAGGCCTTCTTTAATCTCCGTGACTTTGGAGACTCTGGGCTCCGGAGTTTCTCCCGTCGTCTCCCGTTTGCTTTGTGCAAACGAGTTGTACCCTGCAGAGCCTCATGACTTCGGGGCTTTTCCTGAAGCCTTTGTGCACCCTGCGGATGATTGGGGTGTCCGTCGAAGCATCATCACGAAGGTGCGTGGTCATGACCGTATATATGGTGGGTTTCCCGCTCTCTGACAATCCGAGCCGTCGAGATCGTGTGTACGCATCATGTCCTCTGCTGTCTATCCCATTCATGGTGGATCCCATAACGTTTTACAATTGTGCGTCCTGTGTTAAGAACGTGCATATTGTGGTATTGACGAAGCTCTACAGGACTCACAATATGCTCGCTACCGAGAACATCACCGTTACTCAAGTGTGGGCGACAACTCTCGTGCCTACCTCCTCCCCAGTCCCGGCCTCAGTGATGCTCGTAGCACCACAGCACAGTGGCCATTTCCGTGAGTAACATCGCCCTAGCCCCATTCTCCTTGGTCACTGATTGACTCTACAGCGTGGTTCCTCATCAAGTCGTCAGTTATCAATTTCGTGTGGTCTTTGCAGCCTACTCCGGTCGAACAAGATCGACGTACGTTCGCACTGACATGGGCTGATTGGGTATGAGTTATTCTACTTTATCAACGGCGGCAATCTGACACAATCCATAGGCAAATGCTGCACAGTTCTCCATCGAAGGCAGAATCTTCTTACTCTCTTTCCGTGACTCAGCTATGTTCTGGTGCTTCAAGTATATGGTGCACTGTCGTGATCAAGTGGATCGGCACCGGCACCACATTCCCGAGCTTAATGCGAAGGCGTTATTGGATGCGTTTCTCGACTTCAAGATTCCTGCGGAGGTGCCGTTGGGTGTCAAAAGTGGAGTTCAGGGGTGCGCTTACATTCTGCCATCACCTTCAGTCGAGCTGAATACTCCTTCCCAGTGTCGAAGTCTATGAACAGCACGCAAATATCTTCTTGTACGATTTTCCCATTTCATCTCTATTTAGCTAACGTCTCAGTAGTTGTGGCTTTCCAAAATACCAGGATAAGGGAGTTTCAACGTCGACGGTAGTTACAGCGTATGTTCTGTTCTCTGTGTGCCCGCCGGACGATGCTGATTTATTCATAGCAATTCGGAATACTCTCCGCCGCAGTCCCCAACAAGCGAAGGCAGTAATCACCGTGAAGATGTAAGGCCTGCCGCTGCTGCGCTGCTCGCGGCCCTCAATCGTCCCCGCACTCTGCGATCTCAGTCAATCGCTACGAGCGACAGCGCGAGTGGCGCGGGTGAGCCCAATCGAGACCATGTACCCTTGGACGCTCAGCCTGCAGCGGATGCACTGCTCTACCTCTCAGCGTCTGACCCTGTCCCTTCCAAGAAGAGAAAGCTTGTTTGATACGCACTTCACGCACTATAACTGTAACAGTTGATTATGGCTAATGTACGTGCACCGGAAGGGAGGGTTAAACCGGGATCTGTAACTTTAAGATTATGGTTGCATTATGCACGTTTTTGCGATGTATAGGAATCATGCACGGATATTAATATGACCTCATGGGTTAGATTGGCGACAGCCAAACTCAGGAAGGACAAAGGACAAAGGAAATATTATCCTACTTAATCGCAGGCACCTACACCATATATCCTACTTCTGCCCCCGCAACCTGCACAATGGAAGCTGAGCAAAGTATTGCTCGTTTACCGGTATGGGGCTGCCAATACTCACTGTTGTCCAGTTCCGTTACTCAGCAGTATTTCCTAGGAGCGTCCTCGGTTCGATTTCCTTGAACGGATTCGACTTATCAGGCATGTTCATGACATGGTATGCTAGGATGAATCTGGAGGATATATTCAAGCTAATGGCGCTACCAGTTGCTGGATGAAATGCTCATGGTTCTTGAACAAGAACGTCAAGGAAATATCTTGGACTACCACACTGAGAGACTCACGCCGGTTGATACCTCAGGCCCTAACCCTCTCGAGCTTAAATTGCTTGAGCTCAAATTCCATATGGCAATCGCCACATTTCTCGTCGCCTCGATATGGATGATCATCCTGGCTGCTCAGTTCGTCTGCGACGGAAACGATCTTCTGGCTAACGCGAGCTGGATGTCAATTTCCATCGCTTCATCTATGATATTTGTCGTTTTACTCACCGTTCTGTGATGGCACAATGGGTTGTTGTGGGTTGAACAAAGGTGGCAGGGGTAGGGAACTGTCGGGCAACGGAGTGGGTGTAAGTGGATGTGGACGTCAGTAGTAACCTACATACAGTGCAATAACACACCGGGTAAGCAGATAGCAACTTCGAGCCTGTTCGTTGCAACGGGCGACAGATGTCAGCCAACAATATACAGCGAACAAGCAGGGAGTTGCACGAAGGGAGCAGAAAAAAGCCGGATAACCACTTCGAGCCTGTTCGCTGCAACGGGCGACAGATGTCAGCCAACAAAATACAGCGAATAAGCAAGAGGTTGCACAGAGGGTGGAGAAAAAAAAGAGAATAACTTCGAGCCTGTTCGTTGCAACGGGTGACAGATGTCAACCAACAAAATACAGCGAACAAGCAAGAGCTTACGCAGAGGGTGGAGAAAAAAAGCGGACAACTTCCGAAGAGCCTGTTCGCTGCAACGGGCGACAGATGTCAACCAACAAAATACAGCGAATAAGCAGGAGGTTACGCGAAGGGCGGAGAAAAAAAAATGGACGACAGCTTCGAGAGCCTGTTCGCTGCAACGGGCGACAGACGTCAACCAACAAAATACGGCGAACGGGTTATAGCGACTCGGTGTGTCGGGCGGCAGATGCCAACCAGTAAAAGACTGCAACATATGTCAGCCAGGAAAACATCAGCAATCGAGTCGAAAACGTCGCCGCTTCGCGGCTATCCGTGTGTGTTTGGTTTGGTCGTCTTTCTCACCGTTCAACGTTCAAGCTTCAAGCACGTAAAGTTCAAACGGTCAAGTGGCCGTTTGCTGCTCATGGCTAGAACAAAGCAGATGGCGAAGAAAACTGCATCAGGTATTGCTTCCCGCATACATCTGACTCCGTGTACCCCGCGTTCCGGCCTAGGCACGTCACGAACCCCCTGCAATGACGCTGAAAGTCTTGAGCAGTCCCGAAGCAACCGTGTACGTGAATTGTATGAGTCTCTTTCTCCACACTGACAACACACAGTATTGCTATCTCTGCCATGACGGGGGAGAGTTCCTATTCTGTTGCATATCCTGTCCTCGTGTTGTGTGCAACCGCTGTCTAGGAATTCCAAAGGACCTCACAGATAAGGCCTGTGCAGTCGACGTCGACTTCCAATGTCCTGGCTGCCACGAAATTGCGGATGGTGCCTCCAAGCGCAAGATGACACCATACTATGTAAGTGCCCGCTGCTGACGCCGCAGCACCCCACTAAGAACGTGTTAAGGGTTTCACCCGCACTGTACATGGCAAGAAAGTCTATGTTTTCCAGAAACCAATGGTTATATCGGGCATATGTGAAAGAGCTTCGAAGTCTCAGGTTTGCAATGAATCTACGCTCATCCTCCACCTCGTTTGCACTGGAATGGAAAGTCCCGGCTCTTTGCCGTTGTTGCTGAGGACAGCAATCCAGGAATATCATACCAAGGATTCCTTGGAGTTCGTAGAAACCACTTTCGACTTCGGGACTGAGAAGAAACTCGATCGGTGGAAGATGAAGGTTGCCAAATTGGGTGCCAAGCTGGTGCAGAATTTCAAGCACAAGACCATTTTTGTCACCGTCCACAGTGAAGTGACTCGCGGCGATTTGTTTGCAGGAAAGGACGAGAGTGGTGGTGACGTTGCCATGGAAGTTGGAGACGTGCGTACTGAATTTTCGTATCCTGATTGACTAATACCAATTGTTTTTAGTTTATGTCGTGTTTATTTTCCCCGTCCCTGGAGAGTGTCCTCTATGGAGCGACATTATTCATGTTAACTTGTGGGCCTATGGTGTCTTTCCAGGAGTCATTTGCATCACTGAACCGATCAATCAGACGGTACGCCAACGTTTCATCTGCGAAGTGCTTACAACCTGACCAGCAGATAAGTCTGCAGCCGGAGTATACTATTACCTTTGCAGCCGCAAACTTCCTCAGTGCTGCCCTCAAGTCGTTTATAGTTTCGTACAGCGTCCAGGTATTGATTCAAGGACATCATTTGGCAGACGTTCTACCTGATCTTCTCAACCTCTCACCCGAGCTCCGCATGCACAGCGACGTCATCCTTTTCCACATACAAGGCTTATCCATTGCGAGGACTCCCTTACCAATTTCTCCGCCGACCCTCACTGCTCCGGTTGTCGTCGCTTTCAGATTTTCGTGGTATCATTCTCACCGGCGTCCATGGGGTATATCTTTGCCCATGGGGTGCCCCAATTGTGGTACGGTCCGTCCGTGGGCTCGTTCTAAGGTGGACCCTTCCCCCTCCCATCCGAAGAGGCGAGTATCCAAGTGCCGAATGGAGACCTGTGGGTATCAAGTCCACTCAGCGCCTTTATTTGCCGAGTATCAAATACTGCATGGTGATACGACTTCGGGTTGGTTGAAGTACACTATTTGCGCTCCTGAGCAACTTTGACTGTTACCATGTATATTAGACTAGTCATCGATCATCTGTCATCTATTGCGGAGTGTGTCTATTGCTCAGTGATTTTCTCGTCGCACAAGATTGACAGCGCAATCCTTATTCTAAGGCTTGAACTCCGTGAGATGATTTCTGTTTTTCTTTTTTTTCGATTTGCACGTTTGCGCCACCCAGACAAACACTTCGAAAGTTTCGCCATAGTGGTACATACCAGACCACTATCGCAAAGCACTAAAAAAAATTCTGGGCACACTACACCCTTGTGAGAACCGACTCAATTATGTTTTCCAGCTCACGAGAAAAATCAGGCTAGCAGTTAACAGATCGCTCTGTCTCGGAAGGCCATGGCATCTGCGAAACATCGATGTAAATGCCAGGTGTACGACTGTGTCAGCAGATCAGATCCAGACCCTTGGACACAGCTTCCAATCCCTGGCCGCCTATTACCGCCGTCTACAGTCTACCAGCATCGTCGTGACGATAAGATCTGGTGTGCAGCCAAACTTGAACGCATGGAGCTCGACCTGCTCGTAGCCACTGCTGTACCGGAGACCCGTGAAGATGTCATATCGTCCAAGGCACATCAGAGTGAGTTGGGAAACGAACCTGCTTTCATTCCTAATAATTTACCGCTTGAAGCCCCCGACAAAGGTATTTGTATTTTTTGTCCAGATATTAAGGCCGTCTTACATCGAAAGCAGGGTCTGATTCGACCGCTTCTCTTCAATTAATACAGCGCTATCGCGACATGTTCCAGTCTACAGTATCGTCCTTTACTCCACCTCGCCTCAGATTCATGTCAGATCATCCGACTGCGACTGCTGTGGATACCCCCCCTCCCATCGATCTCAATGATCAAGGTTCACGGTTGTTCATCATCCATCAGCAATATGTCGGGAAGTTGTTTGAACTTGTTGACGCTGTCTGTAGCGATGATGACGATGTCATACCGACCCGGAAGCAGCTTATCCTCGACATCCAAGAACACCAAGGTTACCTTGAACGCATCTGTAACTATCAATGGCGTCGACAAGAGGTAGAAATCACAACCAAGGACGTGCCTAGTATTGGGTCCTCTGTCCCAATGGTTGTGAAGACGGGTAGGTGCGCTGACAATGGGTGTAGAGCATACTAACGCTCAGATTGGATCGCTTCTGTGGTAGCCTGGATACCATTGGAAGTACCGCCCTGCCTCTTCTATTGGGCGTCCTTGGAGCCAGTATTTTGCATGTACTAACCGGACTTTCAAGGCACCATACGAATTTCCTCCTGCTGGTTTTACAGTCCGTTGTCGTGACTGCAGTCCGGAAAGTCGCTGATAGTCTCCCAAAGTTTAGCGGTCATCATGAGACTAAGGACAACATTCATTCACTCACCTCAGGCTGGCCAAAGGACATACGCAGCGCTCTCAACCTCCTCGATGTCGACCCAGAGCTTCGCCAATATATTTGCTGTCCAACTTGTTTTTCGTTGTATGGTCCGTTTCCTGAACACCAGACAGATAACTATCAGAACATCTCCACACATTGCGCTCATCGTGCGACACCGTCGAGCGAGCCTTGCAGCGCGCCGCTATTCGGGAAACGTGGATCTCCTAACCGCCGTTTCTGGTATCAACCACTCGATTGGTGGATCGGACGCTTCCTTTCACGGGCCGGAGTCATGGCGTCTCTACGTACAACAACTGGTCCAGATTGCGTTCGCATGTTTGATATATGGGATGGATCTGCCCTCAGACAGTTCCGAGGCCCTGATGGCAAATTGTACTTTGGATCGGAAAATCCACGCTCGGAAGTCCGTTTAGCCTTCAGTCTATTCGTCGACTGGTTCAACCCCTTTGGTAACAAACAAGGTGGGAAGCACGTGTCATTTGGGGCCATTTACATGGTCTGTCTCAATCTACCGATCCACCTTCGTTATCAACTGGAAAACGTTTATATCGCTGGCATAATTCCCGGGCCTCAGGAGCCTTCTTCATACCGCCTCAATCACGTACTGCACCCGCTAGCCGACAACTTGATTCGTTGCTGGTCCCCAGGATTGTGCCTTACACGCACTGCTAATCATACGTTTGGCTGTCTAGTGCGCTGTGCAGTGATACCACTCGTCTGCGACTTGTTGGCCACACGAAAAACTGCTGGGTTTGCAGGCCTAGGGCCTACGAAAGGGAAGTTCTGCTCGTTTTGCCAGCAAAGTGCCTTGGATGTTGGTGACACGGATATATCAATCTGGCGACGACGGACATGGCAAGAGCATTTCGCAATAGCGAAGATGTGGAGGGATGCACAAACAGACGGAATGCGACAGCGAATTTACGATGCATTTGGGGTTAGGTGGTCCGAACTACTGCGCCTACCCTACTGGGATCCTACCCGCTTCGTGGTCGTGGAAGCCATGCACAACTTTTTCCTCGGAGACCTTCAACATCACTGTCGAAAAGTACTCGGTATGAGTGCTGATGCAAAGTCCGCTGCTGAAACCCATACCCGGCTGCACACTCCTGAGGAACAACAACGGGAACTCAATGCTGGGATTGAAGCCATCCAGAGGCGCTCGTTGTCAGCTCTGACCAAGTTGAGAAGGGGCTATATCGTCGCTCTCGCTGAGGCAAACAATGTTCTGCCAGAGGTCAGTATCAGCAGTGACCCATTGGTTCGACTGTATAAAGCCGACCAGACGATTGGAAAGACGGCATACGCACAAGCACTTATTGACTGGGTGAGCCTACTATTTTCTTCCGAAACCGTCTCCTTACCTTCTTTCTAGCATAGACTGAGTGGGGATCCCGAAATACGCTGCCCCCGCATCTTTCCCCGCCCCGTAGCGGACCTATCCACAGCGTGGTCAAGTGCCCCATCGACAATTATCCTCGACCAGTCGGTATTATCAGAAGTATGGAAAGACATGGCTAGGACTACATTACCATCATGGGTCGCCCGTGCGCCTCGCAACCTTGGCAGCCCCAGTCACGGCAAACTCAAAGCTGACCAATGGCGGACGGCATGTTTAATCAACCTAGTCATTACGCTGTGCAGGTTATGGGGTGGCAACGGCGCAAGTGAAAGAGATACGGCGCTGTTGCGCAATTACATATCACTTGTGATAGCAGTCCGCTGGGCAACCACTCGCTCCACTTCCGACCAACACGCCGAAATTGTCGAAAAACATCTAGTATACTATACTCGCAGCACTTTACAAATCTTCGGACCACGAGCGCTCGTCTATAACAACCATGCGTCTCTCCACGTGCCTGAGTGCCTACGAGCATTCGGGCCTACCCATGGGTGGTGGGCGTTTCCCTTTGAAAGATACAACGGGATTCTGCAGCGCTTCAAGACAAATACCAGGATTGGTAAGCTTGATGACCTGTGGTTGGGTCGGTACTCACGAGTAATAGGAGAGATGGAACATACCATGTTGAAGGCGTTCTGCCGGGGAAGTAACTTGAGGGCCTTACTTGGCAAGGACTCGTCAGGTCCCTTGCTGAATTTTCGCGAAATTTTCTCGCAATTCTTCAGTGTACCCATACCATCCCTCGACATAACTCACGGCGACGACGCACCTGACATTACAGAGAGTGCCGACAGGCTGCCGATGCTCTCTGACGAAATGTACGAGTGCCTTCTCAATTGTCTCAATGACGGCGCTACTCCTGGACACCGTTACGTGTCCTATCGCGAAGACCCCCGGCCGAACACCTGGGTCGTCCAGCCCTACGTACAGGAAAGGGCCTTAGTGAAGAGTCGAGGGGTAACTTTCACATGCTCTACAAAGCATCTCGGGAACAGTCGTATTTTGTTCAGCCTTGCCGGTGAATCATTCCAGCGTGCTGGAGAAATTCGGCGCATCTTCATACATCAAAGGCACGGACCATCCAGCGAAGTCGTCACTGAATTCTTTTATGTTGTGCAACAATTTCGAGAACTCCCGCATGAGCTAGTTGCACACGACCCATACCATCAATTCCCACTTGCCCTCGTGCGTCTCTGTCTTAACGAATTCATGGCTGAAGAACGGGTTATACAGTCTCACCATGTCATCAGTCACTTCGCTGGGTGCCCATACGAGAGTCAAGAATTTCCTGGGAAGTTTCTTGTGGTGCTATCACTAAGCAAGGTCGGGTTCCATCTGACTGAAGTGACATATGGCTTACGCTATGCCTTATATTCAGGACTGAGTTGGTGTGTAACCCGGTGTTTGAAGTGATGCGGAGTCCCAGGGATATGTCGACATAGCCCTTCAATTATTATGCATATGTTGGAATATACTGGAATTGGTATCCTTGTTTACGGAAGAGTGCAATCGTATACGCTGCTTAAGGCCTGCTACTCCTAAAGACCTTGAATCGAAATATGACGCCGTGCTTCAGCTGTGTCAAACTGATTTCCCATTCGGGCAGCTTTCTCAGGGTCTGTGACGCCATCGTCGAGCGGACTATGTCTTTGGTGTGGCACTCCTTTGTGACCATGATGCTGGACAAGCAACGAATATATGACGCTTCACTACGCTTTCATTCCGTTCCATTTCCCTCTTACCGTGGACTTCCTGAATGAAGGCGCCAACATCTGAGAGTTCCATCAAGCTTTGTCGACGAAATGCTGCACCATACCGACCATGTAGACGGGTAGAAACTGACGTACGTTTTGTATCCGATTCATCCATTCATCTGTTATTCACCGCTGCAGGCAATCCCAATACACCAACAATCGTTCCCGCTCCACCGGCGGGTGAGAGTCAAGCCTATCACCACCGTTGAATTGTTGGACACGGATGTATGTTCTTACCGCTCGGTCACCATAACTGACCGCATATTTTTTCTACAGACCATTCCTATCCATCGGCAGCGATTTCCTTTGACCATTCCACTCTCCCCTCAAAGCAAAGTGGACACAAATACACCCACTGACAGTGGACGCATTGTTCGGGAGGATGGTGGGGCCGAAAGGTGTGTCTTATTATATGGAACCGGAGTAGTAGCTCTATTCATCAGTAGCTATGCAACAGTTACAAGGCCTGTTCATCAGGAACACAAAATCCGTAACCTCGACGCCACAATGGGACGATATATAACGAGCCATCGTCTCCCTTTGGAGAGCCCCCCCTCTGGTCTCTATGCAGCGGATGGAGATCTTTACATCCACCACTACGGCAATAAGAAAGCTCAAGTATGGTTAAGAGAAGGGGATCAGTGGACGGGAAATATATCAGATGGCCATCATCACCCGCTGTTACGAGACTATCGTCTCTTCGTTGCCGACGGTATAGAACCTACTTGGGTAACGAAGAAAACGCGGTCGACTTACAAGGGGAGGATTCGTGGCAACCGGAAGAAGGTAAATTGAATAGGATTAGGATTTACTCAAAGTCACGCCGGGAGGATGCGTGGCAACCGGGAGAAGGTAAATTGAATAGGATTAGGATGTACATTGTACACGCACTCTGGCCGCTGTAATGTAGTGTACACGACATGATCGGTGTATGGGTGGGCAGCGACCAGCGATGGAGCTGCAGCGGCACCAGATCAACCACCAGCGGTGCGCTGCAAAAATGGCATGGAGAATGGACATTACGATACTTGCACAACGAGAAACAATGGCGACATACACCGGGACAGGGCAACAATGCCCAAACTTTGAGTTCTTCAATCATCGTCGGCCCTAGTGCAGTAGAAAATGACTTGTCATTATCCGTGTGGGATGGGGGGCTCAAGGTATTGTCTAGATATCACATATGAGACTGAAAGGCTGCAACAAAAATCTCACAATGAACTTCACAACGGGTTCTAGGAGTAGGACTCTTTTATCACAGCAGTTGGTTCAAATGCGACGTAGCCATAAGGTTACCCATGATGAGTGGCTAAATTCGAAGTACAAAGGATTTCAAGGAGGTCATTTTTTGTGGTTAGAACGTCGAGTTGTATGTCTGATGCGCAGTGCTACGGCACAGCCCCACAAATTCAAACAAATGTCACGGGTTAGAACACTGGTTTCGTGGCTCAATCTTCAAATTCTTATCTTCCATCGGAACCCATTTACGCCTCTTCGAACTCGTCACTCACTCATTAAATAGACGGCTAGAAAGTTACAATCTATGGACAAATTCCTGTATGCTACAAGCTGTTCATTGAGCGATCTTCGAATTTTTCGTCGACAGTGAATTTGAAGCTCAGATTGGTCGTCAGGTCGTCGGGCCTTTGCCTGCGGTGCCATCCCCCCTTGGAGAATCTCCAATGGAACTGGTACAGCATTGTGCTGGAAATTGGCATGGTGGGAGTGATGAGGTCATTGCCAGCATCTGAGTGCAGCAAAGAAGTAGATGTTGAAGGTGTGGCATTGCAGACAGGAAAGCATTGCTTGAATGAGACAGATCCTCATTGTCACCCAGTACAGTGCCCAAGCTGCATTGTTTATACTTCATTGGAAGCATCCACTCACCACCCTGTGACCTGGGTGAAGTGGTTTCCTACGGACACTACAGATGATTGCTTTAGGCTGGAAGAAATAGACCAAACCCCTTTCATAGACCAAGGACTTTGGATTCATCAGCCTTGCTTGCCACTCCCACCAATTGGCCAACAAGGAGCCATTCAGCTTCACTATTTTTGATCCTTCCACTCTCCTGACCAAGGGGGTAGGTCAATTTAGCTTGGGAGTGCCCACATTTACCCTGGAGAAAACCCAGTTGTCATCAGGGAAGGTCATTTTCACTCGGGTTTAGCCCTAAAAATGGGTCAATTTATGCTGGAGAATCCCCAATGCCACCCTAGATAGGTCCAATGAGCATGCAGAATGCCCAGGATTGGGCTGAGAAGTGGGGTAATTTAGCCTGGAGAAGATCCAGCTGCCACCTGTTCCAGGTCAATTTGGCATGGAGAATGTCCAGGGTGGGGCTGAGAAGTGGGTCAATTCAGGCTGGAGAAGACCCAGCTACGACTTGTTCCAGGTCAATTTAGCATGGAGAATGCCCAATTTAGCTCAGCAAGGGGGTCTATTTACCTTGGGAAAAGCCCAGAATATGCAGGTTATTTGTTGGGGAAAATCCTGTCTGGACCCCAGCCACCCCAGTATATTGACACCAAAAGTGTATTTACTGGGGGGAAATGTATTTCTCCAACATTCTCCAACACCTGTCAAATGGCAGGCCTGGAGATTCCCCAGCCATGATGTGGAGAATCTCCAGAGGTTGGGGATTCCCAACCAGTTGATACCTATTAGGTCATAACATCTATATAGGGGGTTGACTGAAGTGACATAGAGACAATAGACCTGTAGACATTCCCAGGGGCTCTAAAGCCTATCAGATCTGAGCGTCTGATCATCTCTGTGAGTGGCTCAATTGCGATGTTAAAAAGGAGGCATGATAAGGGGTCACCCTGTCACACACCCCTCATAACCTGAAAACTGGAGCTACTCTCACCATTGATTATCACAGTAGTAGTAGCAGATTGATAAAGAGATTTAACAGTGTTAATAAAGGAGGGTGGGAGTCCATACTTATCCAGTACTTTCCACAGGTAGTCGTCCATTATTTTGTCATATGCCTTTTCCTGGTCCAGAGCCAAGATCACTCCGTTGGTTTCTGTGGCTTCTGCATAGTGGAGGATCATCTGAGTAAGCCGAATTTGGTCAGTAATACTGCGACCTGGGATGAAGCCAGCTTGATTTTCATGTATAATTTGGGGCACCAAGGTAGCTAAATGTATTGCCAGTATTTTAGTGAACAGTTTCAGTGTCTTCCCCGACGTCGCCACTCATTTGAATTTTGTCCGACTCATTTAGCTCTTTGTTATTAAGGGCGGCTCGTAGTTCATTTCGGAGGTCCGAGATCTTTTTAGATATTGTTGGTGTGAGTGTTCGTGCACGGTTTCATAGTATCCTAATAGCATTTTCTTTGAATGACTTAAAAATGGTTTGTGGGTTCTTAGATGTCGAATGGACGTTGTGGGAACATTCTTCCAGCTCGTGAGTAAGCCTTAGTGCCTCTTCTCTAATCTGTTCACGTGTCTTTCAGCAGAGTGGGATTGAGGGTCCAGCGTCCTTTACCAATGAAGGGCATGGTGCACTTAGAAATGTTAACAGAGACTAATTGGTGGTCCGTGTGGATTGCTGGTGGGCTAATCTCCCATTCTTTGCAGAAGGGGAACATGTCTTCGAGGACATATATATGGTCAATTCTGGATGCTCGCCCCCCCTGCCTAGTTGATTGAGCAAAAGTGAAGGCTAAATCCATTGGGTTTGTTTTTCACCAGCCATCCTGGAGGTTGAGATGGGTTCTTAGGGATCTTAGGGCATTGACCCCATTAGCATTATCTGTATGGGCAGGTAATCTATCTATTGAGTCTTTGATTATGTTGAAGTCCCCTAGCAGTACATCTGGTTGTGGTAGGTACATAATTTTATCATGTATTTCATCCCAGAAATTTTGGTTCTGGGATGGGTCATTAGGGCCATATACATTTAGGACATTCAAACGTTCCTGTTGATACCATGGCATCGAAATGAGGATCGCTCTTCCAGGGATTATTTCGTGTGTATTGACATCCAATGTCTTGACTAGGCATTTGTTAAGTACTATTGCCACTCCTTTTGCGGATGTATGGCTAGGGTCAATACATGCAATGATGTGTAACGTATCAGAAAAAAGGTTGTTTAGTTCATCAGCTTGAGCAGGGCTGACGTGGGTCTCTTGTAGTGCTAGGATGGCTATTCGGTCATCTCTCATTTGCTGGTTGATATGAAGCCATTTGTCATTTCCATTATGGAAATGGCCTCTCATGTTGAGTGAGGCAATTTTAATGCAGGAACGGATACGCTTACCAGAGTGTCTGGGTAGTGTGTGAGATGGGGGAGTGGTGTGTACACAGATCCGTGCACTTTGGGTGTGTGGCGGGGAGTGCCTATGATGGCCTGAAGGCCTGGTAGCGTGCGACGTAGTCGTTGAGTTTTGAGGGGTGTGATGTCTTCCCAGAGTGGGCCCATCGTGTTGGATGTGACTCGTTGAGTCCTGGAGTGCTGTGTTGCACTGACTTGGGTTGGGGGAGTGGTATGAATGTGGCCACTTACCGAGGAACTGCCACCATCCCCATTTCCTTCATCGAGGGTGGGCTTGGCAGGGGAGGTCGCTACACCCTCTCCAGACCTGGGGCCAGGGGGGAAACCGTCTGTGAGAGAAGTTCCAGGTGTCGTCCTTGTGTGATTTCTAGTGGTTGTGGTCAGTATTTACCTTACCTGAAGAGTGACTAGCCCTTCAAGAAGGGCTGGATAAACGTCCAGCTGTGGCCATCCTTGTGCTTCAGCAGATCAGCCCTCAATGAGGATGGGAGTTGAGCTTGGGCACTATAGGTTAGTACGGAAACCTTAGTAATGCTACTTTCATCCAGGGCTTTCCTGTCCTCAAACCAGAGGTCCGAGTCAGTAGATTTAGGCCCTTGTCGATGTTAGTTGGTAAGCAGTGTGACCCAGGGGAGGTCCCTGGGGCTCCTTGTCCCTCAACGACAAAGGAGTGGCACTTGCATCTTCCATTTGGGATGGTCCTTGTGGCCTTAGTATTTCTTATCATAGGAGCGTCGTACACACGGTGTAGTAGATCGCTATCACTTCAGGTAAGTTATTACATTAGTTTCTTCCTCCCCTCGCTGATCTCCCCCTTGGAGTGCCCCTCCCCCCCCCTGGGGGTATAGTTCCTGCCTCTGGACACCTTCACTGTGGCTTGAGTTGGGAGGGTGTCAATTAATTGGGGTTTGGGGCCAAGCCAACCCGGGATGGTGGGGAAGGGGCAGAGCCCCGTGGGATGATCGAGTGACTTACATCCAAGACATTTAAACTGCTTCTCGCCAATACGAGCTACCCCCATTCCATAGTCCTCCGAACTGAAACGTGCTGTACGGATAAGGCACTGCCAGGTAAAGTATTTGTCGAAGGTGAGGAAGGAAGGGGGACGTGAACAGTATACATTCCAAAGGGTTTGTTTGCGTGTTGCAGAGATGGCAATGCATAGGCTGGTGACGTAAATTGAGTTGAGGAAGGTGGCCAGGACATCGGGGTTGGGGTCCTCCCCACGGAAGTACTCGGTGAAGAGGTCATATGACCTGAGAGCTTTGATCACGACACCTGCTACTATAGCGTTACTTGCAGGTGAATCCGGTAGGGTAAAGTTTTCTACAGTGCAGAGGTAGGTTGGAACTGGTTGGGTAAAAGGTAGGGTGAAGGCGGTGCACTCAGGGGTAGAGATGACCTTTAGCCCTACTAAGAAATCGGTGGCATCCTTGGACAGTCCGGAGACCAGGAAGTGCCAAGGAGGGGGATGTCGTTCCATGGTGAAGGAGTCGTCGACCTGTGGAGTGCTTATCACGAGAGATGCCGAGGCCTCCTGGCCAACCACCCATTGGATTAGGTTCCTGAGCTTCGTATACGTGGCTTCAGCGTCCGGTTCAAATTTGGCTCTCCAGGGTCGTATCCATGCTTTGGGGCCAGGCTTGCTTAGCCAGGCAGAGCTAAGTAGCTTGTCGAGGCCCCTCGTGATGGAGTCTCCTAGTTGGGGTTCTGGGAATCCACATGGGGGTCGGGGAGTGATTTCTAGGGTGTCTGGGTATCGTGAGATATGGGGAGAGTGTAACATAGAGCACCTTACTATTCGTAATGGGGGCTGTGGCAGGTGTAACCGGCACATGACTATCCCCAGAGGAGGCCACTGGCATGGGAGTCGACGGCTGAGGCAGAGGTGGGGGGAGTGCTGTTGGTTGCGGCGGGATAGTGCCTGGAGGTGGCAATCCTGATGGCTCAGGAGGCGCTGGGACACCATGGGCTGGAGGAGGGGGAGGCATGAGGACTGGGGGGGCCATTTGAGTCTGCGAGCGCTTGGAGGGGCGCGTATTGGAGAGGGGAGGTGAAGCACGAGGTCGTTTGCTTTCCCTGCTATCCGTTACGATGTATTCCTCGGACATAGGTGGTCGCGAGACAACTTCATTGATCTTTTATACTTCAGGTTGAGTGGCAGCATTGCATTGTCTTTTTCACGGACTCGCCTTTGTGCTGTGGCTGGTGACCTGTGATGAGCTGTTGTCAGGGTCGTTTGACATCCTTTGTGGTGAGTGAAGCGAGGGAGACGTAGCTTCATTGCAGGCATGGCTGGCAGAGTAGCCTGTGCTGGAGGAGTGTCCCCATGTTGTGTAGCTCGACAGCTCGATGCGAAGGGAGGTGGGGAGGTGGCCATGCGATGACGCTATTAAGTGGCCTTCCTGACGAGTTTACATAGTACGGTGCCACTCCATTCTGCAGGGTGCCTATTCTAAGGTGATGACAGATTTTGGTACATTGGTAGAGTACCGTATCATACATTCCATATCTCGCAGGGGGTACCTTGGCACAGGGATATCCTGCACTCTAGCATGAGTACACTTCCTGTCGAGGGTGACTAGATGCGTTGAGGGCACTGGTATTGTGATGCCACTCGACTCGAACATGGTGGTACGAGGTCAAGGTCCCCCCTGGCAGTAGTTATCATGTCAAGGGACAATATGATTATTGGTGATTATTGGTACTGGACTGACACACTAACAACTATGTCTTGGTACCTACTTTTTTCATATTTATTCATACTACATACTGGATTTTTCCATGTTTATTCGTACTGGCAGGAAAAGAAGCCAAACCAGTCAAATTAGACTGACACACTTGTCACAACAGTAAGTCTAATAAAAGCTATTAAGTGGGAACCTCAGGTGGACGAGTGTGTTCATCAGGAAAGTTACAAGGTATCTACGTCACCTGGGGCAGGCTGTGGCAGACACCAGAGACAGCTCAGATTGCGTAGATGTCTGCTTTGACAGTTTCAAATTTCACACACCGGTCTGACATGTCTGACTAATCTGGCATCACTCTCATCACAACTGCGTGATTCGGCAAGAATACCTCAGACCATCAGACCATCAGATGCCTATACCTCACGAATGTGTAGATGCGAAATATGCAAAATAAAGGGGAGTAAGCAAAAACGGGCTGTGACGGTTGCCGCCCACGTGAAAATCAGCAGAGAATGGATTGAGTAAGCCGAGTACATCATTGTTTCGCTCACAAATCATGGAATGCCTTCCATCGAGGTCATCCAATGCTACCTATGAATCATGAGTGCCATTGTCCATTGCTGTAAATACAGTACGGCATTAAAACGATAGCTGTAGTCGAGGCTCGAGTGGAAACATGTATGATTAAATGAATGTAATGGCAAGAGTCCGGCACAATATCAAGGGGATAGAGGAAAAAAGGTGTAGACTCAGGGTATCAAAACTTGCACAGCAGGAAACATACACATGAACGGCTAGTAATCCTTGTCATTCTCCACACTGTTCGTCCCCAATGGACCAGTCAGAAACTTTTCCCCATAATACAGACCTGATGACTGTGTGAGCGCGTCTGTATCGGCATGTGCACACCCATTGCGTGGGCCACGCGACTGGAGGGAAAGGTGTTGACTGGCCTGGTGAACTGCCGGTAGCAAAGGCAGGGAAGTTGTTCCGGGTTGGAGCGAACCTGAGGAGGCAGCGGGTAGCAATGGAGGGAGGCGAGACGCTTTCCTGGAAGAAGTGTCGACAGGTGGTGCCGGGTTATCCATGTTGCTAACAGGTTGAGATTCGGAGTCATCTGTTGTAGCAAAAGTACAGTAGGAGTGTGGACTGCAGCAGTAGATAGAACGTCATCGTTCATGGCCCATTGATCCCACGGCCTTGGCTGCGAGTATGCTATAGGCTGGGATTCAGCAGACAGCACGTCATCGTTCCCTGCCCATTGATCCCAAGGCCTTGGCTGTGACTGTGCCATAGGCTCGGATTCCGCATCGCCACTGCTGATGGAGGTGTCCTCATCCGAGTCACAGTCCACAATACACGCACGTGCATCCTCTTTAACGTCACCAGCCTTGAATCTTCAGCCATACTTGATGTATTCTAGGGCACCACTTTCGACCTCTTCCCATGACCGATTCGACAGTCCCTCGATCGAGCGTGCATATGATGCACTACTGAGGCCCCACTTGCCATGTAAGTCTCCAGAGAAATTGCCAGCAGCCGCTTTGCTTTGCTCAGTACAACGGCCAGACTCAGTATACATCGAAATAGCACGCTCAACCTATTCAAATGATTTCTCACAATGTGCCATAACATAGACAAGTGGGACTTACTCCAACTGTGGACAATGTAAGGGCTCCATATGGATAACTATCGACTTGAGGACATCGAACGGCGCTGATGGTCTTCGTATAATGAGATGCTAAGGTCTGAAGGATGAGAGGTGCATGGAAAGCGCCAACGCCTTTCTATGTAAAAGTTATACATCTGCAAAAACGTGGAGAATTAAAGATACGCACATTGTTAGACTTCAGGTACTTGAAAATGAAAGGAAACCCGAGAGTGGCATCGACTGCCCACTCAGCCCATGCTGCGCAACTTTCACTGTCTGAAAACTCATCGGAGTCAAACCATGCTGCCACAACTTTGTCCGCTGTCTCAGCAAATTTGCTTCGCCAGTCGTAAATGTGCTGACGGGCCTAGACATTGCCTCGAGTTAGTTAAGATAGAAAAGCAGAAGTCATGATGCGACACTCACCACAAAAAAGTGGATGTTCCCGCTCCATACACCCGTTCATCATATGGTACCTGAGGGAACACAACCGGCCACAAGGCTGAGAAGGTCTCCTGGAGCAGGATAAGCCACGGGTTTGGAACTGTGCCACAATACGCTAGTAGAGTAGGAATAAAGACGTCCTGGAACCGGGGGGAAATCTCGAGGGGTAGCGTTGCATTAGACTTGCCAATTGCACGGTGTAGGCACGGCGAAGCCCCCACTACGAGAAATGAAGTATTTCGAGGGTTCGAGGGTGCATGGAGTTTCGAGCAAGTAGATGAAGGTTCGAAGAGGTGTAGGGAAGGCTCGGGAGGGGTTCGACGGGTCATAGGATGGTGTTCGAGAGCAGAGGTGGGAGGTTTAGAGGGTTCGAGGGGAGTCTCGAGGAGACGAGGAGTCGAGAGGGACTTAGATGCGAGAGGGGAAGTGGCGGGAGATGCCGGGCGCTGACTAAGCCCGCGCTGTGCATAAGACGCATGTAGAACACGATGGAAAATCAATTCATCCACCATCGTTGAGCTATTCAGTAGGCTGGATTCGAAGTCTCGAAGTGCTCTATTCTCTACTCTAGCTACTGTTGAGACTCGAGAGGTATACTTTTAATCTTCTGTGCTAGGTTTCGAGGAGCCCCTTTGGGACGAAACTACATACTCGCATATTCCTTGTCTGTGCCCTAGATTCGGGGCTACCCTACTTTCAGGCTCTTCATCTGGAGCCCACTGCGAGGGGCTTCTTTTGGAAATCTGGCACACAGGTATCCTCTTCGTCGTACTGCAGCTCGTGCCACCGAAGAAGAAAGGCAAAGGAGATTGACAGAGCACCACGAGGCAGGACCAGCGACTGCCACGAGACACGCAGAACCACCATCCCCAGCAAGCGACGCACTTCCATTTCCACCTACAGCTTCGCCAACACAAGTTCCACTACCGCCTTCAGTCGCTTCAGCGTCGCCACGCGTCAGTACTCGTATCGCATCCCTTGCAGTTCCACCGGCTACTCCGAACCTTTCCGAGTCACAGTTCTCCGCTTACAGATCACCTTCCCCTTTGATACTGTCTTCACCCGAGGAAGAAATCAACTCGGCCGAAGAAGCGGACCGGATCTTATGAAACTCGTTATCTCCACTTTCTTCCTTATCCGAAACGACCACGCTAGGGTCTGCACCCCCACACTTGCGAACACCAACTCCGTTACATCTACGTAGTACACGAGACACTATGGCTAACTCTCGAGGCTACTTGCCTCCGCGATATCCAGAGAGTGGGCTTGCTTCTCCTAGACTGGCCGAGCAAAGGGAGTCGCCATTGAGAAGATACTCACCTGTCCAACCAGCAGTGAGAGCCTTGTGGGCTGAGCTCGAGGAGGAAGAGGAAAGAGAAGAGGTCGTCGAGAGGGCATCATCGAGGCGCGAAAGGAGATTGCTGCTCCTTGCGGGTCATCAAGTACGAGACCAGCCGTCACCCCGAAGGGAGGAACCTCTGTATCCATTCCCAGTGCATCGAGCGGAATTCAAGGCAAGGGCAGCCGTACCAGATGTGGGAAGGAGGCTGGCCCTCCAGTTGGAAGATCGTGGATGCCCGCAAGCTCGCGCGGGAATTGTAGTTCGAGAATACCCTGTCGAGCGACCTCGGTCTCCTCCTAGAAGGCGCTCGCAGGAAGGACAGTTGCCACAGCGTGAACCCACACCTCCTCGGTATCCAAGAACCATCCCTCTAGATAACCCCAAATACGAAAGACCACCCCCACGTTACCACCCTCGTGCGAGACCTTTGTCTCATGATAGGCCTACGTACGGGAGGGGCGGCGAACGTGATGAATATCTTGATCTACGAAGGCTGAGGGGCGAGGAGGAACGACCACGAGTAGTGAGGAGAGAAGAAGCATACCCCGAGCTGATTCATCGCCAGAGATTGGAGCCTATCGAGACGATCAGAAGGGGCCTCGAGGCCCTGGGTAGGCCGCAGAGAGAGGCTGAGCCGCCAAGAGCACGCCACATCGAGAGGGCACTTGGGAGAAGAGAATCGGAGGCTAATGCGGTACTGGAGATGTTAGGCAGAGGGGCCATGAACTCGAGAGCACCCGAACCTCTGGAAGGGATGCCTCTTCGAGGGTCGACGAAAGCGCCGAAGTTCTCTGGCAAAGCGCAGGACCTCGTGGATTATTTGCACATAATACAGTTCTTATGCCAAGGAGCAGGATGCAGGAGAGAGCGGGAGTGGGTTAAATGGGCGTGCTGGTACCTCGACAGGGAGACAGCGACTCTTTGGAAGGCTATCGCAGACGAAGAAGCAAATGACTGGAACGCCTTCGTCACGAGCCTCGTCGCAATCTACCCGGGAGCGTCGAGATTGGAGAGGACCTTCGTGAAACAGGACCTGCGCGACTTAGTAGAGGCGCAGGTGAGAAAGGACATCGAGACCGAAGAAGATCTCGGCAAGTACTATCGCAAATACACCGAGATCGCACGCTACCTCGTCGAGAGGAGGAAGATTACCTCGGACGACTTCGACAGTCACTTCCTCGAAGGTCTCGACCCTGAGCTTATGCAAGAGGTTCTGTCGAACCTGAAGTGCCGCTACGGAATTCGCCGTCTTGACGACCCGTGGCCTCTGGACTGCATCATGGAGGAGTTGAAGTTTCTGCTGGAAGATAGGTTTAAGACGACGAGGACTAAGGCTGCGAAGAGGGGAGTTGTACGGCTTTTGGCAGGTGAAGAAGCCGCTCGAGTCGCACAGGAGTTGGCGCAGAGGCAGCCACAAGTTCGAGCCGAAGCAGCCGCGCAGCAAGCCACTGTGGGGAACCCCGAAGCCGGTAACCAGTTCATGGGTCGAGCGAATCCGGCGGGGCGAATCTGCTTCTTCTGTTTCAATGCCAGGCACCAGGTGTCGTTCTGCCAGCAGCGGATGACCTATCTGAGAGAAGGGAAATGTCAGGTTGTTAATGGGCAGTTATGCTTCCTGGATGGCATGCCAATTCGTCGAACGAATGGGTCGCTGAAGGAGGAGATCGATCGTTGGTTGGCCGAGCATGGCCCTGCCGAAGGTAGAGCGGGAGGGGAAGCAGTGGCCCCACGACCCGAAGCAGGCGCCCAACGGGCTCACATTTTCATGGTCGAAGACCAAGAGCCGCACTTGGTGTCAGCGCAGATGGCGACCATGGCGAGGATCGAAGAGGTAGTATCGGGTGACGAGGGGGACGAGGAAACGCTCGAGTATGCCTTGGCCCTCAATGAGAAAGACAAGCCCCAGCGCAGGCAGAAGTTCGACGGCATCGTAATATCGAATGCGCCCCCGAAGGCTCAAGGCGCGAACCCAGCACCCTCGACGTCGAAGGAGGCACCCTCGAAGGGGAAAGAGAGGCAGGTGGCGAGGCCCACGAACGCGCCGAACGACTCTCGAGCAGGGTCAGGTACTTCGGGCTTCCACTACGGGTCCGCGGCGGACATCCCAGACATCGAAAAGAAGATCATCAATATGGCGCTCGATGTGGTGGTCCCAGTACCCTTTCGAGACCTCGTCGCCCTCAAGTCAGTTCAGAGAAGCTTCCAGGAATACACGGCAGTTAAGAGGGTGTCGGGTGAAGGGACTGCTGCTGGCACGCTAGCCGCTGTCAAGACCGAGGGTGACAAGGAAGAGGAAGAAAGGCTCGAGCCGGCGGTCGACGATGCACAAGTCGCGAGTGTTGAGTGCGAGGGTGACGAGCCCGAGATGCAGAGGCTGACTACGATGCCGCTAACCTTCGTACCCATCGAGGTCGCGGGGCAGGTCGTGCTCGAAGGTATCTTGGACAGTGGGTCGCAGATCGTCGCGCTGCGAAAGGAGATCGCCGAGGTGCTTCGCCTCCCTATCGAGAAGGATGGTAGTATCACGATGGAGACAGCGAATAAGGGGAGAGAAGCTACCGAGGGGGTCATCAGCGACTGCGAGATCGACTTCGGAGGGGTGACAGTGTGTGTGCTGGTTCAAGTCGTCAAGAACGCGGCTTTCAATATTCTTCTCGGACGACCCTTCTCGTGCGCTCTTCGAGCGAAGACCGAGGACTTCCCCAATGGCGACCAGAAGGTCGAAATTACAGATCCGCGCTCGGGGAAGCGTATTGTGGTAACCCCTCGTCAGCAAGGTCGATACATGAAGGCGCCGCACTTTCATGACCTGGTCGCACAAGCTGAGTATCATTGTCGTATGGGGCATCGACTGAAATCTGTGAAGGACGTGAGGAAAGAGATGGGTTTTTAGATGTCGTCAGGGAATCGAATCGCCACCGAGGAGAGGTAAGATTGGGACTGGCCGCCCCTGTAACGCTGGGTTATCTGGCTCAGCCTATAGCGGTGTACAGTGACGAATGGTCTGTATATGACGATAGCCGAAGTTCGATTACACACGATCGTGTACATATTCCGTCATCGAAGTCGAAGAACCTTTCGAGGAGGTTCGGATCAATGGAGCAGTTACCGAAAGGGGTTCGAGAAGGAGAAACAGGGGATCCGAAGGTGGAGGCCAGGTCACGAGGGCAGGTCGAGGACCACGAGGATGATCGGATCAGGATGGACCGTCGGAGAGTCGAGGAGAAGGAGTGGGGGGGCATGTGCACCCCATTCGTGATTCGAGAGGAGGACGCCGTGTCCTGGGGTTTATTTTTGAGTTCGTATGTGGTCCAATCGCTGACTGATACCTCGCAGGACGAATGCCCCATGATCCGAGCCTTCAAGTATAAGCTGGTAGCGAAGAAGGTTTGCCCCGTGGCGACCGATACCCCTGCAGAGTTTAGAGTGGAGAGGAGAATGGTGGGAGATCCGTTGGCCGACTTACCGAAGTTACCAGTCCATCCCCCCGAGTGGGAGCCGGGAACGAGGTTGACGAAGGAAAGGGGGGAGAAGTTCGACTGGGACCCAGGAGGATTTCTTTGGCCCGAGGAGCTGAAGCTCGTCAAGTGGCTCGTTCGAGCTCACGAGACAGCTTTCGCTTGGGACACGAGTGAGCAAGGGACGTTTAGAGAAGACATCTTCCCTCCCCTCAAGATCCCAACCATACCCCACAAGCTGTGGGTGTATAGAAATATTCCGATACCACCGGCAATCTACTCGGACGTTGTCGAGATCATTAAGGAGAAGATCGCGGCGGGAGTCTACGAACCTTCGACGTCTTCGTATAGATCGAGATGGTTCTGTGTGGTGAAGAAGGACGGGAAATCGCTACGTCTCGTTCACGACCTCCAACCGTTGAACGCGGTCTCGATTCAGGACTCGGCAGTTCCCCCGCACGTCGACAGTATCGCGGAAGCCTTCGCCGGCCACGCGGTATTTGGCATGTACGATCTGATGGTGGGGTACGACCATCGCGTCATCCACGAGGACTACCGAGACCTCACGACGTTCCAAATGCCAATCGGGACGTTCCGGCTGACGAAACTGCCCATGGGGTACACGAATGCGGTGCAAGTTTTCCATGGGGATGTCTCGTTTACCTTGCAGGACGAGACCCCTGAGGTCACCATGCCGTTCATTGATGACATACCTGTCAAGGGACCGAGGACGCGTTACCCGAAGGAGGATGGCACTTACGAGACCATCGAGGGCAATCCGGGGATTAGAAGATTCATCTGGGAGCATCTCGAGAATACCAATTGGGTGCTTCAGCACATCAAGTACGTCGGGGGCACTGTCTCCGCGAAGAAATTCGTGGTTGTGGCACCTTCGATCGTGGTGGTGGGGCACAAGGTGTCCTTTGAGGGGCGAATTCCAGATGAGTCAAAGGTTCAGAAAATTCGTGACTGGCCTTACTGCACCAACATTACAGAAGTTCGTGGGTTCCTCGGACTGTGCAGTTACTGTCGAATCTTCATCAAGGACTTCGCAAAGAGGGCGAGGCCTCTAATCGAGCTAACGAAGAAGGGGACGTTCTTCAGGTTCGACGAAGAACACGAGGAGGCTATGGACGATTTGAAGAATGCTCTCGTGCATTCGCCGGCTCTTCGGCCCATCGACTATAAGTTGGGTCGAAGGGTGATATTAGCGGTCGACACTTCTCATATCGCAGTTGGCTACTTACTGTTGCAGATTGGTGAAGATGGCAAGCGGTATCCTTCGAGGTATGGCTCGATCGCTCTCAACGAGCGAGAGAGTCGGTACAGCCAGGCGAAGCTCGAGCTCTTCGGGCTCTTTCGAGCCTTGCGAGACGTTCGGAGCCATATCTTCGGGGTCAAGGACCTGGCAGTCGAGGTCGATGCGAAGTACATCAAGGGGATGATCAACAATCCCGACCTTCAGCCGAATGCGTCGATCAACCGCTGGATCGCGGGTATTCTTCTCTTCGAATTCGAGCTGATTCACGTTCCTGCAGAACGGCACAAGGGCCCAGACGGGTTATCGAGGCGGCCTCGAGCCGACGAGGATCTGGATGAAGAGGACGACTACGAAGACTGGATCGACGAAGCAGGAGCCTTCGCAATCGAAGCGCTCAATCCGCAACGAGGGGGGAAGCCCGAGTCTTACTTCGAACGGTGGGGCTCGAGCCGACCAACCTACGGGGATGTGTTTGAGGAGAGGGGGGAGGAGAGTGAGAAGATGAGGGGGTTCGTGGCAGTCCAGGTGGAGTCTTCGGAAGATGAGGGGACAGATGCTGCGCCTGACGTCGAGATTCCTAGGTCACCACGGGAGAAGGAAAAGGACGAGAGGCTAGAGCTCGTGCGGCAACTGCTCGAGACCAGCGAGCGTCCCCCGGGGCTCACCGACCCGCAGTTCGAGTCTCTGATATGATACGCCACCAGGTTCTTTGTCAAGGATGGTGAACTCTGGCATCGAGATCCAAAGGGGAAACACCAACGAGTTCCGCCCTTCGAGAGGAGGTTAGAGCTGTTGAAGCAGGCGCACGACGGCCTGGGCCATAAAGGCGCGTTCTCCACTAAAATGAGGCTCTTGATCAGTTTCTGGTGGCTGTCTATTAGCGCAGACGTACACTGGTATGTTCGGACGTGCCACGAGTGTCAAATTCGAAGGATGGACAAGCTCCATATTCCCCCAGTCGTGGCCATGCCCGAGCCGCTGCTCTACAAGGCGTACATGGACTCGATGAACCTACCGAAGTCGAGCAGGTTCAAGTATATCGTCCAAGCTAGGTGTTCCCTTACTTCATACCCCGAGTGGCAGATGCTGCGATCCGAGACAGGTAAAGCCCTCAGGAAGTTTATCTTCGAGCAGATCTTGTGTCGATGGGGCGCAGTCAGCGAGATCGTGACCGACAATGGATCGGCTTTCGTGCAAGCCCTTGACTTCTTGGCGATGACCTACAAGATCAACCACATACGGATCTCGCCTTATAATTCGCAGGCGAACGGGATCGTGGAGAGGCGGCATCTTACCGTTCGAGAGGCGCTAGTCAAGACTTGCCAAGGGGACATGTCGAAGTGGTCGAACCATGCGGCCTACGTGTTCTGGGCCGAGAGGGTGACAATAGCGAAGTCCACGAAGCTATCTCCTTACCAGATGGTACATGGGGTAGAGCCGCGGCTTCCCTTCGATTTCGCTGAGGCAACCTTCCTCACGAACTGGGACGAGGATAAGTATTCGACCGAGTCATTGATCGCTCACCGTTGTAGGCAGCTCGAAAGAAGAAAGGAAGATCTGGAGAAGGTTCGAGACCAGGTGTATGCGGCTCGATGTCGATCTGCGAAGGAGTTCGAGGCTAGAGTGAAGCGCTCGATAAGGCAATACGAGTTCAAGCCTTGCGATCTTGTGCTGGTTCGGAACACGAGGATCGAGAAAGAGCTCAATCGGAAGACCAAGCCTCGATACTTAGGGCCGATGGTCGTGCTAAGGAAGACTCGAGGAGGAGCATACCTCCTCGCCGAGCTCGATGGCTCTATTTCTCGTCTTCGATACGCAGCCTTTCGCTTACTGCCTTACTTCTCTAGGTCACGAGTTGAGATATCGATCTTCGAACTCACAGGTCGAACCGAGGAAGAGCTGCTCGAGATCGAGCGCGAGTCAATAGACAATCTAGCGGGTCGAGAAGAGAATTACGTAGATGAGGATGAAGGGGACAAACCAGGTGAGGGTGTCTAGAGCTTCCTTCATATATAAATGCATGTCGTATCTTCGTTCGAAGACGGCACCGACCTTTGATGAGTTCAAAAAAAAAAAAAAAAAAAAATTCTGATTCATTGTTCACACTTCGTAACGTCGCGGGGAGACTGGATTTATTGCACTGACGAGATGCCTTGTAGATACATGATATGCGAAGCTGTTGAAGCTTCGCGCAGCGAGATATGAACGTAAAAAGGAAGATAGCAGCAGCAAAGATGTTTCTAGTCACGCTTTCGACGCTTACCCTTGGCCTTCGAGGACAGCCTGTGCTCCTCGAGAGTCTGATCGAAGGCCTCGACAGCAGCTACGACTGCGTCACGAATGGCGAAAGCGGTGGCGAGGGCCGAGTCATCGGGCGTGGACGACGCTCGAGAGGTCGAAGGATGAGGGGAGTCGTCTGGAATGGGGGAGCTAGAAGACGAAGGGGGAAGAAGACGGACCCTTTTCCTCGGCCAGGTTACACGCGATGGCCCGGGCTCGGACTTAATGGAAGCGTCGGTTGAAGGTTGACCCCCAACGAGCTTACGGCCGGTAATGAGCGCCTTAGCTCGGGCGCGGCCTTCGAAAGTGTCCTGCTGTAAGAAGGGAAGAGGGTAAGCATGCTGGGGGAGGCGAGAAAAGAGGACTCACGTAGTGCGAGCACACGGAATGCCTCGCTTTGCAGTGGGCGCATTTTATGCTGAGGGCCCCGCTACACACGGCCTTACCTTCGATGCAACCAGAGCATGGGACGGGTGGATAAACGGTAGACCCGCCTACCTCCGAGTCCCGGGGAACGTACTGAAGGCGGCAGTTGGGCGGGAACATGCGCCATTCCATCTCGGTATCGAGCCGAGAGCCAGCACGAGGATCGAGGAGCTGGGCGCAAGAGGTGAGAGGGGAGTCGTGGGGAATACTGGGGGTGGAAGCAGAAGGAGGGGGCGTGGTAGGAGCCGGGGGCTCGATCGGTTCAGCGTGCTCGGGCATGGGGCTTCAAGGGGGTTGAGCGCGAGCCAGGGAGGATGTAGGGGTGAGGGTTGAGGATAGAGATCGGTCTGATGGAGTAGGGGAAGGGGCCGGGACGCTGGAACTAGAGTCGGACTGGGACGGGTCGAGCGAAATCACGATGTTCGGGAGGTGAGTCGGGGCCCCTCCTTCGGACGAGGGAGCGGGAGCCTCGTCCATCGCAACGTCTATCGAGGCAAGAGGAACGGTTGCACCCTCGGACGCTGGGACAGGCGAGGTGGCAGCTGACTGGGGAACGATGTCGACGGTTGGACGCTCGGTGAGGGGAGGTGCGGCGTCCTCCATGGGCGCATCAGACGGGGTAACAGCGTGGGTGGTAGGAGCTTGAAGGGGTGGGGGAGTCGTCGAGCGAGCGGATGTGCTCGACGAACGGATGAAGGCCTGCAAGAAAAGAGAAAAAGGGCGTGGTTAGTAGATGGAAGGAAAGGAGAGGGGACGAAAAACGCACCTGGAGGGCGGCCAGCCCTTCCTCGCTGTCTGGGGCGACCCCCATCGAAGCTGACAGCTCTCTGAGGAGAGCACGGGTGCGGTCAGGGTCGGCTACGGGTGATGGCGGGTGCTGGGGCTGGGCGACGTCGTTGGGGGCGGCCATCGTGCACAGGAGAGAGTGGGAGAGAGAGGGAAGAATGGGGGGGGGGAACGAGTCGAGTGCAGTCTTGCGGGAACAGATGTGGCTGTGAAACAATCAACGATCACGCTATATCTGGAAGTGATTGCCCGCAAGTCCAAACGTACGAGAGGATGGCGCTCGATAACGATGATAGAAGTTCTATTTGACTCACGAAGACACTAGAAACATTTCTTTTCTTTCCCTCTTGCGTGTATCTAAGAGTCTGACTAGTTTTCATAGGTACCTGAGCCGTGTCAGCTAATTTAGACCAAATAGGCCCGGCAACTATCACTTAGCGATTTACAAGAATCACGGTAACTACCACTGTCCAAATAAGGAAATACCCCTAATGAAAATTGTCGCAGGCAGCCTCTGCTGTCGGAGTTTGAAAACTGCACATTACATAATGTGGCACAGCCACAGTGCGAACCAAAGTTTTAGCCCGGGTTGAGAGGACCACAGAAGTATGCTTACATCAGCGAGATCTTTATTTTTGGATGAGATATAAATGGAAAACTAAAATTTTCTCGAGTCTTTTTGGTTTAGTTACACAGCCACACAGACAGGGAGAGTGCACTGCCACACAGGGGAAGGTTGTGCACAGCCACATGGACAGGGTTGTGCACAGCCACACAGGGAAGGGGTTGCACAGCCACATGACAGGGGCAGTGCACAGCCACAATGAAAACCAAAGTTGTAGCCCGGGTTGCGAGGATCATGGGAGTATGCTTACATCAGCAAGATCTTTATTTTTGGATGAGATAAATGTAGAATACTGAAATTTTCACGAGTCTCTGCTTTTTTTGGCACAGCCACTGCACCTTCTATATGTGCTTATGTAATCAAAAAGCGGACCACATGCCTGGGTTGTTGCTGCTGCCTCCACTTGCCCGTTCCATTGGATGGTATTTCACCATACTGCAGCATACTATTGACAAGTGATCTACCCATTCCATACACATTTTGGATCCAATCCAATGTTTTTGGACACGGATATGAATAGGGGTAAAAATGCGAAATCTGCTCCCAATTGTGCAGTTCTTGACATATGGACTTGGAAATTTCAACCCAAGTAGCTCTGGCATATATCTACAATCTATCAAAATTGCAGATCATCAGCCTTTGCCCTTGTGGAGGTGGAGTCAGATCTCCTCCTCCCCAGTGTATGCATTATACAGATGGGAACAGCAGCTTTCTGGGTAATTTGACCCACTGGTACTGTGGAAGATACATCTACCAGTGTCTATGTACAAGGACTTTGGGGGTTTATTAGGTAGAATGTGTGTAACACAACTTTGTTGGTTTTTTGGGTGCATGGCCACCATGCCACACCTGCAAGAGTAACATACCAACTAATACCATAGGTACATTCTACACCTATATATCTACCTCCATTCAAAGTTTCAAGTCCATCCATTGAGAACTGGAGGAGCTGTAATGAAAATGAGAGCTGGAGAGCGTGGGAAAGTGTGCGAAGATTTTTGAAGAGATAGGAGATCTGTCAAAAACTTGTCATAGCACACCATAGAGAGATGTAATGAGTAAGATAAGTGCATGGCTGACTTCCTACTTGCAATTTGGACTGTCCTGAACCATTTCTGCATTGGATAGTCTGCCCAGTGTGTATGCATGGCATCAACCTCCTAGGTGACTGTTTCACTCCTACAGTTCATACATAGGATGCACCCCTCCCCATATTTTTGCACTTAGAAGTATTTTGGTAATTCAATGGCAGTTCAAATGGTACAAAGATGTTCAGGGATGTTCCTACACTCATTTCTCAAAGTTTCATGAGACAAGGCCCACTGCATAGTGTGCTGTGACAAGTTTTTGACAGATCTCCTATCTCTTCAAAAATCTTCGCACACTTTCCCACGCTCTCCAGCTCTCATTTTCATTACAGCTCCTCCAGTTCTCAATGGATGGACTTGAAACTTTGAATGGAGGTAGATATATAGGTGTAGAATGTACCTATGGTATTAGTTGGTATGTTACTCTTGCAGGTGTGGCATGGTGGCCATGCACCCAAAAAACCAACAAAGTTGTGTTACACACATTCTACCTAATAAACCCCCAAAGTCCTTGTACATAGACACTGGAAGATGTATCTTCCACAGTACCAGTGGGTCAAATTACCCAGAAAGCTGCAGTACCCATCTGTATAATGCACACACTGGGGAGGAGGAGATCTGGCTCCACCTCCACAAGGACAGAGGCTGATGGTCTGGAATTTTGATAGGTTGTGGATATACCAGAGTGGCCTAGGGTGAAAATTTCAAGTCCATATGTCAAGAACTGCATGTTTGGGAGCAGATTTCGCATTTTTACCCCTATTCATATCCATGTCCAAAAACATTGGATTGGATCCAAAATGTGTATGGAATGGGTAGATCACTTGTCAACAATATGTTAGAGTACAGTGAAATATCATCCAGTGGAAGGGACAAGTGGTGGCAGCAACAACAAACCAGGCATCTGGTCCGCTTTTTTGATTACATAAGCACATATGGCAGGTGGAGTGGCTGTGCCAAAAAAAGCAGAGACTCGCAAAAATTTTAGTATTCCACTCATATCTAATCTAAGGTAGGCATCAGCGGATTTCGACAAACATCACATGATCAAGAGTGACTTTTGCGTGACAATCAATAAAAATTTAAAATCAATTGTACTGAAGTGCGAAGTCAGAAAGTGATCAATAGGGAATGTTGGCAGTGTAATAACATAATTAGTCTATTGAGCAAAATACAGAATTGATGGCATGGTGAATTGATTTTTAATTTCTTGCCCAGTCTATCCTTACTCATTTGACTCTCCAACGCACTCTGAAGTTACCGTGTTTGCCCATGTCACACTCATGTCACCTCACGTGATGTTCGTCGAATTCCCTTGACCCCTACCTTAAAAAACAAGATCTCGCTGATGTAATCATATTGCCGTGATCCTCTCGTCCCGGACTACAACTTTTGTTTTCAGTGTGGCTGTGCAGGGGCGCTTCTTTGATTAGTTAAGCACACATCGCAGGTGGAGTGGCTGTGCAAAAAAAGAAAAGACTCGTGAAAATTTTAGTATTTCACTCATATCTAATCTAAAGAGCAAGATCTCGCTGATGTAATCATATTGCCGTGATCCTCTCATTCCGGGCTACAACTTTCATTTTCAGTGTGGCTGTGCACTGCCCCTGTCATGTGGCTGTGCAACCCCTTCCCTGTGTGGCTGTGCACAACCCTGTCCGTGTGGCTGTGCACAACCTTCCCCTGTGTGGCAGTGCACTCTCCCTGTCTGTGTGGCTGTGTAACTAAACCAAAAAGACTCGAGAAAATTTTAGTTTTCCATTTATATCTCATCCAAAAATAAAGATCTCGCTGATGTAAGCATACTTCTGTGGTCCTCTCAACCCGGGCTAAAACTTTGGTTCGCACTGTGGCTGTGCCACATTATGTAATGTGCAGTTTTCAAACTCCGACAGCAGAGGCTGCCTGCGACAATTTTCATTAGGGGTATTTCCTTATTTGGACAGTGGTAGTTACCGTGATTCTTGTAAATCGTTAAGTGGCTCTTGCCACAACCTTTGGTCAAAATCTACAGACTCTGGTGGGTACCTGAGGCGCTTCGAAGCTTCGAAAGCAACACTCGAGCCTCGAAGGATGACCCAACGGCTCTACGGGGCTCTCGGGCTCGAGTCGACATCCCTACACGGTGGTCCAAGCTAAAACGAAGGGTAACGAAGCCTGTCCCAGGGCTACGAACACGTTTCGAGGCCTTCGAAGCCACCTTCGAAACTTCGTGCCAGCTTCGAGCGAACCTTCGACAAAGCGGAACGTGATACGACGACCGAGGACGGTCGTAATCTAAACCCCCCATTGGATGTAGGCGCAGCGAAGCCCCGACTACGAGAAATGAAGTATTTCGAGGGTTCGAAGGTGCATGGAGTTTCGAGCAAGTAGATGAAGGTTCGAAGAGGTGTAGGGAAGGCTCGGGAGGGGTTTGACGGGTCATAGGATGGTGTTCGAGAGCAGAGGTGGGAGGTTTAGAGGGTTTGAGGGGAGTCTCGAGGAGACGAGGAGTTGAGAGGGACTTAGATGCGAGAGGGGAAGTGGCGGGAGATGCTGGGCGCTGACTAAGCCCGTGCCGTGCATAAGATGCATGTAGAACACAATGGAAAATCAATTCATCCACCATCGTTGAGCTATTCAGTAGGCTGGATTCGAAGTCTCGAAGTGCTCTATTCTCTACTCTAGCTACTGTTGAGACTCGAGAGGTATACTTTTAATCTTCTGTGCTAGGTTTCGAGGAGCCCCTTTGGGACGAAACTACATACTCGCATATTCCTTGTCTGTGCCCTAGATTCGGGGCTACCCTACTTTCAGACTCTTCAACGGGGAATGACAAATTTCTTGTCTTCATCAGCGCTGCTTACGATACAGAGAAGGGACTATATAAAAGTTAGTAGATCAGTCACTATGACTTGTTATCGTACATACCTTGCTATTCGACGTAGTTCGATCAGACTGGTGAGCAAACTCCCACTCAGCAGTCTCGTCTTGATCACAGAAACCTCCATAGGCACATCTCCCCACCTAGCTTCGAAGAACCCCTCGTCAAGTCTCGAGTCGCTCCAGGGACCCTCTCGACACCCGCGCTCGCCCTCGTCCAGCTGCCAGTCTAGTGCCCCTGCGGAGTATTCTCGGTCTCATTCTAGAAGATGCTCCCAGGGAAGCTCGAGCTCAAAGTCCCCCTCTCGTTCCCCCTTCGAGGCAACCCCTCGAACTTCGAAGAACACCCCTTGCCCTCCCGAGCTCGCTTCGAACGGCTCCTTCCCCCTTCGAGTCACTAAGGCAGGCTCGAGGCACCCTGCTCCTCCAGGTTGGAGTGCCTCGTGTGAGCAGGCCAGTGACTCGCCTTCAAACTCACTTTGCAGCTCGAGAGAGGATCAACAGTCGCATTCGTACACAGTAGGTGGTTTACAGCCCTCGAAGCTTTGTTCATCTCGCCTCGAAACTGCTTCGAGCAAGCCTCCATCAGCAAACTAGTCTGCAGCTGTACAATGCTGTACAGCACTGTACAGTGCCCACAGTGCCACAGCAAGGTCCCCCCCTGTACAGTTGCCTCACAGTCCGTCTACAGTGCCATACAGTCCAAGTCACCCGTACCAACTTGTACAGTACTACGCTTTTTTGCTAATACCATTACGCTTTTTTGGCTAATACCACTACCCTTTTTTGCTAATACCACTACTACACTTTCAAAGTAATAGGCTTATCACTCCATCAAACAGAAATCAAGTCAAAAGTAGTAGTATATTCAAATTCAAGTACTACTACATAAGAGGCTAATAGTACTACACTTTTTACTAGTACTACTACGCTTTTTGCTAATACTACTATGCTTTTTACTAATGCTACTACCCTTGTTACTAATACCACTACACTTTTTGCTAATACTACTACGCTTTTTACTAGTACTACTATGCTTTTTGCTAATACCACTACGCTTTTTGCTAATACTACTACACTTTTTACTAATCCTACTACACTTTTTGCTAATACTACTACGCTTTTTGCTAATACCACTACGCTTTTTGCTAGTACTACTACGCTTTTTCCTAATCCTACTACGCTTTTTGCTAATACTACTACACTTTTTCCTAATAGTACTACGCTTTTTTCTACTACCACTACACTTGTGGGTAATCAAATGTGTGGTAGTAGTGGGCTAGTGGCATACACTACCCTATAGTAGGAATTGGCCATTGTTTGGTCGGCTTTGGCCGCTTGCGCGAAAGGCGTGAGTTTTGGTGTCCACTATATCGCATTTTTGGGTATTTTTCAGGCTCCTACACACCGTCTGCTGTTCGTGTGAGGGCTAATTCCGAGTATCGGAGTATTCCGAAGGCAGAATCCGAAATTCAAACCCAGGACAACTTTATTTCCCTCACACTCACAGCGACGGCTGCCCGAAAACATTTGTAAACATCATCAGCCACAGTGGCGCATGCCATTGAGCTTGAAAAAAAAGGCAGGAAAACCGATATTAGGGTTACATATTTATTGTTAGGAGTGCTAGATAGTCGTAGGTATACATGTCACATCTCACCGGTCCTCAGCTGCTATACATGGTACCATCGCCAACCGGTATTCACTTGCCTCGTGCCCTCCCATCATTAACTAATATCCGGACGCACACACAACGAGTCTTTGGAGTACGTCCGTGTCTATGGCAGCTTAGGGTGGCCGAGACGATCTTGAAGGGAGAAAAGGATGTCATGTGTGTCGTGGGCACGGGAATGGGCAAGACACTGACCTTTTGGATGCCACTTCTCTTTCGACCGGACGGCATGCAAATTGTGATCACCCCTCTTAATCTGCTAGGGCAACAGAATGTAGCATCCCTAGCCAAGGCCGGTATACACGCAATTTCAGTTAGCTGTGAAACAGCCTCGCCTGTAAATTTCCAGGTAAGACATGCATATACACATATCCGCGACTCTCGTGACTCTTACCAACTGGTATTTAGGCTATTGGCGCCTTCCGGTATAGGGTGATCGTGATCAGCCCTGAGCAAATTTTGCGTCCGGGAGGAGGTTTTGAGAAGTTACTGAAAAGTCCACTATTCGTGTCACGAATCATCAGTATTGTCATCGATGAAGCACATTGTCTTACCGACTGGGGAGAATTTCGACCGGAATACCGTGAGCTCGGACGACTACGCTACGTGCTACCACGCAGTGTACCTTTGCTAGTAACGTCTGCTACAATTACAAAGGCCATGGACCGTGACATTACTCACCTTCTCCATATGTGTCCCAGCAGGACAGTCACAGTTCGCCGGTCAAGCGATCGGCCTAACATCAAAATTGGCGTTAAAAAAATAAAATACGCCTTGAATAGTTTTGCTGACCTGACGTTCTTGATCCCGCCAGGACTGCAGGTGGACGATCCTCCCCCCCCTAAATTCCTGATCTTCTTCGATGACATAGCAGACTCGATTAATGCGGCATGCGTCTTGTGCCGTCGTTTACCCTCCGAATTGAAAGAGAAAATCCGCTGGTTCAACGCCGACATGTCAACAATGTACAAGGAAGAGGAACTCGGAAGACTTATCAGTGGTGAGACGTGGGGACTCTGTACCACCACATCATTTGGGATGGTATGTATAACCTGCAAGTACCTTGAGAGGAGATGATCAATATCAGTAGGGCATGGACGTACCAGATATCTTGATGGTGATCCAATGGAGGGCGACATGTAACCTAGCTGCCCTCTGGCAGCGTTTTGGTCGAGCGGCTCGAGACAGACGACTTACCGGAACAGCGCTTTTGTTTGCTGAGAAGGAGTATTTCAATGATGAGAAGGTTGCGAAGGCAGCTAGAAAAGCTAAGCGAGAAGAGACGCGCAAGCGTACAGCGAGAGAGGCCAACTTACCTGGAGAAGGACGCCCCCTCAAGCGGACAGCACTAGCTTCATACAATGGAAAGGCCAGGTACAGTCCTGCCGGGACCCAACATGATGGGTTAGTAACGGCTGATGGTGGTCTATCGGATGGAGAATCAGAGGGGGAAGAGAGCAGACCAGCCGTCATGGATGCGGATGGTCCAGGCGCCAAAGGGGTTGATGTGTTGCTTGGCATGTTGGCGAGAGGAGAGGAAATTTCGGGTCAGATACTTCATGCTGGCAAGCGGAGGAGGAGGAATTTGGACCTGGGACTTGACTTACTGATTAACGCGAAGGAACAATCGGGTGGAGGTTGTAGAAGGACGGTCTTCAATGTTTGCTTCGATAACGCCACCGCAGGTGGGAAATTCTTCGGCTTCTGAACCATACTTATCTCAACGTGTCCCTATAGAATCGGATCACCACGAGTGCAACGGCATCGACACGCACGGCTGTTCCCGTTGCAACATCATGGAGCCCCCCGTTTGCTGCGACATCCACAACCCTTCAGCTTTCTCTTCGTACGAGTCGTGCGTTCCAAAGGCTTCCCGTGCGACTCAACGCTCCCGCCTCCCGAAGTACACGAAGGACAAATATGACCATGCACTAGAAAATTCCCTTCTCGACTGGTGTGACGAAAAGACGGCCGCCGTTTATGGATGGGCATGCCTTAACGACAATGGCCCTGTCATCATGAGCGACCATACGCTTGACTGCATCGTCGATTGTGCACATCACCGCAAGATCGAGACCTGTCAAGACCTCAAAAGGGAGACAGGATGGATGGACAGCGATCTTTATGGCGACGAGGTCCTCGGTCTCATCCGGAGACATGCGTCCCCACTCCCCTCTGCTTTTGTCTCCACACCACTCAGCCGTAGCTCAGCCAGTAGCATCACCGCTGCTACAGTCGCTCCATCGCCTCAACATCAAGTCCCTACAATGTCGACCATCGCCTACTCCAGTACTATCCGGAAGCGCCCAAGTAAGTGCAGTGCCTGTGGCCAAGAGGGTCACAACGGTGAGTGCAATTCGTTAGTGCAGTAACTTAGCGCTTACAAGTGTCAGTTCGCAATCGTGTCTGTCCAAACCATCCGTCGTGCATCTCGACTGAGAATAAGGAGAATGTGCGTTAACGAATATGATGTTCAGACTTGACGCCGTATGCTTAGATATTTTCACTGCTTCACTAACTACAGTAGTTCTGCTATAATGTCGTCTAATCCACCACCTTCAAGTCCTTCTATTCCATCCCCTTCATTCTCCATTATTACTTCTCCTCGCATGGCTTTTTCCATCATTTCTCGTCCTTTGTCTTGAAGGTCTTCTATTTGATGGCGGCTTTTCCTGCCGGGTGATACTACATGTGGTGAATTTAATTCTAGTCGCTCTTGAATTTTTCTGAATGTTTGCCTCATATCGGGTGGCGCGTGGCTGGTCGTTAGGTGAGCATGACTGAAGTCTCATTGTACTAATCCCTGAAGGTTTCGATACACCTGGACGAGTGGAGACTCGAGGATTATGCGTTCGACCGAGTGGTTAGAATTCTTGCCCCCATTTTTTACCTGCAGAATTGAGCGGTAAGTCGTGTTTCATAGTGAGAAAATTTAAGCTCACCTTTGTGAACAGATTATTCAACTCGACGCACCAATCCACGGCCCTCCATTTCATTGGCCGACCAGTCGGGTTTACAAGGACGTGGTAGCGGATTGCGTGCCTTAGGCCCGGGGAATAGACAAAGTGTACGTTGTACAGAAAGTTGGTCATATGTGTCGCGTACTTATGTTTTCCGATCGCCTTTAGGATCGGGATCCAGCTTACGATGGAGGCCTCGACACGACCAACATCGCCGCTGTTCAGTGCGTATGATAATTCCTCGTACAGCAAGAAATACTTGTTCAATAGAAGCGCGTTTTCAAATTGTAAGTCTCGTTCCATTTCTCGTCTTCTACGCATACGACGGTGTAAAGTTTGATAGATGGGGACCTGGGGGTATGCCTGAGGTCTCCTAGAGTGAAAGAGAGGGGTCAGTTCGACCCAAGGGGGCTTGAGGTGCTTGGTAGAGAGTCAAAAGGGTGGGAAGAAAGCTAGAAACGCGCCCTGAAACCCAAATGAAGTCGAGATAACGTCTAGAGAGAGTGTCTGATAAGGGAGAATGATATTCCGAGGCCTCCGGCCTTCGAATTTCCGTCTTCTCGTCTCTGTAACTCGTCTTGTTATTTTTCTAAGTATGTACAACATGCTCTAGGTGCGAGTCTGGCTTACATAAGCCAAAACTCGCACAAATACTAAGTAAAAAAAGTAGAGTAAGGATAAAAAGAACAAAAACTAAAGTAGAAACAAAGAAACAATGGAAATCACCTAGTAGGGAGTTTACTCTCCCTACATCCGAGGGGGGCTTTGGATCTTGACTGTCCCCAGTCATCTCATACCTAGCTGTACCATAAGGCAAGATAGGGTATCCACCCTCGAAATGAAACTCTAAGTGAAAAGGGCAAAAATGCGAACTCGAAACAAAAGAAACCACATAAAAAAAACAAAAGGACTACTCAGCTCGGAGGGGACATAGTTCGAGGGTAAATCGAAGGTGTTCGAGGGGAAGAGGTGGCTCGCGGGTGGCTCGAAGGGGGCCTCGAAGCGCTCGAGGGGGCTCGAAGCGACCTGGAGGAGGGGAAGTGGTTTACCAGCAGCTCAAGGCTACCCTGAGGGTCTCGAAGGTTGCTTGAAGGTGGCTCGAAGGGCTTCGAAGGCGACTCGGAGGGTTTCGAAGGCGACTTGCAGGGTCTCGAAGGCGAGTTTAGCCTCTGGATTGAGCTCGAGGTGCTCGGAGGTGCTCGGAGAGGGATGGGTTACCTTCACACTCATACTCCGACCCTTGACAGTCTCGGGTTGGTCTCGAGAGGGGGCCAGGGGCTGGCTCGAAGGGGGTTGGGTCGCTTTCGAAGCTGATAGCTGGCCCTCGATGGCCTCGGGGCGAGCTCGAGAAGGGGTGGGGGTCTGGGAACTCGAAGGAGACACCTGTACCTGGGTAGCTAGACCTCCTGGGCCTCGAGCGAGGGCCCAGAAGTCCAAACGAGCCTGTAGGCTGCGCCCGAGCGCCTCACGAGGGATTTCCTCACCTGTAGGCAACATGACTCGACCTCCGACTATCTGACACCTTCCTGCAGCCAGATACGAGGTGCAGACCCTGCACCGAGCTCGAATGTGTCCTTCTCGACCACAGAAGAAACAAAAACTAAACCTTCGAGGGTGCATCTGGTGCCTCGAAGCTCCTCGACTCGCAGGGAGGGCCTCACTCGAGCCTTCGCACTCTCGATGGGGTGGCAGACCTCTTGACGCTCTTGAACGCGATTCCAAAGGGGCAGGGGGAGGCTTCGATGTCGAGGTCGAGGCCTCTCGAGGCTGCAGCGAGCTACCTTTGCATGTCTCGAAGCGAGGGTGGAGTTTTGAGGGAGTCTCAAGGCGAGGGGGACTCTTCAGTATGGGCTCAGGATGCTGGGTGACAGTACCCGAGGGGTGCTCGAGGTGCGACGAATGCCTCGAAGCGGTCTTCGAGGGGGTCTCGGAATGCGAAGGGTGCCTCGAAGGGGGCTCTGGGTGCAATGAGTGTCTCGAGGGGGGCTCGAGATGCGAGGCGTGCCTTGATGAGGTCTTCGAAGGAGGGACGAGGTGCGAGGGCCATCTGTACGAGGTCTCGAGAGGTGGACTATACCTTGGCAGGGGCTCGAGGCGAGGGGAATACCTCGAAGCAGCGCTCGAGAGTTCATGAGGACGAGGGCGAGAGGTTGAGGATGAGCCAAGGTCTCGAGGCTTGCTTGAAGATGACTGAGCATGAGGGGAACGATCCTCCATACCATCCCAATGATCCATTGAGTACAAATGCAACTGTCGATCATCTCTCGAGGCACGAAGCGAGTTCGAGGACAAGTCACCTGCCTGCTGAGCGTGGTCACACCTAGCTGGATGTGCCACAGGGTGCCACGAGCCTGCATGGGTGACTCGGAGAGGGCATGAGCCGCTCGAAGCGAGCTCAGGAGTGGGAGGCGGGTTCTTCGAAGTTCGAGGGGATGCCTCGAAAGGGGAACGAGGAAGAGGCTTCGTGCTCGAGCTTCCCTGGGAGTGTCTTCTAGAATGAGACCGAGAGCACTCCACAGGGGCATCTCGAAGGTTTCTGTCCAAGGGTGAATGCGAGCGCCGGGGTAACCTCTCATCTCGATCGTGAGTGGGACCTCTCAAAGGGTCCTTCGAAGTTCGAGACTGTCTCTCGAAGCCTACAGGGGTTTCATACCAAACCTCACGAGGTGACGAGCTTCTCGAGAGGGACTCTAGGCGAGGCCGAGGGCTGCTCAAGACTCGCATATAACCTACGTACGCTGGTCGATCCTCGAGCTGGTCTCGAGACCTTCTCGAATACTTCTCCATAGGTGGTAGTAGCTGTGCAGGTAAAATGAAAATATATTTCGCAACTAAACCTGATTATTGGATGTAATAGGCACAGGGAATGGCCAACGAGTGAACCAAGCGTCTGCAGGGGGTCTCGAAGGGTACTTCTGAGTCTCGATTTTGCCTCGATGCGACCTGGAACGTCTAAAGGAAGTCGGAGAGAGGTGGCAACGAACCACGAAGGGGGGAGAAGGGTGCAGGGAACTCGTATGATGCGTCTCGAAGTGGTTTCGACCACCAAAAACTGAAACTAGTCACCGTTGTGACTCGAAGCTTGTTCTCGACTATGCAGCCTCACTGGACTGCCAAAACACACAGATAACAATTGGAAATGTCTGATATTCGTCTATAAATGAGGATGCACGTCTAATGAAGTGTCTCGAAGGTCTCGAAGGTCTCGAAAGCGTCTGGTGGCAACTGGAAAGAGTCTTGGGGGCTCCCAAAGTCGTCTTGAAGCGTCTAGTAATGGTTACGAAGTGTCTAGTAGGAGTCTCGAAGCGTCTATAAGGAGTCTCGAAGCAGTCTCAAGGCGTCTGGTAGGGATCTCGGATGGGTCTCGACAGGGTCTCGATAGGGTCTCGAAGCAGTCTCTATTGACTCAGAATGACTGGGGAATACTCTCCTACAACTCCGAAGGGCATGGAAGCACAAGGGGAAGTGCCAGGGAGCAGGGCTGTGGCAGGAGGGGGAGGATGGCGGCTCGTTGGGGAAGAACCACTGAACGGAATGCTACTAAACCTCAGGACGCGGTAGCAGGGACCTATACAAAGCGGGCGAATGAGGGATTATGAAAATACGTCCACCCAATCCTGAGATATCTGCAAAATGGTCTGATACTACCTTTCAACACGAAAAGCGTGATAACTCCTGAAATAACGATGCGGACGCGATGGAAAAGGCACCTTCAGGGAGGTATCGACGAGCTCTACTAGGGCTCCTATTTGCGAGAGATTCAGAGTGCTGGTTCACAAGAAAATGCGTGTGCAGGTAGGGGGGGTGGGGGAACAGTGGCGTGTTGACGAGGAACCGCTGGGAGGAATGCCACCAAACTCCAGGACGTGGTATAAGACGTCTAGGGGTGCAGGGAGATCGAAGGAACGAGAGAATCTGCGCACCCAATCCCGAGTTATGCCAAATTTCGTCCTACTGCACCTTTCTCCACAAAATGCATGATATCTCTGGAACTACTGGAGCGAACGCGTCAAAAAAGGTGTCAATCGAAAGGTCTCGTCGAGTAGATTCCGATTCTCGAAAAGCGAGAGGTTAGGCGCGTCGGTTGTTGAGAAATCGCGTGCACGAGCTCGGAGGTAGGAGGGGAAGATGGATTACCAAGCAAACCGCCCCCTCGCGGTGGGCTCCAGATGTAAAGTTTGATAGATGGGGACCTGGGGGTATGCCTGAGGTCTCCTAGAGTGAAAGAGAGGGGTCAGTTCGACCCAAGGGGGCTTGAGGTGCTTGGTAGAGAGTCAAAAGGGTGGGAAGAAAGCTAGAAACACGCCCTGAAACCCAAATGAAGTCGAGATAACATCTAGAGAGAGTGTCTGATAAGGGAGAATGATATTCCGAGGCCTCCGGCCTTCGAATTTCCGTCTTCTCGTCTCTGTAACTCGTCTTGTTATTTTTCTAAGTATGTACAACATGCTCTAGGTGCGAGTCTGGCTTACATAAGCCAAAACTCGCACAAATACTAAGTAAAAAAAGTAGAGTAAGGATAAAAAGAACAAAAACTAAAGTAGAAACAAAGAAACAATGGAAATCACCTAGTAGGGAGTTTACTCTCCCTACAACGGAACTGACTAGTCGCAACATACATGCGGGTAATCTCTTCGGCCATCGCTTTGAGGTCATCCAGTGTCGGCTTCGAGTGTGCAAACTCTTCGAGGCTATTAAAACCCTTCTCTTTGCAGGCGTGCGCTCTCCAGCAATCTAGACGTCGACATATACCTGCATGGCCAACGAGCTGGTGCATCCGACAGAAGCCAGGCTTCGTCGCGTAGATACCGGTTTCTCTCGGACGTAATTGTGCAACGTCACGCATGAGGCTTGTTTCGTCCTCACGAACAGTCGATGGATAGAGGAAGCAATGCCATAACGCGTCGGTGCAAGCCATCTTCAAGTGGAAGAGCCCAGGTATGAAAATGACATGCTGAAGATGATTCCAGGATGTAGATTCGATCGAGCGGCGCAATTGAGCCGTTTGGAGCCGTTCACCGGTGCCAAGGTCGCCATGCATGAGAACAACATACTTCGAGATGTCCGGCGAGTCATCGACGTTCGCCTCCGACGTCAATGCGGGGTCCTCCACTCCACCTTGCTGGAGTAGTTCCGTTACTGCCTGAATGTTTCCACTAACTGTAGAGTTATTAATATCCATCGCTCGTGCTGCAAATATTGGCGTCTTCACGGTAGGTATTTGCTCAACCAGCTCTGGGCTTTGGATCATCAATTTGAACTGATGGAAGAACTCTGGTCCATGTGTGCATAGGTCATGCAAGAACATCCATGAATTGAATTGGTCCCGGCTGGACGCGCTCCCGTTTAACCTGGACTGTTCGGGTTGCAGTCGTTTCAGCAGGTCCCACCATGCATGCTTTGGAGGACCAAACGGTTCATCTACGAGCGGGTTCAATGCTGACCTCCTCCACAGATCCTCCGAACACTTCAGGTCGTCCAATGTAACCCCATGGACAAGTGGGAACATCAAACCAGAGGTGAGATGCTTGAGTGAATCGTTTGACTTCTCGACTGTTGGAATTTCATGTTTCAGGTCGACATCAAAGTTATCATACGCGTATGATGCAAGGAGTGACCGCCCAAGTCGTTGCAAGGAGTTCTGCGACTCCTGCGACAGAGACTGGATTGCCAGATTTATTGTGTCCGTGGAGACTGAAATTCCGAGGTGTGCGAGGGTATCGATGACCTTGTACGGTGTGTGGGCCGACTGCAAGAATAGGCCCAGAAGACTCTGCAGAGCGTTTGACTTCTGGTTGAGGCCGTGCATAACAATACTGCTAACTATCGTTTTTTTCTAGTTCTCATTGATTTCGGCTCTTCTGCAAGCGTAGTACGCACGCACCATCAACATTATTGCAGAGCGGCGTTTGCTGCGCATGTCCTTGACCGGTGGGCGTAAACCCCACTCCCCGGTAAGCTCATCAATCATTCCTTCGAGATCAATTTCATTGACGTCGTCCCAAAAGGTATCGAAGACTCCCTCAAATTCTGATTCGTCCCCCCTGTCGTCTTTTTGAGCGCCTGATTCTCCTGACGCATTGTGGTCAAGGAACGATCCAAGGAGACACCACCACTTAGGTGCACCCGCTTCTATTTTTTGTGCCATTCATTGGAGACTGAAATCTTCTAATTGTTTTGTAGATGTACTAGACGCTCTGAAATGCCATCCATTGTCTTCGGATGCAAGAGAGCGGAGTTCCTGTAGGTATGTGTTTTCCACCATACGAAATGAGTGCGGCGCAAGCTGATGTCGGCCTGCCGGGTGATACAAGAACGCATTGAAGACTTCGCCACAGCGCTCGACAAGCTCAACGACAAGGGGATGGTTTTCGTATTGTGGGCAGGTAAGCAGTGTCACAATGAGCCCAGCTACGCTGATCTGGCACTGATCCAGCGCGTCGAACACGATATGGAGAGGCAACATGTTGTATGACACGTGTTGCCTCGCTTCACTGCATATTGCTAATCTATCATTAACAGGTTATATCGCAGTGCACGAGTTTCCACTGCCGCCGGAAGGATTATTACCTAGTTGTACAAGACAGTATAGTGTATGTTTAATTATGGGTGGGTGTGGCGGGCCTTGTCAGCTTAACAGTATAGTACAGCAACTTGTGTTGTGCGGCATAGTTGGTGAGACGTGACATGTATACCTACGACTATCTAGTACACCCAACCATAAAAATGTAACCCTAATATCGGTTTTCCTGCCTTTTTTTTCAAGCTCAATGGCATGCGCCACTGTGGCTGATGATGTTTACAAATGTTTTCGGGCAGCCGTCGCTGTGAGTGTGAGGGAAATAAAGTTGTCCTGGGTTTGAATTTCAGAATCGGCCATCGGAATTTGCCCTCACACGAGCAGCAGACGGCGTGTAGGAGCCTGGGTATTTTTGTGACTTTGCAAAATTTCGAGGCATTAGTGGCTGTGCCCACTACACAACAATCCTAATCATGACTACGCTTTTTTGCTAATCAACATTACTGTACATTTCCTAGTCACACTACAAATATTTGGTAGTCCAAAAAAGCGAACTTTTACTACACTTTTGGTAATCAAAACTGTAAACATTTCACTAGTCAAACACTAATCAACACTACACTTATTTGGTAGTCAAAAATGCGGACTTTACTACACTTTTGGTAATCAAAAGTGTACACAACATTTAGCTACTCAAACACTAATCAACACTACACTTAATTGGTAATCAAAAAAGCGCCACAACACTACACTTTTGGTAATACAAATGTACACTGCCACTTTGCTAATCAAATACTACAAAACACTACACTTATTTGGTAGTCAAAAAAGCGCCACAACACTACACTTTTGGTAATACTCATCTACACTACACTTTGCTAATCAAAACACTACACAACACTACACTTATTTGGTAGTCAAAAAAGCGGACTCTACTACACTTCTGCTAATCATTAGTCTACACAACACTTTGCTAATCAATTACTAATCAACACTACACTTACTTGGTAGTCAAAAATGCGAACTTTACTACACTTTTGGTAATGCTCATCTACACTACTCTATGCTAATCAAACAATACAAAACACTACACTTATTTGGTAGTCAAAAAAGCGGACTTTACTACACTTTTGCTAATCAATAGACTACACTACACTTTGCTAATCAAACATTACAAAACACTACTCTTATTTGGTAGTCAAAAATGCGGACTTTTGCTAATCAATAGTCTCCCCAACACTTTGCTAATCAATGACTAATCAACACTACACTTATTTGGTAGTCAAAAAAGCGAACTTTACTACACTTTTGGTAATGCACAGCTACACTACACTTTGCTAATCAAACACTACAAAACACTACATTTATTTGGTAGTCAAAAAAGCGCCACAACACTACACTTTTGGTAATACTCATCTCCACTACACTTTGCTAATCAAACACTACACAACACTACACTTATTTGGTAGTCAAAAATGCGAACTTTACTACACTTTTGCTAATACTCATCTACACTACACTTTGCTAATCAAAACACTACAAAACACTACACTTATTTGGTAGTCAAAAAAGCGGACTTTACTACACTTTTGGTAATACACATCTACACTACACTTTGGTAATCAAAACACTAATCAACACTACACTTATTTGGTAGTCAAAAAAGCGGACTTTTGCTACACTTTTGGTAATACACATCTACACCACACTTTGCTAATCAAACATTACAAAACACTACACTTATTTGGTAGTCAAAAAAGCGCACTTTACTACACTTTTGGTAATACTCATCTACACTACACCTTGCTAATCAATTACTAATCAACACTATACTTATTTGGTAGTCAAAAAAGCGGACTTTACTACACTTTTGCTAATCAAAACAACTACCACTACACTGATTAGGTAATCAAAAATGCGCCACAACTCTACACTTTTGGTAATAAAATGTACACTACACTACACTAATTGTATATTGCCTATATCTCAACCATTTTTGCATGGATGGATGACATAAGCATACCTCTGGGGTCCTCTATGGTGCCGATCACCTAAAGGCCACTACTTTTGTACAAAAGTTTTAGTCCCACAAAAGCAAGATAAATTTATATTTCCTCTTGTAAAAACACTCCTTTGGGTGAAAGGAACAAATCTGTAAGAGGAATTTCTACGGGGACCAAAATTGAGGTGAGAAAATTTTGTGAGATATGGGAAATTGGCCAGAAAGGGGTCCCTACCAAATATGGTATATAACGACTTCCAAATTAGTCAAGATGCTGTGCTGCTGACTCTGGTACTCATCGATGGACTACCTTAATTTTGCCCCCTATGTTCCCTGCCCCAACTGGAATGCTTCTATCCAATGGTGGGTATGATATTCCCACAGGTGAATTGTCTGGACAGACTCCCATGCGAGAGGATGGTTTGCCTGGTGTGTCGAAACTAGAATTACAATTTTCACAAATGTATCCTTTACCTTTCCCTAGAAAAACTCGATAAAATTGAGTTCGCAATGGAACTTGGGTAAGAAAATGCAAAAGTGACACTTGATGCTACAGAGCCTCTCTCACCTCATATTTTCTCATCATCTCCTTCTATCAAATCATCAGACAATTCCCTACTAGTACATCACACTACTGACTGTGGAGACGATAGTTGGTGTCCCCTTAGGTCAGGGTTAATATCCAGTTTTCACCCGGACCAATTTGGCCACTGTACAAAACTAGTGGCCTTTAGTGATTGGCACCATAGTCAGGCACTACAACTTTCATTAGGACATCTTTGAAATTTAATTTTTGAGACATCCAATTTTTCCAGTATTTTGCATTTTTCTCACCCATTTTTGGGCATATTGATGAGATAAGCATGTTCCCACAATCCTGTGATCCAGCCCCACAACTCTCATTATGACATTGTGGCTGTACAGTGACATCTGTGGGAAGCCCCTATCTCTGTAGCACTGTGTGTCTGTAGGCCTGTCACTCTGTGGGAGCCTGTGGGGGACTGTGGGCTGTGTGACATTACCATGTCACACAATTGTCACACTGTACCTGACTGTGCACTGTGACACTGTGACACTGTGGCACTGTGGGTAAGCTGTGACATCACTGTGGCACTGTGGCCCTGTGCAAAAGTGACTGATTTGCTGATGTAGCCGGATCTGTCCCATGCAAGTTTCTTATGGCCATTCGCGTGCTGCTCGACTTCCGTTACCTTGTGCAGGCACCGTCATTCACCACACGATCCATCGATAGGGTGGCCAGTGCCCTACAAGAGTTCCACAACCATAAGGAGGCCATCATTAGTCAAGGTGTGCGAGCTGACTGGAAAATTCCCAAGCTCGAGCTCCTCCAGAGTGTCGTTCCAAGCATTCGTCAATCGGGAGCGGTGATGCAGTGGTCGGCTGATATCACTGAACACGCCCATGTCGAGGAAATCAAGGTTCCAGCTCGCGTTAGCAATAATCAGAACTACAACAGCCAGATCGTCCGTCATCTCGATCAGCTTGATAAGTGTTTCTGTTTCGATTTGGCAACCTCCTTAGAGCACCGTGTGAATAAAGAGGGGGGTGACAAAGACTCCTCTGACTTGGATGTGGACAAAGAACATGAACCAGACGCCAAGAAGATTCATCTGTCTGATTATTCTTCCCCGACTCGCCGACTCCTCAATTATTTCTCCATTTCTTCTTCCCTCCTTCTCGGTGCAAGGCCATCTGCACATAAACCTTATTGCACGTTCGCAACGGCCACGACCGCTGTCACACACCAAAGGTGTTTGGCGACGTGAGCATGGACTCAGAAGCTGAATGACGAAGAACAGAGAAGCCTAGCCCTAATGCGAAGAATGACTGATATTGCCAGCAGTCATCCATCGCACAAGAACCATCCTTAACGTTAGGGAAGAAACCGCTCGAGCGCCCGAAAAAACTTTTTGAGCGCTAGTTTATGGCATTCCGATTTTTCGAATATCTCCGTCAATTTTAAAGATATCGACACCATTCCCACGCTCACAGGACGCTCTCGACCACGCCATCCTGCCTACCAAATTTGGTAACGATCCGCGCACTCCACGATTTTCTGCATCATTTCTACCAACGAACGCCCATTTCGCCAATATTTATTGTAATGGCCACCTCCTCGACCGTCTCTTCGCTTGTGTCCTTTGCTAGGGAGAATAACTACGAGTACTTGCCAGGAATCCCCACTAGCTCTCGCCCTGAAGCCTCCTGGTTCATCCCTCCCTCGTCCATGACCTCCCATCCTATCGCTTTGGGACAGTGCGTTCTTCTCGTCAGTCTGACGTCAAGGAAGACGTTCTTTGGTCGCCTCAAGTCTGTCATCAGGCTTGAGAGGTCTCATGTGGTTGTTTTGGTCTCTCCAGTTGAAAAGGATTACGGATTTTTCCTTCCTGCCCCCTGCAACGTCTATCTCTCAATCTCGTCCTTCATTCTCCCAAAATTGCGACAGCTCCAGTATCAACTACTCTCATCTACTCTATCTGATCGCATTCATGACGATTTTGAGGCACTTCTCCCTGCCCTCATTGGAGAAGACGGCCCCTCCTCCTCCTCATGCCCTCCAGAGCACTAGTTGCACCTGGTACAGGTCGCTTTGCAGAGAGGAGAGAGGGGGGAAAGTTGCGAAATCCTAAGCCCTGACTACCCTGGAGACCCCCAAAGTTGGCCCCTGGCAGAAATCCCCACAGTTCTTCTTTCGGACGCACAGCATATCGCCCCAATGAATCTGGATCTCAGATCTAGGAGTCAGAGTGACTCATTTGCAGTCATGCCCCCTTATTCAGCAGTGACCAGTGCGCTTACTCATCCCCCTTTCTGTCGCATTATTCATCCGTTCCTTAATGACTCATTCTATTTCAAATGATTTGTGATATTCTTCGTCATGCTGACTGATTTTACTTACCAATCGCTTACTGTCCTTACTCAGCCTTGCTCGGCCTTACCAATCCTTTACCAATCCTCTTACCAATCGCTTACAAACCCCTTACAAAGTGTTTCCCTCTATTTACTTCAGGCTGCGCTACCTTTTGTATATAAGTACCAATACGTCGCAGCAAGTAGCACACAGACGAAGGCAAGTAGCCCCCCCGCATAGGATACCGTCCCCTTTGTAGTGAGACTATTGCTCAATCATTATCGACGTTATCTGCCTTATTGTCGTCGCTTTAAGGCCCTTCATTATCTTCTTTATCCTTGCAGTATCTGAGACTCCATTAAGGGTCTATTTACTGTCATTCTTCATCACTTCACGTCGCTTCTAGGCTCCGAGTAGCCTAAATATCGTCGCTTTTCTGTTGTCCCCTTGCTCCCCTCTCATCTGGAGCACTGTTCCCTTCTGCCCTAGTCGTCTAGGTGTGCAGAACCCCTCCCCCCACTTTGCTGTAACCGATCCCTCGAGCCAAAGTCCGCGCAGGTAAACCACCAACTCAGCATTTGTCTTTGTGTTGGTTTTGTGGTGTTTTCGCCATAGATCCTCACGTCGACTCACACCGCTTTCCATCTTGCGACGAAACCCTCGTTATGGCTAACTGTTGATGAGGCTGCCACGACATACCAGCTTCCTGCTCTGGAAGGTGCTATCGCCACATTCTTTGCAAACAGAGATACATGTTTCCAAGGTCATGAACACGCCATGAATAAGCTCTACATATGGCACAAAGTACATGTACAGCAGTTGTCGTACCACGACAGGAATCTACTACTGCCCCAGACCCTTCGTGCAATCCCGCCTGCGTCCGCGAATCCTTATGGCCGATATGACCCAGTTATCATCAGCGTACATCCTCAGAGCGATTGGCCAAGGAGTGGACTAGCGGGACATTCTGTCTCTCAACTGCGGATAATCTTCCGCCTCTCACGCTCGGACCTGTTCCTTGCCTATGTCCAGCATTTCAATATTGCCACTAACATCAGCCCAGTGACTGGCATGCATTTGCTGAAGCGGGCAGTGGGGGGGAACGGTCAGCGTGTTGGAGAGGTAATCCCGCTCACCCACATTCGTTCGCCAGCCCATCTTGTCCCAAACTTCGGACGCGTGGCACATTCCTGTTTGACGAGTTTGAGTAGCTACGAGCTGAGCAACGACTTCTGGCTAAACAAGTACTTCTCGAAGGAATTCTATTATGCATTATCTTTGACCTAAAGTTACATCACTACCTGTCTTGACTGTATGTCCTTGCGTATGAGAGTTTTTGATCGATCAAAGTACGTTTCTTCCCGACTACGCTCATCATACGATGGAAAATGCTTCAATGTCCACCAACAAGCCAAAGACTCCACTAGGAAGTCGTGTGAGTAGCCAAATACACTTAATCAGCAATCTGCGATTGTTTTTTACAGTCGCTTGTGGCACATGGGACACCCTTCAGCTTGCTGCGTGTGAGTCATCACCTTACCTTCTCCACTCCAAAAATCTGATAAATGTATAGCTTGCTAGCATACCTGCGGCTTTGAGGCGTAAGACGGACTGGTCTCATGTGGCTATGGATCCCATGGTCGACAGTGACACTGCGGAGACTCACTGGGAGCTCTCCAAAGATGACAGTCAAATGCTGCTGGCCCGACTATTCCCAGACAAAGTCGTATTCGGGCCAATATCGATGGGCGAGCTATTTATCAAAAATCAACGGAATTACTACTTGATGGAACAAGTGTTCAAGAACCTTGTGGATAAGGGGCTGTATAACGAGTGAGAAGGACGTTGGCCGGGAGTGCCCGACCTTAGTGCAATGGCTGCTACTGTGCGAGAAGGCCCTCTGGCAGATTTTTTCAACAGTGTAATCGACTGCATTAGCGATGCATGCCAGACAGGCAGACCTACCAGGTGAGTAAAGCTCCTCCCTAGATTCGTTGCTAGATGTCTCATTGATCTACCACAGGAGGTGGACCGCAGATTCTTCCACACGTCCCTTAGAAGGGGGTGATGCGGTCAGGAAACCAGATATGTCTTGTTGGCTCGCCCCTGGTAGCGAATTTGACTGGAGGCATCTCGCCGCCTTTGCTGAAGTGAAGAATTGTGGAGGAAAGGCCAATGAAGAGTCATCCTACATAGAAACAGCTGGTGAGGCGTCTGTAACAGCCCGTACTTTTTCACCACTGGTTGTAGCGTAGTCTTAGCGTAGTTCTCCTTATTTATCCACTCTCTGGTTAGGGTTGCTTAGACGTGCTCATAGATGCTCTACTTAGTCAGCTGATTCGTCAGCATAGCCGCATTGACTCAGCGTGGAACGCTGCAGCCAATAGCGTTCATCTCTCTTTGTTTGGCTTGTTCTACGAAGTTCCACGGTACAAACACTCTAGTTAGTATAAATACCATCTCTCTTGTTGTAGACACGCCAATCGAGTTCATTTGTGCATTGTCGCATTAACTCTTCCCTCAGCCTCTACTCTTCTATCAGTAAAGGAGTAACCGAGTATAGTCTTCGGATTATAAGCGTTACACTTGAACTCGATTCTACACATACTCCCTTACTCCGCTTGCGCCCAGGCATATAGGGCAACGTATACCCAAACTCCAGGGTTAAGGAGCTTTACCTTCTTCTCTTCACTTCGCTTATGGGGCGACGCCTTTAGTCCCGTCCACCTATCGGCTGGTGGTTGTGTTTGAAGAAGAAACTTAGTCAGTAGTCCCGCTATCCGTCAAGGGTAGTGTGAAGGTGCAACCCACATTAGGGGGTGGAAGCACATAGCCTAACAGTAGTTCCCCTACGTCACGGGAGGTAGAAAGCATACTACCAGTATCCCTAGTTACTTTACGATAGTTGAGACAGAGTACCGCCACTGAGGGCAGGGAAAATATCTCGTCAAGATTCCTCGTGTTAAGAAGTCGGAGTCTTTGGCTCCCCGAATTAGGTTTTCTCCTTACCTTAAAAAGGAAGAGTCGCCCATTCCCCCGCTCCTGTTCACTCGGGAAGTCACTCCCCTCGAGCAACAAATCTTCGGTACCCCTGAACCTCTTCTCCCTCGTCTTTCCCCGCTCCCTCTTCGCTCCCCCTCTCCCGACCCGAATCTACTGGGCTTCGTCCTGCACGTTCCATACAATTTACGGAATAGATGTACTATTCGCCCCCCTCCTCTAACCCCCGTCGTCCTCACCGCCTTCCGCCCACATGGACCAATTCTCCCAAGAGCAGCTGCAGTTCATGCAGCAGATGACCGCCATGATTTCGGTGCAAATCACCAACCAGGTGGCCCACGAGGTCGCCAACGCTGTTGCAGGGGCGCAGCAGCAGCAGCCACAGCAGCCGAACCCCAATAGAAACATTGACCCTACGAAGAGGGGTGTTGCCGAGCCTGGCACGTTTAACGGCTCGATAAGTAAATTTGAGGAATGGTGGAGCAAGGTCAAGGCCTTCGTGGCTACGGCCAATTATTCTACGAACCGTTCCGACTGTCTGGTGGCATGGTCTCGCATGGAGGGGCCTATTGCCGGGGCATATGCGCAGGCACACATCGACGAGTGCCTCGCCGCTCAAACCTGGCCAGCTTGGGCCGCAGTACAAGCAGAGATCGAGGCGCGCTTCAGGCCACTTCACAACAAAGACTGGGCTAAGGATCAGCTCAGCAAAATCTGCCAAGGTACGGCCAGAACCGAGGAGTTCGTGGCCAAGTTCAATGCACTAAGGACTGCATCCGGGGTATCCGACGATTACACCATCTTTATGTTGGAGAAGGCCCTTCGGCCTGAAATTCTTCAACAAATCTTCATCCAGGGACGACACAAGTCTACTTGGGCGGAGTACGACCTAGAGGCTAGAACTCTGGGAGCCACCTTCGAAGCGGTTAAAATTAGAACAGGTGGCTCGTCCTCTCGGTGGGGACAACAAAGTTTCAATCGCCCCTCGCCCGGGGTAACGTCAGGGCAAGGCGCTCCCATGGACATTGGGGCAGTGCAAGGCGGATCGGGAAGCCGCCCTAAAAAGGACTTCTCAAGTTACCAGTGTTACGCGTGCAGCCAGAAAGGCCATATCCGTCCGCACTGCCCGCAGGCCGGGAACAAAGGCAAAGGGCGCCAGGTGCGCTCCGAAGGTGTTGATCCGTGGCTTGCCACCATGGACAGCATGACGTTTGAGCAGGTAGTTGCTCATATTTCTAAATTAAAAGAATCGGAGCTGCAGTGAAGTCGGGTCCTGCAGTCTCGGACAATTCTCATACTGGACTTGTTTCTTTTTCTCCTTTTAGTTTTTCTTCTCGCTGTCTCTCGGTTTCGTCTTCAAAAAAAAGTACAAAAGAAAACACAAAAATAGAAAATACAAAAACACAAAAAAGGGTTTCGTTTTCGGACATAGTAACTGTAAATAGGTTTTCTCCTCTCGCTGTAGATAGCATGGATGATGACTCGAACTTTGTACCTATACCGTCTGTTGGAGGGTCCCGAAAGGGCTCGGGACCGGACGTTAAACTGGCACTGCTTAATTCTCCAAGCAATAAAACTCCTAAAAATAGCGTTTCGGAAAGATCTGAGTCGGTTAGCGATGCTCAGGCGACAGTACCGCCGAAATCCCGAGTTCGCACGCTCAACTTAAAGGATCATGTGGCTGTACCTATAATTATTCGCACTAGGAAGGGTGATGCACACGCTGTGCAAGCCTTGTTGGATTCCGGTGCTACAGGTGTTTTCGTGGATGCCAAATTCGTCGATCGAAAGAAGCTTCCAAGGTTGTCTCTCACGCGCGCTGTGGACATATTTAATGTCAATGGTACTCTTAACTCTGCTGGAAGGATTATGCACCAGGTACCGCTTAGGGTTCAGTTTGGAGATCACTTCGAAGAGTTAGTAGCCGATGTCACAGATCTGGGATCTCACGACATGATTTTGGGTCACACGTGGCTTGCCACCCACAACCCGGAAGTCAATTGGAAAACCGGTGAAATCTCGATGAAGAGGTGTCCTCGTAGTTGCAGGCAACTCGCGCCGAAGCCGGCCTTCGTTAGACGTATCGAAAAGGAGGAAGCCCAGGCCCTCGAAGACTGGCATAATATATTCAGAGCTGACAAGCAGGAGGCTCCTAAAAAGGATAAAACCCCTGAGGAACTGGTTCCAAAGGAATACCACGAGTATTTAAGCGTCTTTTCTGTCCAGGAATCCGAACGCATGCCGCTTAGGAAACCTTGGGACCACGCGATAGAACTAAAGGAGTTGTTTGTTCTGAAAAAGGGAAGGTTGATCCCTCTCAGCCCTGATGAGCAAACCGAAGTTAGCAACTTCGTTGATGGACAGCTTAAAAAGGGTTATATTCAGCCAAGCAAGTCACTGCAAACTTCTCCATATTCTTCGTCCCTAAAAAGGATGGAAAGAAGCGTATGGTACAGGACTACCGTTATTTAAACGAGCATACAGTCAAGAACTCGTATCCGCTCCTGCTGTAGGGAGAGCAAGCTCCCTACTAGGTGATTTCTTTTATTTCATTGTTTCTACTTACTGTTTTGTTTTTATATTTTTATGTTACCCTTTTACTTACTGTTTGGACGAGTTTTGGCTTACATAAGCTAGACTCGCACTTAGGATACTTTGTACTTAGCAGAAAAATAATAGCCACTTTAGAGACGAAAGTAAGACGGAATTCGAAGGCCGGAGGCCTCGGAATATCATTCTCCCTTATCAGACACTCTCTCTAGACGTTATCTCGACCTATTGGAACCTCTAGGGCGCGTTTTCTATCTTTCTCTCCCCTCCCTGACTTTGTACCAGGCAACTCCTAGCCCCCTCAGGTCGAACTGACCTCTCTCGTCACCCCAGGAGACCTCAGGTAAACCCCCAGGCCTCCATCTACCCAACTTTACACCGCTCATCTTGCAGCTTGTTGACAAGTTGAAAGGGTGTAAATTATTTACGAAAATGGACCTTAGGTGGGGATACAATAACATCTGGATCAAGGAAGGTGACGAGTGGAAAGCCGCTTTCCTCTGTCACTGCGGAGCCTTCGAACCACTGGTGATGTTTTTTGGACTATGTAATTCCCCCGCCACGTTCCAGAACATGATGAACGACATCTTCGGTGATATGGAGGACGTTCTAGTTGTATATATAGACGATCTTCTGATATTTACGAAAACGGACGATGAAAAGGAGCATGACAGGATCGTGCTGGAGGTGCTTAGAAGGTTGAAGGAGAACGACTTGTTCGTTAAACCGGAGAAGTGCTTATTTAAGCAAGAAGAGGTCGACTTTCTGGGTATGATAGTTGGCACGAATGGAGTTAAGATGGACCCCGCTAAAGTCGCCGCTGTGTGCAATTGGCCGGTCCCTACTTCTGTTCGTGGAGTTCGAGGCTTCCTTGGCCTTGCGAACTTTTATCGACGTTTCATAAAGGATTTCGTGCAGGTCGCGTGCCCCCTTAATGACCTCACTAAAAAGGACACTCCGTTTCTCTGGTCCGACGAGTGCCAAGTAGCGTTTGATACGTTAAAGGAAGCCTTCACGACCGCACCTATTCTTATGTTCCCCGATCAGGATCGGAAGTTCTGTTTAGAAACCGATGCCTCAGATTATGCAACCGGAGCTGTGCTCTCGGTAGAATGCAATGACAGTCTCTGGAGACCTGTTGCCTATTCAAGTCACTCACTTAGTGGAGCAGAGCTTAATTATACGGTGCACGACAAAGAGATGCTAGCCATCATCTGCGCCCTAGAGCAATGGCATCACTACCTTGAGGCTACTCCATACCAGTTCAAGATTTGGACGGATCACCACAACCTTAAGTGGTTTATGACGTCGCAAAAGCTTCAACCACGCCAGGCGCGTTGGGCACAGTATTTTAGTCGTTTTAACTGTGTTATCGTCCACAAACCCGGAGTTTCAATGGGACGACCGGACGCTCTCTCCCGCCGTGAAGATCTGGTAGAGAATCGCGAAAACGCTAAATCTGAGGAGTCGTTATTTATTAAACCCGAACAAGTGCACGCTGTGCGCTTAGAAAACCCCTTCATAGAAGAACTGCGCAGTGTAACGGCCGAGGTTGACGCTGGAATGCTCGACCGACGCGACGGTTTACTGTATGATGGAGATAAAGTTTTCGTGCCTGAGGCACTTAGGCAGAAGGTCTTAGCTGCTCTTCACGATTCGCCCCTAGTGGGTCATCGAGGCGTAAAAGGAACTCAGGAGTTGATCACACGCTGGTTCACGTGGTCTACCTTGAAGCCCGATGTCGAGGAGTACGTAAAGCATTGTCAGACGTGTCAAGCTAGCAAGCCTAGTAACAAGCCGCCGGCAGGCGAACTCAAATCTTTACCTATCCCTGATGGGCCTTGGAAAGATCTTACGACCGACTTTATGGATATAGGAGTCAGGAGCTCCTCGGGAAAATCTTACGTCTTGGTCGTTGGAGTTGATCACACGCTGATTCACGTGGTCTACCTTGAAGCCCGATGTCGAGGAGTACGTAAAGCATTGTCAGACGTGTCAAGCTAGCAAGCCTAGTAACAAGCCACCGGCAGGCGAACTCAAATCTTTGCCCGTTCCCGATGGGCCTTGGAAGGATCTCACGACCGACTTTATGGATATAGGAGTCAGGAGCTCCTCTGGAAAATCTTACGTCTTAGTTGTCGTTGATCGGTTCTCTAAGGAAGCAGAGTTCATCCCCTGCACCGAAAAGGAAACTGCCGCTAGTACGGCACGGCTTTATTTAACTCACGTCTGGAAGCATCACGGCCTTCCGCAGTCTCTCGTCTCGGATCGCGGACCGCAGTTCGCATCTCAGTTCTCGAAGGAATTATTTAAAATGTTGGGTGTCGAGCAGAAGCTCTCGACGGCGTTTCATCCACAGACGGATGGTCAAACAGAGCGGTTGAACCGCGAAATTCAGCAGTACTTACGGATGTATGCAAACCATCAGCAGGAACGATGGGAGGATTGGCTTCCCCTAGCTCAATTCGCGTATAACAACTCCAAGTCTTCTTCTACTGGCAAGTGCCCCTTTGAAGTTACCCGTTCATACACACCACGAATGGGCGTCGAACCGACGACTTCCAAGGTAGAAGCAGCGGAGGAGACTGCTAAAGACTGGTTCCAGGTGTTCCAGGAAGTACGCGAAAGTTTGGGAAAAGCTAGGACTCGTCAAAAGACTCAGGCAGATAGGCGACGGTCCCCTTCCCCTGCTTACTCCGTAGGCTCGCAGGTTTGGCTGGCTACCGACCATTTATCGCTGAAGGACCGGCAGAGCCGAAAGTTGACCGAAAAGTGGATAGGCCCGTACGAGGTCTCGGACGTTTTACCCAACGCCGTTAAATTAAAGTTGCCACGCTCGATGCGCATACACCCGGTAGTGAACGTTTCACGGGTGAAACCTTATCTCGGTGCTCTTGATGGGCAACCGGTTACTCGGCCCGGCCCACAACGGGTTACGGATGAAGGAGACGTCGAATACGAAGTCGAAAAGGTTGTTGATTCCCGCTTGAAGCGAGGTAACCTTCAGTTCCTCGTGCATTGGAGGGGATACCCAGAAGAAGATCGCACTTGGGAGCCTAGATCTGCTCTTAAGAATGCCCAGGAGGCGATAGACGATTTTTACAAACTCCACCCTGGTGCCCCCTGGAAACTTCATTTACTCTCAACCGAGGGTCTCTTTTTCTCCACTGTACCCGACCCTTTGACTGCTGTGCAGCCTATCTGGTCTCGCCTGGAAGTCAAGCCATAGGAGGGGATAGTGTAATGGCCCGTACTTTTTCACCACTGGTTGTAGCGTAGTCTTAGCATAGTTCTCCTTATTTATCCACTCTCTGGTTAGGGTTGCTTAGATGCACTCATAGACGCTCTACTTAGTCAGCTGATTCGTCAGTGTAGCCACATTGACTCAGCGTGGAACGCTGCAGCCAATAGCATTTATCTCTCTTTGTTTGGCTTGTTCTATGAAGTTCCACGGTACAAACACTCTAGTTAGTATAAATACCATCTCTCTTGTCGTAGACACGCCAATCGAGTTCATTTGTGCATTGTCGCATTAACTCTTCCCTCAGCCTCTACTCTTCTATCAGTCAAGGAGTAACCGAGTATAGTCTTCGGATTATAAGCGTTACAGCGTCTTGTCTACTCTACGCACAAGACAGCCGCCATGTAGCCCTGTGCTTCCACATACTGGGTTCTAGCATCCACTTAACAATATTTGATCACGGTGGGTCACTCTCCACCTGCAGTTATGACATCAACAGTGAACCGTGCAACTTCGTGTGCATCCTTATCAGCGTCACCTCTGCTCCCCATGAAATTCTCGGCTTCGATACGTCGATCGCCTGGGAACAGCAACAACACAACGGCAAGACAGTTGGTGTGAAGGCCTTGAATGTCCGGGCAGACAACACTGAACTTTCCATCGAGCTCAACAGAGTGCTGTTCATATCTGACAATTTATTCGGTAGAGGGACAACGGTTTGGGGGGGTATGATCAGGGGTACGCAAACTAGGACTAGGGAGCCAGTGGTCGTGAAAGATTCTTGGATCGATCCCCTGCGGAAATATACAGAAGGAAGGATACTGTCCATCTTAAACGCGCACAGGATCGAAGGCATCCTGACATTAGTCCACAAGCAACAAGTCAAAGCACCCTGTCTCTCCGCTGCCGCGAATCCACCTGCCAACCATTCAACTCACTTCCTCCGAGCAGGCCTTTCCCAGTTCAAGACGAGTCCCTACTACCTCCGAGTTCTATCACGCATCCTAACTCAGCCTGTCGGTGACCTCATCACCGACTTTTCCTGCTTGGGAGAACTTCTTGTAGCCTTCCTTGATTATGTCATTGGTGAGTAAGACTTTCTTTCGTTGGCCCTCAGTAACCGCAGATTGATTCATGTATTCATAGCTCACAAGAATGCGGTCGAGGTCACTCACATTCTGCACCGCGATATTAGCCTCTTTAACTTGTTCCTCGCCGATGTAACCCAAAGAAATGACCATAAAGAATTTATGGAAATGGCCAGTCTACCTGAGGAAGCCCGGGTTGAGTTGTGCGAACGAATCGCAAAACTCCGACGGTGAGGCATACTTGGAGACTGGGGCTACGCAGTTCCAATGGCCAAGCATACTGCTACCCGCTCGGATGCCGCCCAGTTTTCTGATGCCACCGATCCTCCCACATCGCCAATCGAAGTGTCGTCTCAAACGACAGACGATGTAACGGCCCGTACCTTTTCACTACTAGTTGTAGCGTAGTCTTAGCGTACTTCTCCTTATTTATCCACTCTCTGGTTAGGGTTACTTAGACGCGCCCATAGACGCTTTACTTAGTCAGCTGATTCGTCAGCGTAGCCGCATTGACTCAGCGTGGAGTGCTGCAGCCAATAGCGTTTATCTCTCGCTTGTTTGGTTTGTTCTACGACGTTCCACGGTACAAACACTCGTAGTAGTATAAATACCGTCTCTCTTGTCGTAGACACTCCAATCGAGTTCATTTGTGCTCTTGCGCATTAACTCTTTCCCTAAAGTCCTCTACTCTATATCAGTCAGGAGTAACCGAGTATAGTCCTTTGGATTATAAGTGTTACAGACGAACCCATCAACTGTGTCTACGTTGTTCCGGTGTCTTCGGAGAGCGCCGAGCCTCGTTTGATTTCCGTCGTGGACCTGACTGGGGACCACAATATCGTCCTCAGTATGGGCCCCCAGTCCGAGACAAAGGGCGACTCACGTGAGATGATTGATATGTCCCCTCTTCACCGCACGGTACATTTAACTTTCTTCCTACATTAAGTAACTGAACAGATCAAACTTCGTCAGGGAACTTGGTCGTGGATGTCAGCAGAGCTTGTCATGGCAGGTCCTGGGCAGTCGGTGGTACACGACCCCCTACATGATCTTGAGTCACTCTTCTATGTTCTTGTCGGTATATACGTCCTGCTCGACGGTCCATCCAAGCCAAAATGTGACAAGGAACTCGCACAGTGCTTTGACAAGTATTTCAACACTTTCGAGCCGAGCATGCTCAAGACGATCACCATCCAGTCGGATATCACGTGGAGACCGTTTATCCTGCATCATATCTCAGAATATTTCCAACCTGCCATCGACCTTCTTACCTGGTTGCGCGACGCTCTCATTGTACCCCTGTTCTTCGATGACCATGGAAATATCCACCGCAGGCAACCTTTCACTCATGATATGTTCATTGCGAACATCATCGACACGCTCTCACACCTCGGCCCCGACGCATGGGTACCTGTGGGTCAGGAAAATAACGACAATAGTGACTATTCCAGCTCGGGTGTGAAAGTCGAAGATGAACCGACACAGTCTGGTGTGGCAAAGGAAGTAATAATTCCCCCTCTGGTCTCCACAGATGAGTCCAGATTTTCTCCCCCAAGCTTGATGCCTCTTCCCCCCATGTTGCATAGACCCACTCCTCACCGGCTTGCTGCAGGTCCAGGCTTTTATAGCCTGGACTCTGGCCTCACTCTCCGTGACACCGCTGTGGAGGATTTGGACTGCGCGTTGCCGCAGAAGCGCCGGCGTTCATCTTCTCGCGGTGAATTTTCAACACACCCTGTTCCTAGCTCATCGTCTCGTGGCACCCAGTCAAACCCCGTTCTTCACGGTCAGAGGGGCCACAGCACTGGCTCTATACTCCAACGAGGAGCGCATAATATGGGGAGGAAGTAGCTGTTTCATCATATGTTCCGTAACGCGCTGTAGTACTACATCGTTCGAATTCCAACGTATGTAATGAAGATGTATATACATGTTCAACAAAATTACGTTGCCGAGTTTGCCACGACTTTGCCATAAGGCATTCTTAAGTGTGGCGCACCTTGTTTTTCTGGTTTCCTTGACGTTTTCAGCAGCTCAGCTCGACTGCCATGCCCCCCAAGCGCAAGCATAGCAGCAAAGCCATTGCCAACTCTCAGCCTACTGCTGCAGATAATGCGGGTGATACAGTCGAGTCATTGCATGCAAAGCGATTAAGGGCTGATCAGCTTTTTGACTCGGAACCTGCACCTCCAACCGGTGAGTTTCATAGATTTTATTCTTGTCATTTTGACCGTATCTTGCAGATCTGGAGCCCAGCGGACCTCAACCAAGGCGCTCTTCTCGCCCTGGAAAAGGTAGTGGGGGCCAACTTCAGCAGCTCCACAATCTCGAGCGCATTCAAACTGCAGAGCACTTGCCACTGTCAACTCGAAACCTTGACATAGCTACGCAGGGGCAAGCGGTCAACCCTATGGCTCCTGGTTATGGTGATGCTGACAATGAAAGCCAAGTTCCGCCGTGGGCACCAAATCCGACAGCAGACGTTCAATTTCAGCCAACGTTCATGCCGTCTCAGCCCAGACAACCGTTCGGTTTCAGAGCTCCTCGGTCTACAGCTAGTTCTACGAGCGGAACACATTCCATCAAGTCGCATGGCTCTTCTCTTTCATCCCGCAGTTCATCGGTATTTTCGTCTGCAGCATCACACCAAGGTTCTTCAGTGCCAACTTCTTGTGCCCCATCAGAATGTGGGTCCAATAGCGCCTGCGGAACACGAAGTGATGTGGAAGAATTCCAGCTTGCTCCTCAAAAATGGCTTTCTCAACTCCGCATGCTTGCAGCAGGTTATACTGCAGATGCCCCTCCATGTAATTCTCGCATCGATCCCTCCTATGAACAGCCCTCTTCTGGTACCCTCGCCCAAGATCAGCACGCAGCTTGCGACATGGACACCCCTTCTCCCCCCATACGACCTATGGGGTTACGTCGAACTTGGTCCTTCCAGCGGCTCCCTTCGATCATATCTAGTTCCCACTCTATGTTAGCCAGGGATGATGAAGGCGGAGTAGGTTTAGCCAAAGATGACCTGGCGATCAATGAAGCGTCTCCAAGTGAAGACGATCGTTTTGCCGAGTCGGTTGTATGCGGTAAAGGTGAGTCCCGTCACTGTCATGCTCATGGACCACAACAATTCGGGCACGTAGTAGGTGAAGATACCATGCACGCCAGTTGGCTTAGCGAAGAGCATCCTCAATCTGTCAGATCGCAGTCTCAGGACATCCGCATTTCCGGACCCGCGACCACCCAAAGTAAGGCCGTTAGTCATTGATATATTGTATTGATAATATCGTTAGGAGGGGCAGAAGATGTTGTCGCCCAGCATCACCAGCACAACCGTGGTCCGCATCTCCCCGACGGTGTGCAACTTATGGCTGTACGTGACCAGCAGACGTCCAAAGCTTCACGCCATATCAGTCATTCCGCAGTTGAGGGCCAGACGCCTTCATCTACTGATGTCATTCCTGCTCCCTCTCATTCCTTCCCTGCTGCTAAATCTGCTACTTCCGGGATGACATCTGATAGCAACTCAGACCCATCCCAGCTCCAGTTTTACTCTCCATCTGTCCGTGATATCATAGAGCATGCCAAACAGATTTCTCATTGCGACATTGCTGCTGTCAACTCATTTCCACTATGCGCGGACTTCAACCACAAGGCTTGTGACTATGTCGTAGAAGCCATCGCTGAGTGTCGCTCCAAAGGTTTGCTGATCCCTGACGGTACGTGCCAGTGATCGCCTACGAGGACCAAACACTAATATATATGGCCGTTTTTTACAAAGGGTGGTGGCCGGATTACACGACTGGTATTACTAAGCTGGTATGTACTCATTATATCAAACGAGGTGCATTGCTTGATTTTTTTTCCAAGCTCTGGGAAGATCTCGGGAACTGGCGTTCCTCCTTGAAGAAGAAAGCTCGTTTTTTTGTCCATGACCACTATGAGTGGGACCCTCAGAACCGTTGTGACGTCAATGCCGGTATTGCAAGGAAGCTTCTGGAATGCAGTGATTTCTTAAAAGATGGTGTGGACGAAAATGTGAGTGGGAGATTCCAACGTTACAACGCACTAATATTGTTTGCAGGGTCATACTAATAATCTTGTGCACCCAGCGCTATCTGCTCTTATTATTGAGTTCTTTTACACAGGTACCAATGCCATGGCGAACATTTTCCCGGAGGTTTTCCAGAATGAGGTACCCCACCCTGCAGTTGCACTTGCTGCTATGGCTGTTGAAGAGATGGATAAAGGAAGGTGAGGGGAGTGGCCTAGTGGGTCTCCCGTTGGATGGTGGGGTCAGTTCGACCCAAGGGGGGCTTGTGTTGCCTGGTAGGAGGGTCAGGGAGAGGGAAAGAGTGGTAAAACACGCCCAGCAAGTCCAAAGATAGTCGAGATATCGTCTAATGAGAGTCTGATAGAGGGGAAATAAATATCCGAGGCCTCCGGCCTTCGAATTCTGTCTGATTTCTCTGTAGTAGTAGTCTGTGTTATGTTACTAAGCAAGTACAATGTACAGTAAGTGCAAGGGTTGGCTTACATAAGCCAAAATGCGTCCAAATACTAAGTAAAAAAAGAGGTAAGGTAAAGATAAAAACAAAACTATAAGTAGAAACAAGGAAATATAATAATTACCATGGTAGGGAGGACTCCCTCCCTACACCGTATGTTTTCTCAATGAATATGTCTTCCGGCGTACTAAGTCTTACACATGTAGATTAAAGTCGCATTGGATGAGATAGTTGCCAAGGGCAAGGAGGTCACCTTCAAGCGTGACATTTATGCGGATGTTTATGCTGATGTACTTGGCCTCATGGCTAAATGTGATATGGCTCCAGTTCACCATGCCAAGACAAAAGCATGTCGTGTCCAATGGGCGAAGGTTGGAAGGTATGCACTCTACTTGTCGCTGTTTCAACTCGGCTCGGACATGTAATATTAGGAACGGGGGCTCCTCAGGCACAACCACTGGCTTCGACATAGATCTTGATTAGGAATGTCAACTCACTGTCGTGATTATCTCTAGTTCTTATCTTGATCTATGATAATCATGTACTATCCCATTTGGAATGCCATTTTCATGACACCAGAGCAGTCTGTAACAGGCAAGATGTGGATACCCCTTAATGTTAGACAGACTGGCATGTGTTGGGACACTCTGGACAGAGTTAGTCACTTGAAGGTAATGTGTACTGGGACAATTTGGTACTGTACTGGGACAGTTTGGTACTGTACTGGGACAGTTTGGTACTGTACTGGGACAGTTTGGTACTGTACTGGGATAGTCTGAGACAGTTCTGGGACATTCTGGACAATGCTAGCCAGTTAGGTACCTTGTTGGGGGTAGCTGGGGATCTAGGACAGTCATCCAGCATGGTCTGGTCTGTCCAGGCTGGACAGATGGAGGGCTGGTTTGCTGATGTAACAAATGTAGCCACACCGACAGATAAATTTGGCAACGATCTTCCCCAGAATGCCTCTCCAAATCCCCGAGAGACGTGCGACGTCAATGACTGGTACCCGTTTGGCTCACGCCTTGAATTCGAAATGGCAGAATTTCTCTTCACTCGCAGTCAGATGCCACAAGCTCAAGTGGATATGCTGATGCGACTATGGGTGGCATCTATGCTTCACCACAACGACCAGGCACCTTTTGCTGACCACACTGACTTGCATCGAGTCATAGATGCCATTCCACTTGGGGATGTCCCATGGAAGTCCATTCAAGCACAGTACTCGGGTAACATCCCTGACGAAGGAGCAGCAAGTTGGATGAGGAAATCTTATGAGGTTTGGTTTCGTGATCCCAATCCTATCGTCGAGAACCTGCTTGGTAACCCCGACTTCAACAACCACTTTGATTACATGCCATACCGCGAGTTCAAACCTTCAGGTCAACGCCGATGGGAAAATATGATGTCTGGCAACTGGGCATGGAATTATGCAGTACACCAGCGAGTTTCTTTGAGTCTTACAAACTAACTGCGAATGGATACACAGGATATGCTTGCGGGGGACCCATCAATGCACGGTGCAATGTTAGTACCGATCATCCTAGGCAGCAATAAAACAACAGTTTCAGTCACAACTGGACAAAATGACTACTATCCACTCTATCTTTCAATTGGTAATGTCCACAACAACGTTCGGCGTGCACATCAGAACTCGCTTGTACTACTTGCATTTCTTGCAATCCCCAAAAGTATGTTCATACCTCTGCTGTTCTGACCCATACTTATGAGTTTGTACCAACATAGCAGACCGGGAGAATGAGGATAGCACTGAGTTTCACAAGTTCCGATGCCAACTCTTCCATACCACAATATCTCATATTCTGTCATCTCTCCGACATGGGATGTTGATGCCTGAGGTCCGGCAGTGTCCCGATGGACATTTCAGACGTGTCAGGTATGCCCTTGCTGCGTACATAGCGGATTATCCTGAGCAAATTTTACTATCCTGCCTTGTGCAGGGGTGGTGCCCACTGTGAGTTCAGCGCTTACTGTGGGTGTCCAAGCATGCAAACCTAAATATATTTACAGTTGCACAGCTATGTCCAGCGACCTCGAGGGTGGTCAGGGTATCCCGAGGTCACATATGCACGCTGAGTTTTGTATCCGAGCCTTTGCCCTTGCTGAGTTATGGGATCAGTATGGCATGGTGGGTGACCTAACGGTATGTGGTACACATATTTTTTTTTTCTGCATGCGTGAACATCATATAACAGCCATTCACAAATGATTTTCCACGTGCTGATATCTACAAAATGTTGACGCCCAACCTCCTTCATCAAATTATCAAAGGCATCTTTAAGGACCACCTTGTATCATGGATCGGCGAATACCTCAAGATTACCTACGGCGAAGCAGAGGCTAACCGAATTCTGGATGATATTGACCGGAGGTGAGGAAAGCATCACCTAGACTCGCACCCCTTGTATGGACCATTTTTCAAAACAGAATCGCGGCTGTGCCACCTTATCCAAATTTACAGCGCTTTCCTGAAGGGAGGCGATTCAAGCAGTGGACAGGTGACGACTCGAAGGCCTTAATGAAGGTTTTCTTACCAGCAGTTGAAGGTTACACAGCAAGCATTTCACAATTTTTCTTCAGAAAACATACTAAAAAAATGGAGGGAAGAGATACTCTTTTATTTTTGGTGCTTGAAAAGAAAAAATGCAAAAATAATACTTCATGTTCTTCCAGAGAACATGAATTGATGCTAATACCAATTAGAGTAGAAGCTAATGGGCATTACCATCAACCCATGTTTTTTGGACAAAAATAAAATATTATTTTTGCATTTTTCCCTCCCAAACATGCCAAATAAAAGAGTATCTCTTCCCTCCATTTTTTCAGCATGATTTCTGAAGAAACATTGTGAAATGCTTGCAGTGTTATGTTCCGCCTGCCATGATCTGTGCGCTCAGCGCTTTCCTTGACTTCTGCTACTGTGCTCGAAGAAACTCGCTCAATGAAAGTGCATTAGAATGTCTGCAAAGTGCGCTTGATCGTTTTCACCTCAACCGCCGCATCTTCCAGGAAACAGGCATTTGTGACTCTGGACCTAAAGGGTTTTCATTGCCTCGCCAGCATGCCATGAACCACTACTGTCATCTCATTCAGGAATTTGGTGCACTGAATGGAATATGCTCTTCTATTACCGAATCAAAACACATCAAAGCTGTCAAGAAACCCTGGAGGCGCTCAAATCACTATCAGGCTTTGGGACAAATGCTGGTCACGATGTAGGGAGTCCATACTCCCTAGGGCCGAATACAATCACAGTCTACCATTTCCCCTATCACCCTAGCCACTCACCATGGGTCTACCGTCCTTCGGAAAGGTCGCCGCCACTCCACTTTCAGTTACCTCGGTTAATACGAGCGCTTCCTTCGCTTACCAATGCTGCTGCCACCTAATCAGGAAGTAACCCCTATCACCGACACTCGTCACCACTACAAGTCACCGCTAGCCCCTGTCCTCGACCCCTAATCATCGTCTGCCCCCTATCTGCGTCGGCCTTTGGCCCTCCACATGCCTATCAAGTGTCTACTGACCATCGGCAGTCTGCCCCGTCACTTGTGACGTCAGCTACTCGGTACCTGTAGCCCGACTCGAGACACCAACGCTCACCGCCGCCAGTAGTACCGCCACACCACACCAGACCGCCCCCAAGAGTCCCCGCAGTGTCGGCCAGTAGTCCAGAGACCTTAGGCACGTCCCCCTTCGCTGCTTTACCCTTTCTTTGCCTTTCCTTTGCTTTCCTTTGCCTACTTTTCGTACCTACGGCCTGTAGTGCCATACTTCGGCACCTTTCTGTCACCTTTTTTCTGACACATGGCAGCTCCGAATTTCGCCGAAATATTCCTTTGTGACAGCTGCCTCTACGATACAAAAGACCGCTGTACTTAGGAAAAATATACCCACTTTTCTGGCATCACCATCTGAGTGCCTGAGAGTCCCCTGGAGTCCCCAGAGTCGTTTTCTTGCGTAACTTCGAGTCTTTTGAGTCCCCCTTGCATCCACAGAGTTCCCCCACCGAGTTCCACCGCCAAATTCGAGTCCCCTTTGCGATATAAAATTTTTTTGCTGCCTTCAGAGTCATCCCTTCGAGTCCACGAGTTCCTCAACAGCCCACACGAGTCCCACATCACCACCTTTCGAGTTCTAAGCACCCAAGAGCTTCCAGCCGCCGACACTAGCTCCCTTTCCGCCCCCCTGTGGTGGCAATTCGAGTTCTACCCCCACCAGTACCCTTCCGACCTAGGGAAGCTTTCCCTTTCGCCGCTAATCACTCCCTCTACTCCCTTTCCAACTCACGACCCCTTGGGATGAGCCTAGGCCTAGCCTATAGCTTTCCCCCACTTTCCCTCTGCACTCTCACAAGAAGAGTTGCCCACAACGAATCAGCGCCTCGATAAGCTTGCTGCTGCTCGAGTGGACTTCGAGGCTCGTGGCATGCTGAACAGTTCCATCGTCTCTGCATCTATTCAGACTCCTGAATATTGGCACGGACAGGGTCTCGCAGCTTCTAACAGTGATCGTAACGACAACTCCCGATACCATATCAGCCACAACCCCTCCAACAATGATGATGACGATGGCAGCGATGCTGGCGATGATGAGATTCAGATGCCAGATGAGCCCCATGTCCTGAACTACGTCCATCTGGCAAGAACTCCAGGTATGTGCGTCTACTTTTTTGTTCGTGCTTGCTGGACTGATGTATTTTACAGCACGTAATTATCCCAGTACTCTGCAGGCGCTTGCTGATCACATCGACCAACCTGATCTTCCCCTCCTTGTCAGCCGGTTTCTTCAATTTCAGTTTCAAGACGATGCTGACCCAAATACCATCCCATCATACCCCAACATCTCTGAATCACTAGTATCAGTCTTCCACAGTGCCGTGGCCACCTTTTATGCTCCGAGCGACCTGTCTGGCCTTGGTGGAATGCATTCAGAATGTATTCGAAGCACGCCGTGTTGGAGAAAGGGCCCCGCACGGTACGATACCATATTCTTGGAAAAGGACCAGGATGTCCCAGGTATGAAAGGACTGCACGTTGGCCGAGTATTCATCTTCTTTTCATTTATTTATAATAACATCAGATATCCTTGTGCGCTCATCCAGTGGTTCACAACTGTTTCGGATGAAGCCCATGAAGACACCGGAATGTGGATTGTGGAGCCGGATTTTGATGCAAATGGTCAGCGACAGCTGGAGGTCATCCATATACATTCTATTCTTCGCGGTGCACACCTCATACCTGTCTACAGCCAGGATCGCCTCCCTGCTGATGTTCACTGTACGAATTCCCTAGACATCTTCCGCATGTACTATGTAAATAAGTACATCGATCATCATGCTTTCGAGATAGTGTTTTAATGAATTTTTGTTGTGGAACTCCGGGGGTGCATCAGGAAAAATTCACTCGAAGATGTAGCTCTATGTAGGCTCTGTAGCACCCATAACTGGATTGACAAGTCCCCAGTATGTAGTCAATATAGGTTTTGAGCAGGGTTACATAGTACAATATAGCTTGAATAGAGCATGGTCCTTGCTATGTAACTAGCTGCTATGGATGCTCACCAGGCTGTGTAGCTGGACATAGGAGTCAAACTCGTCATGTACTTTCTTGCTACCACTTCAGGATAGGCAGCTATAGGTGACATACACAGCCGCGTCACATGCAATCACGGCTCAAAAAAATAGGTTGGGTTAAATGAAAATATATTGGGTTGGGTATTTAATAGATACTGTCAGCTCGCGGTCCGACTGCACTCCCCTCGTAACGTCCCTAGATCAACGTCCGTAGATTGCGGCAGTCGCAAGTATTCATGAACTCATTTGTGATGGCTGGGCACGATGGCATGGACAGCAACTCAGTCAGATTCGTCTTCCGTTGTCGACCCGTCATGATGTTCCTGGATAGCCGCAGCGACAACCCGGGCAGATACCTTGCACTGAGACTCCGTAGTGATGGGACCGGCACCGGAATGAACACTGTTGAACGATTATGGTCAGAGCACCCAACTCAGTTGTGGATTATACGTACCGGCCGGCCTCGTAGATCCTATTGCAGATAGCCCGTAAAACCCCAACATCCTTGGTAGCGTCGTCGAAATCTTGAAGACATTTGAGGTATGCCTCGTAGACCGAGCAATATTCCTGTGTGGTGAACGAAATATCCCCTCGCTTCCCCATTGCCCACTCATCGATACAACACTCGATCTACATTTTTGGTTGATTTCAGTACAAACCACCAACTGGTGCAAACTTACTGCGGTGAGGACAAGGGCGAGAGTCGGGTATGGGAACGGCTTGAAATGTTCTGGGAACACGACACCCTCGTCATGTTTGTTGGCAAACCACATGGTGTTGATGATCTTCTGAATTAGTGGCGCCTTGAGAAAGCCACGCCGGTCCTCTTTGACAGGTGCCATGTGCTACATCACACGTCAGGACACGGTTCGCGTTGGCTGAAGACATCACTCGCCTTGAAGGCAAAGTTGGTACCTTCTTTGAGCACCTCCGCTAATGATCGATTCTTCTTGATAGCGGTCTTGCTCTGGCTGCTATGGAAGCTGAACATGACCTCGACAAGAGGTCGAAGCTTCGTCTTAAGCTCGCCTCGGACCTGTGAGCCACGGCTGGTAATCTATGGGACGTGAGTGGTGGCCGTCCGCTCATAAGAAATTTAGTGAGGCACTTACCAGTTTAGATAAGTCTGGACAGCGAGTGAGCTTCACTCCAGTGAGCTGAGATGCCTTGGCCCAAGAGGCAGCCAAGAGCGCGGTCTCTTGGCCATGGTCAGGCATAGGAGATTGCGCACACAGCCGTGCACGATACTCTGCAACTGCAGCGGCAACGAATTCTTGTGTCATGTCGTCATAGTCCTTGGCACGGGGGCGACCTTCATGTTCGGTAACCTTCTGCACTTTCACAAAGATTGCGTCTTCGTCATCAGGGCCTGTTTCACGTTGCCTCTTGGGCCCCGCACTGCGATAACCAGTCAACGACGGGTTCCACGAACCCAGACTCTGATGGACACGGGCTTACCATCCGCCGGTGACCTTCACTCCCTCAGGCTCGTTGGGGGTGGCATGCATGTGCCTCTCCTTCAGCTTCTTTTGCTTCGTTGACGTGCTAGAGCTGATGGTGCGGAATTCCTCATCCATATCGCGATCCGAGGCCGTTGGGGACTGGGACTGTGGTGAATGTCGGAAAAATAAGCACACAATCGGATGTATACTAACTTCAAAAGCCTCTATGGCGCTTGAGGTAATACGAGGTGTCTTGGGCACAGTCTTGGGTACTTTATTGTTACGAAATGCGAGTAGTTGCTTCGTCCCGCCATTAAGTTTAGTGGGCACGATGCGGTTGGTAAACTAGAGGGTAGCACGTCACACCACGCAGAACGACAGTAGAATTATAAATTACCTGCGTGTCACTCGTGTTGTTGTCATCATGGTCTTCACCGACCATACCTTGGTCGTCGTCGTCCTCTTCTTGCATGTCTTCATTCTCGCTGCCGATGTTTGCCAGCTGTCGCAGGTGCTCACGGGCACGTTCCTGTCGCACTTTAGCATCGCGGCGCTGGGAAGCCTCATGCTGGTCATCAAACAGCTGCCGTTGTTTCTCTGATGGACGGTGGATCCGACCACCGGAGGTCTCTCTCTCAAGTGCTCAGTACCGAACATTGCGGCTCAGAGCTCTTACCTTCACGATTCTCTTTATCGTCACTTCAGTCAACCCCCTAAGGGGACCTATTAGGTTGACATATTTCTATAGATGTTTATACCTAAGAGGTGTTCACTACCCAGGTATTCCCGGCTGCTACTGGGTATTCTCCAGTGCTCCAGCAGGCCCTGGAGATTCTCCAGAGCTGCCATGTCAAGGGATTTTCTCCAGCACTTGCAGAGTGTCTGGGGTCCACATGGGACTTTCTCCCACCTATATAGGGCCTCCTGCTAGGGGTCATTGGGGCTTTCCCCAGCATAATTGGACCCTCTTCCTAGGGGGTGGTGAGACTTTCTCCAGCATAAATAGACCTCTGTGTAGGGGGTGATGGGACTTTCTCCAGCATGAATGGTCCTCTTCTTACACATTCTGGGACTTTCCCTGGGCTTTCCCCAGGCTGAATGAACCTACTTATGGCATTCCTCCAGCCTAAATAAGCCAATCCTGGACTCTTTCCAGGCTAAATAGACCTAGCTGTGGAATTTCTCCAGCCAAAACAGATCACTTCCTGGGTTGTTTCTGAATTTTCTCCAGCATAAATGGACCCTGTCTGTGGGATTTCTCTGGCACAGATAGGCCTCTTCCCAGGTCCTATGGGACTTTCTCCAGGGTGAATAGACCTAGCTGTGGATTTTCCCTGGAGCAAAAAAACAGACAATCCTGGGTTGTTTCTGGGTTCCCCCAGGCAAAATATATCACTTTCAAGGGAATTCTGGGACATTCTCCAGTGTGCGCGAATAGACATCTTTCAAAGGCACTTCCCTGTGCAATAGGGCAGTAGGGGAATTCTCCAAGAAGTGTTTGCATCAGGAGGGGGAATCACCAAAGAGGATGGAATGGGGAGCCTGAGGGCCTCACTCATGGTAGTGAGAGTTAATGCAGGGTACAGATCTTTCCCAGAACTTAGAGATCATGATAGGAAGTCTCCACAAAGTCTGCAAGGTATGTGACATGGTGATAGGGTTTTATATGCAAATATCTGGGTACTTGGCCAGATAGGCACTTGGAAATTCAGCACTGGCAGGAGATGGGGTTGGAGATTCTCACAGTTGGAGATTCCCCAGGGTGGTCAAATGGGGTTGGGGATTCTCCAGGGGGGCAGTTGGAGATTCCCCAGGGTGTTCAAATGGGGTTGGGGATTCTCCAGGGGGGCAGCTGGAGATTCCCCAGGGTGGTCAAATGGGGTTGGAGATTCTCCAGGGAGGCAGCTGGAGATTCCCCAGGGAGCAGTTGGAGATTCCCCAGGGGGCAGTTGGAGATTCCCCAGGGTGGTCAAATGGGGTTGGAGATTCTCCAGGATGGCAGTTGGAGATTCCCCAGGATGGTCAAATGGGGTTGGGGATTCTCCAGGAGGGGCAGTTGGAGATTCCCCAGGGTGGTCAAATGGGGTCGGGGATTCTCCAGGGAGACAGCTGGAGATTCCCCAGGGTGGTCGTTGGAGATTCCCCAGAGAGCAGTTGGAGATTTCCCAGGGGGCAGTTGGAGATTTCCCAGGGGGCAGTTGGAGATTCCCCAGGGGGCAGTTGGAGATTCCCCAGGGGGCAGTTGGAGATTCCCCAGGGGGCAGTTGGAGATTCCCCAGGGGGCAGTTGGAGATTTCCCATGGTGGCCAAATGGGTTGGAGATTCTCCAGGGGGGTCAAAAGAGGTCGGAGGCTCTCCATTGGGTGCCATATTGGTCAATGTAGCAGTGTCCACCCATAGTGTAGTATGAAATGCATAGCAGTTCACATTTTTGACTGCTAAAGTGTAGTGTGGTTGATTACCAAGAGTGTAATAGGGACCAACAAAAGTGTAGTCTAGTTCATTAGCAAAAAGGGTAGTGGTCTCCATTTTTGACTACCAATGTCTAGTGTAGTTGACTAGGAAAATTGTAGCATAATTCATCAGCAAAAGGGTGGACTGTTTGGTTAGGAAAAGTGTAGTGGTCCACATTTCTGACTACCAAAGTGTGGTGTAGTTCATTACCAAAAGCATAGTCTAGTTGATCAGAAAAACCATAGTGGTCCACACCTTTTACTAACAAAATGTAGTTTGGTTCATTAGCAAAAGTGTAGTCCATTTGATTAGCTAGAAAAAGTGTAGTGGCCTGGATTTTTGACTACCAAAGTGCAGTGTAGTTCATTAGAAATGTGCATAAGTAGTCCACACTTTTGACTACCAAAATGTAGTCTAGTTCATTAGTGAAAGTGTATTGGTCCAAATTTTTGATGACCAAAGTGTAGTGTGGTTCATTAGAAAAAGCATAGCACATTTGACTAGCAAGGTGCAGCACAGTCAACTAGGAAGAGTGTAGCACAGTTCATTGGAAAAAGGGTAGTCTGGTTCATTAAGAAATGTGTAATGGTCCACATTTTTGACTACCAAAGTGTAGTTCATTAGCAAAAGGGTAGTCTAATTCATGAGGAAAATGGGTAGTGGTCTGCATTTTTGACTACCAAAGTGTAGCCTAGTCAACTAGCAAAAGGGTAGTATAGTTCACTAGCAAAAGAGTGGTCTGCATTTTTGACTACCAAAGTGCAGGGTATTCCACTAGCTAAAGTGTTGTCTACTTCATTAGGAAAAGTGTAGCAGTCCACATTTTTGACTACCAAAGTGTAGTGTAGGCCATCAGCAAAAGGGTAGTCTAGTTCATTAGCAAAGTGAGTAGTGGTCCACATTTTTGACTACCAAAGTGTAGTCTAGCTCATTAGGAAAAGTGTGGTGGTCCACACTTTGGACTACCAAAGTGTAGCATAGTCAACTAGCAAAAGTGTAGTATAGGTCATTAGCAAAAGGATAGTCTAGTAGATCATTAGGAAAAATGGCAGTGGTCTGCATTTTTGACTACCAAAGTGTAGCATAGTCAACTAGCAGAAGTGTCGTGTAGGTCATTAGCAAAAGGGCAGTCTAGTTCATTAGCAAAGTGTGTAGTGGTCTGCATTCTTGACTACCAAAGTGTGGTGTAGTTCACTAGCAAAAGTGTACCCTAGTTGATTAGGAAAAATGGTAGTGGTCCACATTTTTGACTACCAAAGTGTAGCATAGTCAACTAGCAAAAGTGTAGTGTAGGTCATTAGCAAAAGTGTAGTCTAGTTCACTAGCAAAGTGTGTAGTGGTCTGCATTTTTCACTACTAAAATGTAGTGTAGTTCACTAGCAAAAGTGTACCCTAGTTGATTAGGAAAAATGGTAGTGGTCCGCATTTTTCACTACCAAAGTGTAGTGTAGTTCACTAGCAAAAGTGTACCCTAGTTGATTAGGAAAAATGGTAGTGGTCCGCACTTTTGACTACCAAAGTGTAGTGTAGTCCACTAGCAAAAGTGTACCCTAGTTGATTAGGAAAAATGGTAGTGGTCCGCATTTTTGACTATTAATGTGTAACATAGTCTACTAGCAAAAGTGTAGTGTAGGTCTCTAGCAAAAGTGTACCCTAGTTGATTAGGAAAAATGGTAGTGGTCCGCATTTTTGACTACCAATGTGTAGCATAGTCAACTAGCAAAAGTGTAGTGTAGGTCATTAGCAAAAGGGTAGTCTAGTTCATTAGCAAAGTGTGTAGTGGTCCACATTTTTCACTACCAAAGTGTAGTGTAGTTCACTAGCAAAAGTGTACCCTAGTTGATCAGGAAAAATGGTAGTGGTCCACACTTTTGACTACCAAAGTGTAGTGTAGTCCACTAGCAAAAGTGTACCCTAGTTGATTAGGAAAAATGGTAGTGGTCCGCATTTTTGACTACCAATGTGTAGCATAGTCAACTAGCAAAAGTGTAGTATAGGTCATTAGCAAAAGGATAGTCTAGTAGATAATTAGGAAAAATGGTAGTGGTCCGCATTTTTGACTACCAAAGTGTAGCCTAGTCAACTAGCAAAAGTGTAGTATCCTAGTTCATTAGGAAAAATGGTAGTGGTCCGCACTTTTGACTACCAAAGTGTAGCCTAGTCAACTAGCAAAAGTGTAGTATAGGTCATTAGCACAAGGGTAGCCTAGTTCATTAGGAAAAATGGTAGTGGTCCGCACTTTTGACTACCAAAGTCTAGTCTAATTCATTAGCAAATGTGTAGGTTAGTTCATTAGCAAAAGTGTAGTAGTCCGCTTTTTGACTGTCAAATAAGGTTTCAATTGATTACCATATGTGTGCCTTCTTTCATAATCTGAAGTGCCGGCGGGTGGCATTCCCCACAGTGTGGCTGTGTGACAGGTGGTGCCTAATTAGTGTCACTTCCTGCCACTCCGCTTTTTTGATTATGTAAGCAAAAAAGCGGCCTCAACTGACTTCTTTCTGCCTCACTACACTCCCTCCTTACATTTGTGCATGTTCTACTGTATTGCAATGACTTCAGGACATATATTCCCTTAGAACTAGCTGCTAATTTCAGCAAATTCAGTGCAGTACAAGGGTACTAGGATAAATAGGGGCAAAATGCGAATTCTCTTCTCAATCCTGCAATTCTTAATGTACCCCAATGAAATTTGACACCCAGATCGCCTTCACATACCCCTATAACATATCAAAATTACAGACCATCACAGCCACCCCTTCAGAACATATGACCAGTCCTCCCCCTTCCCCTCCACACTTGTATCCTGCACAGTAGAATTAATTATAATACCACAGGACCATGGGGGAGGCAGTCCCCCATCTATATGTGAAATTACTTGGGAGGTTTAGATGGCAAATAAGATGTGGGTCCGCTTTTTCACCTTTTCCTTCAGAGGAGCACCACCAACTATCCTCATTAATAACATATCTTTAAATTCCTGGTGGAGCTACCTGACATATATAACAACCCATGTACAAAGATTCAGCTCGATCCAAAGGGTATTGAATGTGCTGGAAGGCAGCCGAGTTTTTTGGACCGTGGGAAAGTGGCCGAAGAATTTAGGAGACTTGCAAAACATATCAAAAACTCATCACAGCACAACACCCAGCCCCTCTACTGATACCATACTTTCAGAAATTCATATGTAGACATATCTTAATACATTCCCTGCATTATCTGTCTTGAATATTCACCAAAAGTGTCAAAAGTGCGAAATACTGAGGAACTACCTTGTAAACTATTGCTGCAAATGTGCAGCTCACCAATGGCACATTTTGGGCCTAGGGACATTCAGGACAAACAGAGTGTATTTAAATACTCATGAAGGGTGTAGACTGGGTATGCCAGCATAGATATGACATTATCTTGATCATTAGCAGCTGATATGTTGTGCTGTGATGAGTTTTTGATATGTTTTGCAAGTCTCCTAAATTCTTCGGCCACTTTCCCACGGTCCAAAAAACTCGGCTGCCTTCCAGCACATTCAATACCCTTTGGATCGAGCTGAATCTTTGTACATGGGTTGTTATATATGTCAGGTAGCTCCACCAGGAATTTAAAGATATGTTATTAATGAGGATAGTTGGTGGTGCTCCTCTGAAGGAAAAGGTGAAAAAGCGGACCCACATCTTATTTGCCATCTAAACTAATGCAGGAATGAGTCTACAGTAGGTCAGTACGAAGTAGGTAACGAGTGGAATGTAAGTATGCTCACCTCAGGACGAATGGAAGTCACTGAGGTGAAAGGAACGAGTGCGGAAATTTTCTACAACCATGATTATGTAATCCGGGAAAAAGCGGAAGGGTATAGAAAGAATCCGTGACATGTAATCTATAGTGAAAAGCGGTACCAAAGATATCTGAAGATATCCGAGGCCGGATATGGACACCCGAAAGTCCGTGCGTCCAACACTCCCCCTCACTTGGAACGGAGTCCGAGTGATTGCGCGAAATGTTTGGCTTTGATGCTCGGTAAAGCCTTGGTCAGGGTGTCGGCAACCATTTCTTCGGTAGTGGTGTTTGGAGGTGACTGGCAACAGACATTACTAATGCAGGAATGAGTCTACAGTAGGTCAGTACGAAGTAGGTAACGAGTGGAATGTAAGTATGCTCACCTCAGGACGAATGGAAGTCACTGAGGTGAAAGGAACGAGCGCGGAAATTTTCTACAACCATGATTATGTAATCTGGGAAAAAGCGGAAGGGTATAGAAAGAATCCGGGACACGTAATCTATAGTAAAAAGCGGTACCGAAGATATCCGAAGATATCTGAGGCCGGATATGGACACCCGAAAGTCCATGCGTCCAACACTCCCCCTCACTTGGAACGGAGTCCGAGTGATTGTGCAAAATGTTTGGCTTTGATGCTCGGTAAAGCCTTGGTCAGGGTGTCGGCAACCATTGTTGAGCAACGGTGCATGGCACAGAGGCCAGCTCCACTGGACTCACCTTAGGTTTGAGTAGTAATGAGTTGAGACGAAGTAGGAGGGCAAAAGCGATTGTCATTTAGGGCGCCATAGGCTGCCTTTATATACTACAGGGTGAGTGTGACGTGACGTGTGACAACTACCTAAATAGTCGTAGCTATTGTCTACTGTATTTGGACTAAGTGTTGTTCTACCTATGTAGTAACTACTTCCCACGCTGCACTAATCAGGCGCGTGTTCAACACTCCCCCTTGCTAAGTCGCTGGTTAAAGCGCGCAAGCATAGGATGGCGCTACAATTAAGTGCAGCCAGTTTTAGTCGTCAGCCTGATAGATTTCAAGCCCGAGTTGTGCCCTGAATTTCTCAAATTTATCTCGACCCAAGTTCTTGGTGAACATGTCCGCAGGGTTTTCAGCACCATCGATGAAGAATAGGGCGACTTTGCTGTCAGCCACAGCTTCGCGTACATAGTGGTAGCGAATGTCGATGTGCTTGGACCTTTTCTCGGTCACAGGGTTTGAAGCCATAAACAAGGCTCCCTGGTTGTCACCGCAAATCGGAATGGGTTTTAGCTTATATCCCAATTCCTCGAGCAAGTTTCGAATCCAGATTACTTGGCGGCTACAGTCACTGAGCGCCATGTATTCTGCTTCAGTGGACGACAGGGCTACTGTCTTTTGGGCATGTGATGTCCAACTGAAGATGCCATCAGCAAGTTTCAGGAAGAATCCTGTCTGCGATCGGCGAGTGGAAGGGTCAGAGGCCCAGTCTGAGTCTGTACACGCAGTGATGCCTAGGCCAGAATCACCATTGAAAACGAGGGAATAATTTCTTGTCCCAAGTAGGTAGCGGCAGATATACAGCGCTTTATCTAGGTGTTCTTTGGACGGATTCGCGGAGTGTCGCGATAGAGCCGTCACGGCATATGCAATGTCAGGACGGGTGCCTAACATGATGTAGAGCAGTGACCCAATCACTGTCTGGAAACGAGTTCTGAGCTCTGGGTCGGCAGGCTCGTCGTTTGGTAGGGCATAGTACCCAGTGGGTAGTGGAGTCTTTGCCGGTTTGGCATTTTGGAGTCCACAGCGCTCAACGATTTTGTCGAGGTAGGTGCATTGATCGAGATAGATCTTGCGGCCTTGGCGCTTGATGGACATCCGGAGGAACTCTGTAGGTTCTCCAAGATCTCTACATTCCCACTTGCGCATGAACAGCGCTTTAACCTCATCGACTACAGCCTCGTTAGGGCCACAGAAGAGGGCGTCATCCACATATATAATGGCGACGACAGTGTTTTTCCTCTTATAGAGGAAGAGTCCAGCATCGGACTTGAGGCGCTCAAAACCTAGTTCCTTTAAGGACTTATCTAGTGTTCGCCACCAGGCCAGGCCAGCCTGCTTCAGGCCATAGAGGGCACGCTTTAAGCGGAGCACTTTCTGCTCTTGCCCAGGCACTGCAAAGCCTTCAGGTTGCTCCATGTAAATTTCTTCTTCAAGTTCGCCATACAGATAGGCGCTCCTGACATCGAGAGCTGAGATGTACCAGTTTTCAAGCGCAGCAAGCGCGAACATAAGGCGCACGGTTTCATAGCGCACTACTGGTGAGAAGATTTGGTCAAAGTCTAAACCTTCGACCTGGGAGTACCCTTTGGCGACAAGCCTAGCTTTCTTCCGGCCATCGGACTTTACGTCGAATACCCAACGGTTTTTGATCACCTTTCTCCCCCTTGGGCGGCTTACGAGGTCAAAGACCTTCCGCTTTCGGAGCATATCAAGCTCCTCACGACATGCAGTTTCCCACTGCTGCTGCTCAGCCTTGGGTAGGCGAGCGATGTCGCGGTAAGACCATTCCCGCACATTAAGTTTGGGAGGCTCACTGGAGGGGACCGCTTTGGCGAGGAGGAAATTTGCCAGGTCTACTCCCCCTTCCCGGCATATCCGCTCGACGTCATCCTCACTACTGGGGGACGGAGCAGGGGGTGGTTCCGGGAATCCTCCTGGCACAGGGCGAGATCCTGACGATTCGCCAACTGTTTCTCTCCATCGGCGCTCATTTTCAATATCCCTGAACTGTTCGACAGGGTGGCGCCGTTCGCCATAGATATTTCCTGGGCGAACTGGAGGTCTGCGCTCCCTTTGGGGGCGCACTGGTGCTGGAGGTACAGGGGGCCTGCGCTCCTTACGAGGGCGGCGAGGTTCCTGGGGTGGTGGTGGGTTTCGAGCCGGAGAAGGTGTTCTCGGTGGCGGAGGAACAGGTTCCTGCTCCACTGGAGTCTCAGCGTGCTGTCTACCCTGAGTGGGGCGCGAAGGACGAGGGGGGTCATCCTCAGGTGGTGCAGGGGCCTCATGAGTGGGCTCATGATCATCGCGGACTGGTTGTCTAATGCGAGATCTAGTCGAGGAGCAGCGGGGGAACGCGCTCTCATCGAAAGTTGCATGTGCCGCAGTGAATACGGCATTGGAGGGGCGCATGAATAAATAATTGCGCTCATTCCCTGGAGCAACACCAATGTAGGTCATTAGTTCAGACTTCGCAGCCATTTTGTTGGCGCGAGCCTCGGCAGGCAAATATACATATGCGCCGCATCCAAAAACCCGAAGGTGGTCGATGGATGGTTCCTCCCCATTAATCAACTGATAAGGGGTGCGCCAGTTAACACGGCGCATCGGTGACCTGTTGTATACATGGGTCGCATGTGAGAAAGAGAACTCCCACCAGGAGTCAGGGAGGCAAGCCTCGATTCTCATAGACTCGGCCTTGTCCATGAGGGTGCGCATGATTCTCTCTGCGCGACCATTTTGCATAGGGGTGCGAGGCGCACTTTGGAATATACGAATTCCCTTCTCCTGTAAAACTCGATCGAAGGCTTCAGATTTGTACTCTCCCCCTGCATCGGACATCCAGCCTTTGACGTAGGCATTATATTGGACGCGGACCATCTGCAGAAAATTTTTGGTCGCGGAAATCGCAGCATCTTTGGTGCGCAGATTTACTGTCCATGCATGTGATGAATAGTCGTCTAAAAAGACAATCACATATTTAAATTTGCGGTAAGACGCAATGGGGAAGGACTTCAGATCGGAGTGTATTAACGCGAACGGCTGCGAAGCTCTGTGCTCATTTGGTGGGAAGGCTCTGTTAGGCATCTTGCCCAGAGCACAACCAGGACATATCTCGTCCTTGGTGGGTAACTCGATCTCAGGGAAATCCCTGGTATGTTTCTGCGCTTGGCGCAGGACGTCTTTAGAGGGGTGTCCCAGACGTCGATGCATAGTATCATAGGTTACCATGCAAAGTGTTGCTTCAGTCAGCACAGCAGGCGACTTCAGCACGAAAATGGTGTCCTTGTTCTCCCTGGGGACGCAGGTCAGGTATGCATTTCCATCAGGGCTATATATCGTCAGATGCGACGAGTTACCGCGCACGACAGCACCTTGTTTGAGGAGCACACCTAGTGAGATTAGCCGGCCCCATAAATCCGGCATATAATAAACGGGATAGAGCCGCACAAGATCTCCTTGGCGCTCATTTGGTAGTCCTGAATAAACGAGGACAGTTCCTCTCCCAGTCGCAACGGAGGCTCCATTCGCAGTCTGGATAGGGAGTTGTTGATCCCCTTTGAGTGGCTCATAATCGACGAAGTCATCTAAGTCATTCGTGAAATGGTTGGAAGCACCAGAGTCGAGCACCCATTCGGGGTCGTCGTGTTTACATTTTCCCTTGCAGTTCACACACATCGCAAACGAGAGCGCATGGATACAAGTAGCATTTTTCGAAAAAGGATACATGCTGCTACTACTACTCGCTATATACCGCGCAGAAGTGCAAGCGTAAGCGGAGTTAGTATCCTGCTGAAGTGAACCGGAGATAGTGACGAACCTATCCATGGTCATGTCGATGCCAGCTGCTTCAGCTATATCGGCATCGATATCCCCGTCGTAGATGGTACCGATGGAGACTGTGTCTTCAACATCGGGGGACGGGTTGCGCACCTCAAGACGAGGGCGCTTGGAAGGACCTGCCTCTGGGGCAGACTGAGCGAAGGGCGACGGGATGCAGGAATCTAGTATTTTGACCCGCTGGGGGGTCGGTTCGATGCCAATACGATGGGCCAGCTCGAAGGCTTTCACCGTCTGGGGGAAGGCGGGAGGACCAAACTGCGCAGCACCGATGGTGTGCGCAAGTTTCCTGGGATCGGGAGCTGGCTCAGGGCCAGTGGTCACTACCATGGAGGCCATGTGGGCCTCCTCGTCATCGTGCTGACGCTTCTTCCCACCACGCTTACCACGCTTGTTTTTCTTTTTCCCCTTCTCCTGGTTCGGCGCATTGCTGCTGCCAGATCCAGAAGGCTTCTGCTGCTGCTGTTGCTGCTGCGAGAAGTGGGGGTCGCCTTGCTTGCGCTTGACGGCGCTAAGCTTATTTGCGGAGGCGTGTGGCTTGCGACGGGAGTTCCTCTGCTCCCAACTTAGAGTGGCGGCACGCACCACCCCATCCGGTTTAAGGGTTTTGATGTTCTCGGCATCGCTGCCGGCTTGGTTAAGTAGCTGAGCTACAACCTCCATTGTTGGAGGGAGCTTGGCCAGAACGATCATAGCCTGGATGGGGGCGGAGAGCTCAAAGCCGGCGTCGGCGAGCTTGGCGAAGTGCGCCATGATTTTCGTTAGGGCAGGAGCGGGGTGCTGGTCACCAGGGACGTTCGTTTCGATCAGGGTTTTAAAGTCGGCATAGGCCGCGGCTATGCCGGGCTTGCCATACTCAGCCTGAAGGGCGTCCCACGTAGCCTTAGCAGTCGAGTGGGTCGACACCTGAATGCGCACAGGAGGCGCAAGGCGAAGACGGATGTTCCCAAGAGCCTGGGAGTTGCTGTCGTCCCAGTCACCAGCATCGTCATCGCTGGCAGGGCGGGTCTTGTTAAGAACCCACCACTGCCCTTGAGACATTAAGAAGGCCTCCATTGCTGGAGACCATTCCTGCCAGTTGGCACCGGTAAAGACGGGGACGAGGTTGGTCAATGCGCTAGACATGGTATCTGCGAGCAAAGACGAAGTCAGCACTGTGAGGTGCGACGACAAAGGAGTGAAAAGCTTGGCCCAGTGAACGAGACGTTTAGCTGTAGGCCATTGCCTATGAGCAGCCACGAAGGCGCTCAACGTCCTCAACGAGGCAGCCAATGAAGGCGCCACTAAGGCGAGCCAGAGTGCTCCTCAACGCTGCCAAGAATGGCGCTGGAGAGGGCTGCTCATCGGGGCTCATAACCTGTTGAGCAACGGTGCATGGCACAGAGGCCAGCTCCACTGGACTCACCTTAGGTTTGAGTAGTAATGAGTTGAGACGAAGTAGGAGGGCAAAAGCGATTGTCATTTAGGGCGCCATAGGCTGCCTTTATATACTACAGGGTGAGTGTGACGTGACGTGTGACAACTACCTAAATAGTCGTAGCTATTGTCTACCGTATTTGGACTAAGTGTTGTTCTACCTATGTAGTAACTACTTCCCACGCTGCACTAATCAGGCGCGTGTTCAACAACCATTTCTTCGGTAGGGCAATAAATAAGGCGGAAGGAACCGTTTTCAACGGCAAAGCGAATGAAGTGGTATCGGATATCGATGTGCTTGGTGTGGGAATGGTAACTGCCATCTTTGGTGAGTGCGATGGCGGCTTGGTTGTCGGAATATAGTGGGATAGGATATTCGAGTGGGCGGAATACTTCCGAGATGAGCCGGTGGAGCCAGAGGCCTTCCTTGGCGGCATGCGTTGCCGCAACATATTCCGCTTCCGCAGTGGACAGGGTGATAAGCTCCTGTTTGCGGGATGCCCAACTGATAGCTCCGCCACCTAGTAGATATGCATAGCCACTAATAGCGCGGCGGTGTTCCTGCGTAGCCCCATCAGCGTCGGTATAGCCTTCAAGGCCCTTTTCAATCCCGCCGAATGTCAGCGCAAGGGATTTTGTGCCGACTAGGTACTTGTAGATCCGCTTAACGGCTTCCCAGTGTGTCGGAGTTGGCGCATTGTTGAACTGTGCGACAGTTGAGACCGCGAATGCGATGTCGGGGCGAGTTCCGACCACAAGGTGCATTAGTGAGCCGACCGCTGCTCGGTATGGGACATTTTTCATGCGTGCGGCTTCCTCGGCAGGTTGCGGAACATTTGCTTGCATTAGTTTTAGGCCGGGGTCCATCGGAATCGCAGATGGCTTGGCATCGGCGAGGTTGTACTTGGTGAGAATGGCATTAATGTACGATTCCTGGGATAGGGATATCGTTCGGAAGTCTCGGTTCCGTGTCACCTTCATGCCGAGAAGCCAGCTGATGGGCCCGAGGTCGGTAATTTTGTACCGGGTGCCGATTTCCGCTTTGAAGGAGCGTATGAGGTCGGGGGAACTGCCGGTGATAGTGCAGTCGTCGACATGGCTAGCTAGGATAATGATATCCTTTCCGATGCGCCCGTGGAAGACTCCCCAGTCGGCATGCGTGCGCCGAAGTCCTAAGTCTCCGAGGGTGGCGCTTAATTCTTGGTACCACCTGAGCGCGCCTTGCTTTGAGCCATATAGTGCGACATTGAGCTTGGCAACTGGTCGGGAAAGATTCCGAGGCGCCGGGTAGCCTTCTGGGAGCTCCATGTAAATGTCTTCGCCATCTCCAAGTTTTCCGTTTAGGAATGCTGAGTGGAAATCGAACACATCAATTTCCCAGTTGTTGCGGGCGGCGATAGCAAGTATGGTTCGGAGTGATGCGAGTCTTGCGACTGGGGCATATGTTTCGTCATAGTCGACTCCCTGGACTTGGGAATAGCCCTTTGCAACGAGGCGGGCTTTGTACTTCTCGACTTCTCCAGTTGCGGTTCGCTTGATCTTGAAGACCCATTTGCATCCGACGATATTAGCTCCTTTCGGGCACTCTACTACGTCCCAGGTATGCGCATCGCTTAGGCTTTTCAGTTCTGCGGCTATGGCATCATGCCATTTGGGCCAATCCGAGCGGGATTTAGCCTCGCGCACTGTAGACGGGTCAAGGCCTTCGGCTTCAGAAGTTCCGGCTACCATTGCATAGACAAGGTCGCTGTCATCGCCATCCTCGGCTAATTCTTCTTCGAAGGCGAGAGTTGCATTGTCTCGGGAATTGGGACTGTTGGTGCGGCTATCATTTTCTCGGAGCTGTTTCATATAGTCAAGAGTGATCCGACCGTCCCGGGTACCTTCGCCTTCCTGAAGACGTCTCAAGTAGTCCGATTCGAAGTGCTGGCGGTTAGATCGGCGAGGTTGCGGCGGCGGTGTCTCGAAGTTGCTGCCGAGCGGGTCAAAACTTGATCCGGAGGGTTCCGCGGGTCGCTCGACAAGTGGCGGACTGGGTTCCGAGGTTCCGGAAGACTGCGGCTGTGCTTCCGCTCGGCCGCTGGTGCTTGTAGCCTCATTCTCCCCCTCGAGCGGCACGCCGGAGGGTATCGTCACTTCCCGACGCTCAAAGGTAACACTCCGCTCGATTCCGATGCTGCGGGTGTCAGGCCAGTAGATCCGATGGCCATCGCTTTCCGGGTCAAACCCTACCCAGTATCCATCACGAGCTCGCATATCGAGTTTGGAGCCGGTATTGTCATGGACTTTGACATGGCATCCCCAGACCGGGATTTTGGCGAGGTTGGGTGGCTTGTGATACAGCATCTCATATGGAGTTTTAGTTCCTAGGCGTCGTGTAGAAGAGCGGTTCTTGAGCCAGGTGGCATGCATGATAGCCTCGCCCCAAAGGTTCTTGGGTAGACCGCTGGCGTGAATAAGAGCATGCACCCGCTCGATGAGTGTGCGGTTGAGCCGCTCGGCAACTCCATTGTGTTCGGGAGTGTCATGGACGGTCACCCAGCGTTCTGTACCTGCGGATTTTAGGTGTTTAGTGAATTCCGCACTTAGGTACTCCCCCCCACGGTCTGAGCGCAAGCGCTTGATCTTGGTGCTAAACTGAGTTTGAAGCCAAGCTTCATAAGCCTTGTAAGATGCGAATGTCTCGGATTTCGTTTTCTGGAGGTAGAGGGTGGTATAGCGGGTGTGGTCGTCCGTGAATGACACGTAGTATTGACTGTGACCAGGGGTTTGGACCGGAGATGGTCCCCACAGGTCGGTATGGATTTCGTCGCCGAGGTGTTCCCGTCTCGGAGGGTCTCGCTCTTTTCCGATGGGCTTTCGGGTCGCCTTGGCATATTCGCAAGAGTCGCATGCCCCCATAGTGGAGTGGGCTTCGTTTAGGGTGATTCCGGTGATGGTACCGTCCTTCAGCATGCGCCGGATTGCCTCGGGTGCGATGTGGCCCAGCCGCGCATGGATTTCGGCCATTGTCAGCGGCTCGGTAGCTTTCGCTAGGCCGGCATAGATCTGGCGGGAGCACTTGAGGCAGTATAGGCCATTGGTCATGGGAATTTCGCCAAGTTTCTTCTTGCGAGAATCGAATACTTGACATTTCTTGTCGCGGAATAGTGCGGCATAGCCCGCGGCATCGAGCTTGCTGACGGAAACGAGTGTGATGCCCATTTTGGGCGCATAGAGCACATCCTTGAGGCGGATATTGCGTCGGATTGTGCCATTCGGGATTGATATCATTAGATCTCCCTTTCCGATGGCATGGAAGGTATGGCTGTCTGCCGCGGTAATCGGCTTTGGGATTATCGGCTTGTAGTCGAGGAACTTGTTTCGGTAGGATGACATGTGGCGGGATGCACCAGAGTCGAATAGTATAGTCTCCTCGTTCAGGTGCGGAGATTCCCCAGCCAGTAGTACATGATCGAATGTTTCCGTGTAGGCATCCCCTTCATCCGGAAACACTTCCGGAAAGTGCGGCTCATTCTCGGCACCTCGGGTTGATTCCGAAGGGTTCAGAATGTCATATCCGACATCCGAGGGTGGTGCCGAGGGTTTCCGGGGTCCGTTCTCGGCTTCCGACACGGTTTCCGAAGGTTTCCGCGAGCCGCTTTCCGCATCCGCGGCGGATTTGAAAGGCTTCGGTAAGGCGGCTTCGGCATCCTCGGTTATTGCAGAAGGGCTCGGTATGTCTTCTTCGGCCACTTTGGTGAGCCAGTCATCATCCGCCGAACTTGCTAGCCAGACTCCGTCGGGTTCCGCATCAGCGCTCGGCTGTGCGGCTGCGCTTGCGGATGCGGCGGTAGTGGCGGCGGCTGCCTTTTCGGAAGGCTTTTCCTTCTTCTTGCCGGTACCTTTCCCTTTAAACCATTTGGGCGCTTGCCCAGCTTTTCCGCCACCCTCCTTCCAGCATTGATCCTTTGTATGTCCCTTTTTGCCGCAGTTCTCGCAAGCAGAACTCTTCGAGTCCTTGGCTGAGTATGCCGCATCGTCGGAATGGCCATTGTTGCCTCTTTTGGAGCGGGTCTGTCGCCGGTCATATTCATCCGAGATGATTTTAGTGATGAAGTCGGGCGACAAGTCCTTTTGCGTGACAAGGGCGGAGGATGTCATGGCGGCAATGTTGGAGTCGTAGGAAGTCGGCAGGGAACTAAGGATGATAGCTGTGAAGTCGTCGTCGCTGATGGATTGACCAAGGGCGGCTAGCTGCTCTCGGAAGTTCCGTAGCTTGTCGAAATGGGCTCGGACATCGCCCTTTTCGGTGCAGCGGGACTCTTGGAGTTTTCTTCGCAGGTCGATTGCGACAACTCGAGAGCGGTTTTGGAAGAGGTTGGTGAGGACATCCCAGACGCTTTTTCCTGTCTCTTCTTTCTGGACTCGGAGGAAGAGGGATTCCGGGAGTGATGCCGCAATCACTTGTTTTACGTAGCCGTCGTCTTTTGTCCACTGTTTTAGCTTTTCCGGATATTCACTGATAAGTTTTTGCTCAGCGGTCGTCGGCTTCCAAGAGGGGTCTTTTCCGTGTGTCGGGTCCTCTGGCTTGGCTTCCAGACCGGTCAGGTGGCCTGATAGCCCTTTCGAGCCGACGGCCCATTCAACTCGAGCCTTATAGTATAGCCAGTTGCTACCATCTGCATTTAAGGTGGGTACCTGCAGGGAGTAGTCGTCTTTTGCCATAGTGGGAATGTGCGGTGATACGAAGTGGTGTGCGGATCAAATTTTCTTCCGGTATTAAGGCGCAAAGCCGGGGCTCATAACCTAATGCAGGAATGAGTCTCAGGACGAATGGAAGTCACTGTATTCTGTACCTAATGCAGGAATGAGTCTACAGTAGGTCAGTACGAAGTAGGTAACGAGTGGAATGTAAGTATGCTCACCTCAGGACAAATGGAAGTCACTGAGGTGAAAGGAACGAGCGCGGAAATTTTCTACAACCATGATTATGTAATCCGGGAAAAAGCGGAAGGGTATAGAAAGAATCCGTGACATGTAATCTATAGTGAAAAGCGGTACCGAAGATATCCGAAGATATCCGAGGCCGGATATGGACACCCGAAAGTCCGTGCGTCCAACATAAACCTCCCAAGTAATTTCACATATAGATGGGGGACTGCCTCCCCCATGGTCCTGTGGTATTATAATTAATTCTACTGTGCAGGATACAAGTGTGGAGGGGAAGGGGGAGGACTGGTCATATGTTCTGAAGGGGTGGCTGTGATGGTCTGTAATTTTGATATGTTATAGGGGTATGTGAAGGCGATCTGGGTGTCAAATTTCATTGGGGTACATTAAGAATTGCAGGATTGAGAAGAGAATTCGCATTTTGCCCCTATTTATCCTAGTACCCTTGTACTGCACTGAATTTGCTGAAATTAGCAGCTAGTTCTAAGGGAATATATGTCCTGAAGTCATTGCAATACAGTAGAACATGCACAAATGTAAGGAGGGAGTGTAGTGAGGCAGAAAGAAGTCAGTTGAGGCCGCTTTTTTGCTTACATAATCAAAAAAGCGGAGTGGCAGGAAGTGACACTAATTAGGCACCACCTGTCACACAGCCACACTGTGGGGAATGCCACCCGCCGGCACTTCAGATTATGAAAGAAGGCACACATATGGTAATCAATTGAAACCTTATTTGACAGTCAAAAAGCGGACTACTACACTTTTGCTAATGAACTAACCTACACATTTGCTAATGAATTAGACTAGACTTTGGTAGTCAAAAGTGCGGACCACTACCATTTTTCCTAATGAACTAGGCTACCCTTGTGCTAATGACCTATACTACACTTTTGCTAGTTGACTAGGCTACACTTTGGTAGTCAAAAGTGCGGACCACTACCATTTTTCCTAATGAACTAGGATACTACACTTTTGCTAGTTGACTAGGCTACACTTTGGTAGTCAAAAATGCGGACCACTACCATTTTTCCTAATTATCTACTAGACTATCCTTTTGCTAATGACCTATACTACACTTTTGCTAGTTGACTATGCTACACATTGGTAGTCAAAAATGCGGACCACTACCATTTTTCCTAATCAACTAGGGTACACTTTTGCTAGTGGACTACACTACACTTTGGTAGTCAAAAGTGTGGACCACTACCATTTTTCCTGATCAACTAGGGTACACTTTTGCTAGTGAACTACACTACACTTTGGTAGTGAAAAATGTGGACCACTACACACTTTGCTAATGAACTAGACTACCCTTTTGCTAATGACCTACACTACACTTTTGCTAGTTGACTATGCTACACATTGGTAGTCAAAAATGCGGACCACTACCATTTTTCCTAATCAACTAGGGTACACTTTTGCTAGAGACCTACACTACACTTTTGCTAGTAGACTATGTTACACATTAATAGTCAAAAATGCGGACCACTACCATTTTTCCTAATCAACTAGGGTACACTTTTGCTAGTGGACTACACTACACTTTGGTAGTCAAAAGTGCGGACCACTACCATTTTTCCTAATCAACTAGGGTACACTTTTGCTAGTGAACTACACTACACTTTGGTAGTGAAAAATGCGGACCACTACCATTTTTCCTAATCAACTAGGGTACACTTTTGCTAGTGAACTACACTACATTTTAGTAGTGAAAAATGCAGACCACTACACACTTTGCTAGTGAACTAGACTACACTTTTGCTAATGACCTACACTACACTTTTGCTAGTTGACTATGCTACACTTTGGTAGTCAAAAATGTGGACCACTACCATTTTTCCTAATCAACTAGGGTACACTTTTGCTAGTGAACTACACCACACTTTGGTAGTCAAGAATGCAGACCACTACACACTTTGCTAATGAACTAGACTGCCCTTTTGCTAATGACCTACACGACACTTCTGCTAGTTGACTATGCTACACTTTGGTAGTCAAAAATGCAGACCACTGCCATTTTTCCTAATGATCTACTAGACTATCCTTTTGCTAATGACCTATACTACACTTTTGCTAGTTGACTATGCTACACTTTGGTAGTCCAAAGTGTGGACCACCACACTTTTCCTAATGAGCTAGACTACACTTTGGTAGTCAAAAATGTGGACCACTACTCACTTTGCTAATGAACTAGACTACCCTTTTGCTGATGGCCTACACTACACTTTGGTAGTCAAAAATGTGGACTGCTACACTTTTCCTAATGAAGTAGACAACACTTTAGCTAGTGGAATACCCTGCACTTTGGTAGTCAAAAATGCAGACCACTCTTTTGCTAGTGAACTATACTACCCTTTTGCTAGTTGACTAGGCTACACTTTGGTAGTCAAAAATGCAGACCACTACCCATTTTCCTCATGAATTAGACTACCCTTTTGCTAATGAACTACACTTTGGTAGTCAAAAATGTGGACCATTACACATTTCTTAATGAACCAGACTACCCTTTTTCCAATGAACTGTGCTACACTCTTCCTAGTTGACTGTGCTGCACCTTGCTAGTCAAATGTGCTATGCTTTTTCTAATGAACCACACTACACTTTGGTCATCAAAAATTTGGACCAATACACTTTCACTAATGAACTAGACTACATTTTGGTAGTCAAAAGTGTGGACTACTTATGCACATTTCTAATGAACTACACTGCACTTTGGTAGTCAAAAATCCAGGCCACTACACTTTTTCTAGCTAATCAAATGGACTACACTTTTGCTAATGAACCAAACTACATTTTGTTAGTAAAAGGTGTGGACCACTATGGTTTTTCTGATCAACTAGACTATGCTTTTGGTAATGAACTACACCACACTTTGGTAGTCAGAAATGTGGACCACTACACTTTTCCTAACCAAACAGTCCACCCTTTTGCTGATGAATTATGCTACAATTTTCCTAGTCAACTACACTAGACATTGGTAGTCAAAAATGGAGACCACTACCCTTTTTGCTAATGAACTAGACTACACTTTTGTTGGTCCCTATTACACTCTTGGTAATCAACCACACTACACTTTAGCAGTCAAAAATGTGAACTGCTATGCATTTCATACTACACTATGGGTGGACACTGCTACATTGACCAATATGGCACCCAATGGAGAGCCTCCGACCTCTTTTGACCCCCCTGGAGAATCTCCAACCCATTTGGCCACCATGGGAAATCTCCAACTGCCCCCTGGGGAATCTCCAACTGCCCCCTGGGGAATCTCCAACTGCCCCCTGGGGAATCTCCAACTGCCCCCTGGGGAATCTCCAACTGCCCCCTGGGGAATCTCCAACTGCCCCCTGGGAAATCTCCAACTGCCCCCTGGGAAATCTCCAACTGCTCTCTGGGGAATCTCCAACGACCACCCTGGGGAATCTCCAGCTGTCTCCCTGGAGAATCCCCGACCCCATTTGACCACCCTGGGGAATCTCCAACTGCCCCTCCTGGAGAATCCCCAACCCCATTTGACCATCCTGGGGAATCTCCAACTGCCATCCTGGAGAATCTCCAACCCCATTTGACCACCCTGGGGAATCTCCAACTGCCCCCTGGGGAATCTCCAACTGCTCCCTGGGGAATCTCCAGCTGCCTCCCTGGAGAATCTCCAACCCCATTTGACCACCCTGGGGAATCTCCAGCTGCCCCCCTGGAGAATCCCCAACCCCATTTGAACACCCTGGGGAATCTCCAACTGCCCCCCTGGAGAATCCCCAACCCCATTTGACCACCCTGGGGAATCTCCAACTGTGAGAATCTCCAACCCCATCTCCTGCCAGTGCTGAATTTCCAAGTGCCTATCTGGCCAAGTACCCAGATATTTGCATATAAAACCCTATCACCATGTCACATACCTTGCAGACTTTGTGGAGACTTCCTATCATGATCTCTAAGTTCTGGGAAAGATCTGTACCCTGCATTAACTCTCACTACCATGAGTGAGGCCCTCAGGCTCCCCATTCCATCCTCTTTGGTGATTCCCCCTCCTGATGCAAACACTTCTTGGAGAATTCCCCTACTGCCCTATTGCACAGGGAAGTGCCTTTGAAAGATGTCTATTCGCGCACACTGGAGAATGTCCCAGAATTCCCTTGAAAGTGATATATTTTGCCTGGGGGAACCCAGAAACAACCCAGGATTGTCTGTTTTTTTGCTCCAGGGAAAATCCACAGCTAGGTCTATTCACCCTGGAGAAAGTCCCATAGGACCTGGGAAGAGGCCTATCTGTGCCAGAGAAATCCCACAGACAGGGTCCATTTATGCTGGAGAAAATTCAGAAACAACCCAGGAAGTGATCTGTTTTGGCTGGAGAAATTCCACAGCTAGGTCTATTTAGCCTGGAAAGAGTCCAGGATTGGCTTATTTAGGCTGGAGGAATGCCATAAGTAGGTTCATTCAGCCTGGGGAAAGCCCAGGGAAAGTCCCAGAATGTGTAAGAAGAGGACCATTCATGCTGGAGAAAGTCCCATCACCCCCTACACAGAGGTCTATTTATGCTGGAGAAAGTCTCACCACCCCCTAGGAAGAGGGTCCAATTATGCTGGGGAAAGCCCCAATGACCCCTAGCAGGAGGCCCTATATAGGTGGGAGAAAGTCCCATGTGGACCCCAGACACTCTGCAAGTGCTGGAGAAAATCCCTTGACATGGCAGCTCTGGAGAATCTCCAGGGCCTGCTGGAGCACTGGAGAATACCCAGTAGCAGCCGGGAATACCCGGGTAGTGAACACCTCTTAGGTATAAACATCTATAGAAATATGTCAACCTAATAGGTCCCCTTAGGGGGTTGACTGAAGTGTTATTGTACATGCGACGGCCTTTGTCAGAGCATTGCATAGTGCGGAAAGTAGTGGCAGCTGACATGTCTCCTGGCCTTATATCCTCCAGTGGGGTGTGGCATTGTTTGGCAAAATCAACGAGCCGGACGTGCATGTGGATGCATTGGTCACAAGGGCACTTGCAAATAATCAGAGAAAAAAAAAAAATTGTCGCCGACATGGCAGACAACCGACTTGTCTGACAGATCCTAATGTCAAGATAATATTGAGACATGTCAGTGTTTTTTAAAAATGGTGGAGTGAGGTGTGTACCTCACAATGCCCTCCCACCGCTGCAACTACTGTTTGAAACCTATATCGACTCTTGCTGGTGTCAAGCAGCACATCGCCCAGTCGGCCACATGCCAACAGCAATGGAATCGGGTCCTCGAGCGCACAGTGACTGCAGCATCTGTTGACGACCATCAGATTGGAGATGAATTGGATGATGCACCGGGTATGGTGTGTGATTGGTACAACGAGTCAGATGGGAATGATTCTGGGCGGGATAACCTCGATATCCAGGACAGGCCCTTGGTACAACAGTTGCGGACCAATGCAGAACCCGAACCCCTACATCTTCCATCTAGACGTGCATCCGTTGGAGACGATGTTGAGAACGGACCTGCGATGACTAACAGGGGTCGCTTCGTCGAACAGTACATGGGAACAGCAGCTCACATTCTGGGCTCACAACCTACGGTATACGAGGTCATGGCTAAGGCCGAGAACACAAGCGGGGGCGGACAACGGTGGGCTCCTTTCCAAAACGAAGAGGAGTGGGAGCTAGCCCGGTTTCTGATGAAGAATGTTGGCCAAATGAAAATCGATGACTTTCTGAAGCTCTCGCTGGTATGTACACTCGCGGTCTGTTAGAAAAACGAGACTTATTTACTTCAAGGTTCGCCAAAGTGGAGTCAGTTTCGCCAACGCACGTGCCTTTCTCAAATACGTAGACTCACTTCGGACTGGTCCAGCGTGGACATGTGAAATGATAGACGTTGTGGGAGATGTGGTGGCTGAAGACGGGAGTACAAGACGGGAGCAGCTTGAGCTGTGGCGTAGGGATCCTGTCGAATGCGTCATGGAACTGATCGGTAATCCGGCCTTCCGAGACGCTATGGCATATGTTCCTGAGCGTGCATATGCAGATTCAGAAGGCAAAAACAGAATCTATGACGAAATGTGGACTGTGGACTGGTGGTGGGATGTGCAAGTAAGCTCTCACCTTGCAATATCGAGGCAATACGAGTACGATCCTTAAGACAATTGTGCCACAGGGAAAATTACCTGCCAGTGCTACGGTTGCACCCGTGATATTGTCCTCGGACAAGACCTCCTTGTCTGTGTTCAGTGGCGATAAGAAAGCGTGGCCGGTATACCTAACCATAGGAAACATATCTAAGGACGTCAGACGACAAGTTTCCGCACACGCAACGATCCTGATAGGGTACTTACCTGTCTCCAAGCTTGAGTGCTTCGAGAAAAAGACTCGCTCTCTCGCTGGATATCACCTCTTCCATCATGCCATGTCACTACTCCTTCAACCTCTGGTGGATGCCGGACGCGATGGAAAGGTCATGGTATGCGCTGATGGTTGTCTGCGACGAGTCCATCCGATACTTGCTGTGTATGTCACTGACTTCCCAGAACAGTGTTTGGTAGCTTGTAACAAAGAGAGTCGGTGTCCGCGCTGTCTGGTTCAATCAAATAAGCGAGGAGACGAGGAGGAATGTGCATGGCACAGCATGGAAGATACCCTGAAGACGTTGCATCGTAAGCATAGGAATGGGCGGTCAAGAAAGTTTGATGATGAAGGTTTGCGTGCTGTGTACGAACCGTTTTGGAAGGATCTTCCCTTCACCAACATCTTCGCTTGCATCACTCCCGACATTCTCCACCAGCTTCACAAGGGCGTCTTCCACGATCATCTACTCCAGTGGTGCATCAGTATCGTTGGGGAGAAAGAGGTGGATGCGCGTTTCCGAGTGATGAGTCGATATCCTGGTCTTCGCCACTTCGCAAAAGGAATATCGACGGTCTCCCAGTGGACTGGCACAGAACACAAAGAAATGGAGAGGGTCTTCGTGGGTCTACTTTCTGGCACAGTGGATGATCGTGTCCTCGTTGTCGTTCGCTCACTTCTTAATTTTATATACTACGCACAGTGTCAGCAACATACAGATTTATCGCTGAAAGCGATGGAGGACAACCTCAAGACCTTTCATGACCACAAACACGTTGTCATTGACCTGCAGATTCGGGAGGACTTCAACATCCCGAAGATCCACTCCTTGCGACACTACGTATCATCAATTCGAGCTCTCGGAAGCGCTGACGGTTACAACACGGAGTACCCTGAGCGATTGCACATCGACTACGCTAAAGATGCTTATCGAGCGAGCAACAAGCACGACTACGTAGAACAGATGGCATTGTGGCTTCAGCAGCAGGAAGCCATCCACCACAAGTCTGCTTACCTGGCTTGGAGGCAGCTAAAGACACCGGTGGACTCTGTTGACGACAATACTAGTGAGATGAGTGAGGCCGGCTGTGTCTTTGCATCTAGCTCTGCCACTCGGCGGCCATCAGGTTTGCCGTCCGTCTATTGGCACACGGCGCATACTAATCAGTCGTCTAGACTTGCAGGCGGTCCACTACAAGGTCACTAAATATCCCTCACGCTGCAGAGTGACAGTGGACCAGATACGTACAGAATACAAAGCACTCGACTTCATCCCGGCACTCAAGCATTTCCTCACTTCCTCTTCAGCTCGATGCCACGTCATACAACCCACCGAATCTGATCACTTCGACATATTCCATAGTCTCAATGTTGCTGTCAGCCCCAGCACTATCACGGGGCATGACAAGGGCATGCAAAGAGTGCGGGCCACACCTATGGTCGCTACCTGTGGTCGCAAGTCTGAAAGCCCCGGTCGTTTCGATACCGTGTTTGTCTTAGAGGAGGGTCGTCAACCCACGGGTGCCCTCGTGCCCAACAGTACATCCCAAAATTTTTTGGACCTTCGTCTGACAAGTAGCTTACATGCCAGATGTGCGGGTTGCTCGCATCCAGGTCATATTTAAACTTCCCGATCACTTCGGCGACCACCCGCATCCTCTCGTTTATGTAGAGTGGTTCACTGCACTCCGACGCAAGGATGAAGTCTCAGGCCTATACGTTGTGAGCCGTTCTACGCGCCACCATCGCCCAAATGCATCAATAATCAGCGCTGATCGCATTGTACGGCTCTGCCACCTTCAAGGTTGGTGTGGGAAGCAGATTAGTGGAGACTGGTCGTCGGACAGCGTACTGGACATGGCCTCCCATTTTTACATTAATTCCTACATTGACTTAGATACGTTTATCGCGTTTGAGTAGTGGTGTGTGTGTCCTTCAATGCAGAGAATATTCCGGACATGTTTGCATGCAGCATGTATGGGTACATTGGCTGTCAAGACTATACAGATGAATACTGTGCTACTGAGTCTATGATATTCTATGATCTTTCCACTATCTTCTATGATGACTATGTCACCGGCTGATTAGTGAGTGACACATGCCTGACACGACATAGTACTCTGATGGCTGTCGCTGTCAATGTACCTTTGTGGCTATGCTACATATCAAAGTGGTTTTCCTGATGTGCATGATTAGTGACCAATAAATGTGATGTAATCCATGCCTAATTCATTAATTTACATTCGTGGGTCTGCACCATCTGCACGGTCTGAGCCATCTGCCTTGGTGTCTGATATTCTGACTCAGACTTCAATAAGCGACTGTAGCTGTCAGTACAAATTTGACTATTTAAGTTGACATCAGACAGTAGCAGTTGTGTCAGTTATGGTAGACGTTTTGTAACTTTGCTGATGTTGTCAGTTTCAGTACTTAATAATTAGACCAACATTTGGGACTTTATTGCATGGGTCGTCATAATTTGTAGTTATCACAAACAATCTCACTACTGGCAAGACTTTGAACTCTGTCCATGTTAGAATTCGATCATAATCTTAAAATTTTGCTTCGCATTTTCCACTACATTTTCCCCCATCTTACAGCGGTTTTCAAAAGTTCGGGGAAAATCCAAAAATCAAAACTTGCGTGGCGGGGTTTGCCGGTGAGGACCCCGGAGGTAGCCCTAGACAGACTTGGTAGTTATTAGCAATACAAACTGTTTCCACCGCAGACTGCCATGTCGTCCCCTACTCCAGAGGGTGACGATTACCTACAATCCTTTTCCATCTTTCTTACCGTCTATTCAAAGGTCAAGAAAACATCTACGAAAGGGAAGACGACTTCCAAAGAGGAAAAGTCGACTAAAATGAAGGAACTAGTATTCAATGCTGTCGAGTCTAATTACCTCGAGTTTCTCCAAGCTATTCTCCGCAAGCATGGTTTGGTCAACTACGAGGTTACGGAGAAGAAGCATTTCCCCTTGAAATATGTTCCACCAAGGCACGAGGGTACGTCTTTTTCTTTCATGGCCGTAGTAACTACTACAAGTATTCTGCTAGACAACGGGTGTCGGATGCGATAGATGTCGACAATGCTGCGGACTACAAGGAAATGGTGAAAAAAATATCTGAGGACAAGCCACCTGTAGTCAAGATCTTCGTGGATATGCGACACATCGAGAAGTTGCCCCGTGCTGTCAAGTCTTCTGATGACTCAGAGTGCACCTCTGACAGTTCAAAGGTATGTCGTTTATGAAGTTCGAGATTGCAGCTAACATCTACGACTACAGGGAATATCTGGCAGCGCCAAAAAAGCCAATCTCGACAATCGTCTTGCGCGATGGCACTTGAAGCTTCAGAAAGCATACAAGAACGAGCACGACGAAGGACTCACCTACATCGGCCCTCTTGGGTCGATTCCTCTGACGCCCGCAATGATCCGAGACTGGTGTCTCGCACTAGTAAGTTTTCACTTGCATCTCACAGCGCAAACTGACATTCATGTCACTAGGAGGATGGCCAGGCTACTATCACCACTCCGCCGAACATTGAGTCGTTCAACATGGCCAACAAAGCTCCTATCCTCCACCTGATGCGAAAGGCTACCGCACAACCTGCTCCTGCAGCCCTGGATCTCAATTCCCTGACTTCGGCTATCTTGCTTAGGACGCTCGCCCAGTTTGACACTGGCCTTCATTCACCAACTGCACCTGTTATGCCCATGCCACAGACGCCCATGCCACAGACTCCCGAGCGGCCTAAAGTGAAAGACACAGATGGTGGATCGTCACTGCCTATCCCCTCTCCCAGCAAACTAGTGCGCTATCTCCAGTTTGCCATGTCTCATCTCGGTGTCAAGCATGCTATGTCATATAAATCCGCCCTAGAATTGCATGGAATCGGTCCTGACATCCTCCCAGATGTCAGCGACAAATTATTGGCTGATCTTGGTCTCTCAGCAGGTGACGCTATCCGCCTGAAGAAAGGCAGCATTGCGTGGTGGAACGGACCTGACGCAAAACGAAAGCGAAGCAATGCGTCAGCTTCAGGAGCCCCAGAGCCATCTTCCAAGCGCCCGAATACCCAGGATAGCAAGCCGCATCGAGTATCCTATGAGAGGAAGTACCACGAAGGAGGTGGTTGGTGTTTCACCGCACCGCCTATGCGCAAGGATGACAACCCGGGTTCGCCTCCAAAGCTAGATTACGACCTATTCTACTTCTGTGAGACCGTCAAACAGTGGCTTCCTGTTCCGCATGGCTACTCCGTAGATTTAGACGCAGAGGACTACGAAACAGAGTGATCACTATATCTACTTCGTAGTTTTGACATTACCGCACCCACATGTTTTTTTTTCTTACACCCGTCTTACCATCTGAAAAATGCACGCAGTTCGGATTGAGTTCAGAGATACATGAAGACTACAAGAAAATTGACAGTGAGGTTGCTACACAATATACCCGGAACTTCTGAAATAGCCCTCTGCCTTGTCCGGTGTAATGCTCTGGCATGCTTGGACGATCGACATCAGTGGGGGACCAAGGGGGTAGCGACGGAGGTATGCTTTGACAGCAGAGAAGGCTTGTTCAATTGGATTATAATCTGGGGAATACGCGGGGAGGTAAATGAGTTTGCACACTATGAATGCATCAGAAGAAGGCGTTGAAAGGACAGTTGAAGACTTACGATGATCGTCCTCAACTAGACGGCGAATGCCGTCGCCATGGTGGATGCCACAGTTGTCCATAATGAGGACACTGCGAGGGCCGGGATACGGGTTAGTGAACGGCATCTGTTTCTCAGTTGTCTATCAATGAAAATTCTGGACATTATTTGAGTACGCACCACTTGTTCTTTGAGGAACTTGAGGAATCGTTCAGTGTCGACAGGACCCTCCACTATGTCGTACGCAATGATACCGTCGAGTGTGATAGCTGGAACGATGGAGTACCGCATTCCTCGGACGAAACGCCTCCGAGCACTGCAACGAAGACCCTTTTTTGAGCGCCCAAACTTCCTCGTCACCGTACGTTCATCTTTTGCTGCTTCGTCGACAAAAATGAGCATGTTGGGGTCAGGAACTTCTTCGGCAATCCTGTTCATATACAGTGCCCGTGATAGGTCGTTCCATTCATAGGCTTGGGCAGAGACAGTCTTGCGGGTTACACCGAGGTGATGGAGAGCGCGCGAGAGTGTTGGAAGAGTAGTGTGGGTGTTGCGCTTGATCCAGAGCTCATCCCGTAACTCGTCGAGATACGTTGATGGACGATGACTGACAATGGCAGAAATGAAAGCAAGATCAGCAGTACTGAGGACGCGAGGGCGGCCCACTACACACGAGTAGGTGTGAGGGTTTGAGGTGCTACCACACTGCTGGTAGTGGCTGAGGACTCTGTAGACGGTAGTTTTCTTGATGCCGAGGAGATGACATATTCTCTTGACAGGATATCCTTCATGATGGAGGACGGGGATGCGAGCCTTCAGGTCGCTCGAGATGCCTCGTCGTGGCATGAAAGATGAGTGTTGATCGTTGATCAGTCGTGAGAAACGACATTGCCTTCAATAAGCTAGTTGAAAGTATTGCTAATAACTACCAAGTCTGTCTAGGGCTACCTCCGGGGTCCTCACCGGCAAACCCCGCCGCGCAAGTTTTGATTTTTGGATTTTCCCCGAACTTTTGAAAACCGCTGTAAATATTGGTGGCCGCGTTGTGAAGCCCACACAGTTCGAACAATTTCTGAACGGCGACTATCCCATCAGACCTCCAAGAACCTCCCCAGAATGAATATGATTGGGTAAGTACACGCCACCGGGAACAAAGGTCTAGTACGCTAGGCAGTCGCAAACTCGATATTGCACAATGCGACGTGGCATTTGGTCTGATGACCCATCCCAATGAAGGTGAAAAGATCGAGTACTACCACAAATGTGGCTCGGTACGGAGAGAGGTGTAACGATGGCTTGTACAACACGAGTTTTCCTCGGGCGGCGTGTCGATACTTGCAGACAATTAATAGAGGAGTCAGGACCTCTACATGAAGCAGCGGCTAGTCGCAAATCAATATACAATAAAATCGGTGACACTCGCAGTACTCACCATGAGAAGAGGGGCGAGAACTGTGATCGTCGCCCGCCAGGCGACACAACTTGAAAAGAGAAAAAAATCAATACGACGAATGCCCGACAGTAGCTATGCTGGCTTACCACAGGCTTAAAAGAACAGATATTTGGAAAACTTGCTTCCTTCTTATTGGACTCCGTCTTCGAGTAGAGAGTGGCCTGGTAATCCTCTTGATTACACCGCTCATTGGGTTTGATATTCCACCAATGGTATCTTTTCTGCAGCGTCGAACAATTGGACGCACAGTACATGATGAATGAGTCTGAGATCAAGGGTTGTTAAAGATTTGACTTTGATGCGGACTACAACGGAGGTCCAACGCAGGCTGGAGTACTGGGCACGAGAGAAGGGAATAACGAATGAGAGGTGAGGCGTCGCCACAAAGGTCCAGATAAGGTCGCTCCCCTTATCATAAGGGGAGCGACGGATCAGAGAGGCTGAAGGAGCATTAGCTATGGAACTGTAAAGGGTAAAACTGCGATATCACGTTACTGACCTGAATATGGCCCTTGCTATTTGGTTGCCTCTGATTGTTGTAACGAGAACACGAATCAATCTACTCTCCAATGACCAGGTCTTCCTCGCCCCGCTGGGTGACACGCATACAGCCAATCCGACTCGGGAAGGGATAATAGCTCGAAGTATGCATGTGTCACATGGAGAACTCGACCACCCGAGACGATGATTACGTTCTACTCATCTGATAGTAAAAGGTGAGCAGCAATACCAGTAAAGGGATTATAGTGCACCTACAGCGGATACGACTTGGCATACGTCAGCGTGGGAGGGCATTTGGCGAAGATAAATCCCAGGTTCACAGCTGCAAGGCAACAACCTGCCTGCGAGGCCGTATCGTGACACTCCCATCGGCTTTTGCGCACTGCGCAGGTGAAGACATGGCAAAAGGTAAATTTTGAATGGCTTACGCGGCGATTGGAAAGCTCCTCTTCAAACGAAATCTGCGCACGGGCCGTCTTTCGGTTGAGGGACAAACTTCGCCTGTCCGTAGTTTTGCTAGGATGTACATGAGAGCGGCATGAGTGGTAGCGAAGAGTGGATAGATGCGGACGATCATCGCGATAGAGCGGGTCGAAGTCAGAAGACAAGAGTGGGTGACGAAATCGGGGCTTCCGCACTTGAATTTATAGGCTGAGGTCCGCAGAGGGAGGCTGACAGGTCTGCATGGTCGTGGTCAGCCGCCGTTCTCGAAGGAGCAGTCCTTAGTACATTTTCTGTCAGTGTGACGGACAACGCAGAGACAGAGATTACCTACTCTGCTAGAGATGATATCTGTATGTCATGAGGCTGACAGTGGTGAGGATTCTGCCCGTCAGCCAACATTGCGGATGGTAGCTGCAGAAGCCACGCCGACGTCAACCACTTGATAGTTCGGACGTGGTGACTCGCCTGGTAGGGAACGCTCTTCGTATCGAGACCTTCAGAAGCCAATCAGATTCCAAGAGGTATGTTTTCTGGCTGTATAAGTGCTGAATGCGTGCGGCCAATGTGACACGCACCGATGGACAGCCGTATGACATGGCAGAGGATGTCATACTACGCAGCGCGATTTCGTGCACGAACCAAGTCGACTTTTCCACGACGTTCGTGGTCCTCACGTACTTCCTAGCAAAGTCTTCAATCGTATGAGAAGGATTGAAAGAAAGGGGCGTTTGCTTTTCGTGGAAGAGATGGGTTACTTGACTGCCGCGTAAGCCTTTCAAACTTTGTCTTTCGCCATGACTTCACTTGTGCAGCGCACGAAAGCCAATGGAAATTCACGACGCCGCCATCAAATACTTGTAATACATACTTCGGCTGCGGGGTTGGCATTATGCTTTGCCCAACGGCTCTCTCATACTGACGTATGGAAAATTCGTATCTGGTGCAGGTAATTCTAATCCCTGTACTGTATCGATGCCCCGTTACTCACCCTTTACTCTCAGATGAGTACAGTAGGTATTCCTTTACCGTGGCTGAGTGTTCCCTGAGACCCATCTACAAGGCATCAGCTTTGCTATTTATTTCTACTCCCCCCGTTTGTAACGAGCACCGCGGACGACCAGGTCTTCATCGCCGCCGCCGGGTGACACGCCTACTGCCATAGGAACTTGGCAATGCTGATGCCTTGTAGATGGGTCTCAGGGAACACTCAGCCACGGTAAAGGAATACCTACTGTGAGCTAAAAATACTGATGACCCTACAGCGGGCAACAGCATATGTAAGTTGATCAGTAGAGCCAGAGTGAATTCTTTAAGTGGATATGCGTAGGCCGGCGGCATCTCCTTCTCGCTTTTAGTGTAAGCTGCCAAAGTCTCTTGATGCATGCATTCAACCGCATAACCTGCATAAACAGGGTCGGAACTTTGAACTTGAGAGCAGTAAGAGATGCATTGGTACGCTCTCCACGTTGTCCAGGGAAGAGCTCGTGGAAGCACCTAACTTGCTCGGACAATGGCTTGCCTGCTTGAACAGCGGGGTAATAGACTGCCCACGTCGCAATCCACCAGACAGACTCCGTGTCGCGTAGGGGATTGGATCTAAACGGGCACTCGCGCTCATAGCCGAAGGGTCTGCATACATGCGGTTCAAACAGGTAATCCTGGACTCCAACCTCGCAGGCCACAAAATCCAGCATGACCTTTAACACGTCCACGGCAGTTCCTCGGAAGAGAAATTCACATACCGTTTCGCCCTTGTGTGTAGTCTTATAATCCATATGTTTCGTGCATTCGAGGCCATCTATCTTGCCTATCTTGCCCGAGCGTAAAACATTGCAAGCACTAACGTCGTGGTGCACCCAGTCCACACTGCAAAAACTGCAAGGCTGCAAAGCTTCGGTAATTCATCAGCAGGCAGCAGATAAGAACTACAGCCAGATGGCATATCGCACCGCGCAGAAGGCTGCAGTACCATCGACCTTCCCGTCCACCATCACGATAGTCCGAAGGTATGATGAAATAAAATAAAAAAAGACTATGGGAAGGAAGCGCCATGGAACTGCGCACCTTGCGATAGCGTTACGATCCACAAACCGACCGCATCTCCAAATTCTTGTAAAATACCGGCATCGGCGCCATCAACTGTGGGTTTCGCAATCGTCTCCCATTCGGGATGCCTAGCTTACCCTTTTCCCGGGTTTTTGGTTTGAGCCGACTTGGACGACCGGCTCGGTTGCGACTTTTGCTTCACCAATGGGTGCGACAAAACAATCGGTTTACTGACTGGGTAACTCGTTTATGAGTCACGTGAAAACAGGACATAGTTCTATCCAAAACGAGAAGGTGTTTCACGCAGCCTGTTACAGCACGGAAGGTTCATGCACGTGACTGCGTATACGCTTTTGTTGTTTGACTACGATCACGACTGCGGGCGTAGAATAGCGTCGTGTCACTTCTGGTATGAAAAGCAAAAGCGCCCTGCACATTCCTCGCCATACGACGACCACCCAGGGCATTGCGCGCTTGCGTAGTTCTCTGAGTTTTCAGCTTCACCGTCATACACCGGTAAGAGCTTTGCCTCCCTCGTGGGTACCCGTCGTGGTGGTTATTGTCCAGCGCAGCGAGGTTTGTCTAAATGAGTATAGAGTAGCAATCTGGCACACGGCGGTAAGCAAGGGGCTACACTATCAGTGTGGGTGACTATGAAGCATGCTGACATATACTCATCGATTGCAACTCACAGTAATCGCCCGGGCAGCTGCCGATTCGGTGTGAATGGGGTCGCCACCAGTAACAAATCACGCGCACGCGGTAGGTATTCATAGCATAGTGGCTGACCAGGAAGGCTGACCGAACGTTCAGCTCAGCACGGCTTGCTGCATTACGCACTAGCGAGCCAGCATTCAATCTGAACGACTTTCCAGAACAAGGGCGAGTTGCATTGCCGGAATATGAGACACTCGCATTCCTATCTCCCGCCCAAGGATGGACGGTTCCATCATCGCGAATAGAGGTACGCACTAGGCCTCAGAGAGGTGGCTGACCGCGACGATGGAACAATGTCAGCCGCACGGTCCCGTATAAATACTGCCCGTAAATTCAAGAGACGCACCGCCAGTTCACCCTTCTCTTTCTCGCATGTACCTCAATGAACGTCTACTACGACTATCTCCGTTACGACTGAGCTCAGTGCTCATGTACATCCTGGCAAACTATCGTGATGCTCCCAAACTCGCAGTCGTAGAAGGAAACATTGTGTCGCTGGTTCGCATGGAAATCCTCCTCTCGAACCACCTCTGTGAGTGCTCTACACTTTGCTGCATCCATTTTTCTAATAACGGGCTTGTCATCCGGGATCGTCGTCGCGTTTGTGTCATCGTTTCCCGTGTGGTGACTACCGTGTGATGGAAGGGTTCTACAATATGATGTCGGAGAAACTCTAAACCAGACCGCACCAGTACGTCGCGTACCCGTGCCTACGATTGTTGTTTGGGAATCAGAGGTCTTTAATAAGGGGAAGAATATGTAGTTGGGGTGCACTTGCCGCATCAGCATAGCTGCTGCTTTCACTCCCACGAGTTCTCCAAATGCGGCGGCATCACAACCGAGCGTGATTCATATCGGTTGGTACGTATCCTCCATTTTCTGCTTCTACCTGCCCAACTCGGTTACTTGTTTCATTGATTAGTGCCTGACCACCGTGTGGATTTCCTGGGGGAATTCTAGGGATTAGGCGCGCTGATGGAATGGGACTGTATCTCCCAGTCTCCACTCATTCGTACTGACAGGTATGTTGCATGGTAGTCTTATCCTTCTTGTGTTGGTAGCTGACATCTTACGGGGCACGGCTTAGTTCTCAGCCTACGGGGATCTGCCCTCTCCGCTGTTGAGAGCGGTCCTACCTAACGACTGCTAAAGGGATATCCCTTCCCAATACTGGCGTATCGCCATCCAAGGCGGAACCATCGTATCTGTGCGTCGGCAATCAACGTGGGTGAATTCATGGGGCCATTTCGAGTAGTCGGCCGTCCATGACTTCAGTGTTTCGACGGGAGGAAACATACGTTCCTCCATTTGGCGTGTCGAGGGACCGTGACAAAGGCATTACTCGTAGACACCATTATCGCTGTCATAAGCATGCGTCTTAGACTACTTACCCAATCAAATTCATACTTTCTTGTGCCAGTGTGTCCGAACTCATTGATGTAATCATTGTAGACTTGCAAGAGTGATCTAAGCGTGCCTTTGTAACTACAGTCGACTTCTTTATAATGTATCCCTCGCATAACCCATACTCCCTCACTTTTATCATAAATACCGTATCTTACCAGTAGCAATTATCGTCGACAGATTTATCATAATGTCATGAGATATGACAACCATTGGTTTATCGCGCACCTTGTGCCAGCATAGATGCAGGGGGTGGTGATATCAACGACAAAATGAATATCAGAGTACCTATAATCATGTAAACCATGGAGATGCTTGGTACGATCCGTATACACAGTCCTGGAAACTCTGAAGTCGGCCACAGCTAGTTGCCATCGTATCGAAGTGGGCTGGGTCACAGCACTGTTGCATCAAGTCCTCAATTAGAAGCGGCACAATAGACAAGTACGACAGCCTACGTTTGAATCCACACACAATACAACATCCAGCGTGTTCACCATCACTTGTGTGTACATTTCTGGTGTCATCCGGAGGTCTTACGGAGTTGATCTGGAGACAAGTTAGTGATCCACGCACGGCAAACGGAATGAAGGGCCACCCACCGCATTCGGTAGTATGTAAGCACTCTTACGCTGTGAATGATCCGAAGGCGTGACAACCACCTGCTGTAAACAACAATTACGCCCGTATTCTTGCACGGCACTATTAACGACTCACAGGTTCGCGTGCAGCACGGTAGAGAACAGTTTCCTGTTGTAATTCCACGCAAGGTCACGATAGGAGGATTATCACGGCATGGATCATTCGTACCCACGTCTGGGACCTTGAATGGACAGTGACATTGTATGGGAGGGCGTCTTCTCGCTCCTTTCTTGGCTGGGTCTACCAGACCACAAGATGTCATTCCAAATAAAAAAGAGAGGTGTGTTGACTTGAGCCATGCATACCCGTAACCCATCAGACTCTTTTGGGCCGATATCGTGAGATTTGACGTCGTCGACACGACCAATTTTCGGCAATGGGCGACATGGGATCAACGCCGTCAGACTCTATTTCAACAGCATCGACTTCCCTACCATCCGATGCTGTCGTGGGATGTGCCTCGGGGTCTAGTCTAGGTGCTGACTTGCTGGTCGACTTCTCAGCTTGTCGAACAGGATATCATCGCAGTAAGTAAACGTCACAAATCACATTCGCACCTTTGGGAAGGCTGCCCGAAATTCCTCTTGGTCAGCCCCACGATCGGTACTTGTGGCGATAGCCTGTTCGATGAACGTTTTTCAGTATCATCGCAGCAATTGGACGTAGACGTCGTACGCCTTGACGTGAGGGAACCAGTGGGTTTTCCCGATGTTCTTCGACTCCCGAAACAACCCCAGTATCAGCAACTTCCGCTGTAATGGTTGCTGGGGTGTCTCGCAAGGACCCATCGAAGGAACACCCTAGGCTGGTGGCAAGTCTTTCCGTAGAAGCCGCGCCTGACGTTCCCTGTACGGAGGGGAAATCCCCTGCTCGAGCCTGGGATCTTCCCGGCAGCTGATTCTGCGTAGATCTCTAAACTGTGTCTCTAGGAAAGGATGGAAACATACCAAGGTAGGGTTCGGTGTGGAGTTGGAGGGTTTCGCGCATTCCAACAGATTATGTTTCTCTGACTGCGTTCTGGCCATCGGAAAGTTGTTCGGTGCAAACTTCCGGTCTTGTTGGGGTTGTTGGGTGGGTGCTGAGTTTAGGCGCCAAGAATCGGAATGAAGATCGACACGCGGCGCCAGACACCTCTCATTCGAAGTTGTAGATGTCATGAAAACCTCTCCTACATCTGGCACTCTCCGTACCGAGCCACATGTGGTGGTTCGAATGATTTCACCTTCGTTCCGATGGGACATCACATCAAGCGAACATCACCTCGCGTCGTGCATTATCAAGTTCGCGACTGTCCCAGCGTACCACTCCTTGGTTCCTGGTGACGTTTTACTTACCCAATCATATTCGTTCTTTGGGCTCTCGGGGATGTCGCTGGTCAGAGATAGTTCGAACTGTGAGCTTGCACCCAGCGGGCAGAAACGTAGCCGTAAGGTGGGTTCGGTTAGTTGCCTTTTTTAGAAGTGACGCGGTATAAAGCGGCGACGCGTCTCTCCCACGAAAGAGCGAACGCCCCTTTCTTTCCTTCCCATACGACGGTGGACTTTGCCAGGATGTACATGAGGTCCATGCACGTCGTGGCAAAGTCGACTGTTCGCGTCGACACGCTGGTACGAATCTCGGAGCGCTCAGCTTCACTGCACGGGTAGATTGAGCTGCGTGTTGATTTATGGGTACTTGCTGCGTCTCTTCCAGCAAAATGTTTAGCTGACTCGCACCGGGAGAATGCATACAGACTCAGATGATTGTACTTGCATCGGCGCGTATGTGGACGGATGATTAGGCTACACAACCCGTTTGGTCAGCGAGCCACCGCCCATTGCGGTCCGCGACAATTACCCACGCACCGCGCTGACGCTTGGCATGGACCAAATTACATACGTGAGGTTTGCATGGCGTGGTGGCTGACTAGGACCACCGAAGCTGTCCGAACCGCTACTTCAGCACCGTTTCTGCAGGTATGCGTCTTGGACGAGTAGCGACGCCGGAATACGAGGTAAGTAACGAGAGTCGTTCAAACTCCCACCTCTCGCACAATGGCGGACGCTCGACCCAGCCAGCCGATCGCAAGTTGCAAGTCCACGCCTAGGCCTCAGAGAGGTGGCTGACCGTACCCACGGTACCATGTCAGCCTCCAAAGCACGTATAAATTCTGCCAGCGCTGCCTACCAGTTCAAAACCCTCACCGCCAGTCCCCCACTCGTCTTCTCCCTCATTCGACGCATATCCCATGAATGCCCATGACTATCTCAGTTATGACTGCGCTCAGTGCTCATGTACATCCTGGTAAACGATCCGGTACTACCTACTCCATAGTCAAGCCGAGCAAGGGGGCACCGATGTCATTGGTGGGACCACTTCCCGACAAGGCGTCTGGAATGACTGTGGTGAGTACTCCACGCCCAGCAACAACATTCTGTTGTTCTAATAGCAGGCTCGTCGTTGGGAAGTGTCAGCCCGCCCTTGTAGAAGTTTTGCGAGTGGCACGATGAACGAATGCAAGGCCGTACCGAGAATCGACATTGACTTTGTTATCGCGTGGTGCAAACCGCAAGAATAATTGCGTAGGTTCATCCTTGACTGTCCACAGTCAATCGCTGCTACCCTGCGCATGCGCAACCTCCCACTGCAGCAGTGTCACAAACACAGGGTACTTCGCCTTGCACACACGTATGTTCCGCTTTCGTTTCTACCCTGTCACTCATCTCGTTCTAGACGTCTGGTGGCTGCGAGAAGTTTGACGTTTCACCTCACCACCCCAAGGATCTGCAAGATTGACACGGCGCACCGACCACATTTGCATGAGTCCCAATTCACCTCACATCAGTGTTAAACGACAAAGAGTATGTCATATGGTAGTCCTATCCTTCTTGCATCGACAGCTGACATATCTGCATTTCATCAGCTTGCGTCCGTCCGGTTATGGTGGACAACAGCACATGTCTCGAGGGCGTGGTCTCTCCCTCATACTTTGTAAGTCAAAAGGAGGCCTTGTCTTTCTTGCATTGGTAACTAATATTTCTCTGGGTTATCTCTTTCAGCCTCTCTCCAGCTAACCTTTGCAGGTTGGGCTTGATGACGTCGTCTTGGAATTTTGCCGTAGTATTATCCCGTACTCGAACGCCCCTGAACACATCTCCAAGGGCCATCGAAATGCGGCTATGCAACTACCATGGGCGTCGTGCATGTAATACCGAGTAGTGGTGAAGGAGTTATGAATGGTGGACAGCCGGACCGATGATCTCCCAAACCGCGTTATATTCTGACTGCAGTGTAAGTCGATTCCCTTCTTCGTTCCTCACGAACGGTTTACCTTCGTACATTGTCACAGAGTTTCCATGCCAGTTGTAGGGTACAAGCAATAACAATGTCCTTGTCCCACAGTCAGTACGTGACGTTGCATTTCTGCCTTTTTGGATTCGACAATTTACGTTCCATCAGAGTCCCCCATCACACCGCAACCCCACCCGGGTCTTTGTGGCTATTCACGGACCCTCGTTCTTACTCCCCATTGGCCACGCAGTTGCCGCACGAGTCCACTTGGTGTACACATCCGAGTCCTATGTCAAGGTTAATATCCAACGCCAACCCACACCGGTCCCAGGCGTTTGCTCCAGGCATCATGCTTGCACAGCCTACGACAACGACTCCGTATCTCCGTGAACAGTCTTGCCGTATGGAAGATCAAAACCGAAGGTTCGGAGACTCAGAGGCCAACCCTGCGGAAGGTCAGATTAATGGTCGTCATGGACCCTCCATGTTAACATTCTCGAGCTCTACAGGCAATACCTGCTCCTTTTCGATGGCTAGGGTCCCGAAGGCGAGTTCTGCGACTAGGCACTGCCTTGAATACAAATCTGTGTTCGGTTTGGCGTATGGATCCTGTAGCAATGTTCCCAAACGTGCGAATCGCGTCCGGCGACGGCGTGTTGGCGAAGAATACTGTAAACCAGTTGAAGTATGGTTCGCTGGCAACGTTGATTATGGGGTCTGCACCTATAAACACGACGCAAATCGGGGTACGACCTGCTTGATTAATTTCTTACTCGATGTCACCTTGACAATCTTTCCCAACTAAGGTTCTCGAAGCATCGCTGGACGATCTTATGATGTACACCGGACGCTGGTCGAAGCGAAGCGTGATAAGGGAATGTTGACTACATGGCGGTTTCGAAGGAAGCACTTGATCCATTACCTATGTTCGGATGGGTCACGGACAGGAACCAACCACGCAGACGACAAGACGATTTTATATTACGAGTCGCGACTCTGTTTCTAGTAACATTTACTTACCCAATCATGTTCATGTTTTCGTCCTTTGAGGTGCGAAGGAACTATCACTGACCCAGGGACGGTTAAGCGAAAGCTTGCGAAAACAGCACAGACCTGGAAGAGCTAGCAGTAAGGCTGGGTAAGATTGAGGGCATATTCCTGGCAGAGCTGTCCATTGGGGATGGGATTTAGGAACCACAGTCGACGCTGAGACGTTCTCAAGGACGGTTTGCTTCCGAGTTCGGACGAAGGTTATTCTGGAAGTAGACAAGAGTAGAAATCTACACCATGCTATGGAGACCCACGTCCATCTGATTTGGTCCACGCCGGGCGTCAGCAAGGTGCGTGGGTTATTGTCGCCGGTCGCAATAGACACTTCGTCGATTCCTTCCTGCGTTGCTACTCGTCCATGGCACATACATGCAGAAACGACGCTGAACTAGCAGTTCGGTCAGCTTCCGTACTCCTAGTCGGCCACCACGCTATGCGACCTACGCGTAGGTGATTTGATCCATGTCGAACGTCAGGTGCCTCGCTGGCTGAACAGGTCGCTACTCATTTAGATCTCGCCTCGTCGGACAGACTAGTGAACTCACCTAGTCAGCTATCCGTCCACATATATGCAGATGGAAGTCCAGTATCTTGAGTCTGTCAGCTAAGCATTCAACCGGAGGATACGCGGCAGGTACCCGTGAATGAAGCGAGGCAGCTGGTGAAGCTGAGTGCTCAGAGATTCATATCAGCGCGTCGATGCGAACGGTCGACTTTGCCACGAAGTGCATGGTGCTCACGTACATCCTGGCAAAGTCCACCGTCGTACGAAAACGAAAGAAAGGGGCGTTCAACTCTGTCGCGGGAGAGACGCGTCGCCTCTTTATATACCGCGTCACTTCTAAAAAAGGCAACTATCCGATCCCAGTCCGGAAGAAACCGTGCCCAGATCTTATCGAACCTCGTCGCGTCCAAGCCCACACAGTTCGAACAATCTCTGAACGGCGAATATCCCATCAGACCTCCAAGAACCTCCCCAGAATGAATATGATTGGGTAAGTACACGCCACCGGGAACAAAGGTCTAGTACGCTAGGGCAATCGCAAACTTGACAACGCACAACGCGACGTGGCATCCATTTGGTCTGATGACCCATCCGAATGAAGGTGAAAGGGGCGAGTACTACCACATGTGTGGCTCGGTACGGAGAGTGGTGTAACGATGGCTTGTACAACACGAGTTTTCCTAGGGCGGCGTGTCGATACTCGCAAACAATTAATAGAGGAGTCAGGACCTCTACATGAAGCAGCGGCTAGTCGCAAATCAATATACAATAAAATCGGTGACACTCGCAGTACTCACCATGATAAGAGGGGCGAGAACTGTGATCGTCGCCTGCCAGGCGACACAGCTTGAAACGAGAAAAAATCAATACCACGAATACCTGACAGTAGCTATGCTGGTTTACCATGGGCTTACGAGAACGAATATTTGGAGAACTTACTTCCTTCTTATTGGACTCCGTCTTCAAGTAGAGAGTGGTCTGGTGATCCTCTTGATTACACCGCTCATTGGGCTTGATATTCCACCAATGATATCTTTTCTGCAGCGTCGAACAATTGGACGCACGGTACATGATGAATGAGTCTGAGATCAAGGGTTATTCATCAGATTCGACTTCGCTGCGGACTACAACGGAGGTCCAACGCACGCTGGAGTACTGGGCACGAGAGAAGGGAATAACGAATGAGAGGTGAGGCGTCGCCACAAAGGTCCAGATAAGGTCGCTCCCCTTATCATAAGGGGAGCGACGGATCAGAGAGGCTGAAGGAGCATTAGCTATGGAACTGTAAAGGGTAAAACTGCGATATCACGTTACTGACCTGAATATGGCCCTTGCTATTTGGTTGCCTCTGATCGTTGTAACGAGCACCACGAATCGATCTACTCTCCAATGACGAGGTCTTCCTCGCCCCGCTGGGTGACACGCATACCGCCAATCCGACTCGGGAAGGGATAATAGCTCGAAGTATGCATGTGTCACAGGGAGAACTCGACCACCCGAGAACATGATTATGTTCTACGCATCTGATAGTAAAAGGTGAGCAGCAATACAGTAAAGGGATTATAGGGCACCTACAGTGGATACGACTCGGTATATGTCAGCGCGGGAGGGCATTTGGCAAAGATCAATCCCAGGTTCACAGCTGCAAGGCAACAACCTGCCTGCAAGGCCGTATCGTGGCACTTCCTCGGCTTTTGCGCACTGTGCAGGTGAAGACATGGAAAAAGGTAAATTTTGAATGGCTTACGCGGCGATCGGAAGGGTAGTCCTGGTACGAAATCTGCGCGCGGGCCGTCTTTCGGTTGAGGGACACACTTGGCCTGTCTGTAGTTTTGCCAGGATGTACATGAGACCGTCGTGAGTGGTAGCAAAGAGTGGATAGATGCGGACGATCATTGCCATAGAGTGGGTCGAAGTCAGAGGGCAAGAGTGGGTGACGAAATGGGCATTTCCGCACTTGAATTTATAGGCTGAGCTCCGCAGAGGGAGGCTGACAGGTCTGCGTGGTCGTGGTCAGCCGCCGTTCTCGAAGGAGCAGTCCTTAGTACATTTTCTGTCAGTGTGACGGACAACGCAGAGACAGAGATTACTTACTCTACTAGAGATGATATCTGTATGTCATGAGGCTGACAGTGGCGAGGATTCTGTCCGTCAGCCAACATTGTTGACGGTAGCTGCAGAAGCCACGCTGACGTCAACCACTTGATAGTTCGGACGTGGTGATTCATCTGGTAGGGAACACTCTTCGTATCGAGACCTTCAGAAGCCAATCAGATTCCAAGAGGTATGTTTTCTGGCTGTATAAGTGCTGAATGCGTGCGGCCATTGTGACACGCACCAATGGACAGCCGTATGACATGGCAGTGGACGTCATACTACGCAGTGTGATTTCGTGCACGAACCAAGTCGACTTTTCCACGACGTTCATGGTCCTCACGTACTTCCTAGCAAAGTCTAGCGTCGTAAGAGAAGGATTGAAAGAAAGGGGCGTTTGCTTTTCGTGGAAGAGATGGGTTACTTCCAAGAAAGGCAGCCATCCGGACTCATCCCGCTTCGAGTGTAACACGGTGGACAGTTATTCCCTCACACCACAAAGAATGCAGAAACGAATATGATTGGGTAAGTAACGTCACTAGGGAACAACTGCATGATAAGTACGGTAGGACAGTGGCTTGGCAATACACAGCCCGACGTGGCGGCCGTTCCATCCGGTGACCCATCCGAACGTTTGCAACAGATCAGATAGCTTCTTCCACCTACCATCTACGCGGCTGGATACGGAGAGTGGGCTTTGTAGAGGTTGTCACGACTGTAATCGCTCGGAGTAAGAGTGTACTTGCGCGGCGGGTCAATGCTTATGGACGACTAATTTGGACTTGTATCCGAAGCAACAGCTAGTTGCAAATCAGTTCACAACAAAATCGGTCATTCGCAGTCCTCGCCCGTACCTGGACAAAGGCCTGAGATCATGGCTTGTTCACCAGCACCAACCGCGATACACGACTACAGTGGAGGTCCCATGCAACCAGGTAGGAGAGACGGGAACAGTGAAGACAGACACCGCCACAAAGGTCCGGGTGACGGCAGTCGGTGGAAGCGACGGATCAGGGAGCCTGATGGAGCATTAGCTATGGAACAGTAAGGGGCAGAACCGCGATATCACGTTACTAACCAGGATTAGAAGCTCTGCAATTTATTTGTACTCCCCATCGTTTGCAACGAGCACCGCGGACGAATCACTTTTCCAAGGATTAGGTCTTCATCGCCGCCGCTGGGTGACACGCCTACTGCCAATGGAACTTGGCAATGCTGATGCCTTGTAGATGGGTCTCAGGGAACACTCAGCCACGGTAAAGGAATACTTACTGTACTCATCTGAGAGTAAAAGGTGAGTAACGAGGCATCGATACAGTACAGGGATTAGAATTACCTGCACCAGATATGAATTTTCCATACGTCAGTATGAGAGAGCGTTGGGCAAAGCATAATGCCAACCCCACAGTTGAAGTACAACAAGACATTTTGATGGCGGCACCGTGAAGTTCCATCGCTTTTCGCACACTGCACAAGTGAAGTCATGGCGAAAGACAAAGTTTGAAAGGCTTACGCGGCAGTCGCGAGCAGAGGAGTCAGTCTGTGGTCGTGGTCAGCCACTTCTCTCGGAGAGTCAGTCCTCGGCTTTCATCCTATCAAGATGATGCAGATGTAAGCCACCCATTAAGATCGAGATGTCGTATTCCATGCGTCAGCGCTTCTAGTAGTCCTGACGTGCATCGGTGGTAACGACAGATGAAACTGGCGATGGCGAAGATACTGTTTGTCAGCCAACATTCTAGGCAGTAGCTGCGACATCCACGCCGACGTCAGCCAGTTGCCACCTATGCCTTGGACGTGCAGTCGCCTAGTAAAGATCGCTCTTTAAGCCGCGGAAGGTTAAGTTGTTTTCTGCATATATGCGTGTCTCAATGGACGTGGCCAACGTGACACGCACCAACGGGAAGGCGTACTACGCAATTCTCAACTCATCTAGAACTGGAGAACGACGTCAGTGCACGGAGGGAACATCCATCCACACTAACTTGTGATTAGAAGACTATGCCATCGCAAAGGACAGTCAGCTAAGCATTCAACGCAGAGGCAAAATGAAAATAGGAAAAAAGGGGGAATCACGTGATTCTCAGGCAAGGAGACTCGATAGGAGAAGTCGTTTGCTGCTTGCCAGCTTCTGTCATGTCTGCCCCACCGAGGGGTCGCAAACGCAAGCGCAGCATCCATGATACTCCCGCCGACCTGATCAGAATGCAGCTGGCCAGACGGCAACTGTCAGAGTTGCAGGTAGGGTTGAGAGGCATTGAAGAAACTGGGGTTGGAATGGCGGAGATCATGGAGCACGTCGACGCCCTGCAAAGTATTCTTGAAAGTACAAAGAAGCTCGTGAGTTCAATCGTTACAGGATTTTTGTGTCTCTTATCTCAAACTCCTATAAGACACTTTCGTGTTCCTCAGTGACACGATCCCAACTCACAGAGATGGGACTGAAGCGAAAGGTTTTCTCGCTGAACGACGTTGCATTGGATGCACGCATCGCAGCTTCGTCTATTGATTCGAAGCATATAGATGCTCTTTGCATGCAGCTCACTCGAATCCATCGCTCAAAAAGTAGGAGAGTAAGTCTAAACTCGGTCGCCCATTACACATGATGCTTGACTATTAATATGTAACGACTGTTTGCAGAACGAAGCAGGCGCTCGAATGATTCTCGACGCTGTTCTTTTGACCATTGCGGACATCTCTTTCGAAGCAAAAGAAAAACTCCCCGTAGCAATCCTCCCACAGATGGAAATCGCATCTGGTGACGGCGTGTTGGTGAAGAATACCGTAAACCACATAGTTCAGTCAACCATAGTCCTGAAACTGGGACACCCGACATGTACATTTCGGCCTAAATGCAGGACTAGCCGATGTCGGCCGACCCTCCTAGGGGGTAGGTAGGCCGAAGTGTGGGTGGGGGGTCGGCCGACCTTGCTGGGTGGGGTAGCCAATCCTGAGAGTGGTTTCGGCCGACCTCACTGGGGGGGGTAGCCAAGTCCTGAGAGGGGGGTCGGCCGACCTCACTGGGGGGGGTAGCCAAGTCCTGAGAGGGGGGTCGGCCGACCTCACTGAGGGGGCTAGCCACGTCCTGAGAGGGGGGTCGGCCGACCCTACTGAGGGGGGCAGCCACGTCCTGAGAGTGGTTTCGGCCGACCTCACTGAGGGGGCTAGCCACGTCCTGAGAGGGGGGTCGGCCGACCCTACTGAGGGGGGCAGCCACGTCCTGAGAGTGGGGTCGGCCGACCCTACTGAGGGGGCTAGCCACGTCCTGAGAGGGGGGTCGGCCGACCCTACTGAGGGGGGTAGCCACGTCCTGAGAGTGGTTTCGGCCGACCTCACTGAGGGGGGCAGCCACGTCCTGAGAGGGGGGTCGGCCGACCCTACTGAGGGGGGCAGCCACGTCCTGAGAGGGGGGTCGGCCGGCCCTACTGAGGGGGGTAGCCAAGTCCTGAGAGTGGGTCGGCCGACCCTACTGAGGGGGGCAGCCACGTCCTGAGAGGGGGGTCGGCCGACCCTACTGAGGGGGGTAGCCAAGTCCTGAGAGTGGGTCGGCCGACCCTACTGAGGGGGGCAGCCAAGTCCTGAGAGGGGGGTCGGCCGACCCTACTGAGGGGGGCAGCCACATCCTGAGAGGGGGGTCGGCCGACCCTACTGAGGGGGGCAGCCACGTCCTGAGAGGGGGGTCGGCCGACCCTACTGAGGGGGCTAGCCACGTCCTGAGAGGGGGGTCGGCCGACCCTACTGAGGGGGCTAGCCACGTCCTGAGAGTGGTTTCGGCCGACCTCACTGAGGTGGCTAGGGTGGGGTAGCCAATCCTGAGAGTGGTTTCGGCCGACCTCACTGGGGGGGGTAGCCAAGTCCTGAGAGGGGGGTCGGCCGACCTCACTGAGGGGGCTAGCCACGTCCTGAGAGGGGGGTCGGCCGACCCTACTGAGGGGGGTAGCCACGTCCTGAGAGTGGTTTCGGCCGACCTCACTGAGGGGGGTAGCCACGTCCTGAGAGGGGGGTCGGCCGACCTCACTGAGGGGGCTAGCCACATCCTGAGAGGGGGGTCGGCCGACCCTACTGAGGGGGGCAGCCATGTCCTGAGAGGGGGGTCGGCCGACCCTACTGAGGGGGCTAGCCAAGTCCTGAGAGTGGGTCGGCCGACCTCACTGGGGGGGTAGCCAAGTCCTGAGAGGGGGGTCGGCCGACCTCACTGAGGGGGGTAGCCATGTCCTGAGAGGGAGGTCAACCAACCTCACTGGGGGGGGGAGGTAGCCATATATCCTGATAGTGGGGTTGGCCCATCTTATGGGGTAGACATGTCATTTCACTTTATCAGAATCTTTAAAAAAAACATGTAGGATTTTCAAGACTGGTCAACATAACATAGTTGTGGGGTATTTACAAGGCAGAGGTATTTAGCTAAAGGGTAATTTGTAGCCAGGAAGATGATCCTTTTTTTCCTTGTGTTAGTGGAATGGCATCAGGAGGAATGGAGTAAGGGAATTTTTTTGGTGGGAGAGATGTATTGTTAGGCCCTTTCCCTACCCCACATTGAGCATACCTGCACTCATAGGTGATGGTTTTACCTGCAGAACCACATTCCCACTTCTGCATGGTTCCACATTGAGGGCACTGGACTGGCAAATGGCCCCCCCAAGGTCTGATATGCTTATCAGTCCACAACAATTTCTCCACCACCACTTTTTCCACTTTTTCCACTCCTTGCCCCTCAGACCTCCACATCATGGTGATAATGTTGGAATGCCTACCAAGCAGTGCACAATCATTGAGGGCAAACTTGACTGCTTTGGCAATGTCAAATCCTTGGATGACAATGCTTTCCAGTAGACTCAAGAGGTAAGGGGTAGTGGTGGCCAGCTGCAGATGTTGAGCATCAAAAAAGATCATAGATCTTGGCATGAATCTGGACAAGGTTGGGAATAGGAATCCAAAAAATATTGGAAACACTCACTTATGAGCAGCTTCTTTTAAATCATCAAAACTGTCTTGGACAGTGACTACAGAGCCACAGACATTGAATATTACATCTGCTCCCTTGACAATTTTGGTAAGGGGGTGGAACAAAACTTGGAGGCACTGGACATGGTCAGCAAAGTGATGAGTAGGAGAGTTAGCCACTTACTTCAGACACCTTAGATGCTATTGGTTTCCCATCAACCTCACCAGAAAAGAGATCCCCTCTTTCCTCATCACTATGGGTGGTGAGGAATAGGACTACCCTGGAAAATGAGGAGAGGGAATGGGCCAGGTCCATTGCTGCCTTTTCATAATCATGGAGGGATTCCTGGGTAGCTAAATTGAAGGGCAGCTGGGAGAATTGATAGCTCCCTTGGGGAAAGTATGGCTGCAGGTAGGAGTTCATGATGTTGACTTGGGCATGACCAACCTCTAGATTGTCCATATGGAGGTGGACAAGTGCTGTAGGGAGGGAGGCTACCTGGGAAGAGATGGCATGCTGGAAGCTGCCCTGGACTACAGGAGGGTGGGCAAGGATTGGTATTCCTTCAGAGTAGAACCCCTTCATGATGTGTTGTGAATATAAGTTGCAGTGGAGGATGGTGGACTTACAAAGTAAGGCTGAGGGTTAGTTTGATTCTCCCTCCAGTGGCAGGTCACACATTTGAAAGTAACACCATCTTGGGTCAGTTTGTCCTTTTCTTCTTCAGGGACTACCAGACACTTATTACATACTACCCTTCTGCAGTACTTTTCATTGCAGATCCACAGGTCTCCCCCATCTCTGCACATAACACAGAACTAAGGATGTGTCAACAGGAGTATGAGATATGGAGAGGAGCTTACTGAGTTGGTGCTGGCCTTCTGCTTGGGGGTTGGCCTCTTGGATGCAGCAGATGCCTTACCCTTTCTCTTCTGGAAGGACTGCAGGCTAACCCTGGGAGCCTTGTCCCCAGTTGTTTTCCTGGCTGTTTGCTTAGTCCGGGCCATGGTTGAATGAGTGTCTGCAGGCATGAAGTGAGCACCATGACAGAGGACAGGGATGGGGAAGGGTAAATGTCTTACCTTGAAAGCTGATGGACATGACATAACACAGGGACAGACATCAACATGCATCAAAGATGGTTGGGAGAGGGTCAGCTTACACTGAAGACTGGTATATACACAATAGTGGGGATAGACAATACACAGAAGTGGGTCAGTATGTATGTAACAGATGACAACGTCACACACATAAAACTCATACAAGGGGCTTGGTATGTAGTAAACAGATTGGAGGGAACAGCTTACCTCAAGGGCGACAGGGCAGGTGACGAAGTTGCTAAGAGGGTGTATTAGTGTTAAGACACGTGCGGAGTGCGGCGCAACATACCTCGTAATTTTTTTTTGTGTGGGTGGGGGCTGTGGGACCAACCTCGAGCGCGACGTCGCGGGTGACAACGTTACTGGAGGGTGTATTAGTGTTGAAGGTGCAAGGGAAGATCGGTATAACTTACCTCGTAAGATTTTTTAAATGCACGTGGGGGGTGGTAGGGCCTAGATCGAGGCGATGGGGCAGGTGACGAAGGGGATGTATTAGTGTTGAAGATACAATGGAAGAGCGCTACAACTTACCTCGTAAAATTTTTAAGATCCGGGTTGGGGATGGTATGGCCTGGCTCAAGGGGACAGGGAAGGTGTGGTACAGCGTCGCTCGAGGGGACACGGAAGGCGTAGAACAGCGTGGCTGGAGGCGACGCGGAAGGTGTGGCACGGCCTGGCTCGAGGCGACGCGGAAGGTGACGAAGGGGGATGTATTAGTGATGAACATACATGGGGACAGCGGTACAACTTACCTAGTAAAATTTTTTTAAATTTCGGTGGGGGTGGAACGGCCTACCACGAGGTGACAGGAGCAGGTGACGGGGTTACTAGAGCGTGTGTTAGCGCTAAAGACACACGGAGAGTGGTATGACTTACCTCGTAATTTTTTTTAGATGCAGGTGGGAGTGGTAGGACCTACCGCGGGGGCAGGCGATGGGGGCAGGCGATGGGGGCAGGCGATGGGGGCAGGCAATGGGGGCAGGCGACAGCGGCAGGTGATGGAGTTACTAGAGGGTGTTAGTGTTGAAGACGCACACAGACAGCGGTACGACTTACCTCGTAAATTTTTTAAAATGCGAGTGGGGGGTGGTAGGACCTACCTTGAGGGCGACGACTAGTCTCGAGCAACAGACAAAGTTACTGGAGGGTATATTAGTCTTAAAGAAGCTCACAGAGCGCGGTAGACTTACCTCGGAAGTTTTTTTCCCTGCGAACAGTGAGGGAGGGAAGGACTGGTTGGACACGAAGTAACAACACGGGTTTCCACGGTTGAAGTGGCACGTGACCATGACCGCAGCACATGAGCCGATTTTTTTTTTTTTTTAAGCACAGTCACGTGTGAGGCAAACAGAACCAAAGTCACCTTGTATATCAGTCGCACGCTTTCCCACAGGTTGTCTTTCTTCGTTTCTCTTTCCACCCCCATCGTTATCCTTCTGTCGCCATCGTCGTCGTCGTCTCTACCATGGGCACTGTCGCTCACCCGATGGCGCCGCCCCTCCCACCCCCTTTGGGGTCGTTGTGAACATAGTACGTTTTTTTTTTTTTTTTTCTTCGTGCTTTATGCTTATCATTATACTCAGTGACGAGTCCAGCTATTGCAACCTCCCCGTCGTCAACGCTCGGCCGACAGCCGCGTCTCCATCAAGGTCGCCGTTCTCTACAGAGGTACTACCACCCTCGAGGTAAGTGCGAAACTAGTCCATGGTACTTTTTTTTTTTTCCTTCCCGCTGTCGACGGAGTTTCGTCTGAGGGCGTTGTTCCCTCCAGACGGCAACTCCGAATTATTTTTTCATTATTTTTTTTTTTTTCCTTCGCGCATCACGCTTACCACCATCTGCAGTGAGGCCAGCAACCTCCGCACCGTCAACGTCAACGCTTGGCCATTGGCCCTACCTCCATTGAGGTCGCCGTTCTCTACAGAGGTACTACCACCCTCGAGGTAAGTGCGAAACTAGTCCATGGTACTTTTTTTTTTTTCCTTCCCGCTGTCGACAGAGTTTCGTCCGAGGGCGTTGTTCCCTCCGGACGGTAACTCCGAATTATTTTTTCATTATTTTTTTTTTTTTCCTTCGCGCATCACGCTTACCACCATCTGCAGTGAGGCCAGCAACCTCCGCACCGTCAACGTCAACGCTTGGCCATTGGCCCTACCTCCATTGAGGTCGCCGTTCTCTACAGAGGTACTACCACCCTCGAGGTAAGTGCGAAACTAGTCCATGGTACTTTTTTTTTTTTTCCTTCCCGCTGTCGACGGAGTTTCGTCCGAGGGCGTTGTTCCCTCCGGACGGTAACTCCGAATTATTTTTTCATTATTTTTTTTTTTTTCCTTCGCGCATCACGCTTACCACCATCTGCAGTGAAGGCGCCCGCTGCCTCCCCGACGTCAACCCTCGGCCGACAGCCGCACCTTCCATCAAGAGGTGACGCATTCTCCTGAGGTAAGCAATATCCTATCTGTCTTGGCCGTCTTCTATACATACTAACCCCCTTCCGCATGGGGCGTCATCTTACCTGCAGCTGTGTAGCCTACTCCCCCCCATGGCTGGTAGGACGGATACCATCCATCCGTCGTGGTGTAGGGTATGTGAATCTGAGGTAAGCTTTGCTACGGGCCAATAATGTTTTTGATACATACCAGGACGCTTCTGTATTGTCGTTGCATGCTGCTCTGCAAGGTAAGCTGTTAATTCTAAAGTACTGGATTTGTACTGATTCCCCCAACCATCACCGCGTTGCCAGGTCGCCGTCTTCCCCCAGTACTGTCTGAAGGTAATGGGCCCTCGGTTGGACTAACCATTCACCCATAGACGCCATCTTGATGATGTTCAGGCTGCAGCTGGACATGTCTGGATGGTGACCCCTTCATTCACAGTGTACCTGGCCAGTACATTGTTGGTATGAGGGGTAGATACTATTTTTGTCTGTGCCTACTAGTGTGGGCCAGCAACTACGGTTCTGGGGGACAGTCCATGCCTACTAGTGTAGGCTGGCTTATCATACAAACATGTTGGTACTTGGGGGTCTTTTTCTTTTAACTCTTGTCTGTGCCTACTAGTGTCGGCCAGCAACTACGGTTCTGGGGCTTACTTAGTCTATGCCTATTAGTGTAGGCTGGCTTATGATAAAATGTGTTGGTACATGGGGGTCTTTTTATTCAACTCTTGTCTGTGCCTACTAGTGTGGGTCTGCAACTACGGTTTGGGGGCTTAGTCCATGCCTACTAGTGTAGGCTGGCTTATTATACAAACATGTTGGTACTGGGGGGTCTTTGCCACTATGGTATCTGTCTGGGTGGTTGAGGTATGTCACTTTTCTGTTTACATATTATAATGATTGACTGAACCTATTCCAGAGTCTGACTATGTCATTGTGCTATGTAAGTTGCTTGTTTTCTTGGTCCCAGGTGCTAACTGTGTCCATCTTAGTTCAGCCTTTTGGTAGTTGGTACTTGTGGGTTATTTGGTTGTAATGGAGTTCTTTTTTTCTGGATGACTTGCTTCTGCTCTGGGGGAAGGGCCCCTCCTGGACAGTTGTCAAGGAGTCTGTTCCACTTGGAACTTTGTTTTGATTTTTTATTTTGTAGTTGTAACTTGTATTCAAATCTGTTGTAGTCTTCATAACCTCATAACCCCTTGTATTTTGTCTTAGAGGGTTTTAATTGTCTTGTTTTTACCTTCATTTTTTGAAATTTAAGAGGCCTAACCCTAACCCTAAGTAATGAGTCCCATAAGGAATAAATACCAAGGCATAAGTTGGTCATTATAAGTTTCCCGGCTTAAAATTTTATGCTCTCTCCACTACATCACTGTCCCTGAGCCAACAAGTGTGCAATGAATGCCCCCTCAACCTCTTCTGATGCCCTGGCTGCCTTGGTAGATGGGATCTTGACATCTGTACTTGGGGGATGCCGACTCCCTGCATCTGTGGTACTACAAAAATGGGACCTTAGGAAGCCAAGGTAATTTGAACTGTTTACTCCTTGGTATTGGCTACATCCAGTTTGATAGACTCAGAGTTATGTCCCAATTGACTAACCTCCGAAGGGATATGTCCAAAGAAGACCTTCCTTCCGCATCTATCTCCTTGGCTGAAAACAAGTTGGCAGCCCTTGTCATTGCCCATGCAATCCTGAACCCCTGTGAGTCTGTCTGTCTGAAAATAGTTGAGGTGCAAAGTCTGAAGTCCAAAGGAAGATGTAACCGAGTGGGACATTGATAGGTTTGCCGAACCCATGCCACATGCTGCAGAAAAGACCAAGTATTTTCAATATCCCCAATGGGGGCACATCTCTGACCCTGCCACTGTTTTGGATGTCCATGGTAGAGTGATGGTTTGGTATCTCCCAGGCATCATTCCTCCTCAAAGAGTGGTGAAGCAGTCTCTTCCCCCATGTATATCTTATATTGATTCACTGGAAGGAACATCTCAATAGGATTCACCTCCCTTTAAAAGGCAGCCTTGTGAAACACTCCAAGAGGAAAAATGAGTCCAGCAAGAGGTTTGGCCATAGGCATCTGCCAGGGCTTGATGGCAATGAGGACCCATTGGCTGATGCCATGTTTGGTCATGGCAGGCTTATGAACTCTCCTGCAACTTTCCAGCAGGGTCATGTGGTAATTTTTATCCTTATGGTCTGGTGGGGATTGCAAGGCTAATGCTCTCAAAGAGATTGCAGGACAAGGTCTATGAAAGTTCCAATCTCAAAATCCCTGCTGTACAGGAATGGCTTCGTGACATTTCCTATGCAGAGGAGTTCTGGAACTCCATTTCGGGATTTGTCCTGCCAGATCTGGCTAGGGTTGGAAAGGATGCCATTGCAGCCAAGGAAAACTGGGTGGTCACCCGGCCCCTGTCTGGCACTCCATGGCCTTCCATCTATGTCAGCATAGATGTCATAGTCAACCAGGAGACTCCTCCCCACCTAGACAAAGTTTCTGCACCCTCTCTGCTGGACTTGCTAGTGAGCCTGGGAACTCATGATGCCCAATTTCATATTGGGGATCTCGGCTCCATTTTTGGTTATCAACCAGGCACAATGATTTACCTTGCTGGTAAACTTCTTTGCCACTCTGTCCCCAAATGGGAAAATGGTGAAAGGATAGCACTTGCTCACTACATGAAAGATGCTGTCCACAACAAATTCGGAGTGGCCAGGCCAGCTTTCACCCAACAGAAGGATCTTCTAGGTAGATTTTTACCGTCTTAGGGTAGGTACCTAGCCGAGCCTTTAGCCGATGTCAGTCGGAGTTTCCAAGTAAAAATTATGCATCTTCAGCACTGATTCCCCGTGTTTCGAATCACTCCCTTGAGCATGCAACGCAGAAAGTCCAAAGTCCTGGGCAAAAGCTCCAGTAGAGGTTCTTTATATACTTTCCAGCCCACCAAGACCAGGAGAGGAAAGCTCACATACAAGGAAGTTGATGCTAGGCACCTGTACCAACCATCTGGGAGCCAGCCTTCCACTCCAAGAACCCCAAGGACTATGGCATCATCCCAGAATCTCAACTTCTCTGACTTCCCTAACTCAGACTGGAATGATGTAGAAGATGTCCCTCCAACTAGAAGGTTCACAAAGGTAGGTGTCCTGAACTGAGAAGGGAAATCATTCAAACTTGTTTTCAGAGTCAGAATGACTTTATCAGAGAGTGGTTGCCCTGGAGAACAGAGTACCTCAATGTTATTCTGGAAGGGGAGCAACTGGCTAAGGGGGGAATTTGTGAGCAATGCTGTCAAGCAGAAGGGAGTATCCGGTGCATGTCCTGCACTGGTGTGCATGCCTGGTGTGGTCCCTGTGCTGTCAAAGCTCACAGAAACCTGCCCTTTCACAAGGTCCAAAGGTGGAATGGTACCCACTACCAGGCTACCTCCTTGATGGACCTTGGCTTCTTGTGGCATGTGGGCCATGGGGGGGGGCCATGTCCCCAAGCCCAGGAGAATCCCAATCCAGAGGAGTCTGGCTATGTATCTGGGGAAGGACCTCCAAATTACAGGTCAGTAGCCTGTACTTCCCGAGCCCTTGTGGTAATCTTTTTCCAGGAGGTCTTCCCGATCCCAAATGACCATAGTGCACACTGAGGGTATTTTTACTCATGAGGTCTCTTGGTGCAGCTGCCCTGGATCAGATCCCATTGATTTACACCTTTCTTTACTCAGAGAAAGACTTTTTCCAGCCAGCATATCTAAGCCTAAGACTGCCTTCACCTTTGAGGTGCTCAACCACTTTCTTATTGATGCTTTGGAGTGCAAGACTTCAGCTATGAGCTTCTATCAGAAGCTGAAGAGGTTCACCAATAATGCATTTCCTGACAGGGTACCAGTTGAGTCCCATTTGCCATCCATATGTTATTAGGTGACTTGGGTTAATACTTTTTTCTTGGCTTGTTAGGATAGGTACAGGGAGCTGATGAGGGTTTCTCGGCTGTGGAGGGATCTGAAACATAGGAAATGGTTTGGGTTTGGTCATGATACAGAACTGGATCCAGGAGAAGGGGGACTTGCCCTCTTCTGTCCTGCCTGCCCCCAACCAGGAATTAATTTACCTCCTGATTGGAAGGCTCGGTATGACAGGTGGGAGGCTGTAATTGATTTAATTTCCATTTCTAACCTCATTCAGCAATACTGTGACAAGGCAATATGTCATTGATGGCAACTTCACTGCACAACATATGAAAATGAACAAACCTGAGATGGATGTATCTTTGTCAGATGGAAAAGGCTACATGGTTTCAGAGATTCCCTATCAGAGTCATCTTCAACAGTCTGTGGATAACAAGGAGGTGGGGGGGCCTAAGGTCTTGACATCTCCCATGCTGACCATACCAATAGAGGTCCACTTGCAGCAATCACAGGGCAATCAATGCTGCCAATATCAACAAGTCCAACCTTCGATCCACTGGAATTGGTGCCACAGCATGTGCTCGGCATGGTTGCTTTGTCCCACATTCAGTGGTGGACTTTCAAAAAGGGGAAAGGTGAGCAAGCATGTTGGCTGAAGATGATGCCATTGGCACTCATGCTTGGCCAGGTATATGAACACAGACTACTCCATTTGCAATGCCCTTAGTTATCATTCTGAAAACATCACAACAGCCCTTGTCATTTATGATGTAGGGTGCCAGTGGAGTGTCAACTTCAGGAGTCGGGTCAAATCTAGTTCTTCTCTATTTCTTCCCTCAGGATTGGAGATCATTCCTGCTGTGGGGAAGTTCCATTTGGCTGCACACAAGCTCTCCTGCTTTCCAAGGTACAGCCTCAACTTTGTCAAGGGTGCAGGCCACTTGGATGGAGAAATTTTGGAGACATTGTGGGCTCCATTCAATAAGATCTCCCCCACTGCCAGGTCTATGACTCAGGCACACAGGCAAGAGGTGTATGATGATCATATGAGGGATTCCAACTGGAAGAAACTTGTGGGAATAGGTGAGTTTTTTTTTTTCTTGGAGGTTGGTGAATTTACACCCCAAATCACAGTCCCCTCCTTGTTGAAAAAATACAAGACCTCCAACAAATGTCTGGAGGACATGAATCAGGCCTATGAGCAGTTGAATGCTGTTCTAGATCCAAACAAAGTAGCTCGGTGGGAGTTGGATGCTGTTAAGGCGGAGGCAGACCGTGGTGAAGCCCTGGACATTTATTTGTTGAGAGGGGACAAAGGTCAGTCTTATTCAGATGGGACAATGGATCTGTCTGATTGTTTGTAGCCCCCACATTTCATGAAGCACAGTTAAAACTTGGAAAAAATCCAGTGTCCTCCTCAGCAAACCTTGGTTCTGTGGCTTGGCTGGCAGAAGGAATTAGCATTGAGGACTCACAGTGAGGCCATTGTTGACCTGAAAGTGATTTGTCTGCTGACCCAACCTGCAGGGACCAGCTAAGATATGAGCTTCGTCAGCTTCCCAGTCCAATGTCTGCTAGGCAGGAAGTCAAAACCTCTGAGAAGAGGCAGAGACTTTCTTCCAGGATTGAAAAGTTCCACAGCACTGGTCAAGCATTTTTAAAAGGCTTAGAGATAGATGGTGCTTTCATTCCCCAGGATGATCCAGCATTCTGTGCACAAGAAGACCAGGAGAAGGAGGATGGCGAGTTCTGGGAAGATGATGATACAGTCTTGGAGGCTCCAGATGAGGAAGTCCAGGAGCTGGCCTCTGAGCTGATGAGTATATGGATGCCCTCATCCATTGGAGCAGCCAAGCTTATGGAGATTGGCCTTCATGATCTTCTGAAAGAGGAGATGGAACTCAGGATTGGACAGGCTAATGATTGTCTTGACCAACTGCGGACTGACCTTGGCAGCAAGGCCATGCTGTACAGGCAGAATTTCAGGACTGCAAATTCCACTAGGGAGGGTACAAGAACCAAGAAGGAAATCCAGAAAGTGGTGGTCAGGATAAACAAGCATGTCAGAAGTTATCAGAGGGCCAGGAAAGCCATTCTCAGATTGGACCTCAATGATAACATAGGAGAAAAGTTCAAGGAAATCCAACCAGAGGATCTTGCTGTTAGTAAGGAGGTAACAGAGGAAAACAGGTTTGGCCAGGGGGTTAGTAAAATGGCTTGGTTTTGGATGGTGGATGGGGAACAGAATCTGCTGAATGGGGACAGTGGGGGGTTGATGGAAGAATGTGAGTGAATACTAATTATTTTCTCCATGTATCTTGCCAATAAGATGTTGCCAGTTTATCGTATCAATTGGCTCAAAGCAAGGGCAAGAAGGGACAGATGGAGAGAAGAAGTGTCATTGGTGAGGCATGAAATGCTCTGGACAACCTTGTGGTTCCAGTATCAAAAGGAGATATGGGAGACTCGGGCTCTGCAATCCACAGAGCCAGGGAAAGAAGCTTATGCTTCAAAGCAGGTAGAGCTGTGGAGTGACTTCACCAAAAAGGCAGGGTTGATGTTCCAAGGTAAACAAATGGAATGTATTTAGAACACAGCTGTATTCATTCAGTGGGGAACTGCTCACAGTACTTAGTATCCGAATGGAACTAAAAGCCAAACATGTCAAAACAATAATACCAAAATAGTAGTCTTCCTAAAGGAGGTTAGCCGCATTTTTTCAACATCCTTCCTAAACAGGGACAGGCCGAAAATTTTCAGCTTGCCACCGAACTCCAACCAAAGTCTACTGCAATTTCCCTCCTACTCAACCAATTCTCCAATGGCTAACTGGTCTGAAGCTTACTCTGATCTCCTGGCCTCCTACGTAGGACAGTACAAAGATGCTAGGGGGGACTCTGGCCTGAGGTCAGAGATCTTGGCTGAAGTGAAGTCAAAGATTCTCCAGCATCCCCCTTCTTCATCTGTGGTATTGCCCAAGAATTTGAGAGTGGTATGGCATTTTTTTGCATAAGTTGAACATACCTTAAGTCTCTCTAGGCCATCAGAAGGGAATTTTTGCCCAAGTTGGACCCTGAAGACCGAGATGATGAGGAGAACATCATCAAGTACATCTTGGAGGTCACAGAAAAGAGGAAGGAAGATAGTGATGAGGGTGAGGATGCCAGGGAAGAGAAGGCAAGGCCTACCAAGGCTGGGGATTACAAGAAACCCTTTACAGCCTTTACTTCGGGGCAGAGGCTCTTCAAGGATGAGATGGATACTTATGATAGGGAGAGGAGGGACACCAAGGACCCCAAGACCATAGGCCAGAGGAACAAAATTATCCAACAGTGGTGGGAGTCTCTCTCCGATTCCAAAAAAGCTGAGGCTGGGAGGGCTGCGGAAAAATGGAATAAGTTGGGTGCACCTAAGGAGACTCATGATTCGTAGGTATTCCTTGTGTTTCAAGGCCTTTACTGACTTGGAGTAACACAGTTATCGGAGAAAAAACTTCCCTGGTATGGCTAGGGAGTTCATTGACATGGTGCATAGAACCATGGGCTCCCACATAGTGATGTTTGCAGCTCATGAAGCACAAGATAGTCAGATCAAGATGGCAGTGTAAGTTCCACCAAACATATCAGTGCCTGGCATGCTAATAAAGACACCTAGTTTTGAGACTCAACCTCAAGATGGGAAGAAGGCTTTCTCAGGGGCATCTGAGCCCAGCAAGGATTGGGTTCTGAAGGGAGAACAGATTTTAACTGATTATCTTTTGACTGACCCAGGTGAGTTTGTAGTGTCTCTTTCAAACCTGTAGCCAAATGAATTATTTTCCAGTGGAAGAAGAATTGAATGAGGAGAAGAAGGATACAGAGATAACCCTGGATGATGATGGGAATCCAGAAGTACCACCTTGGACTGGGCAGAAGCTGAAGGTCCAGCAAAACTTGGCTAGAGCAGTCTTCCAGGCAGCCTATGGTGGGTTCTTCACTGACATGTTGGTGTCCAGCAGTTGACTGGAGGTGAAAACATAGCAAAATTCACACAGAAGCCTAAGGCCAAGGTTCCTTGGGGCTTGCTGATCAAGTCTCCTTTGGAGTATCTTGATTCCGAGTCCATTCCTGATGGATTTGTGATGAAGGATCCTTCAAAGTGGACCAAGGCTGATATGAGGTTGCTCTGGAATCATTGGCATTCCCTGGAGGGTCAGGATAAGGTGATTGTCACCTTTATCAAATGCAAAAAGGAGGATTTGCCTCTGGGGGGGTTCTTTGATGGGAAAGCCAGATCCAAAAAAAGAGTCTGGGTAAACATTGATGATGACAGTGAAGGGGAGGCAGGGGTTGAAGACTCGGAGGCAGGGGTTGAAGACCTGGAGGCAGAAACCAGTGGGAGGCATAAGACCCTGAAAGTAAGGGTCCAGGATAACCGTGTCTCGGTGGCTTCCTCCTCCCGAATTACCCCTCATGAGTCAAGTCCTGCCTGGCATGCCAGCAGGGACAGGGTAGAATTTTTAAAGTCGCTCTCAATCATGCCCAGATACCAGAAGCTTGTTGAGCTGGTGGTTGCCTTACCAGAAACAGTGAGTGGCCAACTTTCTATGATAGCTTGGTTAATAAATATATTGTCAGGAATCCCACATCAGCACTGAACCAGCCTTGCCTGAATGGGCATTATGGACTTGGGGTGCTAAGTATCTACCCGAACATATTCACCTGGATAGGGATTCCTTCTTGAAAGCACTGGCTCAACTGGAGGGGGAAAAGTTTGGTTCCTTTAATCAGGGAGGCCCAATTGTACTTGGATTGGGTCTCTTGTTGAGGGAGTGCAACCGAGCCCAGGAGGTGGAAGAGGATGATCCAGAGGTTTCCCATCTGGACTTTCTACTGAACTCTAACCTTGGCATCCAGAGGGCAGAGGATGTTTTGTGTGCAGTGGGGTCAGTAATTGCAAGATTGGAGCAGGGTTCAGTTGGCATGAACCCAGAGGAGATGGATAATCACAAGGACAAGGAGGATGCTGAAAAAAAGGCTGGTGGGCATGCAGAGGAGAGGACAGCTAGTGAGGGCAGGGGTGAGGAGGAAGAAGCACCAATCCAGGCACCTCCAAAGAAAAGGAAAAGGCAAGGAAGTAAGAATGCACAGGAGAAGGCAGCAACAATAGAGGATGGAGAGCAAAAGGTAAAGAGGGATCGGAAAAAGAGCAAGAGAGCTCTTGGAATGGGGTTGTAAATACAGCATCATTTTAATAATCTGTAATGAGATATTCCAACAAGGGAGCTAATTTGGATGCCCACACAGTCAGGAAATCATCCCCACTGAAAGAGTCACCTTTCATGATTATTCATGTTGGCAGACCCCACTTCCAGGATCATGGGGGTTCCAGGACCATGGGGCACCCCCCTGACATGTCAGCCAACCCCACTTCCAGGACCATGGCCCCCCCACAGCTGAAAGAGTCACCCTTTATGATTATTCATGCCCCCCAGCTAGGTCGGCCGTCCCCACCTCCAGGACCATGGGCACCCCCCAGCTATGTCGGCCAACCCCACTTCCAGGACCATGGGCCCCCCCCAGCTATGTCGGCCAACCCCACTTCCAGGACCATGGCCCCCCCCACAGCTGAAAGAGTCACCCTTTATGATTATTCATGCCCCCCAGCAAGGTCGGCCGACCCCACCTCCAGGACCATGGGGCACCCCCCAGCTAGGTCGGCCGACCCCACTTCCAGGCCCATGGGGATCCCCCCAGCTACGTCGGCCGACCCCACTTCCAGGACCATGGGGATCCCCCCAGCTACGTCGGCCGACCCCACTTCCAGGACCATGGGGACCCCCACAGCTGAAAGAGTCACCCTTTATGATTATTCATGCCCCCCAGCAAGGTCGGCCGACCCCACCTCCAGGACCATGGCCCCCCCCCCAGCTATGTCGGCCGACCCCACTTCCAGGACCATGGCCCCCCCACAGCTGAAAGAGTCACCCTTTATGATTATTCATGCCCCCCAGCTAGGTCGGCCGACCCCACCTCCAGGACCATGGGCACCCCCCAGCTAGGTCGGCCGACCCCACTTCCAGGCCCATGGGGATACCCCCAGCTACGTCGGCCGACCCCACTTCCAGGACCATGGGTCCCCCCCCAGCTACGTCGGCCGACCCCACTTCCAGGACCATGGGGCACCCCAGCTATGTCGGCCGACCCCACTTCCAGGACCATGGCCCCCCCCACAGCTGAAAGAGTCACCCTTTATGATTATTCATGCCCCCCAGCTAGGTCGGCCGACCCCACCTCCAGGACCATGGGGCACCCCCCAGCTAGGTCGGCCGACCCCACTTCCAGGCCCATGGGGATACCCCCAGCTACGTCGGCCGACCCCACTTCCAGGACCATGGGGATCCCCCCAGCTACGTCGGCCGACCCCACTTCCAGGACCATGGGGCACCCCCCAGCTACGTCGGCCGACCCCACCTCCAGGAGGGTAGGGCATTCCCCAGCTACGTCGGCCGACCCCACTTCCAGGCACATGGGGCCCCCCCCAGCTATGTCGGCCGACCCCACTTCCAGGCCCATGGGGATCCCCCCAGCTACGTCGGCCGACCCCACTTCCAGGACCATGGGGACCCCCACAGCTGAAAGAGTCACCCTTTATGATTATTCATGCCCCCCAGCAAGGTCGGCCGACCCCACCTCCAGGACCATGGCCCCCCCCCCAGCTATGTCGGCCGACCCCACTTCCAGGACCATGGCCCCCCCACAGCTGAAAGAGTCACCCTTTATGATTATTCATGCCCCCCAGCTAGGTCGGCCGACCCCACCTCCAGGACCATGGGCACCCCCCAGCTAGGTCGGCCGACCCCACTTCCAGGCCCATGGGGATACCCCCAGCTACGTCGGCCGACCCCACTTCCAGGACCATGGGTCCCCCCCCAGCTACGTCGGCCGACCCCACTTCCAGGACCATGGGGCACCCCAGCTATGTCGGCCGACCCCACTTCCAGGACCATGGCCCCCCCCACAGCTGAAAGAGTCACCCTTTATGATTATTCATGCCCCCCAGCTAGGTCGGCCGACCCCACCTCCAGGACCATGGGGCACCCCCCAGCTAGGTCGGCCGACCCCACTTCCAGGCCCATGGGGATACCCCCAGCTACGTCGGCCGACCCCACTTCCAGGCCCATGGGGCCCCCCCCAGCTAGGTCGGCCGACCCCACTTCCAGGACCATGGGGCACCCCCCAGCTACGTCGGCCGACCCCACCTCCAGGGGGGTAGGGCATTCCCCAGCCACGTCGGCCGACCCCACTTCCAGGACCATGGGGCCCCCCCCAGCTAGGTCGGCCGACCCCACTTCCAGGACCATAGGTCCCCCCCCAGCTACATCGGCCGACCCCACTTCCAGGGGGGTAGGGCATTCCCCAGCCACGTCGGCCGACCCCACTTCCAGGACCATGGGGCACCCCCCAGCTACGTCGGCCGACCCCACTTCCAGGCCCATGGGGCCCCCCCCAGCTAGGTCGGCCGACCCCACTTCCAGGACCATGGGGCACCCCCCAGCTACGTCGGCCGACCCCACCTCCAGGGGGGTAGGGCATTCCCCAGCCACGTCGGCCGACCCCACTTCCAGGACCATGGGGCACCCCCCAGCTACGTCGGCCGACCCCACTTCCAGGCCCATGGGGCCCCCCCCAGCTAGGTCGGCCGACCCCACTTCCAGGACCATAGGTCCCCCCCCAGCTACGTCGGCCGACCCCACTTCCAGGACCATGGGGCACCCCCTAGCTATGTCGGCCGACCCCACCTCCAGGGGGGTAGGGCATTCCCCAGCCACGTCGGCCGACCCCACTTCCAGGGGGGTAGGGCATTCCCCAGCCACGTCGGCCGACCCCACTTCCAGGACCATGGGGCACCCCCCAGCTACGTCGGCCGACCCCACTTCCAGGCCCATGGGGCCCCCCCCAGCTAGGTCGGCCGACCCCACTTCCAGGACCATGGGGCACCCCCCAGCTACGTCGGCCGACCCCACCTCCAGGGGGGTAGGGCATTCCCCAGCCACGTCGGCCGACCCCACTTCCAGGACCATGGGGCCCCCCCCCAGCTAGGTCGGCCGACCCCACTTCCAGGACCATAGGTCCCCCCCCAGCTAGGTCGGCCGACCCCACTTCCAGCACCCCCCAGCTACGCCGGCCGACCCCACTTCCAGGCCCATGGGGCCCCCCCCAGCTAGGTCGGCCGACCCCACTTCCAGGACCATGGGGCACCCCCCAGCTACGTCGGCCGACCCCACCTCCAGGGGGGTAGGGCATTCCCCAGCCACGTCGGCCGACCCCACTTCCAGGACCATGGGGCCCCCCCCAGCTAGGTCGGCCGACCCCACTTCCAGGACCATAGGTCCCCCCCCAGCTACATCGGCCGACCCCACTTCCAGGGGGGTAGGGCATTCCCCAGCCACGTCGGCCGACCCCACTTCCAGGACCATGGGGCACCCCCCAGCTACGTCGGCCGACCCCACCTCCAGGGGGGTAGGGCATTCCCCAGCCACATCGGCCGACACCAGTTGGTCCAACCGGCCGACACCAACTCAGGGTCAGTCGGCCGACATCGGCTAGTCCCATGTTTAGGCCAAAATGTACATGTCGGGTGTCCCAGTTTCAGGACTAGTGGTGACTGAAGGGTCTGCGTAAACCAGTCTGAAGTATGGCTCACCGGCAATGTTGATTATGGAGTCTGTACATATAAACACGAGGCACATCGCGGTATGGCCTCCTTGATTGATTTATTACTCAACGTCATGTTGACATTTTATCCCAGCCAGAATTTTCGAATCACCGTTGGACAATCTTATGTTGTACACCGGAAATCGGATCATGGTGGTCGAAGCGAAACCTGATAAGGAAACGTTGTCTGATAGTTTGCCAGAAGCCACCAGTCTGGCTATTGCTTTGAGCGAAGTAACCGGGTGCGTGTTCAATTTCTTCGTCTTTGGCGTCGCTGATTACCATGTACCCAGTGATAACACCGTTCGGTATTGTTTGTCCGACGGTACCAAATGGATGTTTCTGGCATACACCCGTGATGCTGAAGGAAACCGCATCTCGTATGAAGGCCCATTACTCACAATCATGCAGCCACCAGTTGGCGAACGCTTCAAGAAAGATGTACGACGTGTCGTGGAGTTATTGTACCATTGGGTACGTCCGGCTCCAAATGTTGAATTGTAACAATAATAATTGACTTTTTCCCCCATATATTCGCAGCTAAGAGCTGATAGTGATATCGAGAATGATCCCCTTTTCACGGTGTAATGTTACTGCAAGTTTGAGTTCTTATCGTTCTTGGTAGACTGGACGTTCTCTCGTAGTACTTTTCGATGTCCTCATTTCTACGAAACAACTCGCCTCTCGAGTCTCTGTTGAGGGGGCATCTTAGGCAGCAGTTCCTGTATGTATCCTCCGTCTCTGTTTCTACCCCATTGAACCCTGTTACCTATTTCATTGCGCCGCGTACATATAAAGCAAAGGTAGTATGTATTAAGTGTGCCTTGGCCAACTCGTTTAAATATCCGCGCACGGACCACCACCCAGGCACAGTCGTCCCTCTTCCCGTGGAACCACGGGTTGTTCGGTTCACACTACCAACTGGTCGTTTTTCTTCTTCTCGTTTCTACATACAGCCAACTACACATTCTACATCCGCGACCTCGATCGATCGATACCCCCCACACGGGCAGACAGACGCTGATCAGATAATCTAATATCTAGTATCCGAGACCGAGGAACGGACAAAGAGGAATGGCAGACTCCACTCCGACAACAACGACTACTGCCCCCGCACCCGTACCAGGACAGACACCAAGACGGTCAAGTCGCATATCCTCCAAACCCAAACCCGAATTCGTGCCTTCCCGGAGACAGAAAAGAGGGGGGAAAGCTGGTTCTGCTACTAATACCACCACCACTACTACTGGTGGGCGTAGTACCTCGAAACAGGGAAACAAACGTGGTGCGGATGAGATAGATGCGGATGATGAACGTGGTGATGGAGGGGTGAAGGAAGGGAAGGGTGATGTGGTGAGCGGAGAGGAAGGCGGAGGGGATGCGAAAAAGGTGCGGCCGTTGGTTGTGGGGATGTCTTGACGGGACTGATCTGGTGTACTCTTTCGTCTGTGGGATGGGGTTGGCAGGCCAAGTTACCACCTCCCGACGAAGACACAGTCAAACCCGCAGAGACCTCGACGCTGGATGCCGCCAACTCCCAGGAAAACCAATCGCCTGATCCGTCTACTCAGCCAGTTCAAGCGGTAGAAGGTGACGGTGACGTCCCAATGACCGACTCTGCGCCTGCTGCGTCATCATCTGCTGCGCCCCCCGCCGCAGCTGCGAAAACAACGGTGGACATCGGCGACGCGCTTCCCTCGCTCGTCGTCAAGAACGAGAAAGGCGAGGACGTCGAGACCTCTACGCTCGTTGTCGAAAAGGGTGTCGTCTTGTTCCTCGTGCCTAGAGCCGATACACGTGCGTAGTCCCTCCGTCCTTCTTGCATTCCATACTCTGGCTGACTCGGATCGATCGATTACGTTGATACCGATGACTGGGGTGAAATTGACACACAAACCGGTGCGGACGTGCCACAGCGGGTTGTACACAGCAAGCATGTGGATTCAGGGATATCTGGCAGGAATTCACCACTCTCGATTACGACGTGTATTGTCTTAGTGCGGATACCCCGACCGCACAGAGTAAATGGCAGACCAAGGTGAGAGGAAAAAAAAACCCTAACCGCGCGTGTGCTCGTACACGATCTGTGAGCGTATGTGTGGTGTTATATTCGTGATCGGTGACGGTGACTATCCAGAAACAATTGCCGTACCAGCTTCTGTCGGATCCGAAGCGCGTACTCATCGGTGCGCTCGGTGCCGGGGAAGGGAACAAGACGAAGAGGAGTCATTTCGTGTTTGAGAAAGGCGGGAAGCTTATCGATAAGAAGATGCCAGTTAAACCCGTGGAAAGGTGCGTTTTTACATACTCCTCCCGATCCTGTGCGTGTGTGGTTGACTCGCCCGCTGTGTATATGAATCGCGATCGCACAGTCCGCGGTTAGCGTTGGAGGCGATAAAGCGTGCGAAGGCGTGATATTCGACAAAGGATGGAGAATGGAGAATGTGACTCGTTTGCTGTGTTTAAAGGTTCCCCCAAGTGTGTTGTATGAGTATATTGTTTTCGAATCAGAACGTTTTCGTTTTACGCGTGTTGGCTCGCTTCGAATAGGGGGTCCTTCTGTTTCTGGTATGTCATGGCTGGAAGTTCCCGCGAGTCCGTTCAACGTCAGAAATGTCATGGATCATACGAGTAGTGCGGATGAGATCCGGCTAGTAAACAATTCATCGTCACTACGCAAGTGGGGACCACAGCAGACAGAAACGAGTACCAGTTAGATTATCACAGCCCGCGTCCTTTTGCCAGTTGCACCGAGCGTGACTGGGGCACGGGTGGTGATGACGTAATCCAGTGCTGCCATAAAAGGGATGGCTAGTCGGTCCACACTGCAGTTATTGCCTGTGCGAGGGGGGGAACACCGCACACCACCACCACCACTGCACTCACCACCACAAGACTCGTCGTTCGTGCTGGAGTCTCTACTTTAATGTCGCACCTGGCTTAATATTTCTATAACGTCAAAGTCATTCCATGATGTCCAATGACATCCAGAAGGCCGATCAGATAGCCTATAGATTCTACGCTAAACTCTGTCTCGTCGTCCACAATGCCAGGTCGACCACAGACCAACGGACACCCACCAAAGTCGACAAATGGGTGTGTGCCATCTCTCTCCCCTATCTCGGAAACCCCTCACGTCGTCCATAGTTCAACTTAGAGACACCCGACTACGACTTGTATAGGGACACGTTACGAATTTACCGTTCCATATCTTCCTCGCCTCCACCGAACGCGTTCGAGCTTCAAGTCCTCCTCACCGTCCCAGACCTGTCCTCGAACCAGGTCCTCGTCCATCTCTCTCCAGACCATGCTCGCCTCCGCATCGACCCGACACCTCACCATATCGTACTCGAGTCCTGGCTCGTTCACTTTTCCCCATCCTCTCATCATCACACGACGACGACGACACCCCATACGATTGGCGACCACTCAGACGAACATCCAGGCGATGTCGCTCCCTCCACTATATACAAACACGGAATACCCCTCTTTCGAAGTCTGTATTCATTACTCCGCATCCTACCCACGTGGAAACTATGCAAGAGACTACGCAGGCGCATGAGCGCCCCTTATAGAAATGGAAACCTCACCATACAACTGCGGATAGGTGGGTCAGATGATGGAATTGGACGCATACTCGAGTTTGGTAAGTGCTCTTACTCTTTTACACACGTTGTTTCTATGTCGTGTTTGGTGGGGAAGGGGGCGTGGCACGCCCTCCATTCCTATACAACCATGAGGCGTCATTTCATATCCGTCTTTTTGGATGTGCTCAATGTACACGCGGAACCTTTCTCGTATTCTGTACCCTCGTCTCATTCCTGGTCAACCGTGATTGACTGTGTGTGTGTTTTTTTCATAGACGACCCCCCTGCATCCAACACTTCCCCTCTTCCTTACGAGAAACACACCTTCCCTTCCATTCCACACCCCATGGGAATGCTCTCGCTCTCCGCTAAATACCTCACTTCTCCCAACTTCCAACTCGACGAACTAGAATCCCTACTCTCTTCCCGCTTCCTTTCTCTCGACGAAGCATCCGACTTCACTCCGACTCTCGCAAAGAATCAAGCGAGAGATTCCATGTCTGGACTCACCGGTCCATCCACGAGTTTACGCACCTCCCTCCCCAAGAGTCCTCCCTCGTCGATTGCTGGGCAGTTTATTCTTCCTCCACCAGGTCATCCCGGTACGCATGTCCGCACGCAGTCGCTGAGCTCTGTTGTAGGTAGTCAGAGTCCGAAGACGGGCCATGTGGCGCTACCCATCAGTCGTACCACCACCACGGCAGGCGCTGGGTCGAGTTCCGGACTGTCTTTCGCGTCGTCTAGACAGGAGGGAAGCGGGACGTGGTCCAAGGAAGAGGGCGCTCTACCGTCTCTAGCGCGTTTGCGGAGGGAAAGTATGAGTGCCACAGGACGTAGTACGACGGTACGCCACACATTCCCTAGCTTGCTGTGTTATAGTCTAAAAACGATTAACACACAGGATCTCCCCGGTGCCCTCCCAATACGCAAGTCGGGTATAACTCCTGTACATCCCTTCAAATCATCTACGCTGTCCTCGGGATCGCCATCTATCCATTCCCCATCGCCCTCGCTGCGCCAGCCCTCACCACTCTCGACAGGGAACATCGTCCCCACTCTTTCTTCCAACCCTACACATCCCACGCTCCCAAGTCTTCCCTCCCGCGTTCAAACCTCTCCCCGCGTACCGCCTTCGCCAATCGGAATGGGAATGAGCGGTAAACCCTCTCCACCTTTTGCACCGTCCTCTTTGGGAGACCGAGATAGACGAAAATCTATGACGTCAACGGAGGGAGGAGTCGAGCTAACTCCAGCTGGATCGTTTGGTGTGACAGGAGGCGCTGGAAGCGGTGTAGCTGCTGGAGCGAATGCGGATGCGAATACGAGTCCGAGTATGACTACGAACGTGAGTACGTCGCCGTCGCCGAGGATAGGAAGGGGACGGTATAGGAGTAGTTTTGGACATCGGTATTCGCCGAGTGGGTCTGGTGGTGGTGGGGTGGGTGCAGGTGTTGAAGGGAGCACTGGAAGTGCTGGTAGTGGTGGTGGTGCCATTGCTAGTGGAGGGCCCGCTATCGAACATGACCGTGTACGCGAACTGTCACGAGAAGGAGGCGGGAAACGTGATGTTTCGCAGGAGGGTGTGAACAGGGACGGGGGAAGTGGTGGGAGTAACCGCGAGAGAGGAAGGACGACCTCGTTTTTGGCAGCTTCGACCGACGACGATGAATTGTCGGTGTTCGTGCAGGAAATCGATGCGCGGAAACCGCTCACTTCGACGACGGGAAGATCGGTGGTGGGACGTGTCGAGGGATCATCGCGTGGTTCGCCGTCCAGCGGTCTTCTGCCTCCTCGTGGAGGTGACGGTTCCGGTGGCGGTGGGCACGACGACTCGACTGCTGGTGGTGGAGGTGGCGAGACGGATATCGGGTTGGGCATTGGACTTACGGTCGGCGGCAGTGGCCCACGCGAGAAACCTGAACGGGATTCGACTCATCATCGTCGGTCATCGTCGTCGATTAGTGCTGGGCCGATGCTGACGCGTGAAGCGGAGGTAGATGAGAAGTTGAAGCATATGAATGAGATGTTTTTGGCGTCGTTGGAAGGACTTGGGTGTGGGTCTGGACGGAGGAGGTCGTCGGAGCAGGTGGGTGTCGTATCTATCGGAAGGGATGGGGATGGCGCGTCGCCTGGTACCGGTAGTTCCGGGGTGAGCGTGAGTGGGAGTGGTGGAGTGCAGAGACCGAGGTTGAGATCGATGAGGTCGTTTAGTGCTGGTGGAGGAGGAGGAGGGGATGTTGCGTCCAGTGGAGGGTCTGCTGAAGTGATTGGCAGATTGGAGTTGGATCATCATCATGAGGAGTCGAGGAGACCGCGGAGGTGGGGCGAGTGATTGCAGAGTTTTATAAAACCCATCTCGTACATATGTTTTTTAATCCGAGCATCTTTTTTTCTTTCATTTCTGTTGTTTTAGCAAGTCACGTATGTCATGGTTTCTCTTATATTTTTTACTTTTTTTCACATACCCGAACTGTGCAAATCATCATTACACTTTTACTAGTGTATCTCACTTTGTAGGTGTGGCCAGGAAGAGTGTCGAGTGCGACGGCGGACATGTTTCCTGAGTTTTACGACGGGCGTTTCAAAGACCCTTGCCTGAGCGCCTACTCTACACAAACATCGGCCCATGCATCTTCGAAGTCTTGCTCCCGCGAGATTGGCGCTATTTCAACATAGCAGCGTCTATCATCCGACGTTATCCTGATCGCCTTCATGAGTTGACGACCCGCATCCTCCGCTTCGTACGACCACTGAAGTAGCCTCGGGACGTACGTTGCCATAACTTGCTTTGAGATGGGAGTATTGGTCTCCGAGGGCGCAAAGGACCTCCAATTATGATATCACTCTGAAGTCAGCGACTCCCCCCACCCCGACACCGTGGCCAACTAGCAGCTATACTCAACCACGACGACTGAATCGAATCCGACCGCAATACGATGACTACGTCACTCGACCAGCTGAAGCAGACTGGCACCTTCGTCGTCAGCGACTCTGGCGACTTCGAGAGTACGTCATGAACTCCTATCCGTATCGTCCGTCATGCTGAAGCTCCCTAGCTATCGATATCTACAAGCCACAGGTAAGCCTGACGGGCGCAACACACTGAGAGAGCGGTTTATGTTGAGCATGTCGGAGCAGGATGCAACGACCAACCCATCCTTACTTCTCACAGCTTCCAACAAGCCTCAATATGCACATCTTGTCGACGCAGCTCTTAACCATGCCAAAGCGAAAGGAGGCACTCTCGACCAGCAAGCCAATAATGCAATGGACTGTTTGGTGAGTGTTTCTGTGTAAAAATTTCATCCAGCGTAAATGATCGACTTGGGTGCGCGCGTGTGTGTGTTTTCAGCTCGTACAATTCGGCAAGGCGATCTTGCAAATTATCCCGGGTCGTGTTTCCACTGAAGTTGACGCCCGTCTTTCCTTCGATAAAGAAGGAACGATTGCCAAGGTGCGCATTTAATCTTGGTCCCCGTATCATGGCAATCTGATATCTCCTATCCCATAGGCTCGGGAGCTCATCGCTCTATACGAATCTGCAGGTATAAAGCGGGACCGCGTACTCATCAAAGTCGCCTCTACATGGGAAGGCATTCAAGCTGCCCAGGAGCTCGAGCAGAAACACAAGATACACTGCAATCTGACTCTCATGTTTGGATTCGTCCAGGCCGTTGCGTGTGCCGAGGCAGGCGTGACGTTGATCTCGCCTTTCGTTGGACGTGTACGTGCACGCGTTCGTTTGTGTGGTGGTGTAGAGTTGGTTCTAAATTCTTTGTGTTTGCAGATTCTGGATTGGTATAAGAAGCATACTGGAAAGGATTATTCGGGGGACGACGATCCGGGTGTCCAATCCGTAAAGAAAATATTCAACTATTACAAGCAGCACGGGTACAAAACTATCGTGATGGGTGCTAGCTTCCGTAACGTAAGCTGATTTTTCCATCTCGTCTCTCTATCGCGGCCGCACGACGCTCACTTACTTCACTTGTTTCGCGCGTGCCAAAAAGGTCGGAGAAATCAAGGCGCTGGCAGGCATTGACTTTTTGACTATTTCTCCTGCTCTTTTGGAGGAACTTCGCAGGTCTACAGATCCCGTACCGAAGAAACTCGACGCAGAAAAAGGTATGCGTTCCTTAGGCTTTCTTGATTTTTCGCATCCGTCTGATCGCTTTGATGCTTGATGCACCACCAACAACAACACGTCACCACACCACAACACATCACACATGACAGCCGCACAAGCAGACCCGATTCCAAAGGTGTCCTATCTGAACAACGAACCTGAGTTCAGGTGGGAGCTCTTACAGGATCAGATGGCGTTTGATAAATTGCACGAGGGTATTCGGAAGTTTGCGGATGATGGAGATGCGTTGAAGGCTGTTCTTAGGAAGAAGTTGTCGGAGGCGTGAAGGGGTTGATGTGACCGGATACAGTGTAGGATTAGTTCGAGTGTGCTACCGTCGTCGTGTACTGGCAGTGATAGCTTTGCATCCAAGATAAAAGGATTGCGGTTTCATAGTTAGGACGCGGTGGCACGTGATTCACAACTCTGCTGGACGCGAGGTTTGCGACTGACGGTCATCCTTCTACTATGGCGACAGTCATCTATCACCGCCAACTCAGGTCGCTCTGCACGACACAGGAGACACTCGGACGCGCAAAATCCATTCTCAACCTCGCACTTGTCAAAACGGGTCGCGGAACAGGCTTCGCGACCAACGCAGCTGCCCTTCCTGCAGTCGCTGCTTATCTGGCATCTGAACAGTGCGTGTCACGTCCCATTCTATGCTAGGAAGTGACTGGTTCCAAGCTTGAAACACGTGTAGATTGAATGCAAATGAGGTTTCCTTGCAAAGCGCGGCGACAGCGGCATGCGTGAAACCCCGCGTCTTTGAAGATATGCTCAAGACCGTACGTACAGCTCTTCAACTAGACGACGGTGGGGAAGGACAGCACAGTTCTGGTGGAGATGCCACGTACCCTAGTCTGGTCATGTCTCATGGAGTATACCCTGCAAAAGAAGCCGTTCGGTGGATGGAACGAGCGGAGGGCACGTTGCCACAAGTAGAGATGATGAAGAAACGGTACGGTTCACATTTGATGACGTGTGCCGTATTCTTCTGGGTGTATAATTTGATGGGGGTCAGTTCTTGGATCGTCGTGTCCCTCCAAACCCAACTGAAGAAAAACTCTACAGAACGCACTAGCAGAGAAAACATTCTGCGTGGATTACAATCTAAAACTGGTCAAGTTCAAGAATATCTTGAAAGGTCTAGACGAGCACTGCGGAAGTGTAGCAGACCTCATTCGGTCTGCATACCCTAAAATCCAAGCTTCGCCATCGTCGACCGCTCGAGCTTCCGCTTCTCCGTCTAAGTTGCCCTCAGCTACACCCTTTCAGCTACCTGGTTTGTCTCCGCAGAAACCCAGATCACCCATCAAATCCGCAATGAAAGGCAAGGAAAGGGAACAGGAACTGATGATGTCGAGGGTGACATCCCAGAAACGAACTGTTGCATTCTCTCAGTCCTCGCTCGACGATGCGGATTTGCATGAAACACCGACAAAGAGGCGCAGAATCGAATCTCCAACCAAATCTACTTCGTCGCCCCTCAAGCGTGGAGAGACGGCGTCGTCCGTACCCGGTGAAGACAATAGCACGGCCGCGTTTCGCAAGGCACTCGCAGGTCCCAGTTCAGGAAATTCGCCTGTGTTACCTCCGTCTCGCCTTCGTGACTCACGGACCGATACTGCTGAACTCCCGTCGACGCCTCGGCGATCGCACAGATTACAAACGTCGAACACAAGCGCCGCCTCACCAACACGGTCATCCACATCCACATCCGCAGCCGTAATCTCAACCCCTTCCACTTCGGCAGGTCTCCCTCCTGCCGCACCCCCTACCCAGCCTCGCAAGCGCTTCTACCCCGTCTTCGTTGACCAGCAACAGTGGGTCGCGAAGGACCCAAAGGTAGAAAGAATGTGGGCAGATGCGGTAGCGCATCGAACCCATATGGTTGGGTTATACGGACATCCGTTGGAGCATTATCGACCTACCCTCTCGTGATCGTAAACGCTACGTCGTATGTAGGTGCTGTGTCGTTGTCGTGTCACTTGCGGGACTATTTACCGTTCGACAGAACAACATGTATTTGTAATACGCATCCGGTGCCGAAGTTCAGTTGGGACCACCAAACGTGGAAATGTGTGCCGATAAAGACATCGTAGCACTGTGAGCTGCGTTGGCTAATATCTTTCGGTGCAGTGTTATGTCCGCTGCGGCGGAGAAAAACTCAGGGTCCATTGGAGCCGGGAAATCAGGTCAGGGTGCCGGATATGATGATCGAACTGATGACGATGCATGGACGAAACAGTTTCGTCTCTCATGTGTTTGTGAGCGCCTGCTCCAACCCATCACTCGGCTGACTCTATTGTTTTTGGTTGCGCCAAGACGTCGAAAGTGACGAGGGGATGTAGGCGGAACTATTTTAACGGTCACTCGATTTATTGCTTGAACTGTCCATGGTCCCCCAAATCGCGGCAAGAATGCGGGAATCATTATTTCCCCTACTCCACTGGTTCAGGATGCAGTAATCTCATGTTTTTACTTTCATCTGTCCCACCGTTCGGCGACCCGGACACACCGTTTGCCCCGGATACCACTATTTCTGCCATTTGATGGAAGGTACACCACCCTGACTGAGTTGTTCGTCATAAGTCTCCATTCGCAGCTCAGGTAACGCCATGCAATCAGCTCCACGTAGAAGTATGATAATGCACCCGAGAAAAGTGAGTGCCACGTCGTAGGTGGTGACCACACTGATGAGATTTGCTAACTCAGTGGTGCGCCTAGCTATTAACAAGGGCCGTCGATGACAAGCGCAACCCGATACGGTGACCCGTCGTAACGTTGCAGTTTTATTTATTCTGATGCGGACATGATTGCATGCGACACGACGTAGATCCCTGGTTGCGTGCATTCGCTTCTTCCTAACTACAGCTCGTACGTGTGACGAGACAAATTAGGTCCACAGCGGCGGTTAAAGGGAGCACCCATTTACTGGGTCATCCCACGGGTATTTAACAGGTCATGGAAATTTGAGCAAGAGCACACCATCGCCCTTCACGACGCAAAAATGGATACGGCGTCCACGCTCGTACGCATCTACGATACGTTTCGAGCTCTCGTTCGCTCTGCCTCTCCTATCGACGTAGCCACTGGGCTGGCCGCCATATGGGCATTACGTGCGGTAATCCAGGCGTTCCGGAGGAGATTTAGAACGACGAGGCTAAGGGGGCCGAAGAGTACTAGTCTGTTGTTCGGCGTGGCCAGGGAACTCTTCACATCGCCTGATACGGGGACGATCTTCGAGGAATGGTCTAAGAAGTATGGGGTGGCATATGAGGTTCCTATGATCTTCGGACGAAGGAGAATCGTTCTCTGCGATCCGAAAGCAGCGGCATATCTCCTCTCTAGGGATACCTGGTCATACGTGGGTACTGCGGGAAACAAAGAGCACATGTCACGGACGGTGCGTCATGATTTTCAGGATCCGTATGCTTGCGTGGTTTCCCTCATATTTGAACTCTCAGATAGGGAAGGGACTGTTTTGGTCTGAAGGCGAATCACATCGAAGGTATGGTGTTCCTCTGTTTGACCCTTCGTCACGCTCTGAATATAAGTTGCGGTACTACATCCAGGCAGCGAAGATCCATAGCTCCTTCATTCAATTCTACTACCATTCGGAAGTTAGCTCCGGCTATCCATAAAACCGTGGATAAGGTAATCAAATGCGGCTATACCATTAATCAAGTTCTCAGGGTGTTTCCCAACAGGTGAAAGCGGCTTGGGAAACAAGTATCGAATCGGACGGAGGCGGGACTGTCGTGCTTGATGTTCAGAAATGGTACGTTATGCAGGATATGCACGAAACTGTTCAGGTATTCTTAGCTCTGCCATAGGATGCACTACGTGTCGTACGTCAGTCTCTCATAGTCACTCTGGTGGCTTGTTGATTCTCTTCAGCCTCGATTCTTTTGGGATTGCAGGTTTCTCATACGACTTTGGTTCTCTTCATGGGAGACCAAACTCCATGATCTCGGTTCTCGATGCTTTCGGAGCACCTTCCACCCCGAATTTCTGGGATGGTACTGTTCTGCTCATTTCCCTCTTTTATCCTGTTATTTTGAATGTGCCAACCTCGCGGGTCGAGATGTTCACCAAACTCCGTGCGCGAATGTCGGAGATCTGTGAAGTGTTGATCGACAATGCTGCAAAGGAGCAAGACGACGCGTCAGATGAACGGGTTTCTACGATCGGTTTGCTGCGTACGTTATCGTGGTCCTGTGTACTAACTTGTGTGTGCCGATGTACTAACATGTCGATCAGTGAAGTCAGAAGATGGAAATTCTGGTCGCCGTATCACTCGAGAGGAAGTAAAGGCGCAGGCAAGTGATTTGTGATTTGTTTTGTGGCGGCGCCGACTCATTCGAGCTGTTTTTTGACAGATTCGTACTCTACTTTTCGCGTCCTATGAGACCACAGCGAGTACGCATCGTAGCAGTGGTTCTAATTTGTTCTGTAATGATGATACCATCATTCTTTTCTTTAGTTATGATGACATGGGCCTTAATCGAACTCGCACGACACCCGAACGTTCAAACTAAACTTCGCGAAGAGCTTTTGTCCTTTGGGGAAGAACCCTCATACGACCAGCTCACCACTGGTTTCCCCTACCTCGATGCCGTAGTGCAGGAGACTCTTCGCACTCACTCAGCCGTCCAAGATTTGATACGTCAAGTACGTAGACACGTGAAAAATCCCCGCTCCGTACTGGATTTGACGGTCTTTATTTTACAGGCAAGTGAAGACGACGTTATTCCCCTGTCACAACCCGTACAAACCAGGTCCGGTGAAGTGGTGGATAGCATAGCTGTCAAATGCGGGACGGAGATCGGTATATCCGTTCAAGGCATGAACCGCTCCGAAGCGATCTGGGGTCCGGACGCTAAATTGTATAGACCCGAACGATGGTTAGAGCCGGACGGCGTAACGACGAAAGCTCAGGAGGTGAAGGGATACCGGCACTTGCTCACGTTTGGCGATGGTCCGAGGGCTTGCATCGGAAAGCTGTTTGCTATTGCTGAGATCAAAGTACGTGTTTTTTTTTTATATATTGTGGGGTGTGGTGCTCACCGAGGGAAATTCGATTCGATTTTTTCAGACGGTACTTTCAGTAGTGATCAAGAACTTTGTGCTGGAGATGAGAGACGGGCTGGATACGAAAGTCGAAGTAGAGAGAGGGATTACGTTGAGGCCCAAGGTTGCAGGAGAAGAGGGCATCAAAGTGCCGATGAAGATCAGACAATACAAAGGCTGAAGACCTGTTTTTACTTGAACCATGCATGTTCTTTGCAGAGGATCGACAGCGGCTCCTTCTCCGTTTATGTAAGCATACTTTCGACGTAGTACTTCTTCCGACTTCAGTGTACTTTACACAGTCCAGCTAATCCTCAGAGAAGGCCAGTACTGACAGAGCTCGAACCGACTCCACCGTGCCCAAAACACTCTCGATGCGACTTTATTTCTGCCATGTGTGGGAAGATTTACAACGTAATGCGTTAACGATTGGTCTCCATTTGGAGGTCACAGAACTCTGAGCAACGGCCTGAGTCCACGTGAAACCGCGGCAGTATAGTATCCGACAAACGAGATAACGCTTCATTCGGGTGAGGGTCTTATCATACGTTGTGATAGCGCTGACAGACCTCGCTCGTTGACGAACGCGACCTGATACGGTGACCCATTGTATGGTGCAGTCTATCCTGAAATTTGGGCTTGGTTGCACGCGACGCTGTCATAGTACGTAGATCCTTGGTTGCAGACATTCGCCTCCTACTATCCTACCGTGTGCCCGATAAGGCGTATCGGGTCTACAGTCGTGGATAAACGGAACACCCTTCCACGTGGTTCATAGTTGGGCCACAAGTACCATTTATCAAGATCAGCCTCCAGTGCTTAGCCCCTACAGTACGAGATGGACACAGCGTCTACTCCCGTTCGCATCTACACTACGTTTCAAGCCCTCGTTCGCTCTGCCTCCCTTATCGACGTAGTCACCGGGCTGGCCTTCGTATGGGCAATAAGTGCGGCAATCCGAGCCCCTCGGAAGCAATCCAGAACGACGAAACTGAGGGGACCGAAAGGCAGTAGTCTGTTGTTTGGAGTGAGTAAGGAGCTGTTCAAGTCACCCGATACGGGGTCGATGTTCGAGGCATGGTCCAAGGAGTACGGCGTGGCATACGAGCTTCCTATGTTATTGGGACAAAAGAGAATCATTCTCTGCGACCCGAAAGCGGTGGCGTATCTCTTCTCTAGAGACACACGGTCGTACGTGGGCACTCCTGGACACAAAGCGGCTGTCGCGCGCATGGTGTGTCACACTATTTTAGTATTTGCATGCTTCCATGGTTTCCTCATTCTTGGATCCCCAGATAGGAAAGGGGCTTCTTTATGCCGAAGGCGAGTCTCATCGAAGGTATGGTGCTGCCAACAATAACGCTACGTCACGTATCAACACTGGATTACTATATTCCCAGGCAGAGAAGGTCCATGGCACCTTCGTTCAATTCCGCTGCGGTTCGAAATTCAAGTTCTGCTATCTACAAAACCATTAATAAGGTAGAAAATGCAGTTACGTCGACACTAATTACTATCTCACTGTGTTTTCCGACAGCTGAAGGTAGCTTGGCAAGCAAGCATCGATGCGAACGGAAGTGGAAGTGTTGTCCTTGATGTTCAGAAATGGTACGTCATGCGGGATGTACTTGTAACCGTTCAAGCGTCTTAACTTTCCCGTAGGATGAACTACGTGTCGTACGTTCGTCCTCTATAGCACTCTGGTGACTTTTTGATTCTCGCCAGTCTTGACGCTTTTGGGATTGCAGGCTTTTCTTACGACTTTGGCTCTCTCGATGGGACACCAAACCCCATGATATCAGTTCTCGATGCTTTTGCAGCACCTTCATCGCCGAGCTTTTGGGATAAATCCGTGCTCTTCCTTTCCAACTTTTTCCCATTTGCTGTGAATGTGCCGACCTCGCGAGGCAAGATGCTTGACAAGCTCCGCTCGCGAATGTCGGAGATTTGTGAAATAATAATCGAGAACGCCGCAAAAGAGCAGGAAGAAGCGTCAAATCAACGGGTTTCTACGATTCGCTTGTTGCGTACGCTACCGCAGTCATGTACTCGTACCCCCCTGACTAATGGGTTCATCAGTAAAGGCAGAAGATGAAGATTCAGACCAACGTATCACTCGGGAGGAAGTCTTGGCGCAGGCGAGATTTGTGATTCGTTTTGACAGCGTCTACTCACTCGAACTCCGCCCAAACAGATGCGCGTATTGTTCATCGCGTCTTATGAAACCACGGCAAGTACGCACCGTCGCAGTGGTGTAATTTGACCTGTTATAACCAGATCTTCACTTTTAGTCACGATGACATGGGCCTTGTTTGAACTCGCACGGCACCCGGATATTCAAACTAAGCTTCGTAAAGAGCTTCTCTCCTTCGGAGGAGAGCCATCATACGATCAACTCACCACTGGTTTCCCGTACCTCGATGCCGTAGTGCAGGAGACCCTTCGCTTTCGGCCAGCCGCCCAAGAGCGGGTCCGTCAAGTATGTAGACATGTGGAAATTCTCGCTCAGCACTTGGCTCATTTTTTCGTGTTTAGGCTAATGAAGACGATGTTATTCCTCTGTCAGAACCTGTGCGGACCAAGTCCGGTGAATTAGTCGATAGCATAGCTGTCGAACGCGGGACGGTGATTGGTATATCCATTCCCTGCATGAATCGTTCCGAGGCAACCTGGGGTCCAGACGCCAAGGTATTCAAACCTGAACGATGGTTAGAGCCCGACGGCATAACCAAGAAAGCTCGGGAGGTGAAGGGACACCGACACGTGCTCACGTTCAGCGATGGGCCGAGGACGTGTATTGGAAAATTGTTCGCTGTTGCTGAGATCAAGGTATGTGTCCGTCTTCCCGTCTTTCGAGGTATACAGCTCACCGAGGGAAAAATACGATTTCATAGATGGTACTCCTAATAGTGATCAAGAACTTTGTGCTCGAGATGAGGAACGGGCCGGATACGAAAGTCGAGATGACCAGAGGAATCAAAATGAGACCCAAGGTTGCCGGGGAAGATGGAATCAAGGTACCATTGAGAGTTAGGCCATACAAAGGTTGAAGACGTGTTTCCACTCAGCCTTACGATACGTGCTTTTTAGCCCTGTTGCGGTAAGGTGCATGCTGTCGGATGACCATCAAAACGGGAGTTTACGTTGGAGGACAAACCAGTCGCACTTTCGGTTTGAGTCTGTGGAAGTTCGCAACAACCACACCCACAGGTTTCCAGCCTTCCCTTCCATCTATTTTGACTATCGATCAGGGTGTTCATCATGATTGAATTATTCCCACCTCGGGATCCCGAGAGTCAAGGTCAACCTACAAGGTTCTCTTTAAGACTGGCTCGGTCGCCAACCAGTAATGCTGACAGATCAGTGGGTTCGGAATTCCCATGGAAGTGCAGCGACTCCATATAAAGTTGGACACCAGTGCAAGGTTGGCATTTGATGCAGCGTGCCCAGTGAAAGTTGCGTCCGATCAGGTGGGCTGTGAACTGCTCAGGCTGGATTTCATCGGATTCGGTTTATATTTTTGGGGGGAATCAAATTACGCATCAGAAACGGCATCATACACGCACTGCATTGAATCGCACATCACACTGTCTACACTGCACTGTTTGGTCAACGAGTGAGTCTATCTGGTAAAGTTCTTTTGCTTACCACCTATTAACTATCGTACACAAGTGCGGAAGACACTCCTCGAAGTATCTTTCTCATGTTCTAAACCTCGGTCGCATGCACCGACTTGCCCCGGATCAGAGATCTTCTCCACCACGACTTCTCAAACGTTTCGAATGCCCCACGTCCACTAATACTAGGCCAGATAGAACATACGAAGAGAAGAAAGTATAATGGAGCAAGGGAGGCGAGCATAGCGTGATTTGTGGAGGAGAAGACGAGGAGAGATATTCCGAGAACAAACAGGAAGATGCTGGAATGCGGTAAGCATACGATTTGACGATGAGATGTATGGAACCATACATACCCCCATACTAGGAAAGCATATGGGAGGCTATACATAATGGCCAACGAGTCTGTGCCAAATACAGATTTACTCGTACGTGTCAGCAGCTCCGACTACGCCAAAGACAATGGTCAGTTAATATTTCACTCTCGAATATGACGCGGATCGTACGCACGGTTGAAGTTGCTGATGAATATTCCTTCCCATTGACACGATTCGTGAGTTGAATTGAGGTGAGTATCGACGCCACCGAGAAAAAGATGGAAAGATAAACAGAGGCGATCGCTGCGGTCATGCCACCTCCACCGCCGCCAAGAGTTGGGGCAGCCAGCAGACCCACGTCGGTTGTGAGTAGCACAGTGGACTTCACAGAAAAAAGGAGTCATTAAGTAGTTGAACACGTTATAAGAAAACACGGAAACCACGCACGAAGATGGTGAAGCGGGCCCAGTCTGAAGTAAGCTTGGCGATGTACTTTTGCCAGCTTGGATAATGGACGATCTGATCGACCCACATCTGCTTAAGCTCTTCTAAGTGCCCTGAAGCGGATCGGAATAGGAAGAGATCGATTATTCGGATAAGGGATGACGAGCCGCTGGGCGATGAACGATCGTGCGGGGCATATATACTTTTTCCGGCGTCAAGTCGCGCGAAAGGCTGACCACTAAAGTTGATGAATCTGCTACTACCTAAAGAGTAGGCATGAAATTGAATGAAGGTCACTCCATGGTGAGGCTTACTGAATTCTGTCGCAAACCGTGCTGGACAGACGTTAGAGAAATGGTGAAGAAAGGTCGAATGGTGAGTACCTATTACCCAAACTGCGTGTGGGTTTTCCTTGCCAATACTTCCTATATGTTGAAGAATGCTCATGACGAAAAGTATTAGAGATGTAGAACTCAACATACCTTCAAGCTTCTCTACCAAGTCCAACATCCTGGTTATAGAATCTAAGTCAAAGGGGGCGAGAGGTGTTTGCGAAGTCGCAGCATCTACAGATCGCAAGGTCAGTGAAATGCAGTCCGGAAGACCAACTACGAACCAGCAATTGCACAGATCAGAGTGTTCCTCAGTTCTTCGTAGTCTTCGACTCGCAGTTTACGTCGGTTAGGGTATAGTCCAATGTGCACCCTGTAGAGTGAGGTTCATCCATCAAACGTTGATACTTTTCATGAGTGAGTAAACTTCTATTCCCTCCGGTGACGACACACATACCGGGGTAGTGACGGCACCTACCAGTACTGTGTTATAACCGCTTGTTCTGCACGTAGATGGGCAAAGGATCAGAAATGCATACGATCGTCATCAGATCTTACCTACTCATATGGTCTCTCGCTGTTACGCCCTTGACGTTGGAAAATATCTCCGATAGATCGTAATCATCCACCCAAAAGAGTAGCCGCTGTCGATGATCGACGAAATAATATCCAAAATCCCTTCTCCCGTTCGGGCCCGGCACCTCAGTGATCACGAGTTCTACATCCAAATGAAAGGGCAGTCCCAACTGGCATGCTCTGTCGAGCAAGTAGTCAGACGTCTCCAATAACTGCTGCGATTCCGTAAGGTCTGTGATAATGTGCTGGTGAAGACAGCGTGTCAGATTACCTAGCGTGGAAAGTATAACCCGACCTTTTCCTCGTGTAGATAATACAAAGCACCCTCGGGCTGCGTGCATTTAATCCACCCAATAGGTAATGAAGGCCTGATCGTGTGTTCTCGTTAATCACGTCGATCTGTCGATAGAAACTGGTGACACACGGGTCATAACTCATATCACCTTCCTTCAGTATTCTATCGGATGTAGCCCTATCATCGCTGTTTTCCATATGTGAGCTAATCACAGATTCAAGGACGAATTTTACGAACACTAGGGGTCTCTTTAAATACCTGTACCCCATGACTTGCTGTGGAGAAGCAGGCACCGGTCGACAGGGCACCGCGGCATGAGGTCTGTCAGCAAGAGATAGCACTGACATTGGATATTGAGAGAAATGAACAGGAGGGTTTCCAGTCATCGAATCGTCAGGTTGCGTAGCGGGATCCATTCCCCTGCTAGCGTCAGTTATCAAATTGGGGGACGGGTACATATGAGAAGGGGATACTTCGCTCGTCTCTCGCTGCTTGAGTGGAGACGGTATGGAACTGGCGCATGCGGTATGGACGGCACTAGATTCTCTGTGTTTCCGAGACGAACTCGCAACGCAAAACCGCAATACGCGTAAGAGTGCGCTGCATATCGAAGGCATGGCCTTGAAGATACGAAAGAACCATGCCGCTATCTTGGAGTGGAGAGTACGGGACATTGATACGAGCGCTTGGCAAGTGACATCTGGTTGGAGTATATTTTGACCGACATTTTGCAGCATGTGTTCTATGACGGCGCTCGCACAGCTTTCGAATCCTGGCTGTGGCCCTGTGCTAGCAAAAATCCATGCGAAATCGGGGGATGTCAGAGCTGTGAGTACACTTTGCATGGGTCTCGCAGTCCAAATCCACGAAGGAAACCAACAAGGAGTCCCCTGTTACCCTCAACACCCATGCCCGTTCGATGTTCAAGATCACTCTATTCAACTATATCCCATGGAAAGTCATCCAATTCTCTCTTTTTCGTGAATCCTCACACGCTGTCGTTGCAGTTACTTACATGCATAGCTGATGCGGTCCAGCTGTCACTGGGATAATCAGTGGCGCTGGGTTCTTGGCGTCTAAACTCACCGCCTCCTTGTTTACACCTACAACCTCCAAGAAGACCGGAAGTTTGCGCTGATTGACCGCTTTCCAACGGCCAGAATGCAGTCGGGGAAACGCCATCCATTGGGTTACGGGCAACCCTCCAACCACACACCCAGCCCTACCATGGTATGTTTCCATCCTTTCCTAGGGACACAGTTCAGAGACGCATGGAAAATTAGCCGCGGGGAAGATCCCAGGCTCGAGAAGACGCCTTCCGACACAACACTACCGTCCGTGGGTTAATGGTGCGGATACGAATGATCTATGCTATGATAATCTTCCTATTGTGACTTTCCCTGGAATTACAGCAGGAGTACACTCTCCGCAGTGATGCAACCAACCCTGTGAGTCGTTAACATAGTGTCGTGGTAATTGTTGTTTACAGCAGGTGGTTGTTACACCTCCGGATCATTCGTAGCGTAGGAGTGCTTGCATACCACCGAATGCGGTGGGTGGCTCTTCATTCCGTTTGCTTTGCGTGGATCGCTAACTTGTCTTTAGATCAACTCCTCAAACCCTCCGAACGTGTCAAAGAACCGTCATCCCTTGGGTTACCCCCAGCCACCCAGCCTTACCTTGGTATGTTTACATCCTTTCCTAGAGACACAGTTCAGCAATCTACAGAAAATTAGCCGCCGGGAAGATTTCAGACTCGAGCAGGGAGTTTCCCCTTCGTACAGGGAATATCAGACATGGCGTCTACGGATTGGTTCGCCACCAACCCATGGCAGTTTTTCGACGGGTCGTTGGGAGGCATGCCAGCAACTATGACATCAGAAGTTGCTGAAACTGTGATTGGATCGGCAGTCGAAGAACATCGGGAACAACCAGAGGTGCTCCCACCTCAAGGCGTGCGATATCTACGTCCAAATGCTGCGATGATACTGAAACATTCATCGGACAGGCTACTGCCACAAGTACCGATCTCGGGGCTCAAGGTGACCAAGAAGAATTTCGGGCAGCTTCCCCAATGGATGTATGTAATCTGTGATTTTTACTGACCACGGTGATATCCTGTTGGACAGGATGAGAAGTCAACCAGCAACTCAGAACCTAAAGTAGACCCTGAGCCACACCCCACGGCAGCCTCGGATGGTAAGGGAGTCGGTGCCGTAGAAGCAGAGCCCGACGGCATTGATCCCGTGTCACCATCGTCAAGCATTGGTGCTGTGGACGACAACAAATTTCTCGATAATGACCCAACAGAGTCTGATGAATCACGGGTACGCATGACTTAAGTCAGCAGAACTCTCTTTTTTAGTTGGAATGACATCGTGTTGTAGAACCCATCAGGAAAGGAGCAAGCGGACGCCTCCCTACACAATGCTACCGACCATCCATCGCCCAAGACGCTGGTACGAATGATCCTTACCGTGATAACCCTCCCATCGTGACCTTGCATGGAATTACAGCAGGAGCGCTGTTACTCGGAGGCTGCACCCGAGCCTGTAAGTCGTTATCGTCGTGTCGTGCCAGAATACCTGCGTAACCGTTGCTTACAGCAGGTGGTTGTTACACCACCTCTGGATCATTCACAGCATGGGAGTGTTGACATACCACCGAATGCGGTGGGTCGCTCTTCATTCCGTTTGCTTTGCGTGGATCGCTGACCTGTCTCAAGAACGACTCCATAAGCCCTCCGGATGCGTCACCCAGTTCTACCCTGGTATGTTTCCATCCTTTCCTAAAGACACATCAGAGATCTATGAAAAAATTAGCCGCCGGGAAGGTCTCAGCCTCGAGCAGGGGATCTCCCCTCCGTACTGGAAACACCAGGCATGGCCCTCACGGAAAGACTCGCCACCAGCCCAAGGCGCTCCCCATACGAGTCGTGGCGAGGCACCCTAGCAACTGTTACATCAGAAGTTGCTGACACTGGGATTGGCTCGGGAGTCGAAGAACATCGGGAACAACCACTGGTGCCGCCACCTCAAGGCGTACCATATCTACATCCAATTGCTGCGATGGATGGTAAGGATGTCGATGCTGTAGTATCAGAGTCTGACGGCATTGATCCCATGTCACCCATGGCCAAACATTGGTGCTGTCGATGGCATTAAATTTCTCGATATTGGCCCAAAAGAGTCTTATGAACTGCGGGTAGGTATGATTCAAAGCAAGATACTTCTCTTTTTAAGTTGGAATGACATCGGATTGTCTGGTAGACCCAATCAAGCCGGGAGCGAGAAGACGCTGACCCCCACACTATTGCCTTCCATTCAACGCGGGGTTCACCCACTCCGGTCATTGTATGCCATCCTGTGAGTCCATGATCTACGCCGTGGTGATTTTCCTTTTGTGACCTTGCGTGGAACTACAGATTCCGCCCCCCGGTGGTCTACCAGAGTGGGTGAGTCCTTAACATAGTGTCGTGCCAGAGTACGAGCGGAATTGCTGTTTACAGCAGGTGGTTGTTACATCCCCCGAACATTCACAGCGTAGGAGTGCTTACATACTACCGAATGCGGTGGGTGGCTCTTCTTTCCGTTTGCTTTGCGTGGATCGCTAACCTGTCTCTAGATCAACTCCGTTAGCCCTCCGGATGACACTAGAAATGGACACACAAGTGAAGGTGAACACACCGGATGCTGTATTGTGTTTGGATTCAAACGTAGGTTGTCGTACTTGTCTATTGTACCTCTTCTGATTGAGGGCTGGATGCAACAGTGCTGTGACCCGGTCAACTTCGATGCGGCGGCAACTAGCCGTGGCCGACTTCAGAGTTTCACGATTGTGTATAGAGATCGTTCCAAGCACCTTCGTGGTTTATATTAACGACTATTATGGTACTCTGGTACGCATTTTGTCAACATTGTCACTGGTAAGATGCAGTAATTGTGGTTAAAATGACGGAGTATGGGTTATGGGAGGTACAGTATATATGTTACTGTATCGCCCACAATGTCTCACCTGTTAGGTACGTCGCGCGGACTCCGTGCATAAGACAACTACATAGTACTCCACGGCGAGTCACTCTCGAGTGCCCAACCGATGCAAACCCATCACAAGACATCCATCTTGAAGAAACGCTCTCGAGGTACACAAGTCGTCACAGAACGCTTGTAAGGGAAGTCGAATATCTGCACGGTAGTCCATTGAGTGTCGCTGCGATTTGCTGTCGGAACCATACCGTTTCACAATATGCGTTGCAGCGTCAAGGGGAACCTTGATTATCGAGGCATTTTCGGCTCTAGGTTCGATCGCCCGTTCCGTCCTCGGGTCAGCAATGAAACAATAGTGGACGATAAATCCAAGCCGTGCTTGAGCTGTGCAGCTACGTTAGAATCACGGACCGGCACCTACATGGACGGTAAAAGTAAACCTGTTTGAGCCTCTTCCCCAACCAGGACATGCATACCTCCTTTGCTCCGTTGGGACTATAAGTAGCGATGTGGTTCTCCTGTTCTGTGATAAAAATCGTGTAATAGCACATAGACAGACCGTCGGCCATACGATCTCATCAAGTCCCCGTCCCAGCTCATAAGATTGTTGGATTATCCAGAACATCTTTTACGTATTCCAAGTGTTTCTGGAGAGACCCCGATTCGCTCCTCGTTGTGCCACCTGTGGAAGGCCTCCAGATGCGCACTGGCATCCTCCCCGGAACCGAGATCAAAGTATGTAGGTAAAGTCTAACGTCTGTCCAATGGTGGGACAGTATCGTTTATAGAGTACCTCACCTCTCTTTGGCTTTGGGGGGCGAAGAGGGTGCGCAGCTACGACAAGTGGCGTTCGCGCGAACGATTGAACGGAAGCGAAGGGCGACAGCGCATTACGAGATGAATCCGAAAGTGGCAGCCAACCACGCTCGTGAAATCCCGCTTGTACAGCGCCACGCCAGAGCGTGGCCCCCATTAGGAACAAGTATTCTTGCGATATATCTCGGCTGGGTGAGACTGGACCGATCCCCGAGCGGAGAACGTAGGGCGCAAGTCTGCAGCACATGTGATATAAGCTGACAGAACGATGGTGATCGTCGTTCGTGATATTTCGTGAACAGAACGTAAATGACAGCCCACAAGTCTGGCAGGTTGATTCCCTGGTCGGAGGCCCTCGTGACATGGGTCTCAAGCACAGGGGTATAAGGTTCGCGGTATGCTCGTGGGGCGTGCCAAGTCCCGATAGTACAAGTGCTGCAGTACGACCGGAGAAGCAAAGGAGGCAGACCGGTTTTTCATCCAAATGAACGTGCTGGCACGACGTCCAAGCCTCCAAACATTTCAATTCTCTTTCCATCTGGAAAAACCAAGAAATCAGTGCCATCCATAGAAGTGCCTGGCTGGATAACTGTCAGAGGTTTCCAGTCATCGAATCGTCGGGTTGAGTAGCGGCATCCGTTCTCCTACTAGCATAAGGTATCAAGTTGAGAGACGGGTGCATATGAGAAGGGGATACTTCGCTCATCTCTCGCTGTTTGAGTAGAGACCGCACAGAATTGGCACAAGTGGTATGGACGGCACCGGATTCGCTGCAGTGTGGAGGGAAATGAATGGCAATATGCATAGGAGTGTGCTGCATATCGAAGGCACTTGTGGTGCACGCACAGCTTTCAAACTCTGCCTACATGTCGTATGCGCGAAGATGTGAGGGACGTCAGACCAGTGAGTTCATTTTGCATGGATCTCGCAGTCCAAATCCACCTAAAACGACTGTCGAATCAGCTCTGAACTCCCTTGTTAGCCTCAACATCCATGCCCGTTCGATCCTCAAGATCACTCTATTCAACTGATGTCCGATGGAAAGTCATCCAATTGTTTTTTGTTCATATACCCTCACACGCCGTCGTCGCAGTTAGCTGATGCGGTCCAGCGGTCACTGGGCATAAATAGTGGCGGTGGGTTCTTGGCGCCTACGGCCTAAGCTCCCCGCCTCCTTGTTTATCCTATAACCTCCGACAAGACCGGAGGTTTGCACTGAAAAACCGCTTTCTAACGGCGACAGTGCAGTCAGAGAAACATCATCTCTTGAGTTAGGCGAAGCCCCCAACTCCACACCCGGCCTTACCTTGGTAGGTTTCCATCCTTTCCTAGAGACACAGGAAACTTGAGCAAGAGCAACCCTATAGCGTCCTTCACAACGCAAAAATGGATACGACGTCCACGCTCGTACGCATCTACGATACGTTTCGAGCTCTCGTTCGCTCTGCCTCTCCTATCGACGTGGCCACTGGGCTGGCCGCCATATGGGCATTACGTGCGGTAATCCAGGCGTTTCGAAGAAGGAGATTCAGAACGACGAGGCTAAGGGGGCCGAAGAGTACCAGTCTGTTGTTCGGTGTGGCCAAGGAACTTTTCACATCGCCTGACACGGGAACGATCTTCGAGGAATGGTCTAAGAAGTATGGTGTGGCATATGAGGTTCCTATGATCTTCGGGCGAAGGAGAATCGTTCTCTGCGACCCGAAAGCAGCAGCATATCTCCTCTCTAGGGATACCTGGTCATACGTAGGTACTGCGGGAAACAAAGAGCCCGTAGCACGGACGGTGAGTCATGATTTTCAGGATCCGTATGCTTCCGTGGTTTCCCTCATTCCTGGACTCTCAGATAGGGAAAGGACTGTTTTGGTCCGAAGGCGAGTCACATCGAAGGTACAGTGCTCCCCTGCTCAACGCTTCGTCACGTTCCGAATATAAGTTGCTGTACTACTTCCAGGCAGCGAAGATCCATAGCTCCTTCATTCAACTCTACTACCATTCGGAAGTTAACTCCGGCTATCCATAAAACCGCTGATAAGGTAATCAAGTGCGGCTATACCATTAATCAGGTTCTCAGGGTGGCTCCCAACAGGTGAGGGCAGCTTGGGAAACAAGTATTGAATCGAACGGAGGCGGGAGTGTCGTGCTTGATGTTCAGAAATGGTACGTTATGCAGGATATGCTCGAAACCGATCAGGAATTCTTAGCTCTGCCACAGGATGCACTACGTGTCGTACGTCAGTCTCACATAGCCATTCTGGTGGCCTGTTGATTCTCTTCAGCCTCGATTCTTTTGGGATCGCGGGTTTCTCATACGACTTTGGTTCTCTTCATGGGAGACCAAATTCCATGATCTCGGTCCTCGACGCTTTCGGAGCACCTTCCACCCCGAATTTCTGGGATGGTACTGTGCTGCTCATCTCCCTCTTATATCCTATTATTTTGAACGTGCCAACCTCTCGGTTCGAGATGTTCACCAAACTCCGCGCGCGGATGTCGGAGATCTGTGAAGTGTTGATCGACAATGCTGCAAAGGAGCAAGACGGCGCGTCAGACGAACGGGTTTCTACGATCGGTTTGCTGCGTACGCTATCGTGGTCTTGTGTACTAACTTGTGTGCCGATGACTAACATGTCGATCAGTCAAGGCAGAAGATGGAAATTCTGGTGGCCGTATCACTCGAGAGGAAGTCAAGGCGCAAGCAAGTGATTTGTGATTTGTTTTGTGGCAGCACCAACTCATTCAAGCTGCTCCTCGACAGATTCGTACACTGCTTTTCGCATCTTATGAGACCACAGCCGGTGCGCCTCATAGCAGTGGTTCTAATCTGTTCTGTTTTGCTGATACCATCCCTTTTTTTTCTTTTTAGTCGTGATGACATGGGCCTTAATCGAACTCGCACGACACCCGAACGTTCAAACTAAACTTCGCGAAGAGCTTTTGTCTTTTGGGGGAGAACCCTCATATGACCAGCTCACCACCGGTTTCCCCTACCTCGATGCCGTAGTGCAGGAGACTCTTCGCACTCACTCATCCGTCCAAGATTTGATACGTCAAGTACGTAAACGCCTTGAAATTCCCGCTTCTCGCTCCGTACTTGGTTTGATGGTCTTTTTTTTTACAGGCAAGTGAGGACGACGTTATTCCCCTGTCGCAACCCGTACAAACCAGGTCCGGTGAAGTGGTGGATAGGATAGCTGTCAAATGTGGGACGGAAATCGGTATATCCGTTCCCGGAATGAACTGCTCCGAAGCGATCTGGGGTCCGGACGCTAAAATGTATAGACCTGAACGATGGTTGGAGCCGGACGGCGTAACGAAGAAAGCTCAGGAGGTGAAGGGATACCGGCACCTGCTCACGTTTGGCGATGGTCCGAGGGCTTGTATCGGAAAGCTGTTTGCTATTGCTGAGATCAAAGTATGTGTTTTTTTATCTTGTGAGGTGTGGTGCTTACCGAGGGAAATTCGATTCGATTTTTGCAGATGGTACTTTCAGTAGTGATCAAGAATTTTGTGCTGGAGATGAGGGACGGGCTGGATACGAAAGTCGAAGTAGAGAGAGGGATTACGTTGAGACCCAAGGTCGCAGGAGAGGAGGGAATCAAGGTGCCTATGAAGATCAGGCAATACAAAGGCTGAAGACCTGTTTTACTTGACCATGCGTGTTCTTTGCAGGGGGATGCCAGTCGGCTCTCTCCCCGTTTATGTAAGCATACATACGACATAGTACTTCTTCAGACTTGAGTGTACTTTACAGCGCGCATGGTTTCCCTGCATGAATCGTTCCGAGGCGATCTGGGGTCCAGATGCCAAGGTATTTAAGCCAGAACGATGGTTAGAGCCCGACGGCATAACCAAGAATGCTCAGGAGGTGAAGGGACACCGACACGTGCTCACGTTCAGCGGTGGGCCGGGGACGTGTGTTGGAAAATTGTTCGTTGTTGGTGAGATTAAGGTATGTGTCCGTCTTCCGAGGTATACAGCTCACCGAGGGAAAATTGCGATTTTGTAGATAATACTTTTAATAGTGATCAAGAACTTTGTGCTCGAGATGAGGGACGGGCCGGATACGAAAGTCGAGATGACCAGAGGAATCAAGATGAGACCCAAGGTTGCCGGCGAAGACGGCACCAAGGTGCCATTGAGGGTTAGGTCATACAAAGGTTCAAGATGTGTTCCGCTCACCCTTAACGATACGCGCTCTCAGCCCTGTTGCGGAAAGGTGCTCTCTGTCTGATGACCGTCAAAACGGGGGTTTGCATGAAGCTCAAACCAGTCGCACTTTTGGTTTGAGCCTGGGGAAGTTGGCAACAACAACACCCACAGGTTTCCAGCCTTCCCTTCCATCGGTGTTGTCGAGGCCAGTCGTGTATTGACGCGGGACTTCATCATGATTGAATTATTCCGATCTCGGGATCCCAAGAGTCAAGGTCAACCTACAAGTAGTTTCGATGCGTTCCCGGTTCTCTTTAAGACTGGCATTCATGGCGATGCACTGGATAGATTGAAGGACTCGGTCGCCAACCAATAATGCTGACAGATCAGTGGACTCGGAATTCCCATGGAAGTGCAGCAAATCCATATAAAGTTGGACACTAGTGCAAGTTTGCTGTTTGATGTTTGATGCATCATGCCCAGTGAAAATCGTGTCCGATCAGGCGGGCTGTGAAGTGCTTAGGCCGCATTTCTTCAGATTCGGTTTGTACTTTTTTTGAGAATCACATTACGAATAGGAAATGACATCATAGACACACCGCATTGAATTGCACATCACACTGTCTATACTGCATCGTTTGGTCAACGAGTGAGTTTATCGCAAAGGATCAGAAATGCGTACGATCGTTCATCTGATCTTACCTACTCATATGGTCTCTTGCTGTTACGCCCTTGACGTTGAAAAATATCTCCGACAGATCGTAATCATCCATCCAAAAGAGTAGCCGCTGTCGATGATCGACAAAATAATACCCAAAATCCCTTCTCCCGTTCGGGTTCGGCACCTCAGTGATCACGAGTTCCACATCCAAATGAAAGGGCAGTCCCAACTGGCGTGCTTTGTCGAGTAAGTAGTCAGACATCTCCAATATCTCCTGCGATTCCGTAAGGTCTGTGATAATGCGCTGGTGAAGACAACGTGTCAGATCACATAGTGTCGAACATCAGGAAACCAGTAGCCGACGAAACCAGGAAATACCATTTTCTTGCCGAGAAACCAGTTTTTGACTGTTTTCTACCAGCCAAAACTATGTATAACTCCGTTAGGGAGACTGTCACTCGAACGTTAACAATGCTGTCCAGAAAGGGTTAATCTATTCCGGCATGAAGATAATCATGGTATGGACGAGTCCGATAAAATTCTCAGATTGCTATCAGCGACAACGAACTGCAAACACGAAGTACTAGAGAGAACAAAGGATCTATTACTGATAGCTCAGGATAGCATGAAAGGTCTCCTTGTCTGCAAAACTATTGAGGTAGAATTCACGTCCCACATCCAGACAATTGTCGCATGTCATCTCCTTGGGAGCCTTAACACCGAACTTCGGGACGAGCTGAACGACCTGACGCACATTATCAAGAGGAATGATGTCACCGAGTGGCCTGCCATTGGACCGGAAGCGTCGTTGAACAAGGAACATTTCTATCTTCGGGGCGGGAGCAGCAACGCGGATGTTATTTACCATGTAGTAATGCAGGTTGGAGAAGTTGAAGAACTCGACGTAGATCACGGGTGCGGGAACAGGGTCGCAGATGGGTTGTAAGATCGCTCGCACTTGAGCCACCAGGTAACCTGCAAAGAAAGTCAGTAAAGCTCACCATAAGTGTTATTACGCACGCTCAGAGTATGGATCAGCGGAAATGAGATCACCGCTTTCATGGCTAACCAACACGGTGTTTGCACGGCCAAATGGCAGCCTTTCGCTCGCCGGCACCGCCTGGACTGTTTGAGCGGGTGCAACTGCCTGCCCATCCTGAACGGACCGTTGTTGAATTCGGAATTTCTCCCAGACGTTCACGGCCTGAAAAGGGAGTGAACAGTCAGGGGTAGAGAACCGCCGACCATTGCGAGTAGTATACGTTCGACCAGAAAAAAAATCCCCCAGAGCAGGAATAAGGTCATCGAGGTGAAGATAGGCCGCGGCATCGTGGAGTAGAAGATTAGGACAGTGAGGACGAACGGTAAGGAGAAGCGCCGTAGTATTCGATGCAGATACTCGTGAACGGGGGTTGTCAAAAATGGACCTCTGCGAGCGAACAGAACCCACATGATGTTCAGTGGGCGAGACACCAGAAATCCAATTAGCCTCTGGAAAGTGAATTGCCATTAGTCTGGCTTCATTTACCATCTCAAAGAAAAGCGGTGACATAGAGGTTTTCAGAGAAGTAAAGAGGCAGAAAAAGCGTCGTTTTTCTTGTCGATCAAGGAAATGGCAACATTGGACATGGTAGTCTTGGCGGTTCGTTAAACGGTAGGGCATCTTCACATGAGTTATGTGGCAGCGTTCAGTAATGTCGCTGCTCCATTGATATGGTGCACCCATCTGACGTATGCTCCGTGCAACATGCTGAGCTAGTTCGAGTTTCGGGATCTGAAAGTGATTGAGAGGGCCATTCTTCCCGAGACGGCCACCTGCCCTAAGAATGCTGGACTTGTAGTGGTGGAATTCACGGAGGGCTTCGTTGAGACTATGAATGGTTTCGTCATAATGGAAGAGGGCTTGGGCAAGAAAGATGAACTCGGTGATGGCACGCAATGCACAAAGCACGTCATCGGGCAATGCTCCTGCCGCCACAGCTGGAAGCAACTTCTCCAGGTCACGGTGTTCTCGACCGGTGCACTGTTTGAGGGTGGAGATGCCGTTTGCCCAGTGCCTAGTTCCTACCCTTGGTTGGAGGGCTGCCAAGCGGCGATCGAGTTCCTCACCGCCTATGATATTAGCTACCCAACGTACACAGTGGTCGAAAAAGAACTTGTGCCACTGGTGTAGGGCGTCAGGGGTAAGAAAGTGGGAGGGACATGCGTCCCCCCACTCTGTCCAGAACGGTTCCACGACACCATTTAGACGCTTGGCGAGACAAACCTTGTGGAACGAAGTGATGTTACGAGGATCACATGCAGCAACAGCCTCTCGTATCTTCTGAAGCGTGTGCCCACGAGTGCGGGGAGGCTGCACTGTCACATCTCTGAACTGTTCCGCAGTCGCCAGAGAAATGGGGGAGTTCTTTGCTGAGACACAAGCGATCATAAGCTGTTCTGGGTAGTCGGCAATCCAGGAAACGAGGGGAGTATGCATGATTCGAAGATTTCCAGATGGATCGGACATTTCTTTGCCATCACGATTGGCGATGATTAGATTCCGCACGACGATGGATATGGAAAAGTGATAGATGCGTGCAGAAAGCACAGCCTGAACGGCCGGTGGCACATTGCGGAACTTCGGAATGGGAAGATAGGCAGCCAGTGCAAATGCATGAGAAGTAGCTTTCATACGTACTCCTGCATGTATGTTCGCAAGCGAAAGTAATAGGGGGTGCATTTCTTTATTTCCCGTTCCTATCGTCAAAGGGGTTTTGTCCGATGCGCCAATCACCCCTAGGAAAGAATGACCACGCGGGAGTTTGTCCTATCACATGCCTCACTTAGCAGCTCTCGCTAATGAAATACGGGGTACTGATGACTGACCTGTATGTACCACGCGTCATCAGCGCTCATGAATTCCCCATATACTCGCTCTTGGCCCTCAAATTCCTTGTATGGAGAGATATCCATGCACTGCGCAAACACGGGGTTACTGAACAGATGCTCCACAACCTCGAGTCCATCTCGCCAGTACAGTATTATTGGGGACATCATTTGGTAATTCTCGACCTTAATCTCTTGATATCGCCAGCGTGGGACGTCGGGCAGTGACTCGATGCGAGAACGGAGATCTTTGGCATTCTTGAAAGAGACAGGGAGGACCGTGTTCTACCAAAATATCTTAGCATCATAATGGTCAGCCAAGTGGGTGATGTACACACACGCTCAAGACGCAAGTACGCGTCAATTTCCTTCTGAGATAACGCACTGCTTGAGAGCCAATCTGCAAGCTCCCATTCGCTCCTCGATGCAAAAGGGAAATAGACATTCTCAGAGTTTCGGATGGAAGCATATTGATCCATCTCCATACGCTGAAGAAGGTTCATGCCACCAGTGCGGCTCACAGGTGGATCTGGGTAATAGAGCCGCTGACGATTGTTGATCGCAGAGGGTAGGTGTGCCGAAGAAACAGAGCTGGGATCGTTAATGTGGTCATTATTGATTTCTGCGAGAAATGTGGTCTGCACGCCGTCGTCTTCGTCCTCGAATGGGTCAGGTATATCTCCATCAAAAGTAACCTCGTCTTCAGAGCAGTCATTTCCTTGAGGTTGATCTGTGTCATCGAGGGCAGGAAGAGCCTCCACTGCCCAGCGTCCACATTGGCGGTCACTGGAGAGATGGAGAACAACATCATTGACATCAGTAAATTGACAGCCGCAGCACGGGCAAAAGTGTTGGGAGCCTGCAGTGCAGCCATAATGTAATACGATTGGGGGCGGCTCAGGTTCTGCCATGGTCAGAGAAGGTGGGGTCGTCACCAACTGGTGAAAATGTTGGGCTCGTACTAAACATTAGGGTTAGGGTTAGTTCTGCTAAATCCTCCAGGTCCTCCCGCCCTTCATTCTCATTACACAACAACTGCTTTTCACCTCTCGTCGTAAATGTCGTCACCCTCAGAATACCTCAGCTCGGTCGAGGTACCACCCTCCTCCTCCATTCTGCCCCCAACTACACAACCATCATCTAAGGCTCTGCGAACAGACTTCCGTGCCCCGCCACCCCAAATGAAGGGACAACATGTCACTGTTTCCAATGATTTTCCGAGAGACAACAGTTGCGGCTACCAGAAACGCAGCCTTACATTTTCCTTGCCTTCAGACGAGCCTTCTCGTCCATCTAAAAGGGCAAAGAAGATCATGACCACTGTGAGGACCACTATGCACTGATATCACCACCTGAATCCTAATGCACATTAGGTATCCACCAAGAGAGACCGTGAAGTCGATGACCTTCATAACCTTCGTGTGTTACAGCTTGCTCGTGCAAGCCGTGAGGCCTTCGCCGCGCAAGTCAGGCTACGCCTGAGACGTATTCAGGAGCTCGATGTGATGCGCACAATTGCTTACGATGAGTATGAAGAGGCCCTGAGTCTTCTCAGGCAGGCGGATCGCCAAGTTGGCGAGGTGCGACATACGATTAGCAGCGCAGGGACGAGTATTGCCACTCTTTCGTCTCTCAGGCTCTCCCCGGTCCCTTCTACATTTTCCACTTCGTCTCTGGATGGTGTCTCAAATGATGGCAGCGCCTCTGCTTCTCCTAGTCCGCCGAATGTGTAGTTTTACCTGTTTCTCATATGCATGCTTTACTCTTGTACTACCTAAATGGAGTAGAAATGGTACGCAGCTTCTGACTCTACCAGACATGTGGCTTGCTAGTGGCTGAACGCTAAATATGAAGTTCAATTGTGACGACGACGTAACAAATCATGTGATGACCATCCGCCTTGATCCTGTGATGGCCCACCATCCGCCTTGATCCTGTGATGGCTCAACACAAGAATGAAATACGTCCACGTCGTCCGTTATCACCCGCGTGCATGCCAGACAAGTTTTGGGGTGAGTTCGAATAACAGATGGGCCAACGTAAGTGTTCGACTTCGCCGTTGACTCATTTGAATTGGCCAGGTCGTTCGAGAGGGCTCGAGGGGGCTCAACTCAATTATAAAAGCCTCTCAAGCTCGCGTTTTCCTGAACTCATCCTGATTTTTGTCGTTTATACTGCTATGACTTCACGTATGTGTTTTTATTCTTCTGTATCTCATCCGATGAAAGAAACAGGTCTATGTAAAGGTTCTGATTCCCAACCTCGAGGGCGGCGCGGTGGTCGAAACAAGCCTTCCCAAGGTCGTGGGCAAGGACATCCTATGGTCAGCGCAAATGAATTCACTAGTAGCCCTGTTCCTTCCTTCCAACCTATCCCATATAATGGACCGCAGTGCGAGGTTCCCGGATCCTTCTCGCAGTCGAACCCCAACCACCCCCAACTGGTCCCATACAGCAGAATTCCACCACCGTTGTTTCCCCCTGAGGACTCCACTTTCGCCGGCGATGAATTGGATCTCGAACCAGCTCGCGAAGTATATGGTAATTCCAGCACGAGTTTGCCATCTCAGGGCGTCGTGAACGAGAGGCTGAGAGCTGCTTCGGATATGATAGTAGTAAGTCGCCGTAATTGGTTATCCTGGACATATTCACGCTTGCCCGATAGACCAAAGGAAAAGAAATTGACGTCTTACAGAAGCATCAAGGCACCCGCGGTTCAAGGGCTCCATCTCAGGAGCGTCTCCGATTGTTCGGAGACTCTTTATATTCTCGTGCCTATGCTTCACGTCAATCATCGCGCAACGCCTCACTTGCCAACTCGAGTTTCATTTCTTTCCACTCTGACGTTAATAGCTCGCAGGCCCCCAGTAACAAAAATACCGAATTGTGGAAGTCATACTCACCCCGAGACCAGGAAGTACTCGCACAAGCACGCATCCTCATGATTTATGAAATGGCGACGAACATTGGATGGCCCATGCTATCATCGGGTGAGACCGCTCGAAAGCGATGGAAGGACACTATACGTGAGGTCCTCTCACAGGCTTCAGCGAAGATTCCTGGGGGTGTGTTTTTTTTTTTTTTCTTTTTGTTTCACAAATGTGACTTACCTTCTGCCGCAGAGCTCCTCACACCCACAAAGGGGATCGAACGTTTGGTTGGGGTTCCCTTGCTTTCTCGTTCGGGTTTGACTAATTAAACATGCTAACTAGCTAATGAGGGCACTAACCCTCTTTCGTGCTGAACTTGCCAGCAGGGCCGCACCGTTTGCAAAACTCTTCTTTGTAAATGATGATCCAGCCGTCAAAACGAACGCGACCCTGTTGATTCAATGGAAGGAAAGTGAGTGTGAGCGCATCACTGATGCATCGGATGCGAGTCATTTCTTCATGCACGAGCGTGATGATGAGGTAAATTTCATGCAGCAGTTGAACGGTTCGAACGCTCACTGTTCCCACTCACAGGGAAGGATTATCCGGTGGTTTGGAAATCGACATCTCGAAAGCTTCCATGTGAACTTCTGGTATACGTGCGACTGCAGCCCCATGAAAGCTGAAGTCGCTAAGGATATTGAGACAACACCGCTACAAATGTATACTCTTTCTGCAGTCGCAGTAAGCAGGATCTATCCCCTGTGCATATTTCACAGCACTGACATAATTAGTTATTCTATGCTATGAAGCGCGAGTCGAGGCGCTTCAACGATACACTACCGCATATGCCGTTCACTGGTGCCGAGTTCTCCCCATCTTCGAAGCCTACATTGATTCCCTCCGCATTGCAATGAAGCACAGAGTCATTGGCGCAAGACTCGATTGCCGTCTCAAATGGCTTCACCAATGCGGAGTGTAAGTCAATCAGATGCTGCCTGCGAGCTAATTAACAAATTGCCACGTTCAGAGAAAAAATGAAACCGGGTCAGGCACCTCCCCCCTCCCCTCAGAAGCAGCGCAACACCATTTTCATTCCCCCCGCTGAGGAGATCGGAGCGTACGAAAGCTATCTCGCCGATTCGCAACTTTTTGACAGACCAGTCAACCTCCCAGCAAGTTTTTTCACGCGTGAACATTACCCCGCTAACTCCCATCCCGCCGACACGCCAGTCCACGGCACTACCAGTACCGCAGGCGCATCACGCAGCGATACTAGACTCTCGACCATGGAAGCAGCTCAACCGAGCTCTTCCGGCGGCTGGAGCATGGAGTTGGAGGGTTTGGGACTGCCGTATTACCAGTACGACCTCTAACACGACGTAGTAGCATCCATTCATTTTTTACTACACTGCAAAGCTACTACATGCAATTTGATCTAGTGGTATGCGTGATAATCGTTATCATTTGTGTGGATGACATGATAATCTGTGGACTTCAACGGATCTCCTCAGCCGATGACAAATGTTGGTCGTGAACTGTTCTCTGACATCACATAATGTTCATTGACCAATTTTTGTTCGCGTTCGCTTATTTTGTTCACGACCAGTCGGGAACACTTCTTGACCTATTCCCAGCTCACTGATGAATGACAACCCGGCCTTTTCCTCGTGTAGATAATATGAAGCACCCTCGGGCTGCGTGCATTTAATCCACCCAATAGGTAATGAAGGCCTGATCGTGTGCTCTCGTTAATCACGTCGGTCTGTCAATAGAAACTGGTGACACACGGGTCGTAACTCATATCACCTTCCTTCAGTATTCTATCGGATGTAGCCGTATCATCGCTGTTTTCCATATGCGAGGTAATCACAGATTCAAGGAGGAATTTTACGAACACTAGGGGTCTTTTTAAATACCTGTACTCCATGACTTGCTGTGGGGAAGCGGGCACCGGTCGACAGGGCACCGCGGAATGAGGTCTGTCAGCAAGAGATCGCACTGACATTGGATATTGAGAGAAATGAACAGGGGGGTTTCCTGTCATCGAATCGTCAGGTTGCGTAGCGGGATCCATTCCCCTACTAGCATCAGTTATCAAATTGGGTGGCGGGGATACTTCGTTCATCTCTCGCTGCTTGAGTAGAGACGGCATAGAACTGGCACATGCGGTATGGACGGCACTAGATTCGCTGTATTCTCCTGCAGTGCGGAGGGAAAGTATGAACCGCAATGTGCGTAGGAGTGCGCTGCATATCGATCTTTTAGCTGTTGTGACACTTACTAAGAGTGTCTTAGTGTAGGGATTCGGACCAAAGTTGTTGAACGGTTGAAAGGTTTTGACGTTGACTTGTCTTTTCTCATTTTCGTATATGAACCCGAATTGATCCTACGTCGTATGCTGACAGTTATCGTGCCTAGAGCCTACCGTATAAAAGGGCCTCTGTAGCGTACTTGTAGGGGACTTCTTTTCCTACCTCGAATCAACGGACTTATAGTCTGGAAAGCCGAAGTAACCTTAAGGAAGTTCTAGTTGTGACGCTGCAGCAAGTCGAATAACTTCGCCCCAGCGTTACATATTTTTTTCCGACTTTAACCAAAGTCTACCCTTCGAGCGAAAAAACACCCTCGATACCTTCTCGACAACTCGCGGTCTGGCCGTCCGCTTGCACACCGAGCAAGTATCCACCCAAATCAACCGTAAAATGACTAACATCAGATATAACCTGCGCCGAGCAACTCGAGCTCGAGCGAATTCTATGCCTCATAGCCCGACGACTCAGCCTGGTGCTGGAGTCGTCAATGATACCCCGCTACCGCAACTGACTCCTCTCGGTAGCCAGTACTCAACCCCCGCTGAAAAATCCATGGTCGACGGATCGCGCAAGTACAGCGATGTCGTGCGATCTACTTCTAGAAGTATGAGTCCGGCGCCAGGAGGGGCAGCCGTTGATCCACCCGACTCGAGGACCTTCTCGTCGGAGTATCCCACTGGCGTTGTGACCGCGGAGGCTGAAAAAGCTAATCCTGTTGGAGCGATGGTACCCGCTCACAGTGTACACATAACCTTACCTGAAGAGGTCCGTAATGATTCGCCGTCCCCCTCAGTTGCCAGTGAGACGGAAAACGAACACGACGACCAAGGGTCGTGGACTAAGGTAGTGCACCGAAGGTCACGTAGTAAGTCGCGTGACCAGCATACCAGTGGTAAGCTTAGGCCTGAGCTAGCTCGTGCGGTTCGAGAGGCCGAGAGACTTCTGACGCCTGACGAGAAAGAACGGATCAGGCGTAGATCCAAATCTAGGAATAAGACCACTGACGGAGATAGCTCTTCGGAACCTGGGGACACGCCCAGGGAGCCGAAAGGCAAGTGTATTGACCCCCGAAACTGGGGCGCTCTCGACGTTAGTGGTGATGAGCTGAATGTTGAAGCGCAGCGCGCCGCACTTGCATCGTGGAACGCTGCTCACAAGCTGGCTAATGAAAGCGAGAGCGATCAGCCAGGACCCTCTAGGAAGGAGAGACAAGGGGAATTAATACCTCATGGAGAGCGGGTCCCATACCACGCCGTCCATGTTCCGAAAGAACAGCTTCGGAAGAAGGATAAGTCTGAACACAAGAAGATACCCATGCCGAAGGCGTCCAAAGTTCCTCCGAACCCCGTTAAGGAACTGGTAGAAAGAGTTGCACGTCAGGATCATAAACGACGTGAAAGGCAGCGGACACCTAAGGCTATGGAGCCTGTTAAGCAGATAAACCCTAAGAGCTATATCGGACTCGCCTTCAAGCGTCTGGAACGAGACGAAAGAAAGTCTAAAAAGCGAAGGGGAAAGAAGAAGATGCGTCGCCAACGTAATGACTCATCAGATAGTGAAAGTTCGTCCTCGGGTGACCACTCGAGCGATTCCTCAGACAGCTCCACGTCTGATTCCTCGGACACCACGTCGAGGAGTGAAAGCGATTCTGCAACTACCAGGGATGGTTCGGAGTCCAGCGAATATGAATCGAGCACTGACTCGGAATCAAGTTCGGGGAGCGTCCCATGTCATCGAGGCAATCGCCGGCGTGGACGGTCCCGGCGTCGGCATGGAAGAGACCGACGCGCCCGAAGGTCTAGAAGGCGCTCTAGAACGCGAAGGTCCACACTAAAGCCAATTCCCCCTACCAAGTACGACGGGTCGGACGACGTACATGCATTCCAGCGCTTCGTAACTGAAGGGACAGCTTATGTGAAGGACGGGTGTGTTCCATCTAAGAAATGCGTGTTCATCCTATCGCATTACTTGACCAAGAAAGCACACGAATTCTACGTACGAGAGGTGTCTGGCGACCCGTATAAATGGCGACTATCGGATTTCTTCACAGAGTTGTTCAACTACTGCTTCCCTATCAATTTTCGCCTACGGCAAAGGGAGAAGCTCCAAGTATGCTATCAGAACTCGAAGACTGTTAAAGATTACCTATATGAGCTCAACGAGCTTTGGAACATGATAGGTGAAACTGACGAACGTGCCAAGGTCCACAAACTGTGGTCAGGACTCCGTAAGGAGTTACAGCGCGATCTGTGGAGAGAAAAGTTAAATCCCGAGGTATCTTCCTTGAAGAAGGTGGCCGCCACTGCCGAAATACTGGAAATCGCCCAAACGGTCACTGGTGATTATACTCGGAAGCCGCGCAGGCATCGAAGCCAAAAACGCACCGTTGAGAGTTCGGCTGTGTCTCATGAAGAGGCCAGTGCTGGCAGAAATTGGCGAAAGCGTCGTCAGCGCAGAAGAGACAGACGGGGTGACCACCATAAGGGAACCAACGCTTCGGGAAGCGCCCCTGAACAGAGAAAGGATAAGCGTAACGACAGAAAAAAGCGCGACGTACCAAAACTGAGTAAGGACGAGCAGGAACGGCACAAGGCCGAAGGACTATGCTTCGTCTGTCATAAATCAGGACACTTCTCTAGAAATTGTCCCGAACGTCACAAAGTCTCTTCGTCTAGCAAGCCTCCAGGAGTCTCAAGCTTTGGCGTCGATGTTGACTTCGGGGAGGTTGAACACCAGCGCCAACTAGCCCTCTCGTCTGAAGGTGACCACGTTATAATGTCGAACTTCATCCACATTCGAGGGCCAACCGTTCACGAGGACGAAGACGAAGCGGACGACGTCCCAGACCCGGAAAGTATCCGGAGCGACGACGAGTCAGGGGACAGTGTGACAACCGAAGAGAATGACCCCCTCGAGGGGATGAGAATCCACGTTTACGACCGACGTCAGTTCCTCAGGCCACGGGCCACTGGGCCCGAGATGGGGACACCTCTAGAAGAAAGGGCGGCTGAACGCCTCTCCGGAATAAGCTACCCTGGGGATGACCCTACCTCTCTAAGCACGCTCATGGACACCCGGTTCGTTGTCTATAACCTCGGCGACGGAAGACACATGATACTGGACAGTGAACGAGACGTTCTGGGCCCAGAAGACTGGATAACAGTCGAGACCAACTTATTAGAACGACCCGCCTTCCGACTAGACAGCTGGTACTGGTTCCGAAGGGGGGAACGACTGGGTATATCCCGGAGTGAACTACGGCGACAGGATCGAGACCGAGTCTGGCAGTCCCGTCCAATGGGGCGTCCAGTGGCAGAAGCCATAGTCGCCAAGTTGGAAGAGTTTTGCCCCCCGGTGTCCGGTGGGGGGAATGCAGGACGTTTCGTCTGTACTAGGAAGCCTGAATTTTCCACCTACGTATTGGATAACCATCTCTCGTTCTGTTTTGAAGTACCTCCTACTAGGGTGGATGACCCGGAATTCGACATTGTCCAATGGTTCGCCACGAGATTGATTCGGGCCAGCAGGCACCGGGCGGCGCGATTCTTCGACCCCTACACCTTCTCTCTGAACTGGCTATTCCACTCTGATGAGGAGCCAGAAGACGGTGACTGGCTGGATCTAGGGGACGAGCTGTCCTGTGACATGATTCAGCTAAATGGGAATAGCGTCCGTCTCGAGGACAGACTGACCTTGCAGCGCAATACGGCGATTGCGAAAGACTTCACCCGCCGGGTGCCCAAACCACTGGTAATCGTCGTGCACATCAACGGCCACCCTGCGCGAGCGTTAATCGATACCGGCTCGCTAGCTGACTTCATGTCTGTGACGCTCGCTGAGCAACTTAAGGTGAAGCGTATACTGCTGGAGAAGCCCCTTACCATCCAACTGGCTGTCCAAGGCTCGCGCTCTAAGGTGAACTTTGGTGCTAAAGCACGCCTTCAATACCAGGATATCGATTGCGAACGATACTTCGATGTGATGAACTTACAGAATTACGACCTTATCCTCGGCACCCCCTTCCTATACCAGCATAAGGCAATGGTTGGCCTACATTCCCCTCGGGTGGTGATTGGCAGCGCCGTACCTACGGAAATGAAGGGCCCACAGGTGTCAGTGTTGGAGTCTCGCGCTACCGAGGTATACCACGACAGTATCGACAAGGCAAGACGATACTTACACGACCTGGCGAAACCACTATGCTCACAAGCTGGAGCGACCGCTCTACCACCATTTCGCGCGATCAACCATGAGATACCCCTCATTGATGAAAAGAAGATCTACCATTGGCGACCATCCAAATGCCCGGAGGCTCTGCGATCCCTGTGGGTTGAGAAGAAGAATTCGTACCTGAAAACTGGGCGATGGGAGCTCACTGCGGCTAGGAACACCTGCCCTATGCTACTGATTCCAAAGGCTGGAAATCCACCACGGCTCCGGGTCGTCGTCGACCTACGGGAACGAAACAAGAATACGCGCAAGCTGTCATCACCTATGCCCGACATGGATGGTATACTCAGACGTGTTGCCAAGAAGCCGTACCGCTCCATAATCGATGGAGCTGACGCATACGAACAGATAAGGGTTATCCCCGAACATGTGGAACGAACCGCGGTGACGACACCTGATGGGAACATGGTCAGTCACGTAGTCCAGCAAGGGGATTGTAACGCTCCGGCCACTTACCAAGCCCTAATGAACCACATCTTTGGGGAGTACATTGGGTCATTTATGGACGTCTACCTGGACGACATCATAATCTACTCTGATACGTTAGAAGATCACGTCCGACATGTGAAAATGGTGTTGGAAATACTCACCAGGGAGAAACTGTACCTGAGCGAGAAGAAACTGCAGTTCTTGTGTGACGAAGTAAAGATCCTAGGCCGCGTCGTAACTAACGAAGGGATCAAGATGGATCCCGAGAAAGTCGACCGAATCACTCACTGGAAGGTGCCTACCAACAGGACGCTCTGCAAAGGATTTATAGGCTCGGTTGGCTACCTGGCGGACGACATTTACAAAGTCCGTATACCTTTGGGAGTGCTCGCTGAAGCAAGCGCTGAGACCCGCCCATTCCGCTGGACGTTCACTGAACAGCGGGCGTTTGAGACTGTCAAACAATATGTAGCAGCATGCGCACCTCATTGCCGTGTACCCCTGGACTATAACCCAGGACATGACCCCATTTGGGTCATGACCGACGCCTGCGGGAATGGTATAGGTGGGGTCGTCGCACAAGGCCCCAACTGGCAACAGTCTAAGGTGGCAGCATTCTATTCCGCGAAAATGTCAGCAGCACAGCGTAACTACCCCGTACATGAGCAGGAACTGTTGGCCGGAGTTGAGACTATGCTCCGCCATCGCGACATTCTCCAAGGCGTCCACTTCACTTGGGTGACAGATCATAAAAGCCTGACGTATCTCCTGGAGCAGAAGGACCTCTCCGGCCGACAAGCACGTTGGCTCGAAAAGTTAGCTGAGTTCGACTTTGAAGTCAAATACGTACCTGGCGTGGACAACGTCCTCCCCGATGCACTATCACGAATGTATGAGTTCGACGGGCCTGGAACGATCCGCACGCCTAGCGAATACCTACACCATGACACGGACGTCGAATCTACTCGGCGCTTACTTCCGCAGGAGCAGGTAATAAGCGCCCCGGTGTATGTTGGCTTGGAGGCCCTCGCCATGACCTTGCGACAGCGCACGAATGTCCGAGCTGGAGGGGAGGGCACTGTAAGGATGCCCATCAGTGGTGAACCACCATTACCTTCATCGAGTGTGCGCGACCGCGCGGCCCCACCTGTAAGGAAATCGGGAGAGGGCAGCAGTGCGCCTCCTGCCCCTACCCTGCCCGATGCCCCAAAAAGGGCACGTCGACAGCGGAAACCGTCTCCACCCCCTGCAGAGACTGGGCGACCAGAAACCAGCGCTGAGTTTGCTCGTCGTGTGAAAGACCGTTTCGTCCTCCTAGGCCCAGGTGAACGAAAGAAGGGGAGAAAGGGTGGTGAAGAACGCACCCTACCTACACACACACATGTTGACACACACGCTGAAGCCTCACCTCGAGAAGACACCAGCAACACTGCAAGTGAGCACGTGACTAGTGACTGCAGCGAAGAGCAAACCACGAGGATACCGCTCGTAGGATATCCCAATAACGAAGGAATATTGAGAGCGGCCCAGCACAAGTATGAGAAGGACACGTTCTTCAAGCAGATCATTGATGAACCCGATGCATTCAAAAATTTCGAAGTTACAACGGATGGCTATGTCCGACTAAAGCTACCTGACCGGATGGTACTCTGCGTGCCCGACATCGAAGTACAAGGCAGACAGCTGCGCGAACAAGTAATCGAGCAGGCGCACTCACTCCTTGCCCACCTAGGGGCAAAGAAAACCGTATCATACATTCGAGAATTCCTATGGTGGGATTCGATGGTGAAAGACATAACCCAGTACTGTACATCATGCCAAACGTGCCAGCGAAGTAAACCACCAACGCACAAGCCGCTTGGGCTGTTAAATCCCTTACCCGTTCCCTCTCGACCATGGGAGGCAATCGGGGTCGACTTCGTGGGACCGCTACCTGAGTCCAAGAACCGCGATGGGGAATTTGACTCGATCACTGTAATAATCGACCTGCTGACATCAATGGTACACGTCGTACCCAGTCGAACGACGTACACTGCCCGCGAGATAGCTGAATTGATGTTCTCGGAAGTCTACAAACACCACGGGCTACCACGCGCGATTATCAGCGATCGTGACGTCCTCTTCACCAGCCTATTTTGGACTCACCTGAATAAATTGATCGGGATAAAACAAAAGATGTCGAGCGCGTACCACCCCGAAACCGATGGATCTACGGAGCGAGCCAACCGAACGATCGCCCAAATGTTGCGTTGCTGTATCGGCCCGAACCAAAAGGACTGGGTGACACGTCTACCTGCCATAGAGTTCGCCATAAACAGTGCCACCTCGGAATCGACAGGTTATGCACCTTTCTTCCTGAATACAGGACGAACACCCCGTCGGATGATCTGGGACGCTCCAACAAAGGACGATTACCCAAGCGTCCGAGTATTCGCGAATAAAATGAAACTTGCCTTGATGGAGGCTCACGACGCTATCATGAAGGCGCGTGTGAAGCAGACAGTGGGCGCCAACAAAAAGCGCCGGATCTGCCAGCTTGTCAAAGGCGACCTCGTTTACATCTCTACAAAGAATATTAGCCTGCCAAAGGGCACGTCACGGAAACTCGTACCGAAGTTCATAGGCCCCTACCGAATATCGGATGACTTCGGGAATAACTCCTACCGTGTAGAGCTACCCGATAACTTGAAACAACGAGGAGTTCACGATGTTTTCCACTCGTCGTTGCTGCGGATACACATACCCAATGATGATCGGAAATTCCCTGGACGAAGGGATGACCAGATTCCAGAGTTCGGGGGATCAACTCGTGAGTGGGCTGTCGAGCGAATAGTTCGACATCGCGGAAGCCATGCCGATGCGATGTTCGAGGTACAGTGGAGCGCTGGAGACCGAACCTGGTTACCATATAATGAGATTGCACACCTGAAGGCGCTAGCCGATTACCTGGAGGCAATAGGAGTTGACGGGATAGAAAAATTGACTGACACGGGTGACGGGGGAATATCAGACGATGACCCCCAGGTGTTCATAGGACACTTGGCACCGCACTCCTGCGGGGCCCATAAAAACCACCCGTGCTCGAAAGGAAGACCCCCGTCGACTCACCCGAAACCTAGGCCGACCCGATCAACTCATCCGCTCCCCCGAAGACCTCGCCCTCGTCGTACCCCTCGTCCTCGTCATCCCCCTCGCCATCATCACTCTCCTTGCCGTCGTAATCCTTCCCACCGCCGCTCGCCGTCATACCGTCCGCCGCGAACCCCTCGACCGTCTAAACCCAACCATCGTCATCGTCCTTCACCCGTGACAAGACCCTGCTTACCGTGTAGAGGCACCCCTAGTTGCCCCTCCTACAGGCCTATCCGCCGGCCGCAGACCCAAACCACACTTGACAGACGACCACTTCGTCGTCAGTATCGGAAAGGGCAACGAAACACTCACTCTCGCCCGCGGTCGCCTATCCAATCACGCCGGCCCCCTACACGAAGTAGCTCCGATTCGTCGATACCCCGCACCGTTCGCTGGGCCCTGTCTAGTATTGTCAGCGACCTGATCGAGCTACATCTAAGTCACTCACCTCTAAAATCACAACCGACGACGATGCCCTCCGGTCCGAGCATCAAGAGGGTCAGTGTGGACTATTTCGTTGTCCAGTTACCCCTCGAGACGGTAGGGACCGAGAAGCACCTTCTGGTCCATCGCGAACAGGTCCGCTCCTTCTTCCTCTACGACCAAGCAATACGCCGTAATAGCGAGGATCCGCCCAACCTCCCGGCTGGCTATCATCAGTTTCGAGAAGCCTACAGCCGCGATACTCAGTTTAAGTCTAGGTTCGCCTATGTGGAGCCTAGGGAAGATGGCACCCTGCACGTGGTCCGTCCGGGACCGCCACCTACTATGGAGGAAGTCTTGGGACGTGATTCGGATCTGCGTAGTCGAGAAGAAATAGACGGAGGGAAGGTACTCAACGGGGCTGAGGCCGAAACGTTAGACAGCATGCTCTGGGAGGCAGCTGATCGAGTCAAACGTCAGAGGGAGAACTCCAGCCGGGGGTACTGGCGTCGTCGAGACCGTCGGGACGATCATCGTCGTCAGCGGGGTCCACTCGCTGAACGTTTCTCCGACTCACCTTTCGATCGTCCCCGTACACACAAGCACCCCCCTTCTAAGCCCGACTCTAAGCCCGATAGGCGCTCGGAGAAGGCGAAGGCGACTATCGAACCTACCGAGTACTCAACTGATCTCTCTCCTAACCTGGGGACGTTCTTCGAACCGTTCTCGGCCATGATGCCTAGCTCGACTGCGCCTGTCGCTGGGCCGAGCACCGTGACCTTGGATCACCTTGCCGCTAACGATGTCTTCATTGAGGGTGCGTGTGGTGACGAGACGTTTGAGGAGGACGCGAAAGGGGATGATGACCAAGCAATGGAGCCGGACGCGACTTCGGAAAATGCCGTGTAGAGGAGAGCTCGAAGAAAAAGGGTACTTTGTACCCTGGAGGGGAGAATGTAGGGATTCGGACCGAAGTTGTTGAACGGTTGAAAGGTTTTGACGTTGACTTGTCTTTTCTCATTTTCGTATATGAACCCGAATTGATCCTACGTCGTATGCTGACAGTTATCGTGCCTAGAGCCTACCGTATAAAAGGGCCTCTGTAGCGTACTTGTAGGGGACTTCTTTTCCTACCTCGAATCAACGGACTTATAGTCTGGAAAGCCGAAGTAACCTTAAGGAAGTTCTAGTTGTGACGCTGCAGCAAGTCGAATAACTTCGCCCCAGCGTTACACTTAGACACTTGTTTTAAACGTCCTGACTTTTCATAGTGTCGAAGGCATGGCTTTGAGGATACGAAGCAGACATGCGACTATCTTGGAGTGGAGAGTTGGAATGTCATACTCATGGCACACGCACAGCTTTCACTAACTCTGCCTGTCGCATGCGCAAAGATGAGGGATGTCAGAGCTCCGCCGTTGGTCTAACCCTACATCCATGCCAGTTCGATACTCAATAACGTTCTATTCAACGATATCCCATGGAAAGTCATTCAGTTGTTTCCTTTTCATATACCCCTCACACGCCGTCGTTAGCTGATGCGGTCCAGTTCTCAATCAGTGGCGGTAGGTTCTTGGCGCCTGAACTCGGCGCCTCACCGTTTCCACCTACAACCTCCAACAAGACCGGAAGTTTGCACTGAATAACCACTTTTCAGCGGCCAGATCAGAGAAACGTCATCTCTTGAGTTACGCGAAGCCTCCAACTCCACACCGAGTCCTATGTTGGTACGTTTCCATCCTTTCCTAGAGACAGTTCAGAGACACGTGAAGAATTAGCCGCCGGGAAGATCTCAGGCTCAAGCAGGGGATTACCCCTCCGTACAGGGAACATCAGGCATGGCTTCTACGGAAAGACTCGCCACCAGCCTAGGGTGCTCCTTCGATGGGTCTTTGCGAGACACCCCAGCAACCATTACATCGGGAGTTGCTGATACTGGGGTTGACTCGGAAGTCGAAGAACATCGGGAAAAGCCGCTGGTGCCCCCACCTCAAGACGTATGACATCTACGTCCAATTGCTGTGATGGTACTGAAAAAACGTTCATCGAACAGGCTACTGCCACAAGTATTGATCGTGGGGCTCAAGCTGCTCAAGAAGAAATTCGGGCAGCATTCCCAAAAGACGTATGTGATTTGTGATGTTCACTTACTACGATGATATCCTGTTGGACAGTCCGAGAAGTCGACTAGTAAGTCAGAACCTGGATTAGACCCCGAGCCACTCCCCATGGCAGTGTCGGATGGTAAGGATATCAATGATGTAGCAACAGAGTCTATGGCACTGATCCCCTGTCCCCTATCGCTAAACTCTGATGCTGTTGACGCCAAATTTCTCGATAATGGCCCGAAAGACTCCGATGAAATGCGGGTGTGTATGATCCAAGTCAAGATACCTCTCTTTTTGATTTGGAATGACATCGGGTTGTCCGGCAGACCCAATCAAGAAAGGAAGACGCTGACCCACACGACGTTGCCCTCCGTTCAAGGTTAATGATGCGGGATTCACCCACTCTGGTCATTGTCGAAGAACCTGTGCGTCCAATCCGTGCCGTGATAATCCTCCTATTGTGACCTTACATGGAACTACAGGAGGAGCAGATTTCCTGCCTTTCTGCACCCATCCCTGTGAGTCGTTAACTTAGTGTCTTGCCAGAATACGCGCGTAATTGTTGTTTACAGCAGGTGTTTGTTACGCCTCTCGAACATTCAGAGCACGAGAACGTCTTCGTACTACCGAATGCTGTGGGTGGCTCTTCATTCCGTTTTCTTTGCGTGGATCGCTAACCTGTCTCTAGATCAACTCCGTTAACCCTCCGGACACAACTCTTCCGGACGTCAGCCCCCGAGATGACACCAGAAATGGACACACAAGTGATGGTGAACACACCGGAGGCTGTATTGTATTTGGATTCAAATGTAGGTTGTCGTACTTGTCTATTGTGCCTCTGCTGATTGAGGTCCGGATGCAACAGTGCCGTGGCCCAGACAACTTCGATGTGGCGGCAACTAGCAGTCGCCGACCTCAGAGCTTCACGACCGTGTATAGGGATTGTACCAAGCACCTTCATGGTTTACATGACTATTTATGCTACTATGATATTCATTTTGACATCGATATCACCAGCCCCCGCATCTGCGATTGATGCACTGGCACAAGGTGCGTGATAAAACAATGGTTATCACATTTCATGGCATTATGATCAATCTGTAAACAATAATTGCTACTGGTAAGATGCAGTATTTTTGATAAGGGTGAGGGAGTATGGGTTATGCGAGGGATACGTTATAAAGGAATCGACTGTAGTTACAAAGGCACATTTAGATTACTCTTCCAAGTCTACAACGATTACAAGGTACGCACAAAGTGAATGGGAATACTCGGAGGATCGTTTGTCAATGACTTCGGACACGCCGGCGAGAGAAAACATGAATTTGATTGGGTAAGTAGTCTAAGACGCATGCTTATGACAGCGATATTGGTGTCTACAAGTAATGCCTTTGTCACGGTCCCCTCGGTGTGCCAAGTGGAGGAAAAGGTATGTTTGCCCCCGTCGAAACACTGACGTCATTGACGGCCGGTTACTGGAACTGCGACCACGAATTCGCCCACGTTGATTGCTGAGGCACAGATACAATGGTTCCGCATTGAATCGCAGCATGCCAGTATTGGGGAGAGACATCCCATTAGCTGCCGTTAAGTAGGACCGATGATAAACGTGGACCAAAACGGACAAGGACAAGGCGCAGTATCCACTACTTTCTTCGATGTTCCTCAGACGTGTCGAAGGATAGCTCCAGCCCAGCTGGACAAATCCGGAACAACGAGAGGGTCGCGGTTTTGTTTCGAAAGACGAGGTGGAATTGACGTGACGCATTCGAGACGTGCGTTGAATTTACTGACCACAATGTGAAAATCCTGTCTCGGGCCTATAGCGTCACAGCTGGGGAGGAAAAAAAAAAAGCATAACCTAGTGAGATGTCAGTTACCAATACAAGAACACGGCCGCCATGTGACGTACGGGATGACCCGCAGAACCGCTCTCAGAATGCCCAACAGCGGAGAGGGCAGACCCATAGGCTGAGAACTAACCCATGTCCCACAAGGTGTCAGCTACCAACACGAGAAGGGAAAGACTCCCACGTAACATACCGGTCAGTACAAATGCATGGTAACCGGGAGATACAGTTCCATTGTATCAGCGCGCCTGACCCCCAGAATCGGGCCAGATATCCACTAGAGACCTGCACAACCGTCAGGCACTAATCAGTGGATTAAGTAACCGAGTTGAACGAGTAGAGGCAAAAAATGGAAGATACGTACCAGCCGATATGAACTATGCTCAGTTGTGATGCCGTCGCATTTGGACAACTTGTAACGCGGATGCGGCAACTCGTCCACATGTTCTTCCCCTTGTCAAGGACCTCCGGATTCCAAACAACGATCGCAGGCACGGGTACGGGATGACTCGTGCGGCCTGGTCTAGAGTTTGTACGACATATTGTAGAAGCCTTCCGTCACATAGTTGTTACCACACAGGAAACGACCATACGGACGCGATGACAATCCCGGATGACGAGCCCGTTATTAGAAAAATGGATGCACCAAAGTGTAGAACACTCACAGAGGTGGTTCGAGAGGAGGATTTCCATGCGGGCCAGCACCAGAACATCCTTGGGCAGGAGATAGGAACGCGAGTGTCTCATATTCTGGAATCGCCACTTGCCCTTGTTCTGGAAAGTCATTCAGATAGAACGCTGGTTCCCTGGTTCGCACATGATGCAGTCAGCAGCGCTGATCCGAACGTTCCGTCAGCCTTCTGGTCAGTCACTACACTATGGATACCTACCGCGTGCACGTGATGTGTTACTGGTGGCGATCTCATTCGCACTGAAATGGCAGTTGCGTACTGTGAGTTGCGGTCAATGAATAAATGTCAGCGTGCTTCATAGTCGCGCACCATGATAGTCTAGTTCCTTGCTTACTGTCGTGTCCCAGATTGATACACCATACTCATTTAGACAGACCGTGCTGCGCTGGACAATACCCACCATGGCGGGTACCCATGAGAGGCAAAGCGTTAAAAATCCTCTGCCCGGTGTATGACGGTGAGGTTGAATACTCAGAGAAATATGTAAGCGTGCCATGCCATATGACGAGGTGCTCTTCATACTAGAATTGACACGGCGTCATTCTATGACTAGTCAACGTTCAACGTTCAACAACCATCACTGGGAATGTAGAAGTATGACGATCCGAAGACCGTGAGAACTAAGCAAAAGAAGTCAGTTTATTCCGGGAAATTTGCAGTGGCGGTGCAGCACTGCCACTGCAAATGCATTTGCTCCGCTGACTAAGCAGAGCGCTGGCGAATTCGGGAGTGTTTGTTTCCCCAAGACAACAAAACAGGGGCCCTTCGCGTCTGCCACTTGGTACTGATCATGTCCACGCTCGACCTCAACTGCTTTATACTCGGAGATGACCCGTCCAAAATCTTCGACGTCAAGATTCCGAGGACTGAATCCGTCAGCGCCCTCAAAAACTTGATCAAGAAGACACTGTCCCCGAAACTCAATCATGTCGCAATCGCGGACCTCACCGTCTGGAAGGTGTCTCTCCCTGCAGACGCCATTACGCAAGAACTCACGGCCGCTGATGTTCCTGGTCAACCATTGTGCTCCGTGACGAGGATGTCTTCCATTTTCAATGAAGCTCCGGTGGATGAATATGTCCACATTCTGGTACAAGTCCCCCCTGGTATGCTCCATCAACGTTCTCTTAACTTCAGTTGACATTTCATTCCATCCTCTTTCCAAAACGCTGCCAATTGCCTGGATGTCGAAGTGAACCAGCCGGTCGCAGCTCCTGACCCCGCGAAATCTCTCACGCTCAACTGTCTCCTCCTCCCAGCGGATGAGCATCGGCCCTTCGTGGTCGGGATTTCGAAGAATCGCTCGTCAAAAATCTTCGATGTTCACATTCCGATCACTCAAAATGTCAACACCCTCAAAGACTTGATCAAGGAGACACTGTCCCCGAAACTCAATTATCTCGTAGCCTCGGAGCTCACCGTCTGGAAGGTGTCTCTCCCTCTGGACAACATCCCGCCAGAATTCACAGTCAATAATGTTCAACCATTGGAACCTCTGACGAAGATTTCTTCGGTTTTCAGTGAAGCTCTGGAGGTTGGACACATACACGTTTTGGTACAAGCACCCCCTGGTACGTTCCGTCAACGCTTTCTTAGTTGACAATTCATTCCATTCTCTTTCCCCAACGTTGGATGTCGAACGGGTCGCAGCTCCTGAATCTCTTACGCTCAACTGTCTGCTCCTCCCAGCGGATGAGCATCGGCCCTTCGTGGTCGGGACTTCGAGGAATCGCTCGTCAAGAATCTTCTCGGTCAACATTCTGAAGACTCAAAATGTCAGCACCCTCAGAGGCTTGATCAGGGAGGAACAGTCTCCGAAACTCAATTATGTCGTAGCCTCGGAGCTCACCGTCTGGAAGGTGTCTCTCCCTCTGGACAACATCCCGCCAGAATTCACAGTCAATAATGTTCAACCATTGGAACCTCTGACGAAGATCTCTTCGGTTTTCAGTGAAGCTCTGGAGGTTGGACACATACACGTTTTGGTACAACCACCCCGTGGTACGTTCTGTCAACGCTTTCTTAACCCAAGTTGACAATTCATTCCATTCTCTTTCCACAACGCTGCAAATTTCCTTCCTGCTGGATCGTTTTTGTCCTGCATCTTCTGCAACGAATCCATAGTCGTTACACAGAAACGTGAACGTTCTACATCAGATGATCTTTACGAGCGTGCCAAACGCTCTAGAATTGTCTTAGCCGCCCCGTCAACTGCAGGGCAACCTGATTTCTACCAGTCTCTTCAGAAGGATCCGTCTCAGAAGATACTTGATGATTGTCCAAAACTGGATTCCGACGTTGCACCTGCCGCTCTCCTTTACGAAGGTTTCGGACACTTCCTAGATATCATGGATGGTCATCTTGATGTTCCTGGGCTTGCTGATATTGACACCGCGAAGTTGTTCAGCGAGGTGGACGAGTTCGCTCGCAAGATGAACGAAGACTATGCTGATGAAGATCTCCAGAGGGAAGCAGTTTTACCCTACCTCAACCGCATTTTCAAAGCACGTCGAGACATCCAGATTCCCTCTCTTCACGCATCCGCGATTGGTTCTGTCGGAAGCGATGGCCGTAATGATGCGGCTCATGGTTCGGGGACGATGGTTGTAGAGTTTAAAAATAGGATTACGGGGATCAGTGCAATTCCTGAGGTGGAGCTTACAGGTTATGTTGCGCGTCTGAATCTGAGGGGAATGGAGGTTCATCGGAAACTCCATTTAGGATGGAGAGTGCCATATCTCGGTTTAATCATCGTTGGTGAGTCCGAAATTCCTGCGTTTCGTGGTTTTTTAATGCGATCCGGACATTCCTAGGACACAGGTTACAGTTCTATGCTGTCATTGCGGTCGACCATCGCTTCAAGCTCGTTAGTCTAACATCAATGTATTCATGCATCGAAACGGCCTTTGAAGGGCGCGACCGCACATTACTCTATCAGGCCTTTACTGCTGCATCAGTGCTCCAAGCTCGAATTCTCCACGATATCGAGAGACTCTGTAATAACCCCCCTTCTGAGCTCCTGACTGCCGAGCGTGTTTTTCCGGCAGTCTCTAAACTACGCAGATACCCACCCTCCGAGGACCATCTGCATTTTGCGATTCGGTCTTTCTTTCCAGACAGACAAGATTACCGCTTGTTATATGTTGCAGAGACGCAGCAAGGGCAACCCATCCTCGTCAAGTTCAGTCGATCGTATTCTATCCAGTTGCATGGTATCTGCGCTCGATTGGGTCATGCACCACACATCCTCGCTTTTGAACGACTTCCTGGTGGGTGGTATGCTGTTGCAATGGAATATATCAAGCATGGGGTCCCAATTAATCTGTCCCCCCAACTCGCTACTCATGGAGAACGTTGGGAAAAAGAGCTCTTGGAGCTCATGGACAAGTTTCACTCGGAAGGTGTCGTCCATGGGGACTTGCGGGATGCAAATATCCTTTGCAAAGACGACTCTGTAAAGTTGGTCGATTTTGATTGGGGTGGTACGGAGGGAACAGTATCCTATCCTACAGGAAACCTCAACAAGGAGTTACTGGCGGGTAGGGTGTCCACCGATCTAAAAATCACTAAAGAAGATGATAGGCGGGTCTTGAAGAGGACTCTAGAAAACCTGCGGAACATACGTACCAACGTAGGCATTATGCTCGTACAATAGGCGATTTTGTTAGTCTCTGTGTTCTCGTCTTCCGACTCCAAGTCAGTGGCAAAGGATTGGTACTTTTGCATTTTGTTGACTTGGTATTGGTGTATGATCGTGTACCCCGTTGCTTTGAGTGTATTACCACCGACTGCATCTCAACATGATCGCGTGACCACAATTGGGCGAACCACTGAGCGCTGATGATCGTGGCAAGCCAACAGACACAGGAAGTTCTTGCTCAGGTTCCCACGGCGAGCAACCACATCGTCGTACCATGCTTCTACGTTCCCAGTGATAGGTGTTTGACTAGTGACTAGTCATAGAATGGCGTCGTGTCACTTCTAGCATGAAGAGCAAAAGCTCCTTGCGCATACGACGACCGTTCACGGCATTGCACGCTTACATAGTCCTCCGAGTATTCAACTCCATCGTCATACACCGGTAAGAGGATTCTAAACGCTTTGCCTCTCTCATAGGTACCCGTCGCGGCGGGTATTGTCCAGCGCAGCGAGTTCTGTCTGAATATTACTTTGGGACACTGCGGTAAGCAAGGAACTAGACTATCAAGGTGGGTAACTATGAAGCACGCTGACATGCAGTCATCGATTGCAATCGCCCACGCAGCTGCCAATCCGGTGTGAATGGGATCGCCCCCAGTGACAAAATCACATGCACACGGTAAGTATCCATGGCGTAGTGGCTGACCAGGAAGGCTGACGGAACGTTCAGCTCAGCACTGCTGACTGCGTCATGTGCCCACCGGAGAGTTAGCATTCGATCCGAACAACTTTGCAGAACAATGGCGAGTAGCGATGCAAGGATATGAGACACGCTCGCGTTCCTATCTCCTGCCCCAGAATGGACGGTTCCACCATCGCGATTAGAGGTACGCACCAGCCCGCAGAGAGGTGGCTGACACCGACGATGGAGCCATGTCAGCCGCACAGTCGCGTATAAATACTGCCCGTAAATTCAAGAGACGCACCGCCAATTCGCCCTTCTCTTTCTCTCTATGAACGTCTGGGACTATCCCCGTTACGACTGAGCTCAGTGCTCATGTACCTCCTGGCAAACTACTGCGATACTTCTCAACTCGCGGTCGTGGAAGGCTACGCCATGGTGGTTGCTGGCCCATACAGAAACTTCCTCTCGAACCACCTCTGTGAGTGCTCTACACTTTGCTACGTCCATTTTTCTAATAATGGGCTCGTCGCCTGGAATCATCATCGCATCTGTGGTCGTTTTCTGTGTGGTAACAACCGTGTGACGGAAGGATTCTCCAATATGTCGTAGAAACTCTAAAGCAGGCCGGACGTGTCATTCCGTACCTGTGCCAGCGATCGTAGTTTGCAAATGAGAGGTATTTGATAAGGGGAAGAACATGTAGACGACTTGCCGCGTCAGCCATAGCTTCCGCTTTCACTCCTACAAGTTGTCCAAATGAGGTGGCATCACAGCTGAGCACAGTTCATATGGGATGGTACGTATCCTCCTTTTTTTTTTTTGCTTCCACCCGTGCAACTCGGTTACTTAATTCATTGATTAGTATCTGTCGGTTGTGTGGATCTCTAGCGATCATCTGGCCGAATTCTAGGGGTTGGGCGCGCTGACGCAATAGAACACTATCTCCCAGCCACCATGTACTGACCGGTACGTTGCACGGCAGTCTTACCGTTCTTGTATTGGTATCTGACATCTCTCCGGACATGGGTTAGTTCTAACTTCTCAGCCTATGGGGCCTACGGGGATCTACCCCTCCGCTGTTGGGCATCCCGAGAGCGGTTTTTCCCGGTCATCATCTCGTACGTCATGTGGCGGGCCGTGTCCTTGTATCGGTAACTGATATCTCATCGGGTTCTGTTGTTTTTTTCTGCCCAGCCATGACGCTACAAGCACGAAAGCGAGTATTAAAGTATTGCGGTCAATGGAGTCGATGTGCCTCTCGAATGCGCATGTCAATTCCAACTCATCCTCGAAACCAAAGTGCGACCCTCTCGTTGTTCCGGATCTGTCCTGTTGGAGCCATTCTTCGACACGTCTGAGGGATATCGAAGAAAGTAATGGATAGCACGCGTTGTCCTTGTCCTCGTCGTTTCTTACATGGCGTCGGTCCAGCTGGCTGCTAGAGGGATATCCCTTCCCAATACTGGCGAATCGCGATCCAAGGCGGAACCGTCATATCCATGCCTCGGCAATCAACATGGGTGAACGTAGTTTGGGTAGATTGACGGGAACGTGACCAAGCAATTACTCGTAGACACCACTATCGCTGTCATGAGCATGCGTCTTAGACTACTTACCCAATCATATTCATATTTTCTTGCGCCGGTGTGTCCGAACTCGTTGACGAACAATCCTCCGAGTATCCCCGTTCACTTCGTGCATACCTTGTAATCGTTGTAGACTTGGAAGAGTAATCTAAACGTGCTTTTGTAACTACAGTCAAACCCATACTCCCTCACTTTTATCAAAAATACTGCATCCTACCAGTAGCAGTTATCGTTTACGGATTTATCATAATGTCATGAAGTATGATAAGCATTGTTTTATCACACACCAGTGTATCGAATCGCAGATGCGAGGGCTGGTGATATCGATGACAAAATGAATATCAGAGTACCTATAGTCATGTAAACCATGGAGATGCTTGGTACGATCCCTATACAGTCGTGAAACTCTGAAGTCGGCCACGGCTAGTTACCGCCACATCGAAGTTCTGGGTCACAGCACTGTTGCATGCAGACCCCAGTCAGAAGAGGCACAATAGGCAAGTACGACAACCTACGTTTGAATCCGCACATAATACAGCATCCGGTGTGTTCACCATCACTTGTGTGTACATTTCTGGTATCATCCCGAGGGCTGACGTCCGGAAGGGTTGCGTCCGGAGGACTAACGGAGTTGATCTAGAGGCAGGTTAGCATAGCAAGAGAGGTAAGAACTTCGTAACGGAATGAAGAGCCACCCACTGCATCGGTAGTATGTAAGCACTCCTACGCTGTGAATGATCCGGGGGTGTAACAACCACCTGCTGTAAACAACAATTACGCCCGTATCCTGGCATGGCACTGTCAACGACTCACCGGCATGGGGGCAGCTTCGAGAGTGCGGAGCGCCTGCCATAATTCCACGTGAGATCCAACGTTTATCACGGCATGGATCATTCGTACCGGCTTATTGGACCCTGAATGGACGGTAACATTGCGTAGAAAGGCATCTGCCCGCTCCTTTCTTGACTGAGTCTACCAGACAACACGATGTCATTCTAACTCGAGAATAGAGTCATGTTGACTTGAGACGTGCGTACCCGTAATTCATCAGACCCTTTAGGGCCAATATCAAGAATTTGATGCCATTGACAGCACCAATGTTTGGCAATGGTGATATGGGATCAATGCTGTCAGACTCTGCTTCTACAACATCGACTTCCTTACCATCCGACGCTACCATGGGGAGCGGCTCGGGGTCTAGTTTAGGTTCCGACTTCTTGGTTGACTTCTCAGCCTGCCCAACAGGATATCACCGTGGTCAATAGAAATCACAGATCACATACGTTCTTTTGGGAGGTTGCCCGAAATTCTTCTCGGTCAGCTTGAGCGCAACGATCGGTACTTGTGGCAGTAGCCTGTTCGATGAATGTTTTAGTATCATCGCAGCGATTGGACGTGGATATCGCACGCTTTGAGGTGGGAGCACCTCTCGTTGTTCCCGATTTTCTTCGACTGCCGAGCCAATCCCAGTATCAGCAACTTCTGATGTAATAGTTGCCGGAGTGCCTCGCAACGACCCATCGAAGGAGCGCCTTGGGCCGGTGGCGACCCTTTCCGTAGATGAGGATTCCTGTACGGAAAGGGAATCCCCTGCTCGAGTCTGAGACCTTCCCGGCGGCTGCTTTTTCATGGATCTCTGAACAGTGTCCCTCGGCAAAGGTGTAAACATACCAAGGTAGGGCTCAAGGGCCTCGGGTCACCCAAGGGATGACGTTTCTCTGACACGGTCAGAGGACTTCCGGAGTTGATCTAGAGACAAGTTAGCAATCCGCGCGAAGCAAACGGAATGAAGAGCCACCCACCGCATTCAGTAGTACGTAAACACTCGCATGCGGTGAATGACCCAGAGTTGGAACGTTGGCAACAACCACCGGCTGTAAACAACAAATACGCCCGTATTCGGGAAAGAAGCCATGTTAACGACTCACACGGTTGGGTGCAGCGCAGACAATGTACTGCTGTAATTCCACGAAAGGTCACAATAGGAGGATTATCACGGAGCGGATCATGGACGCACAGGTTCTTTGACAATGACCGGAGTGGGTGAATCCCGCATCATCGACCTTGAACGGAAGGAAACATCGTGTGGGTCAGCGACTTCTAAGTCCTTTCTTGATTGGGTCTGCCGGACAACCCGATGTCATTCCAACTCAAAAAGAAAGGTATCTTGACTTAAATCATACATACCCGTATTTCATCAGAGTCTTTTGGGTCATTATCGAAAAATTTACCGTCGACAGCACCAAAGTTTAGCGATGGGGGACAGGGGATCAATGCCATGGACTCTGTTACTACAGCATTGATATCCTTACCATCCGACACTGCCGTGGGGTGTGGCTCGGGGTCTAGTCTAGGTTCTGACTTACTGGTCGACTTCTTGGCCTATCCAACAGGATATCATCGTAGTAAGTAAACATCACAAATCACATACGTCTTTTGGGAAGGCTGCCCGAAATTCCTCTCGGTCGGCTTGAGCCCCACGATCAGCACTCGTGGCGGTAGCCTGTTCGATGTCAGTATCATCGCAGCAATTGGACGTAGACGTCGTACGCCTTGAGGTGGGGGGACCCGTGGTTGTTCCCGATTTTCTTCGACTCCCGAGCCAATCCCAGTATCAGCAACTTCTGATGTAATAGTTGCCGGGATGCCTCGCAACGACCTATCGATGGGGCACTTTGGGCCGGTGGCGACCCTTTCCGTAGATGATGTTTCCTGTATGGAAAGGGAATCCCCTGCTCGCGTCTGAGACCTTCTCTGCGGCAGTTTTCTGAACAGTGTCTCTAGGATACAATGTAAACGTACCAAGGAAGGGCTCAGCAGCTTCGGGTCACCCAAGGGATGACGTTTCTTTCGCACGTTCGGAAGGCTTACGGAGTTGATCTAGAGACAAGTTAGCATCCGTGCAAAGCAAACGGATGAAGGGCCACTCACCGTATTCAGTGGTATGTAAGCACTCCTACGCTCTGAATGACCCAGAGGTGTAACAACCACCTGCTGTAAACAACAATTACACCCGAATTCTGGCGAGACGCAATATTATCGACTCACACACTTGGGCGCAGCTTTGCGGTCCCGGAGCGGCTTCTGTAATTCCACGCAAGGTCACAATGGGAGGATTATCACGGCATGGATCATTCGTAGCCTCACCATTAACCTTGGACGGACGGTAGCGTTGTGTAGGAAGGCGTCTGCTCGAGCCTGGGATCTTCCCGGCCGCTAATTTTCCATCCGTCTCTGAGCTGTGTCTCTAGGAAAGGATGGGAATGTACCATGGTAGGGCTGGGTGCGGAGTTGGAGGGCTTCGCGTAATGCAAGAGATGACGTTCATCCGACTGCATTCTGGCCATTAGAAAGTGGTTGTTCGGTGCAAACTTCCGGTCTTGTTGGAGGTTGTAGGATAAACAAGGAGGCGGTGAGCTTAGGCGCCAAGAACCCAGCGCCACCGATGGTGCCCAGTGAGAGCTAGACCGCACCAGCTATATCTGCGACGACAGCGTGTGAGGACTTATGAACAAGAAATAATTGGATGACTTTCCATAGCATATAGTTGAATAGAATGTCCCTGAGGATCGAACGGGCAAGGATGTTGAGGATAAAAGAAGAGTTCAGTCTTATTTCTATTTCATTTTTCCTGCGGTTATATCTCCTTCGATCGTCGTTCTCCCCTTCTCTCAGTTTCGACCTTTTATCTCTTCCAGGTATGCTTCTTCGTTGCTGTCGACTCACGATATTTATCTCTTCCAGCCTCCGTAGTTAGGCTGACGATAAATACATTTTGTTCCCGCGCACTGCGGAAAGCTTCCGTGACAGACTGCGAAATCCATGCAAAATGCACTCACAGCTCTGAAATCCCTCATCTGTGCGAGCGCCATCAAGTCTCTTCCACAGAAGAACAAGTGCCCCATTCTCTCGTTTCCGTTCGATGGTGGACTTCAGTTATCAGGACGTACGTACATGAGGACCATGCGCGTCTTGGCAAAGTCAACTGTTCGCGTCGACACGCTGGTATGAGTTCACAGGTTCACCAGCTGCCTCGCTTGATTCACGGGTACTTGCCGTGTATCCTCCAGTTGAATGCTTAGTAGCTGACCCGGAACACGCGTACAGACTCTTTGAAATCATCGTACTTGCGTCTGCAATGCTTGGGCGATAGTGTACTGTCCGCGTGGCGAGTCCCAAATGAGTAGGCTATGACTTGTGCAGTCACCAAGGCACCGTCTACTATGGCCGCAGCAATTGCCCGCGCACCATACGTTCGACACGGCCGAAATCACATGCATGTAGGTTTGCATAGAGTGGTGGCTGAGTAGTACTACGGAAGCTAACCAAATCGCTAGTTCGGCACCTTTTCAGCATGTATGCGCCTTGGACGAGTAGCGACGCCGGAATACGAGAGTCGTTCAAAGTCCCGCCTCTCGCACAATGGCGGATGCTCGACCTAGCCAGCCATCGCAAGTTGCAGGTCCACACCTTTGGTGCTTAAGGCGAGTGCGACTTACCACCGGCCATCGAGTTCATGCTTCCCCGCTAGGCCTTTTCCATGTGGGAATTCTTTGGGTTTAACTTCCGTTTATACGAGACTAATTGATCAGGCGTGGCCGTCTCTACTAGTCCTCTGCCCTTGCTGCCTGCGGCCGAGCCGCCGAAGCTCACAGCCACTCCATTTCTCTGTAATCGGAGTTCATGGGCAGCCTTAGTGAGGTCGCGGTTACAGAGGTTTAGCTTCGCCCGTCCTGACCTGCTCCCGCATCTCACTAGGGAGGTCGGTGTTCAGCATGTCCCTTTTCTTTGATCCTTCTGGCCTGCAGTGTTTCCCAGGATGGTAAAATTCTGCTCAGTGGACTAGATCTATCCTATATGTTAGTATACGCTGAATGATCTTTGGGAATGGAATGCCTGTACACGGGTCGTTCTGAACAATGCTGATCTTGCCCGGCCCGCGGATAACTAGCGTGGGGGGCGGCCTACCTTATCCCAACTTCTTTTGCTTCGTTCTCACGGTATGCAGATGGCAACCACATCGTCATACCACGCTTCTACATTCCCAACGATGGTTGCTGACTAGTCATAGAATGGCGCCGTGTCAATTCTAGTATGCAGAGCACCTCGTCATACGACGACCGGCCAGGGCATGGCACGCTTACATATTTCTCTGAGCATTTAACTTCACCATCATACACCGGGAGGAGGATTTTTATGTAACGCTCAGCGTCTCTCATGGGCGCCATGGTGGGTATTGTCCAGCGCAGCACGGTCTGTCTTAATGAGTATGGTGAATCAATCTGGGGCGCGACGGTAAGCGAGGAACTAGACTATCATGGTGCGCGACTATGAAGCACGCTGACATTTATTCATTGACCGCAACTCACAGTACGCAGCTGCCATTTCAGTGCGAATGAGATCGCCACCAGTAACAAATCACATGCACGCGGTAGGTATCCATAGTGTAGTGGCTGACCAGGAGGGCTGACGGAACGTTCAGCTCAGCATTGCCTGCTGCATGTGCGAATTAGCGAACCAGCATTCTATCTGAATGACTTTCCCGAACAAGGGCAAGTGGTGATTCCAGAATATGAGACACTCACATTCCTATCTCCTGGACGTTTCCATGATCGCGGTTAGAGGTACGCACTAGCCCTCAGAGAGGTGGCTGACACCGACGACGGATCCATGTCAGCCGCGCAGTCCCGTATAAATACTGCCCGTAAATCCAAGAGACGCACCGCTAGTTCGCCCTTCTCTTTCTCGCATGTAAGTCGATGAACCTCTGCGACTATCTCCGTTACGACTGAGCTCAGTGCTCATGTACCTCCTGGCAAACTACTGTGATGCTCCTGAACTTGTCGCTGTGATGCCTCCTGAACTTGTCGCTGTGATGCCTCCTGAACTTGTCGTTGTGGAGGACTACGCCATTCTGGTGCTGGCCCGCATGGAAATCCTCCTCTCGAACCACCTCTGTGAGTGTTCTACACTTTGCTGCATCCATTTTTCTAATAACGGGCTCGTCATCCGGGATTGTCATCGCATCCGTGTGGTCGTTTCCTGTGTGGTAACAACCGTGTGACGGAAGGCTTCTACAATATGTCGTAGAAACTCTAAACCAGGCTGCGCGAGTCGTCCCGTACCCGTGCCTGCGATCGCTGTTTGGAATCCCGAGGTCTTTGACAAGGAGAAGAACATGTGGACGAGTTGCCGCATCCGCGTTACAAGTTGTCCAAATGCGACGGCATCACAACCGAGCATAGTTCATATCGGATGGTACGTATCCTCCATTTTTTTGCCTCTACTCGTTCAACCCGGTTACTTAACCCATTGATTAGTGCCTGACGATTGTGCAGATCTCTAGTGGTCATCTGGCCGAATTCTGGGGGTCAGACGCGCTGATACAATGGAACTGTATCCCCCATGCATTTGTACTGACCGGGTATGTTGCGTGGGAGTCTTACCCTTCTCGTGTTGGTAGCTGACACCTTGTGGGACGTGGGTTAGTTCTCAGCCCATGGGTCTGCCCTCTCCGCTGTTGGGCATTCTGAGAGCGGTTCTTCCGGGTCATCACGTACGTCACATGGCGGCCGTGTTCTTGTATTGGTAACTGACATCTCATTAGGTTATGCTCTTTTTTTTTTTTTCCTCCCCAGCTGTGACGCTATAGGCCCGAGACAGGATTTTCACATTGTGGTCAGTAAATTCAACGCGCGTCTCGAATGCGTCACGTCAATTCCACCTCGTCTTTCGAAACAAAACTGCGACCCTCTCGTTGTTCCGGATTTGTCCAGCTGGGCTGGAGCCATTCTTCGACATGTCTGAGGAACATCGAAGAAAGTAGTGGATACCGCGCATTGTCGTCGTCCGTTTCGGTCCACTTTTGCCATCGGTCCTACTTAACGGCAGCTAATGGGATGTCTCTCCCCAATACTGGCGTGCTGCGATTCAACGCGGAACCATCGTATCTGTGCCTCAGCAATCAACGTGGGTGAATTCATGGGGGCAATTCGAGTGGTCGGCCGTCCATGATGTCAGTGTTTCGAGGAGGGGAAACGTACTGTCGACTTGTTCCTCCACTCGGCACATCGAGGCGTGTCAAAGGTATTACTTGTAGACACCATTATCACTGTCATAAGCATGCGTCTTAGACTACTTACCCAATCAAATTCATATTATCTTGCGTTGGTGTGCCCGAACTCATTGACAAACGATGCTCCATTCCCATTCACTCTGTGCGTACCTTGTAATCGTTGTAGACTTGGAAGAGTAATCTAAATGCGCCTTTGTAACTACAATCGACTCCTTTACAACGTATCCCTCGCATAACCCATACCCCCTCACCTTATCATAAATACCGCATCTTACCAGTAGCAACTATTGTTTTCAGATTTATCATATTGTCATGAATTATGATAACCATTGTTTTATCACACACCTTGTACCAGTGCATCAATCGCAGATGCGGGGGCTGGTGATATCGATGTCAAAATGAATATCATAGTACCGTAATAAGTCATGTAAACCATAGAGGTGCTTGGTACGATCCCTGTACGCAGTCGTGAAACACTGAAGTTGGCCACGGCTAGTTGCCGCCGCATCGAAGTTGTTTGGGCCACGGCACTGTTGCATCCAGTCCTCAATCAGCAGAGGCACAATAGACAAGTACGACAACCTACATTTGAATCCAAATACAATACAGCCTCCGGTGTGTGCACCATCACTTGTGTGTCCATTTCTGGTGTCATCTCGGGGGCTGACGTCCGGAAGAGTTGTGTCCGGAGGGTTAACGGAGTTGATCTAGAGACAGGTTAGCGATCCACGCAAAGCAAACGGAATGAAGAGCCACCCACCGCATTCGGTAGTATGAAAACATTCTCATGCTCTGAATGATTCAGAGGCGTAACAAACACCTGCTGTAAACAACAGTTACGCCCGTATTCTGGCAAGACACTATGCTAACGACTCACAGGGTTGGGTGCGGAAAGGCAGGAAATCTGCTGCTGCTGTAGTTCCACGCAAGGTCACAATAGCAGGATTATCGAGGCGCGGATCATGGACGCACAGGTTTTTCGACAATGACCAGAGTGGGTGAATCCCGCATCACTAACCTTGAACGGAGGGCAACATCGTGTGGGTCAGCGTCTTCTCCGTCCTTTCTTGAATGGGTCAGCCGGACAACCCGATGTCATTCCAAATCAAAAAGAGAGATATCTTGACTTGGATCATACATACCCGCATTTCATCAGAGTCTTTCGGGCCATTATCGAGAAATTTGGCGTCGACAGCATCAAAGTTTAGCGATAGGGGACACGGGATCAGTGCCATAGACTCTATTACTGCAGTGTTGATATCCTTACCATCTGACACTGCCGTGGGGTGTGGCTCGGGGTCTAGTCCAGGTTCTGACTTACTAGTCGACTTCTCGGCCTGTCCAACAGGATATCACCGTAGTAAGTAAAACTCACAGATCACATACCTCCTTTGGGAGGGCTTCCCGAAATTCCTCTTGATCAGCTTGAGCCCCACGATCGGTACTTGTGGCGGTGGCCTGTTCGATGAACGTTTTTCAGTATTATCGCAGCAATCGGACGTAGATGTCGTACGCCTTGAGGTGGGGGCACCCGTGGTTTTTCCTGATGTTCCTCGACTTCCGATCCAACCGCAGTATTAGCAACGGTTGCCGGGGTGTCTCGCAAGGACCCATCAAAGGAGCACCCTAGGCTGGCGGCGAGTCTTTCCGTAGAAGCCACGCCTGATATTCCCTGTACAGAGGGGTAATCCCCTGCTCGAGCCTGAGATCTTCCCGGCGGCTAATTCTTGTGTCTCTGAACTGTCTCTAGGAAAGGATGGAAACGTACCAACATAGGATTCGGTGTGGAGTTGGAGGTTTCGCGTAACTCAAGAGATGACGTTTCTCTGATCTGGCCGCTGAAAAGTTGTTATTCAGTGCAAACTTCCGGTCTTGTTGGAGGTTGTAGGTGGAAACGGGGAGGCGCTGAGTTCGGGCGCCAAGAACCCACCGCCACTGATTGAGAACTGGACCGCATCAGCTAACGACGGCGTGTGAGGGTATATGAAAAAGAAACAACTGAATGAGTTTCCATGGGATATCGTTGAATAGAGTGATCTTGAGGATCGAACGGGCATGGGTGTAGGGTTAGGCCAACGGGGGAGCTTAGACCGGACTTTGACTGTCGATTTCCTGTCGATTTGGACATGGATTTGGACTGCGAGACCCATGCAAAATGCACTCACAGCTCTGAAATCCCCCGATTTCGCATGGATTTTTGCCAGCGCACCACAGTCAGGTTTTGAAAGCTGTGCGAGCGCCGTCATAGAACACACGCTGCAAACTGTCGGTCAATATATACTCCAACCAGATGTCACTTGCCAAGCGCTCGTATCAATGTCTCGTACTCTCCACTCCAAGATAGCAGCATGGTTCCTTCGTATCTTCAAAGCCATACCTTCGATATGCAGCGCACTCCTACGCATATTGCGGTTTTGCGTTGCGAGTTCGTGTCGGAAACGCGGAGAATCTAGTGCCGTCCATACCGCATGTGCCAGTTCCATGCCGTCTCCACTCAAGCAGCGAGAGACGAGCGAAGTATCCCCTTCTCATATGTACCCGTCCCCCAACTTGATAACAGATTCTAGTAGGGGAATGGATCCCGCTACGCAACCTGACGATTCGATGACAGGAAACCCCCCTGTTCATTTCTCTCAATATCCAGTGTCAGTGCAATCTCTTGCTGACAGACCTCATTCCGCAGTGCCCTGTCGACCGGTGCCTGCTTCCCCACAGCAAGTCATGGGGTACAGGTATTTAAAGAGACCCCTAGTGTTCGTAAAATTCGTCCTTGAATCTGTGATCGGCTCACATATGGAAAACAGCGATGATAGGGCTACATCCGATAGAATACTGAAGGAAGGTGATATGAGTTACGATCGGTGTGTCACCAGTTTCTATTGACAGATCGACGTGATTAACAAGAGCACACGATCAGGCCTTTATTACCTATAGGGTGGATGAAATGCACGCAGCCCGAGGGTGCTCTGTATTATGTACACGAGAAAAAGGTCGGGTTGTACTTTCCACGCTAGGTAATCTGACACGCTGTCTTCACCAGCGCATTATCACAGACCTTACAGAATCGCAGCAGTTATTGGAGACGTCCGACTACTTACTCGACAGAGCACGCCAGTTGGGACTGCCCTTTCATTCGGATGCGGAACTCGTGATCACTGAGGTGCCGGGCCCAAACGGGAGAAAGGATTTTGGGTATTATTTTGTCGATCATCAACAGCGGCTACTCTTTTGGGTGGATGATTACGATCTGTCGGAGATATTTTTCAACGTCAAGGGCGTAACAGCAAGAGACCATATGAGTAGGTAAGATCCGATGAACGATCGTACGCATTTCTGATCCTTTGCCCATATACGTGCAGAGCAAGCGGTTATAACACAGTACTGGTAGGTGCCGTCACTACGCTGGTACGTGTGTCGTCACCGGAGAGAAGAGAAGTTTACTCACCCATGAAAAGTATTGACGTTTCATTTATAACTCTCACTCTACAGGATGCACATTGGACTATACCCTAACCGACGTGAACTGAAAGCCGACGATTACGAAGAACTGAGGAACATTCTGATCGGTGCGATTGCTGGTTCGTAGTTGGTCTTCCAGACTGCATTTCACTAACCGCGCGATCTGCAGATGCTGCGACTTCCCAAACACCACTGGCCCCCTTTGACTTAGATTCTATGGTCAGGATGCTGGACTTGGTAGAGAAGCTCGAAGGTGTGTTAATTTTTCTGCGTCTCCGATGCTTCTCATCAGGAGCATGGTTCAACATATAGGAAGTATTGGCAAGAAAAACCCATACGGGGTTTGGGTAATAGGTACTCACCATTCAACCTTTCTTCACGATTTCTCTAACATCCGTCCAGCACGGTTTGCAACAGAATTCAGTAAGCCTCACCATGGAGTGACCTTCATTCAATTTCATGCCTACTCTGCAGGTAGTAGCAGATTCATCAACTTTAGTGGTCAGCCTTTCGCACGACTTGACGCCGGAAAAAGTATATATGCGCCGCACGATCGTCCATCATCCAGCGGCTCCCCATTTCTTACCGGAATAATCGATCTCTTCCTATTCCGATCCGCTTCAGGGCACTTAGAAGAGCTTAAGCAGATGTGGGTCGATCAGATCGTCCATTATCCAAGTTGGCAAAAGTACATCGCCAAGCTTACTTCAGACTGGGCCCGCTTCACCATCTTCGTGCGTGGCTTCCGTACTTTTTTATGACGTGTCCAAGCCGCTTATCGACTCCTTTTTTCTGTGAAGTCTACTGTGCTACTCACAACCGACGTGGGCCTGCTGGCTGCCCCAACTCTTGGGGGTGGTGGAGGTTTCATGACCGCAGCGATCGCCTCTGTTTATCTTTCCATCTTTTTCTCCGTGGCCTCCATACTCACCTCAATTCAACTCACGAATCGTGTCTCTGGGAAGGAATATTCATCAGCAACTTCAACCGTGTGTACGATCCGTGTCATATTCGAGAGTGGAATATTAATTAACTATTGTTTTTGGCGTAGTCGGCGCTACTGACACGTACAAGTAAATCTGTATTTGGCACAGACTCGCTGGCGATTATGTATAGCCTCCCATATGCTTTCCTAGTATGGGGGTATGTATGGTTCCATACATCTCATCGTCAAATCGTATGCTTACCGCATTCCAGCATCTTCCTGTTCGTTCTAGGAATATCTCTCCTCGTCTTCTCCTCCACAAATCGCGCTATGCTCGCCTCCCTTGCGCCGTTATACTTTCTTCTCTTCGTATGTTCTATCTGGCCTAGTATTAGTGGACGTGGGGCATTCGAAATGTTTGAGAAGTCGTGGTGGAGAAGATCTCTGATCCGGGGCAAGTCAGTGCATGCGGCCGAGGTTTAGAATTTGAGAAAGATACTTCAAGGAATGTTTTCTGTACTTGTGGTAAGCGAAAGAACTTTACCAGATAGACTCACTCGTTGACCACACGATGCAGTATAGACAGTGTGATGTGCAATTCAATGCGGTGTGTCTATGATGCCATTTCCTATTCGTAATGTGATTCTCCAAAAAAGTACAAACCGAATCTGAAGAAATCCGGCCTGAGCAGTTCACAGCTCACTTGATCGGACACAATTCTCACTGGGCATGATGCATCAAATACCAACCTTGCACTGGTGTCCAACTTTATATGGAGTTACTCACTTCCGTGGGGATTCCGAACCCACTGATCTGTCAGCATTACTGGTTGGCCACCGAGTGCTTTCTATCCAGTGCATCGCCATGAATGCTAGTCTTAAAGAGAACCTGGAACGCATTGAAAACACTTGTGGGTTGACCTTGACTCTCGGGATCCCGAGGTCGGAATAATTCAATCATGATGAACTCCCTAGTCGATACACGACTGGCCTCGACAACACCGATGGAAGGGAAGGCTGGAAACCTGTGGGTATTGTTGTTGCTAACTTTCGCAGGCTCAAACCAAAGTGCGACTGGTTTGAGCTCCATGCAAACTCCCGTTTTGACGGTCATCAGACAGAGAGCACCTTCCCGCAACAGGGCTGGAAAGCACGTATCGTAAGGCTGAGCGGAAACACATCTTCAACTCTTGTATGGCCTAACTCTTGATGGTACCTTGATTCCATCTTCCCCGGAACCTTGGGTCTCATCTTGATTCGTCTGGTCATCTCGACTTTCGTATCCGGCCCGTCCCTCATCTCGAGCACAAAGTTCTTGATCACTATTAGGAGTACCATCTATGAAATCGTATTTTTCCCTCGGTGAGCTTTATACCTCGGAAGACGGGAAGACGGACACATACCTTGATCTCAGCAACAGCGAACAATTTTCCAACACGTCCTCGGCCCATCGCTGAGCGTGAGAACGTGTCGGTGTCCTGAGATTTCTTGGTTATGCCGTCGGGCTCTAACCATCATTCGGGCTTAAATACCTTGGCGTCTGGACCCCAGATCGCCTCGGAACGATTCGTGCAGGGAATGTAGGCGGGAGACTCGCGACCACGAGAGAAATCTAAAAGATTAACGAGTGACTCAGTGTCGGGATACGACGACTCGGATTTATTAAGTACCTAAAAGATTAACGAGTGACTACCTGGGCCTCAGCAAGTTGTGGTAGGTAACATAACGAGTGGCTCACCTCAGTGTCGGGATACGACGACTGAGGTTCGATGAGCGTAGCTATGTGTATAAGTACTGCTCCGGCTAGTTACAACGTGTAGGATGCATGTGCTCGCTAGGGTGAACACGGAACTAAAAGAGAGTAGGTGATGCGTTACCTATGTACGGAACTTGAAAGAAAGAAAATTTAAAGAGAAAACCGGTGTTACCTCCAACACTCCCCCTCAAGTCTAACATAGTCCCAGCATCTCGACTATCTTTTGTAGCCTCGGACGTGGCAATGCTTTGGTAAGCACATCGGCGACCATCACATCTGTGGGACAGTATGCAGGTAGTACCTTGTCCTCCTCGGCGGCTTCTCGAATGAAATGGTAACGGATGTCGATATGTTTGGTGCGAGGGTGGAACTTGTTATTGAGTGTAAGTGCGATAGCACCCTGGTTGTCGCAGTGAAGTGGAGTTGGTGTGGTGACTGGTGAGTGGATTTCTGTGATGAGGCTCCGAAGCCATAGGACATCCTTGAGTGCGTTCGTCATGGCGACATACTCGGCTTCCGTTGACGATAGGGCGACTATGGACTGTTTCTTCGATCCCCATGCTACTGGCATACCTGCGAGTGACACGACGTGACCGGATATTGAGTGCCGGTGGTGCTGCGAGCCCCAGTCAGCATCGACATAGGCAATAATGCCTTCGTTTGGATCTGTGAGGTTCAACGCATAGTTGCGTGTCCCTTTAAGGTATCGTATGACTCGTTTTCCTGCTTCCCAGTGTGCTCGGCCTGGGTTTTGCATGAACTGGGCCAGAGTCGATGTGGAAAAGGAGATGTCGGGTCGTGTACATCAGTAACATGACCCCGGTCTTTTCTGTACTTTTAGTACCTATTTCGTCACGAATAGTCAAATAGGCACGGATAGTATCCAAGCTTTTTTTAGTAGATCCTTCGTCTATCTGTATGACTTTTCTGACTATTTACACTTTCTGTGATTTCTCATCCGAGTGACTTCCTTGTAATACTGTGACTATTCGACAACTCGGCGAGTTCTTGTAATATTGTAACTATTTGACAATCCTACCTTTCGCAACACGTCGTTTAGGCTTACATTTACCTTGCACGTCTCGGAAACAGTACCATGATCATCGATTGCAGAAGGGCTCGAAGCCAAACAATTAAATGAGTGTGGATATTGTAGTCACGGAATGAAGGACGGCGGTGCGAGGAAGTGACTACTGACAAGAATGGATTAGTTGAAAAAAAGAAGTAACGAGCGATGCAGGGAGGGGGGAACACTCAAGAAAATGCTAAAAATATACCAGGGAATACGGATCGACAGTACGACTGATGGAAAAAAAAGCGAACGTTCACCGGGTAGTATCCTATTGAACTTGTCAGTAAGTTCCATAAGACAGACAATGTAAAACTTACAAATACTCATGCGCTGATTAGCAGACACCGCCAGGTCATCTGCCATCCCATCGTCCTTGCAAGTGCTGTCCTCCAATGTTGTGCTATCCATGGTAGACATGAGAACAGAGTTTGCCATCGTGACGACTTCCTTCAAGGCAGCATGATTGCGTCTGTTGACCGACATAAAGTATTGCCGAGTACAGGATCCCCAATTTTGTTCAGAGAACGTCAACGCGGTTGATGACTCCTTTCCGGACGTCTTGTTGAGCTTGAGAGGAGTTTTCGCAGTGGCTTTGCCGCGGGTACTGATCTGGTCGTCGACATGAAGTTCGCCTCTTTGGAATAAACGGATCGCACGTTCAAGCTAGATAAATTGTTACCTCACTCTTCAATGGGTCACCCGTACATTACTTACCGCAGCACAACAGAGAGAAAGTGCCCCTTTGATGCCATACTCCTTCAGAGCAGCAGTGTCGAGGTTCGGAATGTCAGGGCACCCCATGCAAGATCGCAAGTGGGTATGGGCGAGGAGTTGCAGTAAGAACTGAGACCGATACGCGTTCTCGGGCTTCGTGGGATCGAGATCTTGAAACAAGAAAGCGAGACCGTCGAGGAGCTCCTTACATGTTTCCCGAATGGCATCTCGATGTTGTGCGTCCTCAGAACCCGATGCAAGGAAATGGGCCATAACAGCGAGGGCAGTGGAGCCGAAATTACTGCGCCAAACGCTGAGCCGCCGAGTTGCCTGTCCAGTGAGGTGAGTCAAAGATTTAGCTGAACCAAAGAGAAGGCAATACGAGGACGAAAATTGGCGCTCCAGGTCGTATTGCGGTTAAATCGCCGAAACTCGGATTGACAGTGGTGATGATAATTCGGAGAGCTCGCATCAGGTCCTGGTCCGGGATTACCCATGGATCGCCTAGGCTTCCAGCCCACGTCACAAGAGCAGGAAGCACCTGCTTTGTCCACTTCCTATCTTCTTGCAGCGCGGGAGGCAAGTGCCCGTTTATGTAGCGGAGGCGTCCATTACTTGTACTGTTCGTAGCGATGGACGATGCTTGATTTGAGTGTGCAGCTGCTGAGACCGACTGTCTTGGTCCTCTCGCTGTGATGTCACCGTGCTGGTCGGTCCGTGGTTTCTTCGTTGGCTTGTCGGTGATAACATTGGTCTGCTGTTCCACATAGATTGGTATGATGAGTAAGAGGACTAGCATACGTACCATTGTAGTCACACGAGGTGCCTTTGCTGGTTGCGGTGGGTGGATATCTTCGTAGTCCGCGTGGTCAACACAAGGCCCTTCATCGTCTGCCTCATCAACCTCAGATGCAATATGTTGAGAATCAACCGAGTCGTGGTAACCAGTGTGCTTGCGCTTAGTACTTGTCCGGGCTGCTTTGGAGATGGGCCTGTCAAAGTCGTCATCGCTCTCTTGAGGGTTCAGGTCATCGCTAGAACACCCCGCCACCTAAAAAGTTGCTACTTAAGGAATAAGTCATATAAACAAGTCAAGGACTTACCCTGCGCCGGCGATGGCCTGCAATCTGAACAGGTAAAGCAGTGGGGTCTTGCGTGCCATTGCTGTTCTCGTCGCCTGGTGGACGGTTCAAGGCGGGCATCCGGGTCCTCCTATACGCTGGAGCTGCCAGATCAGAGGTCGCCGAGCTGACACTCATTGCCTTGGTCGTCAAGGAAGGCACAGTACTGGACGGTGGATGAGACTTTCCATCTGTTTGAGAGTCAGAGGCGGCAGAGTTCCGGGGAGTACCATTGCTGGCACTAGGTCGGACTTCGTTCGCCCAATTATTGACACGGCCGAGGAGGAAAGCTCTCCTGTTTGGTGTCCTAAGGTTCCAGACAAGATTGAGCCAGTACAGAGTTGATTCGGTGAGAAGTAACATCATCGAAAGGGAAATTGACTTACGACTGGTGGGGCTTTTCTTGTTCTGGTGCACGTGTCAGTCCCACGTCACTCACTGCATTCTGTCTTTTCAGCACACGGCGATCACCGCCACTGAGAGGGGTCTTTTCTCCCCGAATGTCTGAAGGGCAGACAACGAAATTGGTGTCCACACCGTGAGTGTTCGCTTCCATATCAACCCCATCTGTTGACCAATGATTGATGAGCCTTCCGATCCAATGATGTGGGTAAACGTGTATATGTCCTCACCATCAACACGAGGAGCGGCACCTATATTTGTAGGTCTTCCCTGGTTGACACGTTTCGGTCGCACTGGCTTTGCTTTGCTACCTTCGTGCGTAGCCTGTTCGACCTCCATTGTCGCCTCCATCTCGCCGACTCGAGCGCAGCCCTGCTGAATAGCAGTTTCGCGTGCGTCTCTGATTTCCTGTGCACGCAAGTCGTCCGCTTGCTTCTCTGCTGGGGTACGTCGTTTAACCTGCGAGTCAAGAACTATCTGTCCTGGGTGCAGGTTAGCTTTTGCTCATCGCGGACGATGCCCACCAGAAGAATCATTGGTCGACATGGTGCTCGGCGCACCAAGTGGGAGATGGAGACGGCGAGGGGGTGAGTTTGAACTTGTCAGTTTTATTCACACATAGGTAAATTTTGCTCACAAACAAATGACATGATTTTCTACACTAAGTGCCGCCTACCCTGATTGCCTACCGACCACGCGGCCCTCAACGTGTTTATATTTGAAGATGCCGCCAGCCAGATACCCCGGTCGTCGAAGGCCAACGCAGAGGCCTGACGGTGCACTTCAACTCCCGTGCGACGAGCCAGGATGTAATCGTTGGTTCCGAAATCTTTCCGGTCTCACCCAACATAAACGCACCCTTCATCCATCCTTCAGTTGTCACCGCCAAAGTCTCCTCGACCATGCAGGATTACTCGGCTCTTTAGGACAAGAGGACCACGCTGCAGACAGAACATCTCCGCTACCCGAACACGCGTTTGATGGTTATCAAGCAGACGGCCCATCAGACCAGGAATGCGGGGCCATGAGGTCAGAATTTGTTGGTTCTGGGAGTAAACTCTATCGCAATTACCATCCCGGTCTCAATGGTGAGTTCGTGGACGTACGACTGTGTCCAGCTAATATCTTCTATTACAGCACGCAGATGCGATGCGCACGGACAATTTCTACCAGATGATGCCCCACCGCCACCACGTGCAGAGAGAGCGCCGGATGATTGGACTCCATACCACAACCGGTTGGAGTTTGAGCTCGCCGACTTCCTGTTTACACATGCGGAGATGCCTGCTAAAAAAATTGACACATTGTTGGATATTTGGGCCGCCTCGTTACTCGAATTGGGTGGGCGACCACTATTTACTAACCATGCGGACCTTTACAGTGTCATAGACAATACCCGCGTTGGCAGTGTGAAGTGGGACAACTTCACTATTCGGTACACGGGTGAAGAGCGAGGGAATAGTCCTGCTCCCTGGATGTCCGATAGCCACGACGTTTGGTACCGAGATCCTCGCGAAGTCATCCACGACATTCTCGCAAATTCTGGATTCACAAGTGAACTAGATTATGTACCATATCGTGAATACGAAGCTTCGAACGATGAGAGGCGCTGGGAAGATTTCATGTCAGGCGACTGGGCATGGGAACAAGCTGTGTGTGGCTTCGTCTCACACTTTATACAAGATTTACTAACCCAGCGTTGTCAGGACAGGATCCTCAGTGACGATCCAACAACCGCTGGAGCAACGTTAGTCCCTGTCATCCTGGGCAGCGACAAGACCACTGTATCAGTAGCGACGGGGCAAACAGACTACTACCCCTTGTATCTTTCCATTGGAAATGTGCGTAACACTGTGCGTCGTGCACACCGCAATGCCGTGGTTTTAATTGCATTTCTTGCCATGCCTAAGAGTAGGTCTACCGTTCGTTTGATTTTGTCCCGCTGCTAAACATGTCATCTAGCAACGAGAGAGCATGCTGGTACCCCAGCGTTCCGTAATTTCAAGAGACAGCTTTTCCACTCATCACTGACTCGCATTCTTCATTCGCTTCGTCGCCCGATGAAGATTCCCGAGACTGTACTTTTTGGCGACAACTACTATCGGCGTGTCGTCTATGCGCTCGCAGCGTACATAGCCGATTATGAAGAGCAAGTCCTATTATCGTGCATCGTACGCAACTGGTGTCCGAAATGCCTTGCCCACCGCGACAACCTCGATGAAGATGCATTGAGACGAACCCGAGAGCATAGTGATATAGTCATCGAAGAGTTTGAACTGCGTAAGCTATGGGATATGTACGGAATTGTCCGTGATATAGTTGTAAGTACTTCGTTGTTGTTTCATTTTCTGACACTAATTGAAGTTAGCCTTTTACAAATGACTTCCCGCGTGCAGACATTCATGAAATGCTCTCGCCGGACATCCTCCACCAGCTGATTAAGGGTGGATTCAAGGACCACTTAGTGGACTGGGTTGAGAGGTACTTAGTTCATATTCATGGAAAGGCCGAGGCGGAAAGGATTCTCGATGACATTGATAGGCGGTGAGTACGACCCAACCCAAGGTTTGTCACTGTCCACTCACTGCTGCTAGTATCGCGGCTGTCGCACCATTCGCTGGACTGCGACGTTTCCCTCAAGGCTGGCACTTTAAGCAATGGACCGGCGATGATTCGAAAGGTTTGATGAAGGTGATCCTGACCATGTTTCATTCGGCTGTGATTATTGATCAGTTCATCAAAGGTTTATATTGCCGCCATTGATGGGCATGTACCGAGAGACATGGTGCGCACATTTCGAGCGTTTCTCGATTTTTGCTATCTCGTTCGTCGAAATGTCATCACCGAGCAAACCCTTGCTGAAATCGACAATGCACTGCGGCGTTTCCATCTCTTCCGCGAAGTCTTCCGGAATGCTGGGGTCATTGAAACCTTCTCGCTACCCCGGCAACACGCAATGAAACATTATCCCTACCTCATCCGCCAATTCGGTGCGCCAAACGGGCTTTGTTCCTCGATAACTGAATCCAAACACATCAAAGCTGTTAAACGGCCTTACCGGCGTACTAACCGTTTCCAAGCGCTTGGGCAGATAATTCTGATCAATCAAAGACTTGATAAGCTTACAGCAGCGCGCATGGATTTTACAGAACGCGGCATGTTAAATGGAACTTGTTTATCAAATGTGTCCGACGCTCTCGGTATGTATCCCCCTTCACGAGTCGTGCAGTTTTGACTCCCATTTAGCATCGCGAAGTAGTCAATTCCATGATCAGTGCCGTAGCAATGAGGAAGGCCGGGATGCAGCGGATGAGAGTGAAGAACAAATGGCGAGCTATGAAGAGGACCCGGGCGACGCTCTTGACGACCCGATGGTAATCAATGCCCGTGTATCATTGGCTCGTAAACATCGTACGTCTAATTTCACATATTCCTCTCAAGTACTAACTATTCCGCCTTAGAACGTGCACGCGCAAACAATGTACGAGCCCTAGTAGCTGAACTTGGAGTGCCGGAGCTCCCCGACATTCTACGTCGCTTTCTTCACTCGCAGCTCCATCCCAATGACGCCCGTGATCCAGAAGACATCCCTCTTCATGAATGCCCTTTCTTTGATGGCAAAATCCGTGTCTACAACTCCGCGTGTTCCGTTTTTTTTGCACCTAGCGACCTGAGCGGGACTTATGGCATGCGTCGTGAATATATACGTTCCTGTCCCATGTGGAGGAACGAAGGCCCTCGTTTCGATTGCGTTTTTGTCGTAACTGACCCACAGGCAGAGGGCATGCGTGGCTTAGATGTTGCTCGCATTCTATGTTTTTTTTCATTCAAGTATCAGGGGACACTGTATCCATGTGCCGTCATGCACTGGTTTGACCGCGTTGGAGATGGGCCTGATATAGCTACAGGGATGTGGACCGTCCGCCCCGGATACCATACCCACAACCTCCGAAATATTGCTATCGTTCATATCGACACGATATACCGCGCCGCTCATCTCATCCCTGTCTATTCTTCCCACAACATCAATGCTCGGGACGTCAGACCTCACCAATCCTACGACGTGTTTCGCTTGTTTTACGTGAATAAATATGCCGATCACCATACGTTCGAAATTGTGTTCTAATCCAGTGTGGCAGGCACGCCGGTTTATCTGTATGTGTTGTCTTCGTCGGAGCGGTTACTAGCTAATCTATGTTGCAGTCATTTGTGAACTACAGAATTTAGAGGTGAGGTGTTATATCTCCCCAATTCAATTTGCACCTAATACCTATCTACCGAAAGGCGCTGGACATGGATGGGTTAAATAGGCTCTCGGAGAGGAAGACGAAACTTCAAGGAGGCGCGCAGGAGGTGGTAAGTTTGGACGTCACTATCACCATACTGCGTACTAAAATTTTGCTCAGTTCTAGACTACTACATTGTGCATAACGAGTTGCGACTACAAATTATAAGTGTTCTATTCTGGCTTATTGGACTTTCTCGTCTTCGTGAGGCGTGTTGTAAATAAAATACCTTACGGAACATTACGTATCACCGTGTGCTCAAGCCGAAGAGTCCTGAAAGCCCAAAAGGTCCGAAAATACCAAATAAAGCCGAAAAGGCTTGGATAGAACTTTGTCGGGTTACTGATGTAGCGAGTGCTGACCAAGCAACGGAGCCAACGAGCTCCTTGTACGGAACACGGCGCATTTCGGCGGCTTGACGTGGTGTTGATGGGGACTGGTCTGTCGTCAGTGCAGAACCGGGTTCGAGAGGTGTCGAGATGGGATTGGCGTCATCAAGACTGAAGCGTTTGACTAGCTTGTCGATGTACGCGCCCTGCGATATCGAGAGCGTTCGCATGGCCTGGTTGTACTTTATTTCGAGCCCTAGCAACCACTTTATCTCCCCCAGATCTGAAATTTCGAACCTCTTCTTGAACTCGTCCTTGACCCAAGCTATTGTTTCAGCGCTGTTGCCGGTGATGGCCATGTCGTCTGTTGACACAGACACAACTGACGAGAACGTGTCGCCCTCGTGTTTGTAAAACACAGCATGATCGACGGCTGAGCGCGTGAATCCAATTTCGATGAAGAAGTCACGAAGAGTTTCATACCACTCGAAGCCAGCCTGTCGCGTGCCATAGAGACACTTCCACAGTCTGCATACCTTGCCTTCCTGGCTCGGTTTAAGGTAACCGGGTGGTGGATACATGTAGACAGCCTCCGTGAGCTCAGCATTGAGGTAGGCATTTTTGACGTCGATCTGATGGATTTCCCAGCCTTGACTCGCAGCGTTCGCGAGAACAGCACGGACAGACGGGAGTTTGGCAACGGCGGAAAACGTTTCGTTGAAATCGAGACCCTCTCGCTGCGTGTTGCCATTTGCGACTAACCTTGCCTTGTAGCGTGTGACGTCGCCCTTTTCATCCCGTTTGACCTTGAGGATGAAGTGCGATCGTATAATGTTGGCGCCAGGAGGTGGGTCGACGAGTTCCCATGTACCATTCTTCTCGATAGCAGCTATTTCCTCGGCCATTGCCCGTTTCCAGTGTTCAGCATTAGGCCCATTCAGAGCTTCAGTTACAGTTGGCTCGTCATCCTCCAGTGGGATGTCAGCGTGTTCTGTGGCTGCGCTAAGCTCTTCACACGACAGCTGGCCTTCCTCGTCATCCTCTGTCATCTCCCAGACTGCATTTATGCGCTCGTTGCAGTTAAAAGTACTGCGGCTGTAGTAACCTGGAGGGAACCTGACACCTCGTGTAGTACGTTGGGTAGAAGCTGGGATAGAGGGGTCCAAAGACGAGCTGCTTGGTATGGCCGGGGGTGTCGTGGGCCGTGATGTAGGTGGAGTCGTGAGGGGTGATGGCGGCAGCGGTACGTCGGCAGGAGAGGTTGGTGGTGGTGCATTCGATGGTGGTGATGGTGTAGGTTTGACAACTGTGTCGTCCTCCCCCTCAAACCGAACGTCAGTGGTATCGAGTGATGGGAGAATCTCGTCAGGTGGGAAACAGACGTTCCGTTCGATGGATATACGTCGTGACTCAGGCCAGAAAACCCTGTACCCTTTGCTGTTGTAATCATACCCGACGAAGCTGCCCAGCTTGGCTTGCTCATCAAGCTTTCCAGCACTCTCGACTCGGACGTAGATGGGACAGCCAAATCGGTGGATGTCGGACAGGTCGGGCTTCGAGCCATGAACCATCTCGTAGGGTGTTTTGCTGACTAGTGCATGTGTGGGAGACCTGTTCTTGAGGTAGGCGGCATGATTAATTGCCTCTGCCCATAGGAACCTGGGTAGTCCGGCACGGAAGAGCATTGCGCGTGCATTTTCAACCAGTGTGCGGTTTGCACGTTCGGCAACACCATTCTGTTGCGGGGAGTCATGGACCGTTAGTTCATGCTTAATGCCCCGATTGGCAAAATAGTTTTGAGCGGTTGTTGGTAGGTACTCGCCTCCACGGTCAGAACGGATGAACTTGACGAGTGCACCCTCGTGGTGATTTTGGACGAAAGTGACATGCTCCGAGAGTTTTTGAAACACGTCGCTCTTGTTCTTAAGGAACTTGATTGTCGTTTCTCGTGAGTAGTCATCTGTGAAGGACACGTAGTACTTTTTCCCCCCAAGTGATTCAACTCGTGAAGGGCCCCAGACATCAGTGTGAATCCGTTCGCCATACTTCACTGCCCGTGTCTTGGACTCGTTGGGAAAAGGTTGTCGAGTGATTTTCGCCCTGACACAGAAGTCACAGAACTCACTTCTGGAGTCCTGGGTGATCTCGACACCAAGTACCATGCATTTCGCCACCATGGTTTTAAGTGTGCTGAAAGCAATATGTCCCATGCACTCATGGAGGGACATAAGGGTCATATGAGTCTTTTTCTGAGACGTGGTTTGGGCTGCGGTGGCTGCTTGCTCGACTATGCCATCAACCCGGTAGAGACCATTGACCTCGGGGATGCGTGCGACAAGTTTTCGATCCGGTTTTGGTGAACGTATTTCGCACCAGCTTTCCTCCATACTGACAGCGAAGCCTGCCTTGACAATCCGGGTGGTTGAAATAAGGGTGAGAGCAATGTCGGGAACATAGAGTGTGTCCCGTAGAGTGACAGTGCTCTGATCACTACCCTTTGGCAGCCTGACAGCTACGTCGCCTTTACCAGTTGCGAGTACACTTTGTCCATTAGCGATCTTCACTGGTTTCGGGGTGATCTCACTGAAGGTTTTGAAGCTATTTCGGTTGGGACAAAAATGGGACGATGCACCAGAGTCGACAATGGCACCTCGTTTTTCAGCAGGAACTGCAGCTATAGTAGCAGAGTCGAGGAAAGTGGAAGTCATGAATGCATAGTCATCAGCAGCTGTAGCTGTACTTGCTGACTCGTTCTTCTTCTGATGAGGGCCCTGTCCTTCCTTGCCTCCGCCCTTGCGCCAGCAATCACCTTTCGTATGACCAACACGACTACAGTTGTCGCATTTGATGTCCGACTTCTTGGACTTGGCTTTTCGGCGGTGCTTTCGGTTTTTCGATGACTCAGCTGTTAGGGCTGTGTCGTTGGTCGTGGAGCTACCACCATTATCAATTTTGATATGGTCAGCTTCCTCGAACACGACTGCAACGATTTTGTCTGATGTAACAGGCTGACCCGATGCCCGTATAGCAGCAGTTGTTGTGCGAATAAGAGTGCGAAGTGATGTCGGGAGTGAGCCAATTACCATGGCAGTGAAATCGCGATCGTCCACGGGGGCACCCATTCCGGTAAGTTCTTCACGCAGGACCATCATGTTGGTGAGATGAGTGCGGACATCATCTTTGTCGCCACATTTCATATTCTGTAGGCGAGCTCGAAGGTCAACTTGGACCAGGTCGCTCTTAGCCTCGTAGATATCGCAGATGGCTTTCCAGATCTCAGCTACTGATCCTTTTCCCTGGACTTGAATGAGAACGGTATTCGGGACAGTGGCAAAGAGCTGTTGTATAGCAAGTGCCTCTTTCTGTGCATAGGCATCAAGGGCTACGTAGTTCTCTTCGATCTCTTCCTCAGTGGCGAGTTTGGATTTGTCAGCTTTGAGTATCTTTTTGTCGTCCTTCGGGTCACGTGGCAGTGGTTGAGGGACTTTGACAGTTCCTTCCAAATGACGTGCAAGACCTCGTGCCCGTAGAGACATCACAGTCTTTGTCTTAAACTCGACCCAATTGGTGTCCGTGAGCTTTGGGACGGCATAGATACCAGACGACGAGGTAAGCTGTAAGGTTGTGTTGCCTTAGTTCACACCTGCGAACTGTACCGTATGGTATTCGCAGTGTAAAATTTAAGACAAATCTGTCCTTAAGTCACTACGACGATTTTTATATACTAGACATGCAGGCATGTGATACCGGAGTATCACATGCCTGCAGATGATTACAGACCTCTAAATTAGGGCACGGCCCCTAACACCCTCCCCCTGTAGAGCCGACTTAGGCTCGTAAGACGAGAAGAAAAGAAAAAGAAAAGAAAAAGGAAAAGGAAAAAAGAAAAAGATAGGGAAGACCCTATGTACATTCACGCGAGATGTTGAATCTCGCAGCACTACCAATCCGAGGGTTACGCCTCATTTCAGTAATGCAGAGCAAGGTACGGAAGGTGTTGAACCCTTCGTACCACAACTCGAACTGAGGGGTTACGCCCTCGAGAAGACGATCCAGCACTCGATGTAGCGTCCCTTCTACATCGGAGCCGGCTCGTCCCTCATCTCGCCCTCCTCGGGCTCATCATTTTGTTCGGGAGTCCTCTCCCGCGAGATTCGACCTTCCACCCCCAAGTAGTTGGGCAGGTCATAGATAACTACAGCGGAGCAGAAGTCCCTAACGATAGGGAGCTCTGCGTCGCTGATTGTGCGGGCCTCGTAGGCCGCAATGCGCTCGGTAGCGATCCCGAGGGCCCTAGCCTGGCGCTCGACCCACTCCTTCGAGCGGTTCTCCTTCAATACTGGAGGGTCGTTGATTGCCGCCCTCAGAAGATCGAGCGCGGCTTGCACGTTGGGGTCTCGTTCCCCCCCATTATCGACAGCGCGGGTAATGTACTCTCTACCCACCCTCCTGGCCCAAACGAGGGCATCGTCGGCATCGTGAGGAGTGATGCCATTAGCCGCAAGGTATGCGGCGATATCAGCCATACCGGCTGAGCGAGTGAACTCCCCTTCCCAGGGGACACGGGTACCATCACGAGGGGCCACCTCGGCACATTCCAGAAGGGCTCTGTAGCGACCCTTCGCTGCAAGGAGACGAACTAGCTCCCGGAACCAGACCATCCGGTCATAGCTCCCTCTGGGGACTGGAGCCAGTCGTTCGTAGAGGAGGAATCCTCGTACTAATTGTGCTGTGGGAGGGCTGATTTCCCACTCGTCGTCGTCGGGGCGCTCACTGACACCTAGCACCCCAGGGAACATTCTCGAGAGCTCGGAGCTCTCGTCTGAACCGTTGTACCTATTCTGGTACTCGTGGATAAATTTAACCCAGTCAGCGACTGGGGCTTCGAGGCTCGGAGCCTCTCGTGGTAGCTCGGGGATCCCCCCTTTTCCCTTCTTTCCGGAGGTTCGACCTCCTCCTCTAGGATTAAACGCTCGACCCCTTGGAGGGGGTCGTTCTTGATGAGCAGGGGCTTGGGGGACCCCAGGGTTTTCGACCATCAGGCGGTCGCGGAGAGGCATGATGGGTCTCTGACCCATCTCTGGCAAAGGAGCGGCGGGTTGGCCCCCCCTATCCGCTGTTGTAAGGCCGGCTGTCCACCGGCGGGTTGTAATGCGAGGGCTTCTCCCTCCCTCCTTGCCCTTTCCTTGTCTCGTAGCACCTCTCTCCTCTGGCGCGCTTTCTGGGAGGCCCAAACAGGCGGCCTCCATTCTTTAAGTGCGAGGTTCATGACCTCGTTCGTGACCAACCTGCACTTCTTCCACAGGTTGATGTAGGTTATCAGCTCCTGCGCCCTACGGACGCAAGGAGCGTTCTCCTCAGGTTCTTCGTACGCTTCGGCGTACAGTTTGCGGATTTCCTCCGCGGTGTTAATGAGTCTAATGGGACCCATTATCCCCCTGTCCCATCTGGTAACTGATGCGACGAGATTTCCTCGTCTGAGGGGAACAGGAGGGGGGGTCCCCTGGCGAATGTTGGCAAGGGCGGCGCCAAGCCTCTCATCATCGTAGGCGTAGAGGTTGTCATTGATCCTCACAAAGAGGATCGACCTCACGCCATCCCTGCCTTGCCCAAGGACGCGTACTCTGTACGGGTTCTCTTCTCCCGTAAATTCAGGGAAGAGTGTTCCCTGAGAGACGGTATCGACGACCATAGGAGTGTCGTCATCGTAACATTGTTGAGCGGAGGTATCTTCCTCCATGGCGGTAAATTCGTAATCAGGCGCTGCCTGATGGGTATCCTCGAGCTGCTTCTCTTTGCCCTTTCTTGACACTACAGGTTCAACCTGCGACGCAGGTTTAGCCTGTACCCTCCCCCTCGAAGAAGAAGAAGGCTGTGGTGCCGGTGGAGGCGGCAGCCTGGAGGAACTAGCCTCCGCGTTTGATGAATAAGTACGCCCCCCCAAGGAGGCGACACGAGCGCGTTCGAAGTCACGCGCAGCTTGCTCAACCGTAGCGGGAGCAGGGATGGTGGGGGTGGGTTCGCGTTGAAGATCATCGATCTTCCGGAGGGCACGACGGAGGTCGTAGGAGGTGTCCTCGAGATCACGCTCGAGACGGCTGATACGACGACGTAGATCGTCGTAAGGGGTACGTTTGATGAGACACGCGGTCTCATCAGCCAAAGTAACGATAGCAGGCATGATACCTGCGTCGGACAAGGCCATGCCTTGGGAGAGATGAAGCGCGTAAGACACGCACTGGTCACAAGCGCCGTGATGGCGCAATAAAGGAAACTGGGGGTGGCATTCCCAGTACGGGCAGGAACGTTTGTCCCGGCGGGGCTCATACTCGAGGGACGACGAGCGTGAGGGTGATCGTGGCCGTTTCTGGCCACTGCTGACCGTACGCAGACTGCGTCGGTCGACGGGGGACGGGGAGTACGAACGTGATGGTGAACCATCGTGAGGCACGTCGGAATGCGCGGGGGATCTGCCTCGCCAGGGCGAGGGAGATCGGGACGGGGTGGGGCTAATAGAGCCTTGTGGGCTCGGGGGGTCTCTGCGACGGTGATCGCAGTGGGACATTGTAGATACTAGAACGTTATGAGCGTTAAAGAAAAAGAAAAAGAAGAAGAAGAAGACGGAGTATTGTAAAAAGAAAATCACGTGATCAGCAAAGTTAATGCACGTGAAACGGTGAAAATGTGATCGGAGGAAAGTATATACTCTAATTAAATTTGGTAACTATGCTGTGCTCGAGGCCGACGGTATTATTGACGGTATTATTTTTATTTTTATCTTTTGTTTGTTTTTTTTTTTGTTTTTTTTTTTTTCTGACTTGTCCGTTTGCTTCCGGTAGTAGTCTCCCGACTACGTTTAACCACTTAGTGGTTACCGTACGCCTACGCGTACTATTTCGCCCTTCGGGGCAACTGGCGTATACTTTGTATGCCCTGGAGCTCGAGGTACCTGTCGAGGGCCTCAAGCTCCTTGCAGTTAGACACCGGCTCCCATGTCGTGTCTCCGAGGTTCCATCTTACAAGGAACTCTATCTTGTTATTCGTCCACCGGTGAGCCGTTATCTCATCTACTAACCACTCCTCTTCGTCGGTCATACCGACATCGTAGAACGCGTGCGCGTCACGCCTCGGGAACAGAACATCATCGTTCTGTTCGTATCTATGCAATAACCCGACTAGTGTTTCTCGGGCCCAGCTCGGCCTGAAGCCTGGGGCTCGGGCCCGGCTTTTGAGGGCTCAGGGCCCAGGGAAACACCAGGCCGGGCCCTGAGCCCCAACAAGCCCTATGTGAGGGCTCGGCCCGGCTCCAAGCCAGGGCCTGACGGCCTGAGCCCCGGCTTGGCAGTCTCAGAAAAGAAACTGAAGATGTATGTACATACTAACTAGACAATATGGTATAGTGATCCGCAGGGGTACAGAGTAAGTACAACATTCTGAAAAAGTGAGAGGCATGGCACCAAACTGAGGAAGATATTGTATATGTGATATGATGGGGAGAGGGGGGAGGTCACCGATCAATAACTGCATGGGGGATGGACACGAAACTGCAGGGAAGTGTCAAGGATATCAGGGGAGCCATGGAGAAAAAGGAATTGAAATAATCCACGCACCCGATCCCCAGATATTTATCAAACTGTCCTATGCCACGAAATATCGAATATCTCCCCATGTACTGCACCAATCGCGACGTGAGGTACACCATCGGAAAGAGCCAATCGAGTAGTACCAGAATCCAAAAAAGCGAGAGCCCCGGCCCAAAACTGAGGGAGATGCAGCAAGGGAAAACCGATAGGACAGCAGGGTGGGAGGAGGAGATGAGGCGAAAAAACCGCTGGAGCGACCAACGCGAACGTCTGAGGGGTGGTAGATGACACATAGTAGAGTATGGAGAAAAAGAAATCATACCGATCAGACAATCCGATCAAGAGATACTTGCCAGAGTGCACCCTGCACCTCTCCATACACAAAAACATCGTTATCTCCACAATGGCATGATGGAATTAGACAAAAAGACAATCAGAAGAAAGCCCTGACTGAGTAGAATGTGTGTTCGAAAAAACGGGAGGCACAGCACAATTTTGAGGGAGAAACCCTTGGGTAGACTGGGGTAATCCACGGTGTGTGGTTGGTTACAAAGCACCAACAAATGGGAATCTATTACCATATATAGAATATTGTGCACTGCCACCACAGGCCCTGCTTGAGGGCTCGGCTCGGCTTTGGAGGGCTCGGCTCGGGCTTTGCCAAACCCCAGGCCGGGCCCTGAGCCCCCACAGGCCGACCTAAGGGCTCGGCTTAGGCCCGGCCTTAGAGGGCTCGGCTGGGCCCGGCCTGGGGCTCGAGGCCGGGCCCGGCAATACACTAAACCCGACATGGAACGTTGGGTGTATGCGCCGCTGGCGCAATTGTTCTGGCAGGTCCAGAGTGTAGGTGTCGTTCGCGCTATCACAGCGCAACACTTTCATCGGACCGATGAATTTTGGCACGAGCTTTCGTGCACGTCCCTTCGGAACGCTCAAGTTCTGAGTAGAGAGGTAGACGAGGTCCCCCTCTCGAAGGCTGAAGCCTTCCTTTCGTTTCTTATTCGCATGGTACGTCTGTACTACCCTGCTTTCAATGATGGCATCATGGGCCATCTCAAGATTTTCTAACGCTTGTTTTACGAAGGTCTTTACTCCCGGTGCCGTTGAGGGCGTCCCCCCTCTGATACGTTGCATTACCTCGGGCATATACCCGTAATTTAACTCGAAGGGTGCAAACCCTGTCGAGCTACTTATGCTCGAGTTGATCGCGAACTCGACCATTGGCATCTTCGATGTCCAATCCGTTTGGTCTGGTCGGACCATGGCTCGTAGCATCTGCGCTACATTCCTTATCGCTCGTTCAGACGCTCCGTCTGTTTGTGGATGGAACGCCGTCGACATTAGGAGTTTCGCTCCCAACATTCTGTGCGTTTCGCGCCAGAAAGTCGACGTGAACTTCGCGTCTCGATCTGAGACTACCGTCTCTGGTAGTCCGTGTAGTCGGATGACTTCCCGTATGAACATCCCCGCGAGCTCTGACGCTCGTATCGTCGTAGTCACCGGTACTAGGTGTACCATCGATGTTAGACGGCACAGGACCACCCACAGGTAGTCGTGCCCGTCGCTCGGTGGGAAAGGTCCCACAAAGTCCATTGCTATCGACCCCCAGGGTCTTCGCGGCACAGGCAGACTGTGCAATAGACCCTTCGGTCGCTGATTGTCGTTCTTTGTCATCTGACATATCGGGCATGTTCGACAAAACTTGTCCACCTCCCGGCCGAGTTTCGGCCACCAATACCATCTGCGGATATAATCCGCTGTCCTCTGGGATCCAAAATGTCCCAGCGTCCTGTGCGCTTGATCGATTACTCTGGCGATAGTATCATCGCCGTCGTACTTTGCATGGGGAAGGCATAACACCTTCTCTCCTCCACGATTTCTCGTGTATAGAAGGCCATCTTCCCCTTCGAACTGAGGATAGTGTGACGGCTGTGCCATCACTTTCGCGAGTACAGGATCGCTTCTATATCCTGCGCGGATAGCGTTCAGGAAGCCTGGTGCTTCTCCAAATGTTATTGGGGAGGCTTTAGAGGCCTCGGCAGATTCGAGTATCGTAGGGTCTTCCTGCACACTTGCGCTAGGGGATTCCTTGTTACTCTGATCTGCGGCTGAGGCCATCTCTTTAGCCTCTTCATATCTTTTCTCGACCTTTTCTTTCAACCGGTTACTCTTCCGAGGGGTACTTCCCTCTCTCATCGCTGATAACTTCAGCTCTCGCCACCTGTCTTGAGGGAGGTCGTCCCCCTCTGGGTCCAAACGTATATCTGCGTCGGCCCATTCTACTTCATCATCGGAGGCTACGTCCCCTCCTTCTTGCTCGTAGTAACGAGAAAGGCAATCCGCTACGCGGTTCTCCGTGCCTTTTGCATAGACGATGTTTGCGTCGAATCGTGACATGTAGTCCAACCAGCGGACTTGTCGACTCGACAGTTTTCGTTGGGTTTTGAGGTACCCCAATGCCTCATGATCGGTGACGATCGTAAACTTGAAGCCGAGGAGTTTATCCTCCCATTTCAAGAGCGCTTCGATTATTGCGAGAGTTTCTCGCTCAAATGTTCGATAATTCTGTTGAGCATCGCTCAACTTTTTCGACATAAATCCTGCTGGTCGGCAGGTTTTCCAGTCGGGCCCCTGCCCGTACAACGCACCCACTCCATAGAGTGATGCATCACACACGAGCCATATTGGCTCTTCCTTCCGCGGATCAATAGGCCGCAGGATCGGATACTTGCACGCAAGATCCTTGATCACTTGGAAGCACCTGTCGTGGATTTCCCTCCACTGAAACGGATGTTCGTTCCGTTGTATACCAGTCAGGGGCGTAGTATACGCCGATATGTCTGGCATAAACTGTGCTAGATACTCCACTAGTCCTACGAACCTTTGGACTTCGTTTAGGTTCTTCGGAGTCCTCCAGCTCCTGATTCGAGACATTTTGTCTCTGTCGGCGTGGACGCCCTTAGCGTCTATGATGTGCCCTAGGCAGTCCAATTTTTCTGCATAAAGGTCGCACTTCTCCTTCTCAAGGTAGAAGTCGGCCTTTTCCAGTGTTTCAAACACTATTCTGAGGTGTCGCTCGTGATCCTCAATTGTGTCGCTAAAGATGAATATATCATCGAGATAGACGTACACAAAACGTCCTATGTGATCTCTGAAGATCACTGTCATAAGGCGTTGAAACATCGCAGGGGCGTTACAATCTCCCTGCTGCATTACTTGACTTAAGAAAGTCCCATATATCATCGAGAAGGCCGTCTTCCAGACATCTTCGGGTTCTATACGAACTTGTTCGTATGCGTTTGATAAGTCGATCTTTGAGCGATACTTCGCTCGCGCTACGTCCATTCGTATCTGGTCCTGATCCGGGAAGGGGGTGACGTCCTTCACAGTATTTTCGTTTCTCTTGCGGCAGTCAATGACTGTCCGCAGCTTTCCATTTTTCTTCGGGATGCATAGCATCGGAGCAGCCTGTGGGACGCTTTTCAGCACCCACCATTCTGCATCCGTATACAGTCGGATTTTATCCGACAACTGTTGTTTAAGCGCGTCAGCGCACCGTGGCAGGTGGTACGCGTACTGCTTCCTTTCGTCTATCAGGGGGATCCTGTGGTTTACCTCCCGTAGTGGAGGTAGTTTCGGGATCACCCCGCTAAGCCTGTGCTTATACCGTTCGAACCATTGGTTCCGTAATTGAGGTATATCCTCATTGCTCAACAATTTTTTTGGCTTTATTATTGCGAGATGTTCCTCGCTTTTCGTTGAGCCCCTTGGCTCTTTTACTCCATCGGATCCCCTCCCCCCTTTAGAGCCCTCGCGAGACTGAGGCCTCGCAGGGCGCGAGAGTCAATGCTTAGGACGGGATTTACCCGTCATCAGAGCCTCAGGCTCTGTGAGGAGAGGCACGCACTCTGCTGCTATCTGTATCATCTTCTCTGCGAAGTTTAAGATCGCTTTAGTTTGTCTTAGGAAGGGGATTCCTATTATACAATCGTAGCGGTCAATATTCGCTACATCGAAGTATATCTCTACTTCATAGCTTCCAATGCGTATTGTGGATATTCCACCATGAGTAATCTTCGACCGGCTGCCTATGCAGCCTAATTGCAGCGTCAGCTGCTGTTCGAGGGGAAAGACCCTCATCTTCGTGACCTTGGTGAATGCCGGGCTCACGAAATTACCCGTACTCCCGGTGTCTATCATCGTATACACGGTACATCCGTTAATTATGCTTTGCAACGTTGCGCACGTTCGCAACTCAGGATTTATTTTGGGACGAGATCCCACTACATTATTCGTATGCATAGCATACCGAAACGATCGTGTCAGTGACTTTGTCACCGGCTCGATCTTTGCAGCGAGATCCATTGCTGCCAACCGTGCGGTATGACGATATTGTCCTTCGTCGTTCGTGATAATCACATCACCGTGGGGGGTCACCACTATCATATCGTCGGGATATATTCCGACACGGCGATTAGTTTCAGTGGTTCGTTGGAGGCGAACCTCCATTGCTTCCAGTGCTCTTCGCACTTCTGGGGCCACGCCACTGCGTTCCCCCAGTATTTCTAATATATCTGCGATCGTCTGAAGCCTGTCGGCTTCCAAGGACCGTATCCGGTCTGCCATGGTTCGCATCGCATAACGCGTGCGATCCATGTTCATTCCGTGTCCCTCCATCTGCGCTCGGTCGCAATCTTCCCAGCCGTGGTCGTACTCCCTACGAGCTAATTGCTCTGGGTATCGCAACGCCATGTTCAATGTAGTGTCTCCGTCGATTGCCAACTCGGATACGTGCTCTATTCTCTGAGCACATTCTCGGCATGAAGGTTCTTCATGGATTGCACCGTAGATGGGAGACCAAATCCATCGATTTCTCGTAGACATAGTATCTACCGCGCTATTAAATTCTATGGCATCCTCCATTTGGGAGTCCATATCTTCGTCTGCTATCCTCAGAGATGCACTCCACAGAGGTCCCCCTGTACCTCCCATTACCGATGGTTGATATTCCATCGTATTGTCTCGGTTGATCCATACCTTACCCCACAGGGTATTGACTATCACTACGTCGGGGTAAATCCCGACGTCACTCTCCGCCATACTTTGGCGGCGTATGTCAAATATGGCATTGTCCAGGTGCTCTTGTAGCTCCTGACTGCGTCCTGGCAGATGTCGCACGTCCTCTCGTGCCAATACCATTTGTCGCAGGGCATTCCTACGATAGCCCTCGCGGACTCTGAGATGGAATGCCATCGTCTGCAACGCAGCCCGTACGTGATTCGTACTACCATTCGCATCCGAGAGTCATATGCGGTTTCCTTCTCCTACCCCTCTGTGGTATTCACGCCTAGCGTGTTCTTCCGGTACATTAAGTGCTCGTGCAAGGGACTCATCCCTACTAAGTAGCCCTTCTGCTACATGGTCGACTCGATGTCGACATTCATCGCACGTCCCTTCGTGCACTGCTCCATAAGTTCCGGACCATTCCCACTTTTCCTCCTGAGGTTCTTCTTCGTAGGAGCTTCCTTCATTTGCATCTGGGAAATCACTTCCCGCCTCGGAGACCTGGTCTCCTTTTGACGAGTCTTCGTCATCATGTACAATGCGCATCATAGCGCAAGTTACCTCCTCATCGGAAGCAACAGCTTCGTCTTCTTCGTGTATAGCGCCGAAGTATGCGACGGGCTCGTCGTTGTCGTCAATCTCTGAGTACATTTCGTACTCGTCGACGATTTCCACTTCGTCACAGTGTGATCCTTCCTCGTGATCACTAGATTCGTTGTGACCGGGTTCACCTTCAACGACTTTTCCCTCGTCGGGTTCCTCCGACTGATCCTTTGCAAGGGTATCGCGTCCCTCTTCCTCTTGGACGTCTACAGCATATAACCGCGGCTTAACCGCCGCTTTATTCTTGTCCTTTCGAGGATGAGGGCAATCTGGGGCCATATGGCCCACTTCCGAGCAGTTGAAGCACGTTATCCCCGGCATGAACCTTCGGGGTTGCCGTCCTTTCTGCTGCGAGTCGTCTCGCTCCTTATGATGGTACTTATGGTCACCATCCCTACGGTGGAACTGTCCACCCTTCCTTCCAGCATCAGCGCCTTTTGATGCAAAGTTCGCCTTACGTCGATATAACGTATTTCCTTTCTGGAAGTACTTATAATTGTCCTTGTTCATGGAGCTACCTGCGCTCCTGTTTCCATGTGGGTGTGAGCCACTTCGTCCCTGGGAGGTCTTCCCTCCGGAGCCGGCGTGGCTCGTTCTCATATGCATATTCACTGCTTTCTGCGCAGTTTCCATGCGCCTTACTTCTTCGAGGATCTCCTCGATCGTTGAATGCTCTGCGGATATTCCGCGAGCTTCGAATATCGATTTAATTATAGAGTGCGGTAGCCCCCGCAGGAACTTCCTCCTGAACGAGTAGTCGTCCGGAGGCTGCACCATTCGGTGCGCACGACGCTTCAAGTCGTTGTAATACGCAAGGGCCCCCTTGTCATATTCGAACCTCGTTCGATCATACTTGTCGGCAGCGTTCTGCGCCGACGCTTCGTGGACGAATCGCTTGAATAGTCCACATATGAGTTCTTCGAAAGTCCAGTGGGGTACTTGTCGATTCGGGGAGTCGACTTCTTGGTCATACCATTGGGAGGCTAGACCCTCCAAGTAGTGTACAATACGCGATCTTCATCGCGATCAGGGCCGGTGACCTTGAATGTACGAAAGTACTTTAATATCTGGCCCAGCCAGTCGTCAAATTTATCCAGGTCATCCTGGCCTCCGTACTTCCCGGGCTTAGGCGGGTTCATCGCCTTCACTTCAGGTCCAACCTGTCCCGTCGGTAACCCGACTTGTTCCCAGATACGCTGTGCGTATTTGTTTTGCATGAAATCCATATACCTCGTATTACCTGGGGTGAATCCCCTTAGATAGTTCGGTCGGTTTCCCTGGACGACACGTCGTCCCCCAACTATGGGGATTCTCCCATACCCTCGAGGACCGTCTTCGTCCTCTTCGTCCGGGTCGTCACCACCAGGGGGTCCTCCTCCTGGAGGGCCACCGTCAGGGGGACCACCCCCAGGGAATCCCTGACCAGGGAAATTTCCCCCATAGTTATTTCCTTCGGGAGGGCCGCCTCCATCTTCATTTCGGCCGTATAGATTCTCGGCCGCTTCATCTCGATCATTCCCTCCAGGGGTATTATCCCTGTTTCCTCCAGCAGCGTTTCTGGCTGCAATAGTGCGATCTCGAGCCATCTGGTGGAGTATCGCAGCCCCCCGCTCGTTTCCAAACATCTGTCGGATTATATCCGAGTCTCGCCTCGAGAAATATGCAGGGCGATCTGGCATGTTAGGGGCGAATCCACCCCTTCTGCCGAGAGCATCAGTCCTTTCGAATGGGAGGTTTTCCCTCCTTACTGGCATTCCTGGCCAGAAATGAGGGATTGTCCCCTCTCTCTTAATCGTAGGTTCGACATCCGGAGTAGTCGTCCTGCTCGCACTCTTGGCGGCGAGTGCCCGCCTATACCTCTCTAATTCTTCTGCGTGATGCATGCTGGGGTTTACCCCGTGATTGTCAAAACCTTCGGGGCCATACCCGTAGTCCAGCCACTGTTGCTGCAGACTTTCGAGGAAGTCGTTCATAGCCTCGAAGGCCATGCGAGGGTCGATTGGGGCATCCCTCTCACTCGTCTCTCTCCTCGAAGGCTCCTCGCCTTCTTCGAATATCTCAATTGGAGGACTCTGAGTCCTTCGTACTAGCACGGGGTCGGAAGACATTCGTGAGTTATCTAGCTCAGTGCGCTGAGGAGTAAGGGGACTCATCGAGTCTCTGGCTACCTCATTCCCCTCTCTCGCAGCTCGTTCGATGCTGCTCCCCAAAGTTGTTGAGGTATTCAACCCTCCGGGCATATGCGCACCCGGCGCTACTGATCCAGGCTGTCTGGCGCTCGTCTCTTGGGAGGCGCTTCCGGCCGGCGGCTGCCTGTCCTCCGTGTTCCCATCATTTCTTTGGACCTCAGATGGTCCCTTTTGCTTTCGACGACTATTGTCGTCCAGAGGGGGATCCCCTCCGTCGGGCGGCTTGCTCTGGCCCGACTTTACTGCGCGAGCATATGCGCGGGTAGCCGTGCGGCTCATTGCGAATACTTTGACGAGAGTTCAAAAAATTGTAAGGTTGTGTTGCCTTAGTTCACACCCGCGAACTGTACCGTATGGTATTCGCAGTGTAAAATTTAAGACAAATCTGTCCTTAAGTCACTACGACGATTTTTATATACTAGACATGCAGGCATGTGATACCGGAGTATCACATGCCTGCGGATGATTACAGACCTCTAAATTAGGGCACGGCCCCTAACATAAGCGAAGTGGATGGTAGGGCGCTCATAACCTGTAGGCGGGAGACTCGCGACCATGAGAGAAATCTAAAAGATTAACAAGTGACTCAGTGTCGGGATACGACGACTCGGATTTATTAAGTACCTAAAAGATTAACGAGTGACTACCTGGGCCTCAGCAAGTTGTGGTAGGTAACATAACGAGTGGCTCACCTCAGTGTCGGGATACGACGACTGAGGTTCGATGAGCGTAGCTATGTGTATAAGTACTGCTCCGGCTAGTTACAACGTGTAGGATGCATGTGCTCGCTAGGGTGAACACGGAACTAAAAGAGAGTAGGTGATGCGTTACCTATGTACGGAACTTGAAAGAAAGAAAATTTAAAGAGAAAACCGGTGTTACCTCCAACAGGGAAACCATGCGCGCTGTAAATTCTCGCACTAAGTACACTGAAGTCTGAAGAAGTACTATGTCGTAAGTATGCTCACATAAACGGGGAGGGAGCCGATTGGCATCCCTCTGCAAAGAACACGCATGGTCAAGTAAAAACAGGTCTTCAGCCTTTGTATTGCCTGATCCTCATAGGCACCTTGATGCCCTCTTCTCCTGCAACCTTGGGCCTCAACGTAATCCCTCTCTCTCCAGCACAAAATTCTTGATCACTACTGAAAGTACCGTCTGCAAAATTCGAGTCGAATTTCCCTCGGTGAGCACCACACCTCACAAGATAAAAAAACACATACTTTGATCTCAGCAATAGCAAACAGTTTTCCGATACAAGCCCTCGGACCATCGCCAAACGTGAGTAAGTGCCGGTATCCCTTCACCTCCTGAGCTTTCTTCGTTACGCCGTCCGGCTCCAACCATCGTTCAGGTCTGTACATTCTAGCATCCGGTCCCCAGATCGCTTCCGAGCAGTTCATTCCGGGAACGGATATACCGATTTCCGTCCCACATTTGACAGCTATCCTATCCACCACTTCACCGGACCTGGTTTGTACGGGTTGCGACAGGGGAATAACGTCGTCCTCACTTGGCTGTAAAAAAAAGACCGTCAAACCAAGTACGGAGAGGGAAGCAGGAATTTCGAGGCGTTTACGTACTTGACGTATCAAATCTTGGACGGATGAGTGCGTGCGAAGAGTCTCCTGCACTACGGCATCGAGGTAGGGGAAACCAGTGGTGAGCTGGTCATATGAAGGTTCTCCCCCAAAAGACAAAAGCTCTTCGCGAAGTTTAGTTTGAACGTTCGGGTGTCGTGCGAGTTCGATTAAGGCCCATGTCATCACGACTACAAAGAAAAAAAGGTATAGTATCATCGTAAGTCGTAACAGAACAGATTAGAACCACTGCTACGACGCGCACCGGCTGTGGTCTCATAAGATGCGAAAAGCAGTGTACGAATCTGTCGAAAAACAGCTCGAATGAGTTGGTGCTGCCACAAAACAAATCACAAATCACTTGCTTGCGCCTGGACTTCCTCTCGAGTGATACGGCCACCAGAATTTCCATCTTCTGCCTTGACTGATCGACATGTTAGTCATCAGCACACAAGTTAGTACACAAGACCACGATAGCGTACGCAGCAAACCGATCGTAGAAACCCGTTCATCTGACGCGTCGTCTTGCTCCTTTGCAGCATTGTCGATCAACACTTCACAGATCTCCGACATCCGCGCGCGGAGTTTGGCGAACATCTCGAACCGTGAGGTTGGCACGTTCAAAATAATAGGATGAAAGAGGGAGATGAGCAGCACAGTACCATCCCAGAAATTCGGGGTGGAAGGTGTTCCGAAAGCATCGAGGACCGAAATCATGGAGTTCGGTCTCCCATGAAGAGAACCAAAGTCGTATGAGAAACCCGCAATCCCAAAAGAATCGAGGCTGAAGAGAATCAACAGGCCATAAGAATGGCTATGAGAGACTGACGTACGACGCGTAGTGCATCCTGTGGCAGAGCTAAGAATTCCAGAACGGTTTCGAGCGTATCCTGCATAACGTACCATTTCTGAACATCGACTACGACAGTCCCGCCTCCGTTCGATTCAATACTTGTTTCCCAAGCTGCCCTCACCTGTTGGGAGCCACCCTGAGAACCTGATTAATGGTATAGCCGCACTTGATTACCTTATCAGCGGTTTTATGGATAGCCGGAGTTAACTTCCGAATGGTAGTAGAGTTGAATGAAGGAGCTATGGATCTTCGCTGCCTGGAAGTAGTACAGCAACTTATATTCGGAACGTGACGAAGCGTTGAGCGGAGCACTATACCTTCGATGTGACTCGCCTTCAGACCAAAACAGTCCTTTCCCTATCTGAGAGTCCAAGAATGAGGGAAACCACGGAAGTATACGGATCCTGAAAATCATGACTCACCGTCCGTGCTACGCGCTCTTTGTTTCCCGCAGTACCCACGTATGACCAGGTATCCTTAGAGAGGAGATATGCTGCTGCTTTCGGGTCGCAGAGAACGATTCTCCTTCGCCCGAAGATCGTAGGAACCTCATATGCCACACCATACTTCTTAGACCATTCCTCGAAAATCGTCCCTGTATCAGGCGATGTGGAAAGTTCCTTTGCCACACCGAACAACAGACTGGTACTCTTCGGACCCCTTAGCCTCGTCGTTCTGAACCTCCTTCGAAACGCCTGGATTACCGCACGTAATGCCCATATGGCGGCCAGCCCAGTGGCCACGTCGATAGGAGAGGCAGAGCGAACGACAGCTCGAAACGTATCGTAGATGGGTACGAGCGTGGACGCCGTATCCATTTTTGCGTTGTGAAGGACGCTATAGGGTTGCTCTTGCTCAAATTCCCTGTGTCTCTAGGAAAGGATGGAAACCTACCAAGGTACTACAAGGCCGGGTGTGGAGTTGGGGGCTTCGCCTAACTCAAGAGTCGATGATGTTTCTCTGACTGCACTCTGGCCGTTAGAAAGCGGTTTTTCAGTGCAAACTTCCGGTCTTGTCGGAGGTTGTAGGATAAACAAGGAGGCGGGGAGCTTAGGCCGTAGGCGCCAAGAACCCACCGCCACTGTTTATGCCCAGTGACCGCTGGACCGCATCAGCTAACTGCGACGACGACGTGTGAGGGTATATGAACAAAAAACAATTGGATGACTTTCCATCGGATATCGTTGAATAGAGTGATCTTGAGGATCGAACGGGCATGGATGTTGAGGCTAACAAGGGAGTTCAGAGCTGATTCGACAGTCGTCTTTGGACTGCAAGATCCATGCAAAATGAACTCACTGCTGTCGGACATCCCTCACATCTTCGCGCATGCAACAGCCCGGAGAATTTGAAAGCTGTGCGTGCGCCACAAGTGTCCCGTACTCTCATCCACCCCAAGATAGCGGCATGGTTCTCGTATCCTCAAGCCATGCATGCAGCGCACTCCTACGCACATTGCGGTTCATATTTTCCCTCCGCACTGCGGGGGAATACAGCGAATCCGGTGCCGTCCATACCACATGTGCCAATTCTGTGTGGTCTCTACTCAAACAGCGAGAGATGAGCAAAGTATCCCTTTCTCATATGCACCCGTCTCTCAATTTGATACCTTATGCTAGTAGGCGAACGGATCCCGCCACTCAACCTGACGATTCGACGACTGGAAACCTCTGACAGTTATCCAGGCAGGCACTTCTATGGATGGCACTGATTTCTTGGTTTTTCCAGATGGAAAGAGAATCGAAATGCTTGGAGGACCTGGGACGTAGGGCCCGCACGTTCATCTGGACGGAAAACCGGTCCGCCTCCTTTGCTTCCCCGGTCGTACTGACAGACCTCGGTCGTTGACGAACGCCACCTGATACGGTGACCTATAGTATGGTGCAGTCTATCCTGAAGTTTGGGCTTGATTGCACGCGACGCTACGTAGATCCATGGCTGCAATTCGCCTTCTGCTAACCCACCGTGTACCTGATAAGAGGTATTGGGTCTACGGTCGTGGATAAACGGAACACCCTTCCACGTGGTTCATAGTTGGACCACAAGTACCATTTTAACAAGGTCAGCCTCCAGTGCTTAGCCCCTACAGTACGAGATGGACGCAGCGTCTACTCCCGTTCACATCTACAATACGTTTCAAGCCCTCGTTCGCTCTGCCTCCCTTATCGACGTAGTCACCGGGCTGGCCTTCGTATGGGCAATAAGTACGGCAATCCGAGTCCTTCGGAAGCAATCCAGAACGACGAAACTGAGGGGACCGAAAGGCGGTAGTCTGTTGTTTGGAGTGAGTAAGGAGTTGTTCGAGTCACCCGATACGGGGTGGATGTTCGAGACATGGTCCCGGGAGTACGGTGTGGCATATGAACTTCGTATGTTATTGGGACAAAAGAGAATCATCCTCTGTGACCGAAAGCAGTGGCGTATCTCTTCTCTAGAGACACACGGTCGTACGTGGGCACTCCTGGACACAAAGCAGCCGTCGCGCGCAATTTTGGTTTTCTCAACGTTTTCGCACACTGCTGTAATCAGTGGCGGTGGGTTCTTGGCGCCTGAACTCAGCGCCTCCCCGTTTCCACCTACAACCTCCAACAAGACCGGAAGTTCGCACTGAATAACCACTTTTCAACGGCCAGAGTGCAGTCAGAGACATGTCATCTCTTGAGTTACGCGAAGCCTCCAACTCCACACCGAATCCTATGTTGGTACGTTTCCATCCTTTCCTAGAGACAGTTCAGAGACACATGAAGAATTAGCCGCCGGGAAGATCTCAGGCTCGAGCAGGGGATTACCCCTCCGTACAGGGAACATCAGGCATGGCTTCTACGGAAAGACTCGCCACCAGCCTAGGGTGCTCCTTCGATGGGTCTTTGCGAGACACCCCAGCAACCATTACATCGGGAGTTGCTGATACTGGGGTTGACTCGGAAGTCGAAGAACATCGGGAAAAGCCGCTGGTGCCCCCACCTCAAGACGTACGACATCTACGTCCAATTGCTGCGATGGTACTGAAAAAACGTTCATCGAACAGGCTACTGCCACAAGTATTGATCGTGGGGCTCAAGCTGATCAAGAGGAAATTCGGGCAGCATTCCCAAAAGACGTATGTGATTTGTGATGTTCACTTACTACGATGATATCCTGTTGGACAGTCCGAGAAGTCGACTAGTAAGTCAGAACCTGGATTAGACCCCGAGCCACACCCCATGGCAGTGTCGGATGATAAGGATATCAATGATGTAGTAACAGAGTCTATGGCACTGATCCCGTGTCCCCTATCGCTAAACTCTGATGCTGTTGACGCCAAATTTCTCGATAATGGCCCGAAAGACTCCGATGAAATGCGGGTGTGTATCATCCAAGTCAAGATACTTCTCTTTTTGATTTGGAATGACATCGGGTTGTCCGGCAGACCCAATCAAGAAAGGAAGACGCTGACCCACACGATGTTTCCTTCCGTTCAAGGTCGATGATGCGGGATTCACCCACTCCGGTCATTGTCAAAGAACCTGTGCGTCCATGATCCGCACCGTGGTAATCCTCCTATTGTGACCTTTCGTGGAACTACAGGAGGAGCAGATTTCCTGCCTTTCTGCACCCATCCCTGTGAGTCGTTAACCGTAGTGTCTTGCCAGAGTACGGGCGTAATTGTTGTTTACAGCAGGTGTTTGTTGCGCCTCTGAATCATTCAGAGTATGAGAGTGTCTTCATGCTACCAAATGCGGTGGGTGGCTTTTCATTCCGTTTGCTTTGCAGGGATCGCTAACCTGTCTCTAGATCAACTCCGTTAGCCCTCCGGACACAACTCTTCCGGACGTCAGCCCTCGGGGTGACACCAGAAATGGACACATAAGTGATGGTGAACACACCGGATGCTGTATTGTGTTTGGATTCAAATGTAAGTTGTCGTACTTGTGTATTGTGCCTCTTCCGATTGCGGACTGGATGCAACAGTGCCGTGGCCCAGGCAACTTCGATGCGGTGGCAACTAGCCGTGGCTGCCCTCAGAGTTTCACGACTGTGTATAGGGATCGTACCAAGCACCTCCGTGGTTTACATGACTATTTACGGTACTATGATATTCGTTTTGACATCGATATCACCAGCCCCCGCATCTGCGACTGATGCACTGGCACAAGGTGCGTGATAAAACAATGGTTATCATATTTAGCGACATTATGATCAACAATAATTTTCTACTGGTAAGATGCAGTATTTATGATAAAAGTGAGGGAGTATGGGTTAGGCGAGGGATACGCTATAAAGGAGTCGACTGTAGTTACAAAGGCACGCTTAGATTACTCTTCCGAGTCTACAACGATTACAAGGTACATACAATGTGAATGGGAATACTCGGAGGATCGTTTGTCAATGAGTTCGGGCACACCAGCGCAAGATCAAATGAATTTGATTGGGTAAGTAGTCTAAGACGCATGCTTATGACAGCGATCTACGAGCCTTTGTCACGGCCCCCTCGAAACACTGACGTAAGACGGCCGACCACACGAATTATTGGGGAGAGACATCCTATTAGCTGCCGTTAAGTGGGACCGATGACAAAAGTGGACCGAAACGGACGACGACAATGCGCAGTATCTACTACTTTCTTCGATGTTCCTCAGACATATCGAAGAATGGCTCCAGCCCAGCTGGACAAATCCGGAACAACGAGAGGGTCGCAGTTTTGTTTCGAAGACGAGGTGGAATTGACGTGACGCATTCGAGACGCGCGTTGAATTTACTGACCACAATGTGAAAATCCTGTCTCGGGCGCCTATAGCGTCACAGCTGGGGAGAAAAAAAAAAGAGCATAACCTAGTGAGATGTCAGTTACCAATACAAAGACACGGCCGCCACGTGACGTACGAGATGACCCGGAAGAACCGCTCTCAGAATGCCCAACACCGGAGAGGGCAAACCCATAGGCTGAGAACTAACCCATGTCCCGCAGGATGTCAGCTACCAACACGAGAAGGGTAAGACTCCCACGCAACATACCCGGTCAGTACAAATGCATGGGGGATACAGTTCCATTGTATCAGCGCGTCTGACCCCCAGAATTCGGCCAGATGACCACTAGAGATCTGCACAATCGTCAGGCACTAATCAATGGATTAAGTAACCGAGTTGAACGAGTAGAGGCAAAAAAATGGAAGATACGTACCAGCCGAAATGAACTATGCTCGGTTGTGATGCCGTCGCATTCGGACAACTTGTAACGCGGATGCGGCAACTTGTCCACATGTTCTTTCCCTTGTCAAGGACCTCCGGATTCCAAACAACGATCGCAGGCACGGGTACGGGATGACGGGTACGGCATGGTTTAGAGTTTCTACGACATATTGTAGAAACCTTCCGTCACACGGTTGTTACCACACAGGAAACGACCACATGGACGCGAACAATCCCAGACGACGAGACCGTTATTAGAAAAATGGATGCAGCAAAGTGTAGAACACTCACAGAGGTGGTTCGAGAGGAGGATTTCCATGCGGGCCAGCACCACCATGGCCTAGTCCTCCACGACGACAAGTTCAGGAGCATCACAGTAGTTTGCCAGGAGGTACATGAGCACTGAGCTCAGTCGTAACGGAGATAGTCGCAGACGTTCATCGACATACATGCGAGAAAGAGAAGGGCGAACTAGCGGTGCGTCTCTTGGATTTACGGGCAGTATTTATACGGGACTGCGCGGCTGACATAGATCCATCGTCGGGGTCAGCCACCTCTCTGAGGGCTAGTGCGTACCTCTAACCGCAATGATGGAAACGTCCATCCTTGGGCAGGAGTTAGGAATGCGAGTGTCTCATATTCTGGAGTTGCCACTTGCCCTTGTTCGTTCAGATAGAACGCTGGTTCACTGGTTCGTGCATGCAGCAGGCGGTGCTGACCTGAACGTTCCGTCAGCCTTCCTGGTCAGCCACTACACTATGGAAGCCTACCGCGTGCATGTGATTTGTTACTGGTGGCGATTACTGTGAGTTGCAATCAATGAATGGATGTTAGCGTGCTTCATAGTCACGCACCATGATAGTCTAGTTCCTCGCTTACCGTCGTGTCCCAGATTGATACACCATACTCATTTAGACAGACCGTGCTGCGCTGGACAATACCCACCATGGCGGGCGCCCATGAGAGAGGCAAAGCGTAAAAAATCCTCCTCCCGGTGCACGACGGTGAGGTTGAATACTTGGAGAAATATGTAAGCGTGCCATGCCCTGGGCGGTCGTCATATGACGGGGTGCTCTTCATACCAGAATTGACACGGCGTCATTCTATGACTAGTCAACAACCATCTGGGAATGTAGAAGCGTGGTACTTATGACGATGTGGTTGCTCCCCATCCGAAGACCGTGAGAACTAAGCAAAAGAAGTTGGGACAAGGTAGGCCGCCCCCCGTGCAAGTTATCCGCGGGCCTGACAAGGATGCATCACTCTAGTCGTGGGACCTTTGTCTTAACACCTCGATCATCATCTTCCAGAATGACCTGACGGGCATTCCATCCCTTGAGATTGTTCAGTGTATGCTAACATATAGGATAGGATATCTAGTCCGCTGAGCAGAATTTTACCGTCTTCGGAAACAGGCCATAAAGACCAAAGAAAATAGACATGTTGAACACCGGCCTCCCTAGTGAGCAGGTCAGGAAGGGCAAAGCTAAACCCCTGTACCCGCGACCTCACTAAGGCTGCCGTGAACTCCGACTACAGAGAAACGGAGTCCAGAGCAAGGCAGATGACGAAGCTAGCCATAGGTGGCTGTGAGCTTCGACGGCGTCGGCTGCGGGCGGAGGACTAGTAGAGACGGCTGCACCTGATCAATTGGTCTCGTATAAACGGAATTTGAACCCAAAGAATTCCCACATGGAAAAGGCCTAGAGGGGAAGCATCAACTCGATGGCCGGTGGTAAGTCGCACTCGCCTTAAGCACCATAAGGGTGAACGTCAGCTCCATCCTGAATGACTGCATTTTTTATGGTGCGAAGATGCCTTAGGAAGTAACAACCTCGACGGGTATGATATCATGAACGGCCCTACGTTTGTTGCTATGCTTGAGAGCGTGCTGGAGCAGTTTCCGGGACTACAAGGGAGGAAGCGTTTGCTCTCCACAGGAAACTTGTTATCTGCAGTCAGATCAGTGTCAGTTGTAGTCACTCGAGCGGTCTTCCTGACGAAATCGTTCGAGCGCGGAAATAACGAAAACCCCGTGATCAAGAAGTGAAAGGAATGCTCGATAAATCTGATAATCTGGTGCATGGTAGTGGAAATGGTCGAAGCTCGTTACAAACGGCTACCACGTGATCGGCCACGTGTTGTTGCTCGTTCCACCTACGGTTGTAATCACACCCAAGATATCGATTGCTAGATGGCAGCCGGGAACCAGCCAGAAAAGCGTCGTTTACCGTATTTTGGGAAATCGCCTTCGTCGGTGCCTGACGTCTCCCCAGTAAGCAGTCTATTATTGCAAACCCACCAGACTGATGGAGCGCCACACGCAAGTCGCAAGGGCAGCGCCTTACTGAAAACCTTGCATCGGATACCGGGCAATCGGGTCATGGCTTTAGGGGCAAACTAGTCGCCGTGAAGAGTCGCCTCGTTTCGTTTCACCGAGGGCAGTCAAGTATGGCAACTGGAAGTGACCCGAAGGATCCAGAACCACCGGAAGCTGCCCAAAATGACGGCGTATGTGATCCATGACTTCAAATACTGCTACAAAGCTAAACATGTATCATCCAGACTCAAGGACCAGTCGGTCAAGCAGAGCTCGTTGCTGTCCAAGATTTGGCAGGTGGCGACGTAGACGCTGCTCAAAAGGCATTCAAGCACATAACACGCGTCCCACGTACTGGGGGAACTGCTGTCAACGCTGTTGGACAGGCCGACATGGCAGTGACTAGCCTTCAGAACTTGAGTGACAACTATCTCCGACCTCTTCAAATGTTCAATAGCATAGTTACCACTGTTTCGAACGTGTGTATATTATTTTGACACCTATTCCGTGACTTACAATGCGAGTAGGTTCATCCCTACGCCCAAATGGCACTGGGTATTTTGACGGCCGCTTCCCAGGTATGACTCGTTGTCATTTATTCACTTTCTATACTTACATTCCTTGTGTCAGTTGATCATCGCGCAAGCAAACCTAGATAACGCGGTATTTCAGCTCTTGGAAAAAGTCGGTTCCCTGTACGCATTTCTTTCGGAAGACTGGACCATCGAGAATATCGATAGCATGAGGGGACCCTTGGCAAAAATTGCACGGGTAATCAGCGCTTGCGCGCAGTTCATCAAAGACTATTCAGAGACAACGAACTTTTGTAGGTCTATATCCTTTTGTCGTTATAGCACGCATCTCATCTCGTTTATTCTCAGGGCGCAGACTAGGCAAAAACATAATGCTCGAGACACGGACTACTGTTAGCGTCTACACCAATATGCTAGACGAGTTGATGCAGCAATACCGGGACTGCCAGACCCGGGATATCCGGATCACTATGTACCACGTGCTCGAGGATCTGAACATGGAGGGCATGGCTTACGCAGGCGGTGCAGGGCTGAACACGATGAAGAAGTGTTTAGAGAACACGAGAACAGAGATTCTAAAGGACGTTATCACCTGGGTAAACGATGCCAGCCCTGGCGCGCCGTGCATCTTGTGGCTTCACGGGCAGGCTGGAAGGGGCAAATCTGCGATCGCACATACTATCGCGTCTTGGTTCAAGGATATGGGAGGGCTTGGGTCGTGCTTCTGCTTCTCTCGTGACAGGCAGGGTGAGCACCGTGAGGAGAAGGTGTTGACAACCATTGCCCGCGATATCGCTGGCCATTACCCTGCATTCCGGCGAGCGTTAGCTCATGCTCTAGCGGAGGATCATACTCTAAAGACGACACCTGACTTGTTGCAGCAATGGCAGAAACTGATCTTGGAGCCATTGTCAAAGGCTAAGGGTGCTATCGTCGGGAATGTAGTGGTTGTGATTGACGCCATAGACGAAAGTGGACAGGCTTCGTCGAGGAAGCGTATTCTGTCTCTTCTGGCGTCTACGGAAGCTGCCAGCTTGCGCAATCTTCGCGTCCTATTAACTTCCCGAGCTCTACCAGACATCGAAGGTGCTCTAGGTGGTGCTAAACACGTCAAAATGATGTGCCTGGATGACGTCCCAGTGGAGTTGGCACAACGAGACCTTACTCTATTCGTTTCGAAGGAACTTGATAGCCTCGAAAACATTGGGACCACGGAGATACAGCAGATCGTTGAAAAGTCGAATGGTTTGTTTGAATGGGCACGTCTAGCTTGCGAGTTCCTCAGCCCCAACGCCTTTGGTCAAACCGTGAAAGAGCGATTCAAGAGCCTGATAGCTATCCCATCCGGCGAGGGGAAGGAACTTTTAGATGGCATGTATACTGCGATCCTTGAAAGTGCTGTTCCAAAGTCAGGCGAGCCATTCCGGAGATTCTGTTCCGTCATGCGGCAGCTCTTGATGATGTTGGAACCTTTAACCATGAGGGAATTGAGTTATATGCGCAGTCTCTTCCCTGACGAGGACGAGCGCTACGATGTAGCGATCGTCCTTCGATTCATGGCTCCAGTGTTGCGGGGCATTGGCGACCATACATCTCCTATAGAACCCCTTCACGCATCCTTCTATGACTTCCTGGTTGACCATTCCCGGAATGAGGCCTACTTCATTGACACTTCCAATCACCATGATCTAGCCTATGCTTCACTGCAAGTGCTTTGCAGGGAGTTGTGCTTCAACATATGTGGGCTGGAGAGTTCCTACTTGAGCAATTCCCAGATCCCTGACTTGCCAGAGAGGATAAAGAGGAATATTTCACCTCATTTATCATACTCATGCAAATTTTGGGCCAAGCATTTGGAGGGGTCCCAGTTTGACTTGTCTATTGCTGCATCTGTGCAAGTTATTATGGAAAGTGAAAGGGTCCTGTTCTGGCTGGAGGTTCTCAGCCTTATTGGTGCATTAGGAGGTGCTGAAGGTTCCTTGAAAGGTTTAGTTGGGTGGTTTGAGGTGAGTTTTTTGGTCCATAAATAGGCTTTTTTCTGATGAACATCTTGAAAGGGACATGTTGGTTATGAGACAACAGCTGTGTTAGCCATAGATGGGCTGAGACTTGTGCAGAATTTCTTCACAGCAATCATGTGCAGCACACCACACCTATACCTCTCTGCACTGCCACTTTCCCCATGCAGTTCACTTCTGGCAAGAAAACTAGTGCCCAACTTCTCCCACCTTGTGGAAGTTGCCCAAGGGGGATTGAAGGACTGGCCAGCCACCCAGCTTGTCATACAGGGGCATACTTCATCTGTCAGCTCAGTTGCATTCTCCCCTGATGGCAACAGGATTGTGTCAGGCTCTAGGGATGACACTGTGAGGATCTGGGATGCAAAGAGTGGGGAACAGGTTGGCAGCCCTCTGAAGGGGCATACTGACCATGTCAGCTCAGTTGCATTCTCTTCTGATGGAAACAGGATTGTGTCAGGCTCTTGGGATCAAACTGTGAGGGTCTGGGATGCAAAGAGTGGAGACCAGATTGGTAGCCCTCTGAAGGGGCATACCTCACAAGTCATGTCAGTTGCATTCTCACCTGATGGAAACAGGATTGTGTCAGGCTCCTGGGATGAAACTGTGAGGATCTGGGATGTGAAGAGTGGAGATCAGATTGGCAGTCCTCTGAAGGGGCATACTTCAGGAGTCAGCTCAGTTGCATTCTCCCCTGATGGAAACAGAATTGCATCAGGCTCAAGGGATGAAACAGTGAGGGTCTGGGATACAAAGGGTGGAGGTCAGATTGGCAGCCCTCTGAAGGGGCATACTGATGATGTCACTTCAGTTGCATTCTCCCCTGATGGAGATAGGATTGTGTCAGGCTCAAAGGATGAAGCTGTGAGGGTCTGGGATGCAAACAGTGGAGGTCAGATTGGCAGTCCTCTGAAGGGGCATACTTCCAGAGTCACCTCAGTTGCATTTTCCTCTGATGGAAATACAATTGTGTCAAGCTCATGGGATGAAACTGTGAGGGTCTGGGATGCAAAGAGTGGAGATCAGATTGGCAACCCTCTGAAGGGGCATACTTCAGAAGTCAGCTCAGTTGCATTCTCCCCTGATGGCAACAGGATTGTGTCAGGCTCTTGGGATGAAACTGTGAGGGTCTGGGATGCAAAGAGTGAAGATCAGACTGGCAACCATCTGAAGGGGCATACTTCAGGAGTCAGCTCAGTTGCATTCTCTCCTGATGGCAACAAGATAGTCTCATGCTCAAGTGATAAAACTGTCAGGGTCTGGGATGCAAAGAGTGGAGATCAAATTAGCAGCCCTCTGAGGGGGCATACTTCACAAGTCATGTCAGTTGCATTCTCCCCTGATGGAAACAAGATTGTGTCAGGTGCAAGTGATAAAACTGTGAGAGTCTGGGATGTGAAAAGTGGAAATCAGATTGGCAGCCCACTGAAGGGGCATACTTCGGGGGTCAACTCGGTTGCATTCTCCCCTGATGGAAACAGAATTGTGTCAGGCTCAAGTGACAAAACTGTGAGGGTCTGGGATGTGAAGAGTGGAGTTCAGATTGGCAGCCATCTGCAGGGGCATACTTCATCTGTCAGCTCAGTTACATTCTCCCCTGATGGAAACATGATTGTGTCAGGCTCATGGGATGAAAATGTGAGGATCTGGGATACAAAGAGTGGAAGTCAGATTGGCAGCCCTCTGAAGGGGCATATGAATTGGGTCAGCTCAGTTGCATTCTCTCCTAATGGCAACTGGATTGTGTCAGGCTCAGAAGACCAAACTGTGAGGGTGTGGGATGTGAAGAGTGGAGGTCAGATTGGCACCCCTCTGAAGGGGCATACTGATGATGTCACCTCAGTTGCATTCTCCCCTGATGGAAACAGAGTTGTGTCAGGCTCCAGGGATGAAGTTGTGAGGGTCTGGGATGCAAAGACTGGATGTCAGATTGGCAGCCCTCTGAAGGGGCATACTTCAGCAGTCATGTCAGTTGCATTTTGCCCTGATGGAAACAGGATTGTGTCAGGTTCTTGGGATCAAACTGTGAGGGTCTGGAATGCAAAGAGTGGCAGTCAGATTGGCAGCCCTCTGAAGGGGCATCCCTCACATGTCACCTCATTCTCCCCCAATGGCAACAGCATTATCTCTACCAGAGGGATGAGTATTCCAACTCCTACCACATTACATCCTACCAATAATGGTAAGCAACTAACGAATCTATGCTCATTACAACATCTCATTGTGTCTATACATAGCACTTGTTCAAGTTCATATAAATGAGCCCATTTGCTTTTCTTCTGACCCATCTCATGTGTTGGCTGACAGTGAACAACTTCTTGGTGACCTGATTTCTGAGGCCAATGCTGAACCAGTTCAACTGTACTCAGATGGCTGGCTCAGAGGTCCACAAGGCAGATTGCTCCTATGGATACCAACATCTTTGCAGAACCCATTTTATTCAATGTCTACTGCATTGATTATTCCCAGGGGTTGCATGGAATTGAACCTGAGTAACATGGTCCATGGGAGTAAATGGCAGGAATGTTTCAAACAAATTGCTTAGCATTGATAGGCCTTGTATGTATTTGGTTTGTATTCTTCATTGTACTGCATAAATAATAGTATTTATTCATTGCATGGATATTTCACACCTTAGTGTCACCTGGCACATGCCCACATCTTGAAGGAGGGTGGGTCATTACTGCCAACAATGAGGTCAGGATACCACTACATTATCATCTTGTAATACCTATTACTACTTGGAGCAGGTCCAATATACGTTGTGTCAAACCCTAGTGGATGTAATGACTCATACCTTTTCACTAGTTAGTGTAGTTTACCATGTATAGACAACCTCTGGTTAGGGTTACCTTAGACATGCTTATAGACACTTAGTCAGTTCCACTGCATTGACTCAGCCTGGTTTTCTGCAGCCAATAACATTTATCTCTTGCTTGTTTGGTTTGTTTATGACATTCCTTGGTACAAACACTCTAAGTAGTATCAATACCAGCTCTCTTGTCATAGACCTTCCAACCAAGTTCATTTGTGCATTGTCACATTAACTCATTCCTCAGCCTCTCCTCTCTATCAGTTCATAGAGTGACTGAGTATAGTCTTTGGATTATAAGCATTACATTTGAACTCAATTATCATCTTACTCCCTCACTCTGCTTGCCCCAAGGCTTAAGAAGCTTTGTTTATGAGATGATGTCTTTAGTCTCATCCGCTTATTATCTGGAGGTGGTGTTTGAAGAACCAGTGCATTGTGCCATTCATCAACATTGGTCTCAAGTGGGCCAAACAGTACTACAACTGCATGGATAACACACAAGCCTATATCATATCCATGCATAAGTTTTTGCATCACCAGGGGCATTTTTATTGATGCCAGTCTGAGTAGTCATTGATCCATCTCTTTGATTTTGGTGGATCCACAAATACTGGGGTCAGGAGTGGATCACACATGCAGAGAATATTGTACTACATGGAACTTGGGCCATCAGGATGCAGTGCCATTCAGGCTGTTGAAAAAGAATACCAGATGTATGTTGATGGTGAACTTGTGGATGAAAGTATGGATCCTCTTAGGTTTTGGGAGGTATAGCATTTTACTTTTGTATGTTCAACTTTTTGATACTCATCACTCGTGATAACTCAGGTGAACCGCACTTGATTCCCAATGATATTTGTCATCACGATGGACTACCTGTTATGACCCTAGACTCGAAGTCACGGGCTCGCTACACCGAAGCTAGACGAGAACAAAGACGAGGGCAAAGACAAGAGGATCGAGGGCAGAGGAGCGTTTAGAAGCAAGTAGGGACAAAACCCAAATGAACTAGCTTGGGGCTAGCTGGGCTATTGTGTTGGGTATATATACTACTGTACATGAGGTAGAGGTGAGGCGTACATGAGGAAGACATAAGGCATGACATCACAGTGACATCACTATGACATCATGGTCCAGACCGGTGAAAGGTTGATAGATGGGAGGCCTGGGATTTTGCCTGAGGTCTCCCCGAGTGAAAGAAGAGGGTCAGTTCGACCCAAGGGGACTGGAGTTTGCCTGGTAGAGTCAGGGAGTAGGGGAAAAGACAAGAAACGCGCCCTAAAAACCAGAAGATACTCGAGATAACGTCTAGAGGGACTCTGATAAGGGAGAAATGATGATCTGAGGCTTCCGGCCTTTGAATTCCGTCCTATTTCGTCTAGGGTAACTCGTCTTGTTATTGTTCCAAGTAAGTGCAAAGTATTCTAAGTGCGAGTCTGGCTTACATAAGCCAAACTCGTGCAAATACTAAGTAAAAAAAAGGTAGAGTAAATATAAAAGCAAAAAACTAAAGTAAAAACAATGAAATAAAACAAATCACCTAGTAGGGAGGTTACTCTCCCTACACCGGCCTAGGCCTGAGCCACATGGCAAGCACATGGCCAAGGTCTGGGTGAGTCCATAGATAAGGGGAGAGATAAGGCGAGATAAGATCTGATAAGATCTCAAGATAAGATAAGAAAGATTAGATAAGATGAGAAGAAAAGAAAGAAAAAGAAAAGAGTACGTATCATAACACTACCTTCTGATTCAGGTGTCTTCTGTACCTTGCAAAAGAGTTTTTTCATCAAGTGCTGACACAGATATGAAGAAGCGGAACCACATCAGCCCAATACTAATGGAAGCCCTCCAAATGCTGAAGTACCACTTGAGGAGTCAGCAAATTGACTTCCTGGTGAACTGGACTTCCCCTGATGCCGTCCTTGTTGAGGATGAACCAGAGGAACTGGATGATGCAGGCAACAAATGGAAAGGAGATGCTGATGTTCATGCCACTTTGCAGGCCCTTCCTGATAGGAATGAGGTGGAGGAGGGGGAGGTGCTTCCAAGTAATGTCATCATATATGCATAACATCTTTACCAGGTTCCAACCCAACTATCAAACTACTAGTTATTCCATATGATAGTTTACATCACGTGGTTTTCTACACCTGCAATTGGCTGCAAATTTCCCACACTGCACCGAAATGACCACACACATAACCATATGTAAGTGAATGTAACATGACACTGCATGTGTATGATTAGGCCAAGGATGGCAGTGGCTTTGAGGGCTATGTGCAAATTGACAAATCCTACAATCAACTTGATCAAGGATGGTGAGCACATGTCATTGAATCTGAGCTAAAGAACATCAGCAAAACCCACCCCCTCTGTACAGACTCTACTATCTGTACAGACTGACCCCTAACTGTTTCAGTATACAGATTCCCACCCCTTATCTTAACATGTAGACATTAATTAGCAATCAATTATATTACCACCAAACTACTTTAATTACACAAGGACTAACTACATATCTACTACAGGTATTACTCATCCATACTAAGTGGGCACAGCCCCAACAGGGGACCACCCCCCTCCCTCTGCCCCCCCCCCCCTTCTGGTGGATCATCAGAGGGAGGGAGGGACAACGATAACAATGACGAGGGGAGATGGTAGTGGTACAGGAAAGAGTTGTGTTGCTGGAGTGAGTGGGTTTATATACACTCCCACAAAAATTTCAATTGGAGTTTGAAATTGCCACAGTGCATTGGTGCTCACTTGGAAGTTGAAAAATCTACTATATGGAGTAATCATTGAAGGTTTGAGTGAATGGAGACCTAGGGGTTTACCTGAGGTCTCCTGGGGTGAAGAAAGTGGGTCAGTTTGACCCGAGGGGGCTTGAGGTTGCCTGGTAGAGTCAAAGAGTGGAGAAAAAGACTTGGAACATGCCCTATAGTCCCAAAAATGCCTGAGATAGCATCTACTGACTGTCTGATAAGGGAGAACTAATGTTCCGAGTCCCTTGGGCTTGGAACTCTGTCTGCTCGTCTGGTGGTAATGTGGCTATATTTTTTTTCTAAGTATGTACACTACAAAGTAAGTATGAGTCTGGCTTACATAAGCCAAACTCGTCCAAACACTAGGTAGAAGATAGAATAAAAGTATAGAACAAAAAACTAAGGTAAAAACAAAGAAATATAGTAATTACCATGGTAGGGAGGATGCCCTCCCTACATCGTACAGCCACGATGTCATAATGAAAGTTGTAGCCTATGATCACAGGACCATGGGAATATGCTTACCTTAGCAGTATCTCCTTTTTTGGGTGAGATATTTGCAAAGTTCTGTGGGAGACCCGGTGTCATGCACCAAAGGTGTTTGGCGATGTGAGCATGGACTCAGAAGCTGAATGATGAAGAGCGGAGAAGCCTAGCCCTAATGTGAAGAATGACTGATATGGCCAGCAGTCATCCATTGCATGAGAACCATCCTTAACATTAGGGAAGAAACCACTCAAGCACCCAAAAAAAACTTTTCGAGTGCCAGTTTATGGCATTCCGATTTTTTGAATATCTCCATCAATTCTAAAGATATTGACACCATTCCCATGCTCACAGGAAGCCATCGACCACGCCATCCTGCCTACCAAGTTTGGTAATGATCTGCACACTCCACAATTTTCTGCATCATTTCTACCATTGAATGCCCATTTCACCAATATTTATCATAATGGCCACCTCACCGACCATCTCTTCACTCATGTCCTTTGCCAGGGAGAATAACTACGAGTACTTGCCAGGAATCCCCACCAGCTCTTGCCCTGAAGCCTTGTGGTTCATCCCTCCCTCATCCATGACCTCCCATCCTATCACTTTGGGACAGCCCATTCTTCTCATCAGTCTGACGTCAAGGAAGACATTCTTTGGTTGCCTCAAGTCTGTCATCAGGCTTGAAAGGTCTCTCACTAGCTACCCCGAGTGGGCCATGCTCCGCTCTGAAACCGGCAAGTCAGTCGGCAAGTTCTTATTCGAGCAGATCCTATGCCGATGGGGGGCGGTGGGCGAAATAGTCACCGACAACGGCGCCTCCTATGTGTTGGCACTGGACTGGCTATCGAAAACTTATGGCATCTGACATATTCACATCTCCCCCTATAACTCACAAGCAAATGGTATTGTCGAGCGGCGGCACTTCGATGTCAGAGAAGCGATGGTCAAGAGTTGTGAGGGAGAGGCATCTAAGTGGTCGGATGTAGCGCCGACGGTGTTCTGGGCAGAAAGGGTCACTGTTCACAAAGCTACGGGTCTCTCCCCATACTATATGGCTCACGGTGTCCACCCTAGACTTCCCTTTGACCTCGCCAAAGCCACCTTCCTAGCCCCTTATGAGGCCGACTCTTATTCTACGACCGACCTTATAGCCAACCGAGCCCGACAACTACAGAAGCGGCCCGACGACCTCGCCGCCATACATGACCGAGTCCTCAAAGCCCGTTTTGCATCGGCCAAAGACTTCGCGGCCCACTTCGAAAAGACTATACATGACTTCGACTTCGAGCCAGGAGCTCTCGTACTCGTCCGCAACTCCCGTATCGAGAAGGAGCTCGACCGCAAGACTAAGCCGTGCTACCTAGGTCCTATGGTAGTAGTGCGTCGGACCAAGGGCGGCTCGTATCTCCTAGCAGAGCTCGATGGCGCTGTATCAAAGTTTCGCTTCACCGCCTTCCGACTCTTCCCCTATTTCCCCCGCAACAAATCTCGCATCGAGGTCACCCAACTAGTGGGCCTCGACAACGCCGCCATCGACCGACTCGAAGACAACTCCCTTCCCGACCCAGACCTCACTGGCATCCTTAGGGACGAGTCAGATGAGTGACATACCCTCTCATTCTGTTCCTTTTTTTCTGTTTCTTTTATCTCTTGAATACCCGTTACAGACTCTCCATACATACGAAAAACTCCAAAAGCAAACCTACAACTCGAAAAGACCATAAAACCGAAAACCGCCACTTAGTTTCCTTTCTCTGCCTTCGTACCTATACTCACCACTCCTCTTACTTATATAAAAAGACCTGCCGCCAACACAGAATACCGAAAAGAAAAATTAAAGAAAAGTTTCTCCCTTGGTTCCTTCCTCTCTTACCTTGCTTCGTTCGATCTTAAGGACTCACCGCCACAATTCTTAGACTCTCTACTTACCTGTTTCTGCCACCCTCGTTACCTTAGCTTTACCTTATTTCAGACTACCCCCCCTTGACAGAAATCAGACCCCACAAGGATACGTTCGACCCCACCTATACACAAGGACATCGAGACTTCTACGAACATAAAAAAAATTACTGCCGCACCCCGAAGTTGTCCCGCCGCCACTCCTCGAGCTTCCGAATGTCCCTCTTAGCACGCTGATGGACAACGTTCAGCTGCCCGAGGCCCGCGTGAAGATCGGCGATGATGGCCCCAGACCATTCGACCGTACCCTTGAGGGCCGCCAGCCGCTCGTCATACTGAGCTAGCGCTTCCTGGGGACCGCTGAAGGGGGTCCACCGAGCATCTCGTGGACTTGGGGGCCGGTCAAATACTACCTCTTCTGGCTGACTGCCCTCGACGTCGACCGAATCTTCAGGTCCAGCGCCTTCCGTTTTGTTCGCAGCCTCGACCGACACGCCACCAGTACCATCACCAGTCTCCCTAGACTCACCTACAGGGCGTTCTTCGATACGAGGAGGATCGGGGGAAGGAGTGTTACCGGCACTCGAGGGGAGGAAGAGGGGAAGATTGGAGACCGACGGCGTACGAGGAGGGGGGCCAGGTGGTTTATGAGGGACCGACTGACCTACCACTCGAGGTTTGATGCGGATTGTAGGTTTGGAGGGTGCCGACGAAGAGGGAACATCGTGAGGCGCTGCCGAAGTCTTGGCCTTCTTGCTGACCGAGGCCGACGGGGCTGGGGTGTCGGTGTTCTTCCACTACGTCCCATGGTCACCTTGTGTATGCTGAAGCGTTGAGGAACTCACCTTCTTGCTAGCTTTGCTAGCCTTGTTGCACCGCTTCTTCCCTACGTGGCAGGCAGCACAAGCCGCCCCAGGAGCGCCCTCTTTCCACTCGCATCGGATCCCCCGAGTCTTGCACCGCCCACATGCCTCCGAGTCAACTTGCATAGCTGGGACCGCCACCTCTTGGGGTTCACCCGACCTCTGGGAAACCTCGCTGACGAGCTCTGTTCGATCTGGGACCGGCGCGGTGACTTCTTCCTCACCCATGGCGTCTAGATCGATAATATCGCCGTCCCCACCTGCAGGCTGTTTGTAAGGTTGAGTTGCCTTAAGTCACACCCGCGAACTGTACCGTATGGTATTCGCAGTGTAAATTTTAAGACAGTGATGTCCTTAAGTCACTACGACGATTTTTATATACTAGACATGCAGGCATGTGATACCGGAGTATCACATGCCTGCGGATGATTACAGACATTCTAAATTAGGGCACGGCCCCTAACACCCTCCCCCTGTAGAGCCGACCTAGGCTCGTAAGACGAGAAGAAAAGAAAAAGAAAAGAAAAAGGAAAAGGAAAAAGAAAAAGAATAGGGAAGACCCTATGTACATTCACGCGAGATGTTGAATCTCGCAGCACTACCAATCCGAGGGTTACGCCTCATTTCAGCAATGCAGAGCAAGGTACGAAAGGTGTTGAACCCTTCGTACCACAACTCGAACTGAGGGGTTACGCCCTCGAGAAGACGATCCAGCACCCGATGTAGCGTCCCTTCTACATCGGAGCCGGCTCGTCCCTCATCTCGCCCTCCTCGGGCTCATTATTTTGTTCGGGAGTCCTCTCCCGCGAAATTCGACCTTCCACCCCCAAGTAGTTGGGCAGGTCATAGATAACTACAGCGGAGCAGAAGTCCCTAACGATAGGGAGCTCTGCGTCGCTGATTGTGCGGGCCTCGTAGGCCGCAATGCGCTCGGTAGCGATCCCGAGGGCCCTAGCCTGGCGCTCGACCCACTCCTTCGAGCGGTTCTCCTTCAATACTGGAGGGTCGTTGATTGCCGCCCTCAGAAGATCGAGCGCGGCTCGCACGTTGGGGTCCCGTTCCCCCCCATTATCGACAGCGCGGGTAATGTACTCTCTACCCGCCCTCCTGGCCCAAACGAGGGCATCGTCGGCATCGTGAGGAGTGATGCCATTAGCCGCGAGGTATGCGGCGATATCAGCCATACCGGCTGAGCGAGTGAACTCCCCTTCCCAGGGGACACGGGTACCATCACGAGGGGCCACCTCAGCACATTCCAGAAGGGCTCTGTAGCGACCCTTCGCTGCAAGGAGACGAACTAGCTCCCGGAACCAGACCATCCGGTCATAGCTCCCTCTGGGGACTGGAGCCAGTCGTTCGTAGAGGAGGAATCCTTGTACTAATTGTGCTGTGGGAGGGCTGATTTCCCACTCGTCGTCGTCGGGGCGCTCACTGACACCTAGCGCCCCAGGGAACATTCGCGAGAGCTCGGAGCTCTCGTCTGAACCGTTGTACCTATTCTGGTACTCGTGGATAAATTTAACCCAGTCAGCGACTGGGGCTTCGAGGCTCGGAGCCTCTCGTGGTAGTTCGGGGATCCCCCCTTTTCCCTTCTTTCCGGAGGTTCGACCTCCTCCTCTAGGATTAAACGCTCGACCCCTTGGAGGGGGTCGTTCTTGATGAGCAGGGGCTTGGGGAACCCCAGGGTTTTCGACCATCAGGCGGTCGCGGAGAGGCACGATGGGTCTCTGACCCATCTCTGGCAAAGGAGCAGCGGGTTGACCCTCTATCCGCTGTTGTAAGGCCGGCTGTCCACCGGCGGGTTGTAACGCGAGGGCTTCTTCCTCCCTCCTTGCCCTTTCCTTGTCTCGTAGCGCCTCTCTCCTCTGGCGCGCTTTCTGGGAGGCCCAAACAGGCGGCCTCCATTCCTTGAGTGCGAGGTTCATGACCTCGTTCGTGTCTAACCTGCACTTTTTCCACAGGTTAACGTAGGTGATCAAATCTTGCGCCCTACGGACGCAAGGAGCGTTCTCCTCTGGTTCTTCGTACGCTTCGGCGTACAACTTGCGGATTTCCTCCGCGGTGTTAACGAGTCTAATGGGACCCATTATCCCCCTGTCCCATCTGGTCACTGATGCGACGAGGTTTCCTCGTCTGAGGGGAACAGGAGGGGGGGTCCCCTGGCGAATGTTGGCGAGGGCGGCGCCAAGCCTCTCATCATTATAGGCGTAGAGGTTGTCATTGATCCTCACAAAGAGGATCGACCTCACGCCATCCCTGCCTTGCCCAAGGACCCGTACTCTGTACGGGTTCTCTTTTCCCGTAAATTCAGGGAAGAGGGTTCCCTGAGAGGCAGTATCGACGACCATAGGGATGTCGTCATCGTAGCATTGTTGAACGGAGGTATCTTCCTCCATGGCGGTGTATTCGTAATCAGGCGCTGCCTGATGGGTATCGTCGTCGAGCTGCTTCGCCTTGCCCTTTCTCGACACTACAGGTTCAACCTGCGACGCAGGTTTAGCCTGTACCCTCCCCCTTGAAGAAGAAGAGGGCTGTGGTGCCGGTGGAGGCGGCAGCCTGGAGGAACTAGCCTCCGCGTTTGATGAATAAGTACGCCCCCCCAGGGAGGCGACACGAGCGCGTTCGAAGTCACGCGCAGCTTGCTCAACTTAGTGGGAGCGGGGATGGTGGGGGTAGGTTCGCGTTGAAGATCATCGATCTTCCGGAGGGCACGACGGAGGTCGTAGGAGGTGTCCTCGAGATCACGCTCGAGACGGCTGATACGACGACGTAGGTCGTCGTAAGGGGTACGTTTGATGAGACGCGCGGTCTCATCAGCCAAAGTAACGATAGCAGGCATGATACCTGCGTCGGACAAGGCCATGCCTTGGGAGAGATGAAGCGCGTAAGACGCGCACTGGTCACAAGCGCCGTGATGGCGCAATAAAGGAAACTGGGGGTGGCATTCCCAGTACGGGCAGGAACGTTTGTCCCGGCGGGGCTCATACTCGAGGGACGACGAGCGTGAGGGTGATCGTGGCCGCTTCTGGCCACTGCTGACCGTACGCAGACTGCGTCGGTCGACGGGGGATGGGGAGTACGAACGTGATGGCGAGCCATCGTGAGGCGCGTCGGAACGCGCGGGGGATCTGCCTCGCCGGGGCGAGGGAGATCGGGACGGGGTGGGGCTAATAGAGCCTTGTGGGCTCGGGGGTTCTCTGCGACGGTGATCGCGGTGGGACATTGTATCTACTAGAACGTTATGAGCGTTAGAGAAAAAGAAAAAGAAGAAGAAGACGACGGAGTATTGTAAAAAGAAAATCACGTGATCAGTAAAGTTAATGCACGTGAAACGGTGAAAGTGTGATCGGAGGAAAGTATATACTCTAATTAAATTTGGTAACTATGCTGTGCTCGAGGCCGACGGTATTATTGACGGTATTATTTTTATTTTTATCTTTTGTTTGTTTTTATTTTTGTTTTTTCTGACTTGTCCGTTTGCTTCCGGTAGTAGTCTCCCGACTACGTTTAACCACTTAGTGGTTACCGTACGCCTACGCGTACTATTTCGCCCTTCGGGGCAACTGGCGTATACTTTGTACGCCCTGGAGCTCGAGGTACCTGTCGAGGGCCTCAAGCTCCTTACAATTAGACACCGGCTCCCATGTCGTGTCTCCGAGGTTCCATCTCACAAGGAACTCTACCTTGTTATTCGTCCACCGGTGAGCCGTTATCTCATCTACTAACCACTCCTCTTCGTCGGTCATACCGACATCGTAGAACGCGTGCGCGTCGCGCCTCGGGAACAGAACATCATCGTTCTGTTCATATCTACGCAATAACCCGACGTGGAACGTTGGGTGTATGCGCCGCTGGCGCAATTGTTCTGGCAGGTCCAGAGTGTAGGTGTCGTTCGCGCTGTCACAGCGCAACACTTTCATCGGACCGATGAATTTGGGCACGAGCTTTCGTGCACGTCCCTTCGGAACGCTCAAGTTTTGAGTAGAGAGGTAGACGAGGTCCCCTTCTCGAAGGCTGAAGCCTTCCTTTCTTTTCTTATTCGCATGGTACGTCTGTACTACCCTGCTTTCAATGATGGCGTCATGGGCCATCTCAAGATTTTCTAACGCTTGTTTTACGAAGGTCTTCACCCCTGGTGCCGTTGAGGGCGTCCCCCCTCTGACTCGTTGCATCACCTCGGGCATGTACCCGTAATTTAATTCGAGGGGTGCGAACCCTGTCGAGCTACTTATGCTTGAGTTGATCGCGAACTCGACCATTGGCATCTTCGATGTCCAATCCATCTGGTCTGGTCGGACCATGGCTTGTAGCATCTGCGCTACATTCCTTATCGCTCGTTCAGACGCTCCGTCTGTTTGTGGATGGAACGCCGTCGACATTAGGAGCTTCGCTCCCAACATTCTGTGCGTTTCGCGCCAGAAAGTCGACGTGAACTTCGCGTCTCGATCTGAGACTATCGTCTCTGGTAGTCCGTGTAGTCGGACGACTTCCCGTATGAACATCCCCGCGAGCTCTGACGCTCGTATCGTCGTAGTCACCGGTACTAGGTGTACCATCGACGTTAGACGGCACAGGACCACCCACAGGTAGTCGTGCCCGTCGCTCGGTGGGAAGGGTCCCACAAAGTCCATTGCTATCGACCCCCAGGGTCTTCGCGGCACAGGCAGACTGTGCAATAGACCCTTCGGTCGTTGATTGTCGTTCTTTGTCGTCTGACATATCGGACATGTTCGACAAAACTTGTCCACCTCCCGGCCGAGTTTCGGCCACCAATACCATCTGCGGATATAATCCGCTGTCCTCTGGGATCCAAAATGTCCCAGCGTCCTGTGCGCTTGATCGATTACCCTGGCGATAGTATCATCGCCGTCGTACTTTGCATGGGGAAGGCATAGCACCTTCTCTCCTCCACGATTTCTCGTGTATAGAAGGCCATCTTCCCCTTCGAACTGAGGATAGTGTGATGGCTGTGCCATCACTTTCGCGAGTACAGGATCGCTTCTATATCCTGCGCGGATAGCGTTCAGGAAGCCTGGTGCTTCTCCAAATATTATTGGGGAGGCTTTAGAGGCCTCGGCAGATTCGAGTATCGTAGGGTCTTCCTGCGCACTTGCGCTAGGGGATTCCTTGTTACTCTGATCTGCGGCTGAGGCCATCTCTTTAGCCTCTTCATATCTTTTCTCGACCTTTTCCTTCAACCGGCCACTCTTCCGAGGGGTATCTCCCTCTCTCATCGCTGATAACTTCAGCTCTCGCCACCTGTCTTGAGGGAGGTCGTCCCCCTCTGGGTCCAAACGTATATCTGCGTCGGCCCATTCGACTTCATCATCGGAGGCTACGTCCCCTCCTTCTTGCTCGTAGTAACGAGAAAGGCAATCCGCTACGCGGTTCTCCGTGCCTTTTGCATAGACGATGTTTGCGTCGAATCGTGACATGTAGTCCAACCAGCGGACTTGTCGGCTCGACAGTTTTCGTTGGGTTTTGAGGTACCCCAACGCCTCATGATCGGTGACGATCGTAAACTTGAAGCCGAGGAGTTTATCCTCCCACTTCAAGAGCGCTTCGATTATTGCGAGAGTTTCTCGCTCGAACGTTCGATAATTCTGTTGAGCATCGCTCAACTTTTTCGACATAAATCCTGCTGGTCGGCAGGTTTTCCAGTCGGGCCCTGCCCGTACAACGCACCTACTCCATAGAGTGATGCATCACACACGAGCCATATTGGCTCTTCCTTTCGCGGATCAATAGGCCGCAGGATCGGATACTTGCACGCAAGATCCTTGATCACTTGGAAGCATCTGTCGTGGATTTCCCTCCACTGAAACGGATGTTCGTTCCGTTGTATACCAGTCAGGGGCGTAGTATACGTCGATATGTCTGGCATAAACTGTGCTAGATACTCCACTAGTCCTACGAACCTTTGGACTTCGTTTAGGCTCTTCGGAGTCCTCCAGCTCCTGATTCGAGACATCTTGTCTCTATCGGCGTGGACGCCCTTAGCGTCTATGATGTGCCCTAGGCAGTCCAACTTTTCTGCATAAAGGTCGCACTTCTCCTTCTCAAGGTAGAAGTCGGCCTTTTCTAGTGTTTCAAACACTATTCTGAGGTGTCGTTCGTGATCCTCAATTGTGTCGCTAAAGATGAATATATCATCGAGATAGACGTATACAAAACGTCCTATGTGATCTCTGAAGATCACTGTCATAAGGCGTTGAAACGTCGCAGGGGCGTTACAATCTCCCTGCTGCATTACTTGACTTAAGAAGGTCCCATATATCGTCGAGAAGGCCGTCTTCCAGACGTCTTCGGGTTCTATACGAACTTGTTCGTATGCGTTTGATAAGTCAATCTTTGAGCGATACTTCGCTCGTGCTACGTCCATTCGTATCTGGTCCTGATCCGGGAAGGGGGTGACGTCCTTCACAGTATTTTCGTTTCTCTTGCGGCAGTCAATGACTGTCCGCAGCTTTCCATTTTTCTTCGGGATGCATAGCATCGGAGCAGCCTGTGGGACGCTTTTCAGCACCCACCATTCTGCGTCCGTATATAGTCGGATTTTATCCGACAACTGTTGTTTAAGCGCGTCAGCGCACCGTGGCAGGTGGTACGCGTACTGCTTCCTTTCGTCTATCAGGGGGATCCTGTGGTTTACCTCCCGTAGTGGAGGCAGTTTCGGGATCACCCCGCTAAGCCTGTGCTTATACCAGTTCGAACCATTGGTTCCGTAACTGAGGTATATCCTCATTGCTCAACAATTTTTTTGGCTTTATTATTGCGAGATGTTCCTCGCTTTTCATTGAGCCCCTTGGCTCTTTTACTCTATCGGATCCCCTCCCCCCTTTAGAGCCCTCGCGAGACTGAGGCCTCGCAGGGCGCAAGAGTCAATGCTTAGGACGGGATTTACCCGTCATCAGAGCCTCAGGCTCTGTGAGAAGAGGCACGCATTCCGCTGCTATCTGTATCGTCTTCTCTGCGAAGTTTAAGATCGCTTTAGTTTGTCTTAGGAAGGGGATTCCTATTATACAATCGTAGCAGGTCAATATTCGCTACATCGAAGTATATCTCTACTTCAGTAGTTTCCAATGCGCATTGTGGATATTCCACCATGAGTAATCTTCGACCGGCTGCCTATGCAGCCTAATTGCAGCGTCAGCTGCTGTTCGAGGGGAAAGACCCTCATCTTCGTGACCTTGGCGAATGCTGGGCTCACGAAATTACCCGTACTCCCGGTGTCTATCATCGTATACGCGGTACATCCGTTAATTATGCTTTGCAACGTTGCGCACGTTCGCAACTCAGGACTTATTTTGGGACTGAGATCCCACTACATTATTCGTATGCATAGCATACCGAAATGATCGTGTCAATGACTTTGTCACCGGCTCGATCTTTGCAGCGAGATCCATTGCTGCCAATCGCGCTGGTATGACTGATATTGTCCTTCGTCATTCGTGATAATCACATCACCGTGGGGGGTCACCACTATCATATCGTCGGGATATATTCCGACACGGCGATTAGTTTCAGTGGTTCGTTGGAGGCGAACCTCCATTGCCTCCAGTGCTCTTCGCACTTCTGGGGCCACGCCACTGCATTCCCCCAGTATTTCTAATATATCTGCGATCGTCTGAAGCCTGTCGGCTTCCAAGGACCGTATCCGGTCTGCCATGGTTCGCATCGCATGACGCGTGCGATCCATGTTCATTCCGTGTCCCTCCATCTGCGCTCGGTCGCAATCTTCCCAGCCGTGGTCGTACTCTCTACGAGCCAATTGCTCTGGGTATCGCAACGCTACGTTCAGCATAGTGTCTCCGTCGATTGCCGACTCGGATACGTGCTCTATTCTCTGAGCACATTCTCGACATGAAGGTTCTTCATGGATTGCACCGTAGATGGGAGACCAAATCCATCGATTTCTCGTAGACATAGTATCTACCGCGCTATTAAATTCTATGGGATCTTCCATCTGGGAGTCCATATCTTCGTCTGCTATCCTCAGAGACGCACTCCACAGAGGTCCCCCTGTACCTCCCATTACCGATGGTTGATATTCCATCGTATTGTCTCGGTTGATCCATACCTTACCCCACAGGGTATTCACTATCACTACGTCGGGGTAAATCCCGACGTCACTCTCCGACATGCTTTGGCGGCGTATGTCAAATATGGCATTGTCCAGGTGCTCTTGTAGCTCTTGACTGCGTCCTGGCAGATGTCGCACGTCCTCTCGTGCCAATACCATTTGTCGCAGGGCATTCATACGATAGCCCTCGCGGACTCTGAGATGGAATGCCATCGTCTGCAACGCAGCCCGTACGTGATTCGTACTACCATTCGCATCCGAGAGTCGTATGCAGTTTCCTTCTCCTACCCCTCTGTGGTATTCACGCCTAGCGTGTTCTTCCGGTACATTAAGTGCTCGTGCAAGGGACTCATCCCTACTAAGTAGCCCTTCTGCTACATGGTCGACTCGATGTCGACATTCATCGCACATCCCTTCGTGCACTGCTCCATAAGTTCCGGACCATTCCCATTTTTCCTCCTGAGGTTCTTCTTCGTAGGAGCTTCCTTCATTTGCATCTGGGAAATCACTTCCCGCCTCGGAGACCTGGTCTCCTTTTGACGAGTCTTCGTCATCATGTACAATGCGCATCATAGCGCAAGTTACCTCCTCATCGGAAGCAACAGCTTCGTCTTCTTCGTGTATAGCGCCGAAGTATGCGACGGGCTCATCGTCGTCGTCAATCTCTGAGTACATTTCGTACTCGTCGACGATTTCCACTTCGTCACAGTGTGATCCTTCTTCGTGATCACTAGATTCGTTGTGACCGGGTTCACCTTCAACGACTTTTCCCTCGTCGGGTTCCTCCGACTGATCTTTTGCGAGGGTATCGCGTCCCTCTTCCTCTTGGACGTCTACAGCGTATAATCGTGGCTTAACCGCCGCTCTGTTCTTGTCCTTTCGAGGATGAGGGCAATCTGGAGCCATATGGCCCACCTCCGAGCAGTTGAAGCACGTAATCCCCGGCATGAACCTTCGGGGCTGCCGTCCTTTCTGCTGCGAGTCATCTCGCTCTTTATGATGGTACTTATGGTCACCATCCTTACGGTGGAACTGTCCACCCTTCCTTCCAGCATCAGCGCCCTTTGGCGCAAAATTCACCTTACGTCGATATAACGTATTTCCCTTCTGGAAGTACTTATAATTGTCCTTGTTCATGGAGCTACCTGCGCTCCTGTTTCCATGTGGGTGTGAGCCACTTCATCCCTGGGAGGTCTTCCCTCCAGAGCCGGCGTGGCTCGTTCTCATATGCATATTCACTGCTTTCTGCGCAGTTTCCATGCGCCTTACTTCTTCGAGGATCTCCTCGATCGTTGAATGCTCTGCGGATATTCCGCGAGCTTCGAATATCGATTTAATTATAGAGTGCGGTAGCCCCCGCAGGAGCTTCCTCCTGAACGAGTAGTCGTCCGGAGGCTGCACCATTCGGTGCGCACGACGCTTCAAGTCGTTGTAATACGCAAGGGCCCCCTTGTCATATTCGAACCTCGTTCGATCATACTTGTCGGCAGCGTTCTGCGCCGACGCTTCGTGGACGAATCGCTTGAATAGTCCACATATGAGTTCTTCGAAAGTCCAGTGGGGTACTTGTCGATTCGGGGAGTCAACTTCTTGGTCATACCATTGGGAGGCTAGACCCTCCAAGTACAACCCAGTGTACAATACGCGATCTTCATCGCGATCAGGGCCGGTGACCTTGAATGTACGAAAGTACTTTAATATCTGGCCCAGCCAGTCGTCGAACTTATCCAGGTCATCCTGGCCTCCGTACTTCCCGGGCTTAGGCGGGTTCATCACCTTCACTTCAGGTCCAACCTGTCCCGTCGGTAACCCGACTTGCTCCCAGATACGCTGTGCGTATTTGTTTTGCATAAAATCCATGTACCTCGTATTACCTGGGGTGAATCCCCTCAGATAGTTCGGTCGGTTTCTCTGGACGACACGTCGTCCCCCAACTATGGGGATCCTCCCATATCCTCGAGGACCGTCTTCGTCCTCTTCGTCCGGGTCGTCACCACCAGGGGGTCCTCCTCCTGGAGGGCCACCGTCAGGGGGACCGCCCCCAGGGAATCCCTGACCAGGGAAATTTCCCCCATAGTTATTCCCTTCGGGAGGGCCGCCTCCATCTTCATTTCGGCTGTATAGATTCTCGGCCGCTTCATCTCGATCATTTCCTCCAGGGGTATTATCCCTGTTTCCTCCGGCAGCGTTTCTGGCTGCAATGGTGCGATCTTGAGCCATCTGGTGGAGTATTGCAGCCCCCCACTCGTTTCCAAACATCTGTCGGATTATATCCGAGTCTCGCCTCGAGAAGTATGCAGGGCGATCTGGCATGTTAGGGGTGAATCCGCCCCTTCTGCCGAGGGCATCAGCTCTTTCGAATGGGAGGTTTTCCCTCCTTACTGGCATTCCTGGCCAGAAATGAGGGATCGTCCCCTCTCTCTTGATCGTAGGTTCGACGTCCGGAGTAGTCGTCCTGCTCGCACTCTTGGCGGCGAGTGCCCGCCTATACCTTTCTAATTCTTCTGCGTGATGTACGCCGGGGTTTACCCCGTGATTGTCGAAACCTTCAGGGCCATACCCGTAGTCCAGCCATTGTTGCTGCAGACTTTCGAGGAAGTCGTTCATAGCCTCGAAGGCCATGCGAGGGTCGATTGGGGCATCCCTCTCACTCGTCTCTCTCCTCGAAGGCTCCTCGCCTTCTTCAAATATCTCAATTGGAGGACTCTGAGTCCTTCGTACTAACACGGGGTCGGAAGACATTCGTGAGTTATCTAGCTCAGTGCGCTGAGGAGTAAGGGGACTCATCGAGTCTCTGGCTGCCTCATTCCCCTCTCTCGCAGCTCGTTCGATGCTGCTCCCCAAAGTTGTTGAGGTATTCAACCCTCCGGGCATATGCGCACCCGGCGCTACAGATCCAGGCTGTCTGGCGCTCGTCTCTTGGGAGGCGCTTCCGGCCGGCGGCTGCCTGTCCTCCGTGTTCCCATCATTTCTTTGGACCTCAGATGGTCCCTTTTGCTTTCGACGACTATTGTCGTCTAGAGGGGGATCCCCTCCGTCAGGCGGCTTGCTCTGGCCTGACTTTACTGCGCGAGCATATGCGCGGGTAGCCGTGCGGCTCATTGCGAACACTTTGACGAGAGTTCAAAAAATTGTAAGGTTGTGTTGCCTTAGTTCACACCCGCGAACTGTACCGTATGGTATTCGCAGTGTAAAATTTAAGACAATGATGTCCTTAAAGTCACTACGACGACTTTTTATATACTAGACATGCAGGCATGTGATACCGGAGTATCACATGCCTGTGGATGATTACAGACATCTAAATTAGGGCACGGCCCCTAACAGTGACTTACATGCTATTGCCAGTGTCCTTCAGACGAAGTACAACCTTTTTAATGCCGGGTGACTGAATATCGACCGAAAAGAAGTGCGTGTCCCACTTGCAGAATGAACCGGTAAGCTCGACGTAGATAACGTCGTCGACCACATTGAGGATGCGTGTACCGGGAGCTGATGACATAGTACCTAAGAATAAAAAGGCTCCGTGTATTGACACGTTAATTAAAGTTCCGTACTTCTGTCGGAAAGGGCCGAGTGGTACGGAAATGGGCAAGGAATCTAATAGAGTAACTTACCTCTTCTACCTCTTCACAACTACCCGTGCCCACAGTTCCCGACGATGTCGGTAGGGATGATGTCGTCGTTACTAACATCAGACGAGTCGAATGGATCCTTTCTAACCTCGTCATCGCCCACGAACCCGACATTCCAGCCATCTTTCCCGTCGCTGCACGTCCCTGACGTCAACTTCTCACAGGCAAATGAGGTCCCGATGACCTCATTCCCCACGTTCATGAATGTAAGTACGTTCATTAGCGAGCAGTGCTTATCGCCACATCAGTTTTAGGGCGCATATAGTCATGAATCAAAACAACTTGGTCTGCTACAGGAGCGTGCAAAGCTCCTAGAAGGGCAGGTAATGAAGCTTACCATAGAAAACACCACCCTTACGTATGTTAGTCCGTTCTATAGCTCATAGATATTAACCTATGTATACAGGACGGCATTCCAGTGCCTGGCAGGGGCTGTCGGGTTATGCGATTTGGACCCTTCCCAGGTTGATGGCACTGCCTTTCTGCAGGCATCTACCTCACCGAAACCAAAGCTGGAGCCAGCACCTGCAACGCCAACCAACTACCTGCTGGTCCGCTTCTGGGACCGAGAAGACTGGGACAAGTATCTCGAGTCGCCCGAAGGACAGACGAGCAAACGAGGAACCATGGGCTTCCTCGAGGATAAGGACGGCAATCCACCTTCGCGCGAGATGGCGAAAGCAATCCGCAAACTTCTGCGCAGAGGCTGGGTGGAACTTGTATACAAGGACCTTGCGCCTCCGTCATGGGGGAAACTTTCTGCCAGTGCCCGCCAGTTCATTCACAACCTCATGGAAAGTAGTTTCCCTGATTTCAAGCTCGCTAACAACAGTTGGAAACTCGATTACCTCGCCAGTACAACATACCCTGCATGGCGGAAGGGGACTCTGGACGACAACGGCAAGTGGAAGCCGAAGAAAGGCAAAGGGCTCAAAACTGAAGACGATGACAATGACAACGAAGACGACAGTATGGACGAAGTTGGTATGAAATGGAAGGCTTTAGTTATCAAGTCGGAGGCAGGGCCAGGAAAACGTCTGAAGGGTATGTGACGTGCATATTCGCATTGATCAAGCTAACGAGTGTCTGCAAGGGGAGCATACAGTGGGAGGCGACCAGACACCGTCCCCCTCAACAGCTTCAGTCTCCCCCCCCCGTTCCAGCACACCCGTGCCTTCCTTCGAATCATCTTACGGTACTGCGGATGACAGTGAGAGTCCTTCCTCCTCTGACGTGCCATGCGACATGCAACGCGACCCAGACGGCGTCACCTCCATTGTCGTATCTATAGACCCGCTGTAAGTAGCTCGCAAATGCTTGGACAGAAACTGAAGTAGGTACATTCTAGTGCCGTACTCGCGCTTGCTGCCTCCAAGGCACGAGGCACCCCACCGATCCCTGCGCTCAATCATCCACAAGAATCGTCATCTAGCTCCTCGGGTTCAATTGAGACACCGCTGAAGGCAACACCGAATCTTGAATTGGAGCATGCCATCCTGCCGGCTGCGATGTCCGTATCACCCTCAATGCCTGCTACGGTCAACAACAGCGTGGGAGAATCAGCCAGCAAGTCTACGAAGGGTGGTGGCAAGGCGAAGATGCGACCAGGTCCAGCTAAAAATGGACGGTGCGCTTTGATTCGTTGGCATTAATATTTTTTCTGACACATTCCCAGTAATCTATGTGCCCACCGCTGGCGCAAGCAGGTCCAGTCAAGCGGATCGACGGAAGAATTTCAAAACTATTACAATGGCTTAACTTCCGCGCAATGAATAGTAAGCATGGTTGTTCCCTAAATGTTCATATTCTCAGATGATGCAGGCATACGACAACGAGGCCATAGCATTGGTAAGTTTTCATTTACAGGTAGGACGAGTCTTAATGTTCTCGGGCAGGCCGCTAGCAATACCTGGGACACGAAGATTATTTGCAATGGCGCCCTCCACTAGACTCCATATTCCCACGCCCCTCGCATGATCGCATCATTCACCTGGACTCCATAACGCATTCCACTCCCTCGTCGAATACCCAGCAATGCAGCTAATGCAGCACTTCACTCGGACGTTTGGACACGCATATTCTTGGCATCGCATTGCATGGGGGTAGCTAGCTAGTGCTAGGTACTACCACCAGCATTCGGAATCCTGTACAGTACTGACGTGTAATGAAATGATATTTGATCACATTCCGGTATATTTTGTAAAAGCATAAAAACTCGCTAAGGCGATATCTCGTCAGAGATGATGATATGACGAGCCCAACAGCTCCTGCACCTGGTATATGAGGAGATATAACGTCTTATGACTGGAGGAAAATTATAATATGGCATCATACGGAGCTATGCCCCGAAACAACGCAGATATGATATTTGGAAAGGTTTTAGTAGGGAAATATAACAGTATATGTTTTGCACAGAGAGCCGGCTCAAACTGATATTTCGTCACATCCGGTCACACCCGGTAATGTCCAGTTTTCACTGGGGTTGCTGCCCCACTCCTCCCCTCTACTGTGTGATACTTTACTGTGTTGCAGCATACTGTTGACATACAGCCTACCCATATTCCACACAATTTGTATCCCATCCAGTGCTTTCTATGGATGTGAATATAAATAGGGGTAAAAATGCGGACTCTGCTCCCATTAGTGCAGTTCTTGACATATGGACTTGAAAATTTCACCCCACCCTCCCCTTGCATATGACTACCACCTATCAAAATTACAGACCATAAGCCTCAGTTTTTGTGGGGGCAGAACCAGGTCTCCTCCTCCCCAATGTATGTGCTACAGACATGGGCACTGCACATTTTTGGGGATTCTGATCAGTGGGGACCATGGAAGATATGTCATACAATGTCCATGTAGAAGGACTTTGGTGGTTTATTTGGTGGAATGGATGTAACATGACCATGTTGGTTTTTTGGTGCATGGCCACCACACCACACTTCCAAGGGTATCATTCCAGCTAATGCCATGGATACATTCTACACATATATATCTACCCTCACCCAAAGTTTGAAGTCCATCCATCAAGAAATGGGTGAGCTAGAATGAAAATGAGAGCTGGAGAGCGTGGGAAAGTGTGCGATGATTTTAGGAGACTTAAGAAACATATCAAAAACTTGTCATAGCACATCACAGAGTGAAGTAGTGAGTAGGATAAGTGGATGGCTGAGTTCCTACTTGCAATTTGGACTCTCCTGCACCATTTCTGCAATGGCAATCCTGCCCAGCATGTATGGGTGGTGTCAACCTCCTAGATGCCTGCTTCACTCTTGCAGTTCATACATGGGATGCAACCTGCCAACTTTTCGCATTTTTGAGTATTTGGGTAATCATACTACATTTAAAATGGTATTGGAATGGTCAGATATGCTCTCACACATATTGCCCACAGCCTCTTGAGACCAGGTCCACTGGGGAATGTGCTATGACAAGTTTTTGATATGTTTCTTAAGTCTCCTAAAATCATCGCACACTTTCCCACGCTCTCCAGCTCTCATTTTCATTCTAGCTCACCCATTTCTTGATGGATGGACTTCAAACTTTGGGTGAGGGTAGATATATATGTGTAGAATGTATCCATGGCATTAGCTGGAATGATACCCTTGGAAGTGTGGTGTGGTGGCCATGCACCAAAAAACCAACATGGTCATGTTACATCCATTCCACCAAATAAACCACCAAAGTCCTTCTACATGGACATTGTATGACATATCTTCCATGGTCCCCACTGATCAGAATCCCCAAAAATGTGCAGTGCCCATGTCTGTAGCACATACATTGGGGAGGAGGAGACCTGGTTCTGCCCCCACAAAAACTGAGGCTTATGGTCTGTAATTTTGATAGGTGGTAGTCATATGCAAGGGGAGGGTGGGGTGGAATTTTCAAGTCCATATGTCAAGAACTGCACTAATGGGAGCAGAGTCCGCATTTTTACCCCTATTTATATTCACATCCATAGAAAGCACTGGATGGGATACAAATTGTGTAGAATATGGGTAGGCTGTATGTCAACAGTATGCTGCAACACAGTAAAGTATCACACAGTAGAGGGGAGGAGTGGGGCAGCAACAACAACCTTGGTATCTGGTCCGCTTTTTTGATTACATAAGCACATATGGCAGGTGGAGTGGCTGTGCCAAAAAAAGCAGAGACTCGCAAAAATTTTAGTATTCCACTCATATCTAATCTAAAAAACAAGATCTCGCTGATGTAATCATATTGCTGTGATCCTCTCGTCCCGGGCTACAACTTTTGTTTTCAGTGTGGCTGTGCATGTGCGCTTTTTTGATTAGATAAGCACATATCAGAGGTGGAGTGGCTGTGCAAAAAAAAGCAGAGACTCGTGAAAATTTTAGTATTTCACTCATATCTAATCTAAAAAGCAAGATCTCGCTGATGTAATCATATTGCCATGATCCTCTCGTCTCAGGCTACAACTTTCATTTTCAGTGTGGCTGTGCTTTTTGATTAGATAAGCACACATTGCAGGTGGAGTGGCTGTGCAAAAAAAGAAAAGACTCACGAAAATTTTAGTATTTCACTCATATCTAATCTAAAAAACAAGATCTCGCTGATGTAATCATATTGCTGTGATCCTCTCGTCCCAGGCTACAACTTTTGTTTTTGGTGTGGCTGTGCAGTTTCCCACCCCTGTGGCTGTGTGAACCTCTCACTAAGTGGCTGTGTGAACCCCTCTCTCTGTGGCTGTGAATCACCCCTCACTCAGTGGCTGTGTCAACCTATAGGGCAGGGGCAGTGGGAATGCACACAGCCACATTGCTGTGACAGTTATCACATCAGGGACAGTATGATTATTGGTGATTATTGGTACTGGACTGACACACTAGCAACTATGTCTTGGTACCTACTTTTTTTCATATTTATTCATGCTAGATACTGGATTTTTCCATGTTTATTCATACTGGCAGGAAAAGAAGCCAAACTGGTCAAATTAGACTGACACACCTGTCACAACAGTAAATCTAATAAAAGCCATTAAGTGGGAACCTCAGGTGAGCAATGCAAGGCCATGCTTTGGCATGTGTTGCCTTCAGGGTCAGGTCAGTCTCCCTCCCATAAGAAGATGGCCTCCAGGTCTGCAGGCACACTTTGAGGACCCAAGGTTCAGGGAGAAAATTCATCAATACAATGCTGCTCTGGCATTTACCTCCTTGGGTGTCAATGCTGAGCTTCAGACTGTTCAAGGGTCAGGGCCAATGTCCTTCCATGTCCATGGTGCCCTTCACCATTTGATTGGGGCTCTTCTACCAGAGGCTGAGGGGGAGCCATCATAGGCTCAGCTTTACATCTATGATCCTCAGGAGGCAACAGAGAGATGTACTCGCCGCAATCCACAGCTGGACCCTGCCATCATGCTAAGTCTCCACACCATCCTCATGGAGAATCATCCATATGCCCCTCTGTACAAGCAGGCTCATGACATCATGAGGGAAAAACCACCAGGGGAGCACACTGATGTGAGGGTGTGTCTGACACTCCAGCAGGGCACTGATGGTCAAAGATACAACCTACCAACAGTAGAGGAGATTGCTGCTGTGGTTCCTGGGGATGGATCTGAGGAGGTTAGAGCTCAAAGGGACATCATCCTTCGACTTCAAGGTGGAGGATTGTGCCGCATCAGCCAACTTCATCCTGCCTATCTCTGCCTGCACTATTTACTTCTGTTTCCTCATGGGGAGGAAGGCTGGCATCTCAACATTCCTCTGCACAATCCTGGTGGGAGAAATTTGCATGCAAAGAAAGTGACTCAGCTTCCCTGTTATGCATATTGCCTTCATGTCCATCCCCCTGTAGTGGAGCCAGCCAATCTCTTCCATGGTGGTAGATTGTTCCAGCAGCTGGTCTGTGATGCCTGGGCCTCTGTTGACCAGTCCAATCTCACTTGGGTTGCCAACAACCAGAAGAAACTCAGAGTTGAGCTGTATGGTGGGCTTCAGGACAGGATGGCAGATGATCACCCACCTGACATGGCAGATGTTGGTTGCATGGTCATCCTTCCCTCCTCTCACAAGGAAGTGTACGTTACATGCAGCAACTCCTCCAGGATTCTCTTGCCATCTGCAGGGAGTACAGAAAGCCTGATCTCTTCCTGACTATGACTGCAAATGGGAGCTGGCCAGAAATCGTGGACAATATGTTTCCAGGTATGTACATGACTTGCTTTGCACCCCTCATTCTGACATTGTCCACTTTGCTAGGGCAGAAAACTGTGGATCATCCTGACCTGGTGGCAAGGGTTTTCCATGCCAAGCAGCAGGCTCTGCTCAAGAAGATTTGTGATGGCTACTTTGGAGCTGTGGCAGGCTTTGTCTACACTATTGAGTATCAGAAGCATGGCCTCCCTCACATGCATCTCCTTATCTTCCTTGAGGACCAGGACAAGATTCAGACTGTGGAGCAGATTGATGCTATCATCTCAGCTCAGATCCCAGACCCTGTCCTCCATCCCCAGCTCCATGAGATTGTCTCCAAGTCCATGCTCCATGGGCCCTGCAGTCCACAAAGATGTCTGGAGAACAATGTCTGCAAGAGGCGCTTCCCAAAGTCATTCCATGATGAGACTCTCATAAAGGAGGATGGCTATCCAGAGTATGCTCACCCCCAGAATGGCAGGACTGTGGAGAAGAATGGTGACACCTTTGACAACTCTCATGTGGTCCCTCATCCTCAAGAATTGCTGGTGGAATTTGACTGTCACATCAACCTGGAGATCTGTGGATCCATAAAGGCTGTCAAGTACATCCACAAGTACATCTACAAGGGTCCAGACCATGCCACCTTGCAGACTCAGGGTCACAATGAGATTCACTCCTACCTGGATGCCAGATATATCTCTGCCAATGAAGCCTGCCACAATATCTTTGAGTTCCCCATGCATCAGGAATGGCCAGCTGTGTACCGTCTGTCTGTCCATCTCCCAGACCATCAGGTTGTGGCATTCAATGCTGAAGACCAGCTTGCTGATGTCATTGAGAATGCAAGGGATTCACCTCTTCTGGGATGGTTCAAGGCCAATGCAGATCCAGTCCTCATTGCTGCTGGTGCAAGGGAGCATCTCTACCAGGATTTCCCAAAGGGCTTTGTGTGGATGAAGACTGAAAGGAGGTGGAATGTTTGTCAGAGGTACAAGGTCATTGGAAGGATGTATGCCATTCCTCCCACTGCTGGTGAATGCTTTTATTTGTGCCTGCTGCTCACTGCTGTCAAAGGTGTGTGTTCTCATTCATACTACTCTGCTATGATTTTTTTTGCTGACCATTCATGTCTTAGGTGCTACCTCCTATGAAGATCTTTGTACTGTGAATGGTCATCTCCATGCAAACTTCAAAGAGGCTTGCTGTGCTCTGGGTCTGCTTCAGGATGACAGGGAGTGGTTGCTCTGCTTGCAGGAAGCTGCTCATTTTTGTACTGGATTCCAATTGCATCATCTCTTTGTCACCATCCTGGTCCACTGCCATCCAGTTGACCCTCATGTCCTGTGGGAGGAGTCCAAGGCCAACCTCTGTGATGATCTGCACCACCATCTCATCCATCATCTCCACATTGAAAACCCCACTGAGGAGCAGATCTTTGATTATGGCCTTCATCTCATCACTGAGGATCTTGGGAGGAATGGACAATCTGTAGACAACTTCCCTACTATGCCCAGACCCCAGAGGCAATGGCAGATTGATGAGGGGAACCAACTCATTGCTGAGCAGAGAGCATATGACCAGGATGAGCTCCATCACTTTGTGGAAGCTGGCCTGCCCACCCTCAATCAAGAGCAGAGGGCACTCTATGATACAGTCATGGCTTCAGTGCAGCAGCCAGTTGGGTCCTCATTCTTTGTGCACAGTGGAGGAGGGTGTGGGAAGACATACCTTGCCAAACTCATTGCTGCTTCAGTTCATGCCAGCAACAAGATTGTCCTCTGTGTTGCATCCACAGGCCTTGCCTCTCTCCTGCTCCCTGGTGGTCATACTGCACACTCCCACTTCAAAATCCCCATTCCCTGTCATGAGGGCAGCTCCTGTAACATCAAGAAGGATGACCTCTATCATCAGCTGCTTCAGCATACTGCCCCGATCATTTGGGATGAAGTACCAACTCAGCATCGCCATGTAGTGGAGTGTGTGGATCATACCCTTCGTGATCTCCTGCAGGAGGGCCATCCATTTGGAGGAATTACCACTCTCTTTGGGGGAGACTTTAGGCAGACTCTCCCTGTTGTTCCCCATGGATCCAGGGAGCAGATAGTGGGGGCAACTTTATGTCGTTCCAACCTCTGGCCTGCTCTTCAAGTCCATCATCTCCATCAAAACATGAGACTTGGCAGGGATCCTGAGTGTGACCAGTGGGCAGAGCAGCTGTTGCACATTGGTGTGACAGAAGGAGAAATAGAACTTCCTCCCTACATGTCCTGTGGTGATGACTTGGACTCCCTCATCAATGCCATGTATGCAGACCTCCTCAACCCACCCCAGAACCACCCTCCACAGGACCAGTACTTCTTGGATCACACCATTCTCTCTGCCAGGAATGCAGAAGTCCATGAAATCAACTCCACCATTCTGGGGAAAGTTGCTGGAGAAAAGGTTGTGTGCAGGAGTGCAGACTCTGTCACTGACAACCAATATGATTACATTCCAAAGGAGGTGCTGAACACATTTGAACCATCAGGATTCCCTCTTCATGAACTGGAGTTGAAGCCCAGTAAAAACTGTGTCGGATGAGGTGGGTTGTAGTCAGACAAGATTGGACGAGATGAGGTACCCTGAGAATCTCTGATGTGAGCAGACAAGACCCGGCCACATCAGATTCTTTACATGAGGAGGCAGGTCTACAGAGGACGACATCAGATTTTTGTGAATGTAATCGGATCTTGTCCAATCTCGTCAGGTCTTTCATCTGTATCTAGAATATGGCGACATCCGTCCTCATCCGATCCCATAGGATTTTATTTCTGCAATCTGATCTCGTCTTATCCAGACCAATACAAACCATTCACAACAGATTGAATTCTGTTCAAATCGGATACAGTCGTATTTACAAGAACTACTATCCTACACAGGATACAGCGGGATATGCACATTCCTGGGACAGGCAGCAGGCAGTAGCAGGCCCAGCAGACGAAATAGCACCAGTACGACCAGGGAATGCGGGGCGTCGATTGCAGGAACGGCATGCTGGTCGAAATACCTCTCGTTTGGGTGGGTAGCAGGCAATACATAGCAGAAGGGCGAGGGAATGCAGGGCATCGATTGTGGGAAGAACGCATGCCTCAAATCGGGGATACATGCAGCAGAGGTGCAAGGGAATGTCAGGCACTTCCTGAACAGTTACCACGTACCGGTGAAGAGTCTGAAAGTAGGGTAGCCCTGAATCTAGGGCACAGACAAGGTATATGCGAGTAGGAAGTTTCGTCCCAAAAGGGGCTCCTCGAAACCTAGCACAGAAGATTAAAAGTATACCTCTCGAGTCTCAACAGTAGTAGAGTAGAGAATAGAGCACTTCGAGACTTCGAATCCGGCCTACTGAACAGCTCAACGATGGTGGATGAATTGTTTTTCCATCATGTTCTACATGCATCTTATGCACGGCGTGGGCTTAGTCAGCGCCCGGCATCTCCTGCCACTTCCCCTCTCGTGTCTAAGTCCCTCTCGACCCCTCGTCTCCTCGAGACTCCCCTCGAACCCTCTAAACCTCCCACCTGCACTCTCGAACACCTTCCTACAACCCGTCGAACCCCTCCCGAGCCTTCCCTATGCCTCTTCGAACCCTCAACTACTTGCTCGAAACTCCTCGCACCCTCGAACCCTCGAAATACTTCATTTCTCGTAGTCAGGGCTTTGCCGCGCCTACATCCGATGGGGGTTTTAGATTACGACCATCCTCGGTCGTCGTGTCACGTTCCGCTTGGCCGAAGGTTCGCTCGAAGCTGGCACGAGGTTTCGAAGGTGGCTTCGAAGGCCTCGATACGTGTTCGTAGCCCCAGAACAGTCCTCGTTACCCTTCGACTTAGCTTAAACCACTGTATAGAGTCGTCGACTTGAGCCCGAGAGCCCCGTAGAGCTGGCAGGTCGACCTTTCGAGGCTCGAGTGCTGCTCTCGAAGCTTCGAAGCGCCTCAGGTACCTATGAAAACTAGTCAGACTCTTAGATACACACAAGAGGGAAAGAAAAGAATTGTTTCTAGTGTCTTCGTGAGTCGAATAGAACTTCTATCGTCATTATCGAGCGCCATCCTCTCGTGCGTTTGGACTTGTGGGCAACCACTTCCAGATATAGCATGATCGTTGATTTGTTTCACAGCCACATCTGTTCCCGCAAGACTGCACTCGACTCGTTCTCCCCCCCACTCTTCCCTCTCTCTCTCACACACCTCCGCAGACAAGATGACGACCTCCAACAGCGACGTTACCCCCCAACTCCCGTTGTCCCCCACCATCGACTCCGATCATACGCACACCCTCCTTAGGGAGCTTTCGGCCTCGATGGGAATCGCTCCAGACAGTGAGGAGGGGCTGGCCACCCTCCAGGTACGTCGCCCGTTTCCTTGCTTTCGTACCGTTTTGCTAACCACGTTTTTCTTCTTTACTTGTAGGCCTTCATCCGATCCTCGAGAGCGACCGCTCGCTCGGCCACAACCCCACCCCCCTGACGACTCGGCTGCCGCTGTCATGCACCAAAGGTGTTTGGCGACGTGAGCATGGACTCAGAAGCTGAATGATGAAGAACGGAGAAGCCTAGCCCTAATGCGAAGAATGACTGATATTGCCAGCAGTCATCCATTGCACAAGAACCATCCTTAACATTAGGGAAGAAACTGCTCGAGTGCCCAAAAAAACTTTTTGAGCGCTAGTTTACGGCATTCCGATTTTTCGAATATCTCTGTCAATTCTAAAGCTATCGACACCATTCCCACGCTCACAGGAAGCTCTCGACCACGCCATCCTGCCTACCAAATTTGGTAACGATCTGCGCACTCCACGATTTTCTGCATCATTTCTACCAACGAACGCCCATTTTGCCAATATTTATCGTAATGGCCACCCCCTCGACCGTCTCTTTGCTCGTGTCCTTTGCTAGGGAGAATAACTACGAGTACCTGCCAGGAATCCCCACTAGCTCTCGCCCCAAAGCCTCCTGGTTCATCCCTCCCTCATCCATGACCTCCCATCCTATCGCTTTGGGACAGCGCATTCTTCTCGTCAGTCTGACATCAAAGAAGACGTTCTTTGGTCACCTCAAGTCTGTCATCAGGCTTGAAAGGTCTTATGTGATTGTTTCGGTCTCTCCAGTCGAAAAGGATTATGGATTTTTCCTTCCTGCCCCCTGCAACGTCTATCTCTCGATCTCGTCTTTCGTTCTCCCAAAATTGCGACAGCTCCAGTACCAATTACTATCATCTACACTATCTGATCGCATTCATGATGATTTTGAGGCACTTCTCCCTGCCCTCATTGGAGAAGATGGCCCCTCCTCCTCCTCATGCCCTCCAGAGCACTAGTTGCACCTGGTACAGGTCACTTTGCAGAGAGGAGAGAGGGGGGAAAGTTGCGAAATCCTAAGCCCTGACTACCCTGGAGACCCCCAAAATTGGCCCCTGGCAGAAATCCCCACAGTTCTTCTTTCAGACGTGCAGCATATCGCCCCAATGAATCTGGATCTCAGATCTAGGAGTCAGAGTGACTCATTTGCAGTCATGCCCCCTTATTCAGCAGTGACCAGTGCGCTTACTCATTCCCCTTTCTGTCGCATTATTCATCCGTTCCTTAATGACTCATTTCTATTTCAAATGATTTGTGATATTCTTCGTCATGCTGACTGATTTTACTTACCAATTGCTTACTGTCCTTACTCAGCCTTACCAATCCTTTACCAATCCTCTTACCAATCGCTTACAAACCCCTTACAAAGTGTTTCCCTCTATTTACTTCAGGCTGTGCTACCTTTTGTATATAAGTACCAATACGTCGCAGCAAGCAGAAGCAAGTAGCCCCCCTGCATAGGATACCGTCCCCTCTGTAGAGAGACTATTGCCCAATCTTTATCGACGTTATCTGCCTTATTGTCGTCGCTTTAAGGCCCTTCATTATCTTCTTTATCCTTGCAGTATCTGAGGCTCCATTAAGGGTCTATTTACTGTTATTCTTCGTCACTTTACGTCGCTTCTAGGCTCCGAGTAGCCTAGATATCTTCGCTTTTCTGTCATTCCCCTGCTCCCCTCTCGTCAGGAGCACTGTTCCCTTCTGCCCTAGTCCTCTAGGTGTGCAGAACCCCTCCCCCACTTTGCTGTAACCGATCCCTCGAGCCAAAGTCTGCAAAGGTAAACCACCGACTCGGCAATTGTCTTTGTGTTGGTTTTTTTTTGGTGTTTTCGCCATAGATCCACATGTCGACTCACAACGACAAAGCATCAAAAACATAGATGACCACCTGGTCTTTGTGTCGAGCAGGAGTTGTAAGACTTGGGTACGTGGAATGTGGCCATCATCTGTGCGACTCTGGATGCGTTGAAAGAGTTCTTTCCACTTCGCAGACGAGCGTTCCTGATGATGTTAGAGACAAGTCAGGTCTATGTAAGGAGTATTTACCTTGACTGCTATTGCCTGCACCAGTCCAATTTCATCTCGCTCGAATCCATGTCGCATGGCTACCAGGTCGGTGGTATCCGGAGCAGCTGGGTCATAGTGCTTGGACTTGCTGTGGACCAAGAGGAATGCTTGAGTCGCCAAGTTTATAATATGCACCATACACCTAGGATATTCCAGACTTCATCAATGCTGAGACACGGATAGACAGGGATGTATGCACTGCAGGCATTGCTTTTTCGCATCAAACAGCTGTCCAGAGTTGGCTGTGATACGAGCTGCAAACTCGTCCATCATGGTATCATTGTTCTTTGCATTGTCGCAGGTAACATAGCCGATCTAACAAAAGTAATGCGTTAGACATACAAGCACGATAACAAGCATGATATTGACTACACATTACCTTGTGCGTTGCACCGAGGCGTCTGACAACTTTGTAGAGAGCTTGACCCAAATGAATGCCATTGTGAGCATTGTTGATACGCACAAACCTGATAAGAGATGTCTCGATGCTCCACACACTACATCAGCAAACCACCCTTTTTGGGACAGTGTGACAGTGGCTACAGTGTCACACAGCAGCACAGTGCAAACTTACAGGCTACACAGCACTTCAATTAGGGCTTATACTGCTGTAATAATGACATAGACTGATTGCTTAGCCAAATTAGATCCTAATTGAAAACAAATTGTACTCTAAATCATGCTATTTCACAATTTTTTGGTCACTGTACAGTGGAAGACCTATCTGTGGCACTGTGGCCACTGTGGGTGGCTGTACAGCACTGCACAGTAAATAAGTGATTTGCTGATGCTAGGGACTTTTTCTTCGATCCAAGATGCAGTAACTGCGAAGTACCTGTCGATGTTTGAGGCTTGCCACCCATCGCATGTCAGATTAATTTTCCCCTTCACAGCATCGCTCTGTAGAAATTTACATGAAGTGTGATACTGTGGAGACAACCGCCTATGCACCAAAAACCATTTACGAAGGTTCAAAAGGCTTGTTTTGAACACATCGATGATAGCCTGCCGCATCTGAGCACAATTCGGAATCTTGATCCCATTTCTAGCGTGGGAGGCAATCTCAACCATCTTCTGGAATGTTGGCTGTTGAAGGACATGGATCGGCTGGTATGATTATGGATCAGTCAGAGACATCAACTTGGATGGTCAGGGTACTTACTTGATCTGTCTCAATCAGCCATAAAATGGCAGCCTGATGAAATGCGGACTCAGAACATTGAACAATTTGATCCTTTTCTACTAGGTGGCCCTCCAGACTTGGTTGCCTACCGAGGTTCGATGCTGCTTCTGTATGTTGCCATTTTGCATCCTTTGGCAACATCAACATGAACCCATTGGCCGCTGCCCACTCGAGGTACTTGGCCTGTCATATACCAGTCAGCCCAATGTGCATTACGAGCCTATGCATTACCTGATGGATTGCTTGCATATGCCGTCACAATGTCGATGTCTCATTTACAATGGGTACAGTGCCTACCACATAGAGGCAGCACCTCTGCACCGGGCGTAGTTTTGCATGTGAAGGTGTCAGATCAAAATTTTGGTAGGAAACATGCCCAAAACTAGGGTAAATCTGCATTTTTGAAAAAAGACCATATGATTACATAACCATTCACTTTTGAGGCATGGAAAACCAACACTAAGTACTGGATAAATGGTGCGCCCAATGAAACGGCAGAAGCAGGCCTGGCACCAAAGAGCCTCCAGTGTAACACTTATAATCCGAAGACTATACTCGGTTACTCCAAGAACTGAGAAGAGTAGAGGATGAGGGAACTGAGTTAAAGCACAAACGCACAAATGAACTCGATTGGAGTGCCTACGACAAGAGAGATGGTCTTTATACTAACTAGAGTGTTTGTACCGTGGAACGTCGTAGAACAAACCAAACAAAGAGAGATAAACGCTATTGGCTGCAGCGCTCCATGCTGAGTCAATGTGGCTATGCTGACAAATCAGCTGACTAAGTAAAGTGTCTATGGGCGCATCTAAGTAACCCTAACCAGAGAGTAGATAAATAAGGAAAACTACGCTGAGAGTACGCTACAACTAGTAGTGAAAAAGTACGGGCCATTACACTATCCCCTCCTATGGCTCGACTTCCAGGCGAGACCAGATAGGCTGCACAGCAGTCAAAGGGTCGGGTACAGCAGAGAAAAAGAGACCCTCGGTCGAGAGTGCACGAAGTTTCCGGGGGGCACCGGGGTGGAGTTTGTAAAAATCATCTATTGCCTCCTGGGCATTCTTAAGAGCAGATCTAGGCTCCCAAGTGCGATCTTCCTCCGGGTATCCCCTCCAATGAACGAGGAACTGAAGATTACCACGCTTTAAGCGGGAATCGACAACCTTCTCAACTTCATACTCGACATCTCCTTCATCCGTAACCCGTTGTGGGCCGGGCCGAGTAACCGGTTGCCCATCAAGAGCACCGAGATAAGGTTTCACCCGTGAAATGTTCGCTACCGGGTGTATGCGCATCGAGCGCAGCAACTTTAATTTAACGGCATTGGGCAAGACGTCCAAGACCTCGTACGGGCCTATCCACTTTTCGGTCAACTTTCGGCTCTGCCAATCCTTCAGCGATAAATGGTCGGTAGCCAGCCAAACCTGCGAGCCTACGGAGTAAGCAGGGGAAGGGGATCGTCATTTATCTGCCTGAGTCTTTTGACGAGTCCTAGCTTTTCCCAAACTTTCGCGTACTTCCTGGAACACCTGGAACCAGTCTTTAGCGGTCTCCTCCGCTGCTTCTACCTTAGAAGTCGTCGGCTCGATGCCCATTCGTGGTGCATATGAACGAGTAACTTCAAAGGGGCACTTGCCAGTAGAAGAAGACTTGGAGTTGTTATACGCGAATTGAGCTAGGGGAAGCCAATCCTCCCATCGTTCCTGCTGATGGTTTGCATACATCCATAAGTACTGCTGAATTTCGCAGTTCAACCGCTCCGTTTGACCATCCATCTGTGGATGACATGCCGCCGAGAGCTTCTGCTCGATACCCAACATTTTAAATAACTCCTTCGAGAACTGAGATGTGAACTGCGGTCCGCGATCCGAAACAAGAGACTGCGGAAGGCCGTGGTGCTTCCAGACATGAGTTAAATGAAGCCAAGCCATACTAGCGGCAGTTTCCTTTTCAGTGCAGGGGATGAACTCTGCTTCCTTAGAGAACCGATCAATGACAACTAAGACGTAAGATTTTCCAGAGGAGCTCCTGACTCCCATATCCATAAAGTCGGTCGTAAGATCCTTCCAAGGCCCGTCAGGGACAGGTAAAGATTTGAGTTCGCCTGCTGGCGGCTTGTTACTAGGCTTGCTAGCTTGACACGTCTGACAATGCTTAACGTACTCCTCGACATCGGGCTTTAAGGTAGACCACGTGAACCAGCGTGTGATCAACTCCTGAGTTCCTTTTACGCCTCGATGACCCACTAGGGGCGAATCATGAAGAGCAGCGAGCACCTTCTGTCTAACACTGCAAGCATTTCACGATTTTTCTTCAGAAAACATGCTGAAAAACATTGAAGAAAGGGATACTCTTTTTTGACAGGTGTTTTCAAAGAGAAAGGGCAAAAATTATATTTTCTTTTCTTTGCATGACTTGCCACAAAACATTGATTGATGGTAATACCCATTAGCATAGAAGGTAATCAGCACTACCATCAATTCATGTTTTTACATGGAAAAGACAAATAAAAGAAAATATTATTATATTTCAAGTTGCATTTTTTCTTTGAAAATAGCCCAAATAACAGAGTATCTCTTCTTTCAATTTTTTCAACATATTTTGGCTTGAAAAATTGTGAAATGCTTGCAGTGTAAGTGCCTCAGGCATGAAAACTTTGTCTCCATCATACAGTAAACCGTCGTGTCGGTCGAGCGTTCCAGCGTCAACCTCGGCCGTTACACTGCACAGTTCTTCTATGAAGGGATTTTCTAAGCGCACAGTGCGCACTTGTTCTGGTTTAATAAATAGCGACTCCTCAGCTTTAGCATTTTCGCGATTTTCTACTAAGTCTTCGCGGCGAGAGAGAGCGTCCGGTCGTCCCATCGAAACTCCTGGTTTGTGGACGATAACACAGTTGAAACGACTAAAATACTGCGCCCAACGCGCCTGGCGTGGTTGAAGCTTCTGCGATGTCATAAACCATTTAAGGTTGTGGTGATCCGTCCAAATCTCAAACTGGTACGGAGTGGCCTCGAGGTAGTGACGCCATTGCTCCAGAGCGCGGATGATGGCTAGCATCTCTTTGTTGTGAACCATATAATTAAGCTCTGCTCCACTAAGCGAATGACTCGAATAGGCAACTGGTCTCCAGAGACCATCATCGCATTCTACCGAGAGCACGGCTCCGGTTGTGTAATCCGAGGCATCAGTTTCTAAACAGAACTTCCAGTCCTGATCGGGGAACATAAGAATAGGCGTGGTCGTGAAGGCTTCCTTAAGCGTGTCAAATGCCACTTGGCACTTGTCGGACCAGAGAAACGGAGTGTCCTTTTTAGTGAGATCATTAAGGGGGCGCGCGACCTGCGCGAAATCCTTTATGAAACGTCGGTAAAAGTTTGCAAGGCCAAGGAAGCCTCGAACTCCACGAACGGAAGTGGGGACTGGCCAATCGCGCACAGCAGTGACTTTAGCGGGATCCATCTTAACTCCATTCGTGCCAACTATCATACCCAAGAAGTCGACCTCTTTTGGCTTAAATAGACATTTCTCCGGCTTGACGAACAAGTCGTTCTCCTTTAACCTTCTAAGCACCTCTAACACGATCCTGTCGTGTTCCTTTTCATCGTCCGTCTTTGTAAATATCATGAGATCGTCTATGTATACAACCAGAACGTCCTCCATATCACCGAAGATGTCGTTCATCATATTTTGGAATGTGGCGGGGGAATTACATAAACCAAAGAACATAACCAGCGGCTCGAAGGCTCCACGGTGACAGACGAAAGCGGCTTTCCACTCGTCACCTTCCTTGATCTGAATGTTATTGTATCCCCACCTAAGGTCCATTTTCGTGAATAATTTACAACCTTTCAACTTGTCAACAAGCTGCGAGATAAGCGGGAGTGGATACGAGTTCTTGACTGTATGCTCATTTAAATAGCGGTAGTCCTGTACCATACGTTTCTTGCCATCCTTCTTAGGGACAAAGAACACGGGAGAAGTCTGTGGCGATTTACTAGGCCGAATATAACCCTTCTTGAGTTGTCCATCAACGAAGTTGCTAACTTCGGTTTGCTCATCAGGGCTGAGAGGGATCAACCTTCCCTTTTTCGGAACAAACGACTCCTTTAGTTCTATCGTGTGGTCCCAAGGTTTCCTAAGCGGCATGTGTTCGGATTCCTGGACAGAGAAGATGCTTAAATACTCGTGGTATTCCTTTGGAACCAGTTCCTCAGGGGTTTTGTCCTTTTTGGGAGCCTCCTGCCTGTCGGCTCTGAATATGTTATGCCAGTCTTCGAGGGCCTGGACCTCCTCCTTTTTGATATGTCTAACGAAGGCCAGCTTTGGCGTGAGTTGCCTGCAACTACGAGGACACCTCTTCATTGAGATTTCACTGGTTTTCCAATTGACTTCCGGGTTGTGAGTGGCGAGCCACGTGTGACCCAAAATCATGTCATGAGATCCCAGATCCGTGACATCGGCTACTAACTCTTCGAAGTGATCTCCGAACTGAACTCTAAGAGGTACCTGGTGCGTAATCCTTCCAGCGGAGTTAAGAGTACCATCGACATTAAATACGTCCACAGCCCGTGGGAGAGACAACTTTGGAAGCTTCTTTCGATCAACGAATTTGGCGTCCATGAAAACACCTGTAGCACCGGAATCCAACAAGGCTTGCACAGCGTGTGTGTCACCCTTCCTAGTGCGAATAATTATCGGTACAGCAACGTGGTCCTTTAAGTTGAGCGTGCGAACTCGGGATTTTGGCGGTACTGTCGCCTGAGCATCGCTAACCGACTCGGATCCTTCCGAAACGCTATTTTTGGGATTTTTATTGCTTGGAGAATTAAGCGGTGCCAGTTTAACGTCCGGTCCCGAGCCCTTTCGGGACCCTCCAACAGATGGTGTAGGTACAAAGTCCGAGTCATCATCCATGTCATCTACAGAGAGAGGGAAAAACCTATTTACAGTAACTATGTCCGAAGACGAAACTCTTTTTTGTGTTTTCGTGATATCTATTTTTGTGTTTTCTTTTGTGCTATTTTTAGAAGATGAAACTGAGATGCAATGAGAAGAAAAACTAAAAGGAGAAAAAGAAACAAGTCCAGTACGAGAATTGTCTGAGACTGCAGGACCCGACTTCACTGCAGCTCCGATTCTTTTAATTTACCGACATGGGCGACGATCTGTTCGAACGTCATCCCATCCATGGCGGCCAGCCGCGGATCAACACCTTCAGAGTGCACCTGGCGCCCTTTGCCTTTGTTCCTGGCCTGCGGGCAATGCGGACGAATATGGCCCTTCTGGCTGCATGCATAGCATTGGTAACTCGAAAAGTCCTTTTTGGGGCGGCTTCCAGAACCACCCTGTGCAGCCCCAATATCCATGGGTGCACCTTGCCCTGACGTAACCCCGGGCGAGGGTCGCGAGAAGTTTTGTCCCCATCAAGAGGATGCGCCACCGGTCTTGATTCTGACTGCCTCCAGGGCAGCACTGAGGCACCTGGCCTCAACGTCGTACTCTGCCCAGGTGTCCTTGCGACGCCCCTGAACAAAGATTTGCTGAACGATCTCCGGGCGGAGTGCCCTTTCCAACATGAAGATCGTGTAATCATCGGATACCCCGGATGTGGTCCTTAGAGCGTTGAACTTGGCCAGGAACTCCTCCGTCCTAGCCGAGCCTTGGCGTATTTTGCTGAGCTGTTCCTTAGCCCAGTCTTTGTTGTGAAGCAGCCTGAAGCGCGCCTCTACTTCGGCCACAAGATCGTCATAGGACGGCCAGGCCCCTGCCGCCATACACGTGTCGATACGCGCCCACGCGTAGGCTCCAGCGATTGATCCAGTCATCCTGGACCAGACTGCGAGATTCCTAGCCCTTGGGCTAGTCTGACTTGCCACGATGATGTAGGCCTTCATCTTGGCCCACCATTCCTCAAATTTACTAATCGACCCATCGAACATCCCTGGGTCGGCAACGCCCCATTTCGTGGGGTCAACGTTCTGATTGGGGTTAGCGGCGTCCCCTCCGCCTGCCTGCGGCTGCATGCCTGCCACGGCACCGGCGACGTGCTGTGCCACCTGGTTGGCGACCTGCGCCGTGATCATAGCAGTCATCTGCTGCATAAAGTGCAGCTGGTCTTGCGTGAATTGGTCCATGACCAGTGAAAGTTACGGGGGTGTGAGGAGGAGGGCAGATGGTTTGTCTATTCCGTAAGTTGTATGGAACGTTCAGGACGAAGCCCAGTAAATTGGGGTCGGGAGAGGGGGAGCGGAGAGGGAGCGGTGAAAGACGAGGGAGAAGGGGGTCGGGGGTTCCAAAGATTTGTTGCTCGAGGGGTGTTACTTCCCGAGCGAACAGGAGCGGGGGAGCGGGCGAATCTTCCTTTTTAAGGTAAGGAGAGAACCTAATGTGGGGAGCCAAAGACTCCGACTTCTTAACATGAGGAATCTTGAGGAGATTTTCCCTGCCCTCAGTGGCAGTACTCTGTCTCAGCTATCGTAAAACTAGTAGGGATACAGTAGTACGCTTTCTACCTCCCTTGACGTAGGGGAACTACTTTAGACTATGCGTTTCCACCCCCTAATGTGGGTTACGCCTTCACACTGCCCTTGATGGACAGCGGGACTACTGACTACGGTTCTTCTTCAACACAACCACCAGCCGATAGGTGGACGGGACTAAAGGCGTCGCCCCATAAAGAAGAGAAACGAAGAAGGTGAAGCTCCTTAACCCTGGAGTCCGGGTATACGTTGCCCTATATGCCTGGGCGCAAGCAGAGTAAGGGAGTATTTGAGAATCGAGTTCAAGTGTAACACTTATAATCCGAAGACTATACTCGGTTACTCCAAGAACTGAGAAGAGTAGAGGATGAGGGAACTGAGTTAAAGCGCAAATGCACAAATGAACTCGATTGGAGTGCCTACGACAAGAGAGATGGTATTTATACTAACTAGAGTGTTTGTACCGTGGAACGTCGTAGAACAAACCAAACAAAGAGAGATAAACGCTATTGGCTGCAGCGCTCCACACTGAGTCAATGCAGCTATGCTGACGAATCAGCTGACTAAGTAAAGTGTCTATGGGCGCGTCTAAGTAACCCTAACCAGAGAGTAGATAAATAAGGAAAACTACGCTAAGAGTACGCTACAACTAGTAGTGAAAAAGTACGGGCCGTTACATCCAGTGCAAAGGTCTTCGACAATGGATTTGCTGAAGACCTTGACATCAATATTGACCCAGACTATCAGCCAGATACTGCCTCAGATGAAGAGGACTCAGACACTCACTCCGTCATCGATATGACATTCAGCCTGATGGATGAGTCTGAGGCTGACGAGGGGTCAGTCCATAGTGATGCCCTCAGCACTGGTGAGGGAGAGGTGGTGGATAGAAGGACAATTCCTCCTGGAAAAAAGCGAAGGGCAGATGAATGCTCCGATGTTGCAGTACAACAGCCTGGGGAAGAGGAGACCACTGATTATGCTGAAAAATGTGCACGTCAAGCTGCAAAGGCTGCACAGAGGTTCTGGGATAATACTTTGGGCCTGGTATGTGATCATGCCAGTCACTGTTACTGTTGGCACTCCTAACGACACCTTAGGAGGTCTACTCAAAGGAGAAAAGACCCACAAAGCCCATAAAATGCTCATTGCCATCATATACTGGAACAGGTCGGACAAGAACCTACCTGCGAGAGTGGGAGATGCGACAGGCTGCACGAGACAACAAAAAAATTACCTCATTCTTCCAACAAAGGGCTCGAAACTCTCCTCCGAGTCAACGCGACATTGGATCCCAGGCCATCATGATCTCAGACTCAGACTCAGCCAGAGAGTCATCGGAAGAGCCTGATTCTGCTCACCAACACAGCATCCTTCCAGCACAGTCCCAGTTGCCTATCGTGGATGATCCCCCGTGTTTACCATCAACTGCCACTGCATCACCACCGATCATGACCTTGGAGCTGCAGGTGTCTGAGGACAATCAGGATGTACTCAGCAATCCGACTGAAGCTGGAGAACCCCTTACCTCTTTCCTGGAAACTGTGGCAGATGAAGATGACTCACCAAACATGGAATCTGTCTTTGAGACTGTCAACAGGCTCATTGGCAATGCAAAGAAGTATAAATCATTTACCTCTTTGTTTCACCTTAACTCGCTCAAGCAATTCATCAAACTGTGGGAAAAATATCAGTGGAATCCACGGATCAAAGCACCAATGTGCAAAGCAAGTCATGGCACGGAAGATTCGTTCCTTGTATTGATATGTTGCTCGCTTCCACACACCGCCACCCATTAGCAAGGGGGGACACCATGCTCACCCATCCTTGTTGAACAATGAGCAGATTGCTGCTGCAGTTCGACGATACCTGACTGTACTTGTTGATGGTGAGGTGAGTGGGAAAACTGCCTCCAGATGAACCGTGCTTACATGAACAACTCCATACTAGATTACACACATGCTTCTGATGAAGCAAGTCAATGATGTTATCATACCATCATTGGGGCTCGATGCAGGTGGCCATCACATATCAGAGATGACTGCACATCAGTGGCTTGCTAAGTTGGGTTATGAGCTGAAGGAGTTTAAAAAAGGGATATATATTGATGGGCACGAGCGTGAAGGTGTTGTTGCTTACCGAAAAGAATTCTTGAGCCGGTTCAGTGAGAATGAAAGGTTTGTGGTTACCCTGATACACGACTACCACTAGAGCATCATAAGGCTACGGCACACATACTCAGATGATAATCTCGAACCTATTGAACCTACCTTGGGTCCGGTGTAGGGAGAGTAACCTCCCTACTAGGTGATTTGTTTTATTTCATTGTTTTTACTTTAGTTTTTGCTTTTATATTTTACTCTACCTTTTTTTACTTAGTATTTGCACGAGTTTGGCTTATGTAAGCTAGACTCGCACTTAGAATACTTTGTACCTACTTAGAAGAATAACAGCCGCTTTAGAGACGAAGACAGACGGAATTCCGAGCCCGGAAGCCTCGGAATATTGTTTCTCCTTCCCCAGACAGTCTTTAGACGTTATCTCAGCCATTCCTGGGGCTGATAGGGCGCGTTTTAGTCTCTTCCCTGCTCTCTGACTCCCTACCAAGCACCTCAAGCCCCCTTGGGTCGAACTGACCCAATTCTCAACCCAGGGAGACTACAGGTAGATCCCCAGGCCTCCCATCTCTCATACTTTCACCGGATGAGAGGCTCCATGTGCCAATCATGCATGATGAGTCCATCATTCAAGCTAATGATCTATGGAGGCGGGTGTACATTCGTGATGGAAGGATGCCACTGCGAAAGAAGGGTCAGGGACGTGCCATCCACATCTCTGATTTTATTGTCGAGCATACAGGACGTCTTACATTATCAGACATTCAAGTTCAGGAGAACTCGAGTCTCCCTGATGGACAGTGGCTTGAACATATAGATGCAAGGGAGATAATTTATCCTGGAAAAAATCATGATGGCTTTTGGACAAATGATAAGCTTGTTGAACAGGCAAGTGCTTCGAACCCATTCTGTTCATGCTTACCTTCAAAGTATCATTACATAGGTTAAACAAGCAATACAAATTTTCGAGCACTTGTACCCAAATGCAGTGGCCGAGTTCATTTTCGACCAGTCATCAGCTCACGGTGCTTTCGCAAAAGATGCTCTAAATGCAAGGGAGATGAATGTTAGACCAGGTGGGAAGCAGCGGAAGATGCATAATACCCTCATTCCAATGGACAATCCAAACCTGGCACTTCGTGGGATACCACAAACCATGACTTTTCCTGCTGATCTGCCTCCAGATGATCCCAACTATGAATTTCGAGGTCAGCCAAAAGGAATGTATCGAGTCCTCGAAGAACGTGGCCTAATCAACGTTTTGGAGAGGGCAAATAGTGGAAAGGTGGTCGGAGAGTGCCAAACTTGTAAGCTCTCACATGAAGCACAGGATCGGATGCGGCGGGAAGCACAGGCAGCAATGGAGGGCGATAACCAACCAGCTGGGCACCCACTCGATGTTATACAAGAGTCTTCGAGGATGGACTGCTGCATGAGAAAAATGCTTGCAAGTCAGCAAGATTTCAAGGACAAGAAACCACTTATCCAGGTAATCCTCGAAGCAGCTGGACATAAATGCTGGTTCTTGCCTAAGTTTCATTGCGAATTAAATGCAATTGAGATGTACTGGGGGTGGGTGAAATCACATCAGTCCAACTGTTACCTGACTCCCCGTTGTGGAATGACTGATGATCCCATCACTGTCACTACAACAGGGTTTCGCCTTGCTGCTGATGGCACATTTCTCACCGCAAAGCGTGTCGTACCTGAAATCCTCAATGACTGTCCAGTGAAAACAATCTGTGCTTTCTTCTGCAAAACCTGGAGGTATATGGATGCTTACAGGTATGGCACACACCTGTTCTCTTCATATATTGCTAAAAACCCGTTACAGAAAAGGCCTCAATGCGAAGCAAGCTGAATTTGCTGTTAAGAAATATAAATCCCATCGGCGCTGTGGCCCTAGCATAATGATGAGCATTGGGGTGCTGCTGAACTGACCATAGGCTGCGCTGAGTTCATCATCCAAGAGAGGTAACTCCGCTTTCCCAATATAGTAACTCCGACCAACTCCGCCTGAAGTTCACTTTTCGAATGGCCCCCTTGCATTAAAGTCAGAATTGCAAAATTTTACTCAGATAGCCATCGAGTTCTGGTATCCTACAATGCATCTACGCAGTTTTAATACCTATATTTGCTGGATTGGATGTGCTATTATCATTTTATTGTTGTCTATAGTTGAGTTGCCTATTTTGAGTGAGTGGCACTGTACCAGTCGTTTAATTGATTTGCTAGGATTCCACAGTTAGAAGATCGCCATGCAAGGATCACAATACTTACGAGCACGCCATACAATCTCTAATTTTTTTTCCTTGTTTTTCATATGGTTGGGAGAAGAAGGCATCGATGTCTTGTATGTGCTCAGTGCATGATTTCTTGATGGGCTCATCCACATCCACTAGATCGATATCCTTGAGGAGTCCATCGGACCCAGTTTCGGTGGGATCGTAGGAGATGTGGGGAGGGTCGTCAACAAGGTCATTCACAGGCAGGGGTGTCGAAGTAGTTGAGTTGTCTGAATGCACCTGACAAGTCCCTGTTCGCTTCCCTGATTCGGCACAGAGTTTATATAATATTGAGTTGTTTCTCAAGGTACAAGATTGCAAATAAAATGAAAATGAAACATACCTTTTATGAGTCTTTTTTTGTGGGCTGGAGCCTCCGTGTCAGTACCATTGTCATCAATTTCTGTTGATACTGTAGTGCCAGCCTTGTGTTTTCCATGTTGTGCAGTGCTGCCACCATGTGCAGTTCATGCAGCAGACTGAATTTTCCTGTGAGACGTCAATTCAAGCTCGGCCGCATTATCGGCACATGTAATTCGTGCAGATGGGGCAGCGACACGTCGCACGCGTGGCTGTTCAATGTCGGCACTAATAATGTCAGCCATTTCACAAAAGGGTGATTATAATAAGCTACCGAGTATGGGAAGGTTACATACTTGTGGAGTACTGTATAGTGCGGTCAGTGATTGCCACAGCCACCCGAGCCGCGGCTCAGGGCTTCACAAAAACTCAGGCCGAGCCGTGAGCCCCCACAGGCCGTCACAACGGCTCGGCTCGGCCCGGCCCAGGAGGGCTTCGCTCGGCTCGGCTCAGGGCCTGAAGCCGGGCCTTGTACAACACTAGCTGCGAAGCAGCCGCGAGGCCGCAGGTCTCGTGTCACAAGCCTACTGTACTGGCTCGCTAGTAGGCTATAGTTTCCGGCAAATGCACTCGATACAAATTTGGCATTCTGCTGCGGCGTAAATAATTCCAGAGCCGCGACCCGTCCAAATCACTGAATGTCGTACTATTTCTAACTTTACCACCACTCCAGAGTTCGCAACTACCAGCGTTGGTTGCACGACCAACCAGTCGCACGTCCCACAGCTCGCCATGAAAGTCATGGCTGCGCTCGCTGTTGGCATGCTCATGATTTCAGGTCAAGCCTTCGGTTCACCCCTGGATGAGATCATTTCTTCCCCGAGTTTGCTCGTCCCAACAGCCATTCCTGGGTGAGTGAACACGGCGGTTTTCCACTCAGATCCACCATTCAGTTGACTTATCCTCAATGGTTTTTCCATAGCACGACTGCATTTCCTAGCAGTCTCCCGTTCGACACGACCGCCTCATCATCTTTCTTGTCCGCTCTCTCCTCTTATATATCCTCCGAGTCTGTTGTCGCTACCTCCCCCCTCTCCCCCCCTCCCACTCCAGTTCTGAACTCGACTATGGCTATGCCCCCGTCGGTGTCGGTAGCAGCACCGACGACTCCGACGTCACTGCCCGCATTAACGAGCACAAGTGGGACACCTTCCTTGGGCACTACGGGCGTAGCGGCTGGGAGAAATTTGGATGGCATAAGCCTGATAACCAGTGTTGTGCTTGGCATTTCAGTTGCTCTTCTCTGAAGATAACCCTAGAATATCCCTCAAGCAGTCAACGGACCTACGGCAACTGCGGATGTGGTGTGATGAGAGGGGTCATGGATTCGTTCGGGCGTCGACTTGCAAGTAGGACATGTTGTACTTTAGTTTACTCGCACAGAGGCGGGCGATAGGTTCGCTGGAAGCTCGGGGCATGGTGCTGTCAAGGCCAAGGGGTATGTACTCTACTGGCAGTTGCAGACGGAATCTGAATACAGCTGTCCTTCTGCCCAGATAACCGGGACGGAGTAGGCAGCTAGCTGGCTCCGTTTCCAAAGGTGTACTTTTGTGTTACGCATATGGTGTCCATTCGTGTTCACGTATACTGTACAGTTCATACAAGACACCGTTGGGTCTCGTACTACATCACCGCATGACGTGATAAGCACCGTTAAATATGTACAGTTCACACAAAGCACCATTGGATCACCCGTAAAGCACTGAGTGTTGACAAAATCCACTTTTATTAGCCTCGCATTAACTCTGACAAATTGACCCTATGGCAACCCCAGATTCAATGCGTGGAACAATGTACCTACAGTTTGAATCTCTTGTGGAGCCTAACGCCGATCCCTTGCGCCGCGTCATCAGATCTGATTTGAATTCCTGAAGTCGGTTTCCCGGAGTTGGAGCAGGGTGTGACAATATCTATAGTGTCATAATAGCAGCACACTCGACCTGATAAGAGACTACGCACCGCTCTGCGGTCGTGTCTCGCATGGATAGCCGTTTCCTATAAACTTACTCCTCTTGCCTAAGTCGATGGATGCTCGGGACTCAGCTTCGTTGAAAACAGTCTGGGCAGCATACTTTACCATGCGACTTGCAACTACGAGATTGATGTGTTCAGTGCTATGCAGTACCGTGAGTTTCGGTGTGAGGCATTTGTAGTTGGTACTCGCGCCTACCGAATAGGATGGCCTGTTTACCATCGAGTGTAGCCACTGTCTTCTCGGCAGCGGCACCATGCAACCTCATGCCGTACCCTACACACTGGGAAAACCATATCTTCGAAATTTCATCCATATCAGGTCCCGCACGAAGGCCTTCGGAGAGTGCCCGTAGTAAGAACCAAGTGTAATTCTGCACGACCCCCGAGCAGCTTATACTGCGGGAAGTGGATAGAACTGTCATCATGTTCTGAGCAGGCTGCAGATAGACAATACGAACCTCCTGTTCTTCCGGTGAGGATTCGAGCATATACGTACATATGTTTTAAGGGAGTTTCAGGACAGGGGCCCCATCTACGGATACGTCAGCTAATTTGTTCAAGAACATTATGCAACGACGGTCTAGCTTGGTTCAACTGGTAAGTGGACACTGGGAGTTTCAGGTATCCCGAGCCCGTAGGCTAGGACATGAGTTACCTGCAAGACTCTATCAGCTCAGACACGCCTTCCAGAGGTGGAGATACGCAGCCTGACCTGATACACAGGTCCATTTTGATGTACCGTCACTGAATCTTCGCTGTGAGTATTTGGGACCTGCCATCGTAGTTTCCTAATTTGGGTATCGGTCTCAGCCGAGATTGAAACCCCGCCAAATCGACCCGCCGTCCTACACAGACCTTACCGATCCACCAAGCACCCGGCAAAACCGTCAAGGTGAGCTCTTAAACGTACCATTTCGCCGCACGGAGCACGCAGATGCCTCCAGCACGTCCTATTGCAAGGTTGAAGCGAGAAAATCCGCGACTCTGGGGGCTCAAGATGGGTGGATAGGCTGGGCTATATCCGGATGGCATCTCCTTGTCCTCCTCGTGCTTTGGCATACTTTGCATATACATGATAAACTGATTGACTTGCTACCTGTCTCCTCGATCCATATAGATGGTACGTGTACAGGCGATATTCACTTATCGTGCGCTGACACCTTGACTTGCGAGTGTAGAAGCTTGAAATCGACTCGTTCTCCGGGTACCGTATCTACCCTGCCAAGGGTAAGCTTTTCGTCCGTGGAGACTCAAAGGTCAGCGACCAACCTATCCTCTGGTTTCGTACTTTAACGCTAATCGTGTCCTGCTGTGGTTTCTCACCAGATCTTCCGCTTTGCCAGCTCCAAGAACTCCTCCCTTTTTCTACAACGCAAAAACCCTCGTAAGATTGCTTGGACACAAGTTTACCGGCGCATGCACAAGAAAGGCATCACGGAGGAGGTTGCCAAGAAACGCTCACGCCGAGTCGTGAAGCACCAGCGTGGTATCGTTGGTGCTGACCTTGCCGCCATCGCTGCCAAGCGTAATCAAACCGCTGCTATCCGCTCACAACAGCGATTGGCTGCTATCCAGAAAGCCAAGAGCGAAAAGAAGGAGAAGGAGGCGAAGAAGGTTAGGGTAAGTAACTCTTACTACCCTCATGTATGTTGCAGCACTGATGTGCGTGGCAGCCCTCTACCCGAGCACCGGTAGCAACGGCCCCCAAGATATCGAAGCAGCAGATGAAGGGTGGAAAGGGTGGTCGATGAGTATATTTGTGTTTAGTATTGGCTACAATGTCATGCAGCCGCCACCATTCCCCGTCCTTCCAACGTTTCGACCAAGCAGAAATGCTGTATGTGATTTTGCTCATTGAATATGACCGACATTTACATGATTTACGACTAATGAGTTGGCAACGCACGCGATACACCTCGAAGCGTCCTTTGCCCTGTGCACAGCGTGGTAGAGCTGTACGCGTACTCCCTGAGATACCCGAGTGCGACGCAGCCAGCACTGTAGTTCAAGACCTCTCACAGGTGTCGGACCTTGTCCTGGATTGTCATTCGTTGATTAGGAGTCGAAAAGTTTTTCTGTCACCAAACGAGCACGACACAGACGGTCGGGGACCATTGTCTATACCAGCCTCAGTTCCCCGCACCCTCCCACGTCCTGTGCAAATACATATGTATGTTGACCTCCCCGACGTCCCCGAGCCTGCAAATACCACCGAGCTCCACCCAAAACCAATCGATCTGATCGAATATAAGGTCTGACTCTCCCTTCGAGTCTCAAGGGGCACTAGAGCTGGACGCAACACTGCATTACAATGGCTGTCCTTGATTTATGTTTCTCTCAACGATGAGAGGAATGCTGAGCACCGTTGAACGACTCTTCCTCTCAGTCACACAGGTTTTCATGGACGGGTCACCGACTTCGATAAGGCCCTTACCTATATAAACTAGTCTCAGTCCAACGACATCGCCGGCAATGCTTCGGGGACATGATAACCCGGTACTTAGTGGTAACAGTGTCGTGAACGGAAACCACTTCACCCGGTCTCACCAACGACGATTCCAAAAGTGCAGAAGCGTTGCAAGCCATGTCCCAGCACTTCCCATGTCAAGTCGTCTCTCCAATTAACGTTGATCATTTCGGATTCCTACTTCGAAATCACCGTGATCCCGAAGCGAGTCCTTTGGACATACACGTGCTAATGACTGGCCGGTTACTTGGGACAACTTTTGACGGTGGCCGCGGGGGAAGTTATCCCAAAATGTGTTTAAACAACACACGCGGTTCCTAAACCATTTCTGATAAGATCTCGCCTTGTCACTGATCACAACATGACCTCCCTGGCAGATCTGTCTTGAATCGCACCGGGTGATGTTTATGACCCTGTCAGCCTAGTGATCGACCACTCAACTAGAAAGGAGAGGTCAGCACGCCCTGTCGTTTGATGCCAATCCACCCGCTTCAACTCAAAACAAGTTGCTACGGAAGGTACGCATGGGTATATTGATCGTTGCAGCACCTTCGGAACCCGCACCTCGATCATCGCGCACCAACCACACGTCCCCTTTGCATACTCGTATACATACTTCAGCGACACTTTTGGCTTTGTTTGTGAAACTGCCCTCTGCTAAACAACTTGCGGCAGAACCGAGTCTACCGACGTCATGCGTATTCAGATGACAGCGGCTCCCATCACTTGCTTGTGCTTTTGCCCGCAAAGGTACGCGTCGATCCCTCACACACTTTCAGCGCCTTGCGGATCACCCCAGTTAGGGCCTCAAACGAGTACCCTGTGCTGGCACCGGGCTTACGTCTGTGCTCGAGAAAGACCCACAAAAAATCTAACCGGCGCACCTAACGTCGGTATGGGATATATAGAGCCGTCCTTGAATGTTGGCTATGTTTCTCCTATCCTACTCATTTTCTTCGAGCCCATTTACCCTTCCGTTTGGTCGACTCGTAAACTCCGAGCTTGCGCGTCGCACCCTCCAATAATTCGCTCCAATTCTCCCAAACCATTTTCTTGAGGGAGATTGTATTGTGTTCCTCGTATCCGCCTTCACCTCGACTCATTTCACCTGGCGTGACCCCAATTCCATACCCCCTCCCCGCCTCGCTCATATGGGTTCGTACCGATTTCTCGGTGCCTGGTACCTGCGGCGCTTCCGATATTTTTTTTTTCCCTGGAACTGGACCAAGTCAAAATGACGTAGTGGTTCATCGATACTTCACCTTGTTCAAGTTTGACGAAACTGGGGTCGAACGAGATCAGCAAATACCCCAACCCAATATACATCGATGTGTCGGTGCCACTTCGATTGAACACGTTGGCACCACTGAACCGCACCGAATTGACCCATATTACAAATCGAAGTGAGCTCACTTCGAGTTGTGCTCGGTAAAACGGCAACACCACCTTTCCCTCATCCCTCGTTTGGCGCACACTCAATACGCTCCGGCGGCAGAGGGAGTTCCCCTTCTACAGATCCAAGTCGGTCGATGGTTTTCATCCGCATGGCAGTGCTATGTTTGTAGGCACTTTGCTCTCGTTACCGAGCCTTCTCCTGCAGAGCCACCCTATCTATGACCCGTCCCTGTTCTCCGTGTCCTGAGTCTTCAAAAGAGTCGGGAGGCGGTCGTATTCGCACCTCCTACCCTTCCTTTCTGGCCGGAAAATCTGGACCCGTAGGCCTGCGACGTAGCATTGCTACCTCACTTACGCTTACCGGGTTACTATATGCTTGCATGCACGTCCCATATCTCAGCGCGAGTCCCCAGACTCATTAGTCGCGACTACTTGCGATTAGATTTCAGTCCGAGAGATCGAGGGGTATGTAATTGTGCGCTAAGGGCCGAAACCCACGGGAATATGTTGATGAAATGGTAAACATGTAAGGCAGGATAAATTGGCTTAGAGCTTTGGTGGATGCGTTCGCTCTGGCGCGTATTTGGCCTAGTGGGGTGAGACAAATCGAATACAAAGATCAGACTCTTGGAACCTACCATCTCGTTTTCCTTTTTCGTGTAGCCACATTTTTCGTAGAAGGCTGTGAGAAGGCGGCGAGTAAGCACCGTGGAAGGCGGTACAAGGACAAAGTCACATACGAATATTGGCGTCGCTGCAGTTGAGAATTGTCTTGTAGCAGCCACTGTTCTCGCTGATATGTGTGAGGGCCTGGATGATTCGCATACCCAATTTCCTCCCCTGTTGACTCTTGTCGACAGCGATATCTTCGATGTGGCCAACGGAGCCAAAACCCCGCAAGAACTTGTGCTCCATGAAGACAGTGCCTACGCCAACGATTTTGTCAGTCGCCTGGTCGACGATGACTACGCAATAGTACGTCTTGGGCAGCGCCCGCAGGGCACGAAACTGTGCCACCCACGCGTCCTCCCCAAGATCGTCAACCACGGAGAGCACGGAGAGCACGGATAAGTGACCACGCTTATAATCCGTGGATGACAGTGGACGCATCTAATGAAATGTCGATGTTCTTCTCGCGATTCCAGTATGCAGAGCGACATACAGTTAATCCAGGGGGTAACTGCTTGACGACCTCGGCGGAGATCAGGTCTTCGGGGAACATCAAGTCGAGAACGGGTTCTATAGTAGCCATTGCTAGCTAGTGCAACGGATGGATGAAGGACAGAAACAGTCGCCGACAACTGGGTTATGGCTGGATGATCGATACGGACGTTTGGTTATGATGGATTCGGTTATATGAGGCCTGAGTCTGTGGCACTAACTAGAAAGGTAGAATTATTTGCTTAGCACGTGACAACGTCACTAGCAATTTCTGCAGGTGTCCAGTCGACGTACCACCCACATTGAGTCTGGGACCCGAGATCAGTGTGGTCCGTTCTCATCAGCATCAATAAACAAACAAACACGACTTCAATGGGTATGTACAAATTCACTGCACTATCGGGTCTTATACACATTACACGAGTATTGGGTAGTTGACAGAATCCACATTATGCTTCTCGTTATGCTACGTTTTCATGCCAAACAGCTGTTTTCAGAGCAAAGAGATTACTGTAAACGACAACCGCCAAAATCGGTGAGTAAGGAATGCACTCACAGCTTGAATCTCTTGCACACTCATCTTGTGGAGCTTAATGCCGTTCCCTTCGCCCAGAGCCGCATCTGCCAGGTCAGACTTAACTTCTTGAAGTCGGAGCATGCTGTGCCACAGGACTAATAAGTACTGACGGAGTAGCGAGTGTGGCTTAATGAGAAGCTACCCACCGCTCTTCTATCGTGTCTCGGACAACTAGTCGTTTGATGTAAACTTCTTTCTCTTGTCCCAGCCGATGAGTACGATCGTATGCTTGGGACTCGGCTGCGTAATTCCAGGACAGGTCAAGGCTGTTAGGACGGCTCCCATCAGGAAGGTTCGGTAATACTGGTTGTCTGAGCAGCTTACTTGACAATGCGATTTGCGGCTACTAGGTTGAGGCCGACACCTCCACACTTCGTGCTGCACAGCACCCTGAGTTTCGATGCGAGATATTCGTAATCGTCACTCGTGCCCACCTAATTAGGATGACTTTCGGGCCATCATGCCTCTTGAATGTAGCCAGTGCCTTCTCGCGAGCGGCACGGTCCATCTTGCCGTCATACCTCACACTCCGAATACCATATCTTCTGAATAACGTCTCTACCAGGTCAAGCATCGAAGTCCCTGCATATGGAAAAAAAGAAAACGCGTAGTATGGACGAAGTGCAATGCGGTACAATCGAGGAAGCTTACACTGTGAGAAGCAGATAGACTTGTCACCGTGCTCTGCAGCTTCCCTGAGTGAGTCGATAAGCGCAAGCATCTTAGTGCTAGGTTCGAGGTCATCATCGCCCCTCCTCCACACAGCAAGAAGGGACTCAGGGAGAGCCGTTGGTTCCTTCCCGTCACCGTTGGCTTCCTCCTTCACCTTTCGATCTTCAACGGCCTTCTGACGTGCGCCGCTTGTTCCGTCAAGAATCTCAATGTCTTCGGAGTCGTTAAGGCTGTCCTGAAAAAAGGCAGTTGAGAAGACGGTTATGTAACATGGATGACTGGTATACCTCGGTTGAAGCCTTGTCTAACTTCTTCACTTTCTTCTTGAAATTACCTTTACTCGCAAACAACTGAGAGAAGTCCGGCAACTCGTCCTCTGAGCTATCGCCTACAGGAGTACCACCGCGGAACCTAGATTTTATGGGTCGCGAAGGCTTCTTATCCTCTTCAGCATCGGAATCCACAATCACTGGCTTGAGCGGTGCTGATTTGGACACACGCTCCGTCCTTCGGGCACGTTTTTCAGCGCGGGCAGCGTCACGTACTTCTTCTCTGTCGGGTTCGAAGGCACACGACTTGAAAACCCATTGTGGTGTAAGATCACTCATCCTCTTACAAACCGGGCCTAGAGAGAAGAGGCCTTCAGTAGGCATGGAACCGGTGCAAGTGACTGTACGAACAGGGCCTATAACCCTTCGCAGTGGCGAGTTCATATTCCTTCTCCTGTCGCATGTTTTCTTGCTCAGTACCGTGGCCGCTAAGGGAACTGATTCACTCCAAAGGTAGCAGGCTTGTACCGATGGTCACTTACAACTCGCCGTCATGCATGATTGCCGAATTGCTAAGTTCCAACAAGCAGTCTAGGTTCAGGACAATATATCAGTACGTCCCAAAGAAAAGGCAGCCGACGTTCCGCACCGAAACATAGTTCATGGCCACAAGCGAGCACCCGGCCCGTTTCCCTCGTATATACTGTCCCAGACGTGAGCGCGAAGAAGACCAGTCAAAACATGCCTTACTGTCTTTGCATACGGGGCAAAAATCATCGTCGTCTGCCTCATCAGAGAATATAAACATGTCGTTGGCTAGCGCACGTGTCAAGAACCTAACAATCCCCCTCAACTCGTCGTTAACTTTGAGTTGCCTAGACATCTACTCACCGCTTCTTGATCTAGAAGATTGAGACGTCAGTGCGGAACGTAGCCACTAAAGCTGAGAACTCGCCTTGGCCACCCACTCGTTTCCCATGATCTTTATCGCTCTAGCAAGTTCTTTGTCTTTGTCGTCGGACATGATTAGCGTAGGGTCCACGAAACCCTCCGCTTGGCACTAAGGAATGGAGTCAGTGAGATCAGGGAACCTAAAAAAATGAGTCACCAACAAGGATGAGGTTCGGATGGCAGCAGAGCTGCCTGAGCCGTAAAATCATGACCTGGAGGCAAATGAATTCAACCTGAACGAGAAAACGATCAAAACATATCCTACCAGGACTGCAGTAGTGCTGTACGGTACGTATTAGGCCGGTAGAGATTGTATGCGAAACCGACTTACTTCTTGAGCAACGTCCTATTGTTGATGTACCTGTTGATTCGAATACGACTGCGCTTCTCGAAATTGTCATAAAGCTTTAGAAATGCGTAATTAGGGAATGAACGGTCCACATCAGAGTTTGTGAACGCGAACCTCCCGTTCGTCAGGCGAGAATTCGAGCGTGACGAGATCTATATGTTTCGGGGGTAGTTGGAGAATCGGCACCCCATCCTACGAACGCGTCAATGCACTGGTTTAGAAGCGTTACAGTATGGCTGACTAGGTGGGCATCCTTGGTTCGACGCAGAAGTAGAGGTTTCAGAATTTCCTGAGCTCGCATAGCTAGGACACGAGTTACGTCAGATTGCCTGTAAAAAACTATGTCGGACGTACCTGCCAGGGGTGGATCTTTCCGTTGTACTCTAGCCTGGAAATAATGAACCCGTTTCATTTCGTAGCTGTTATAGTGGTCCATCAACCTCCACGCACCACATAATTATTGAAGTCTGTCCAATCGTTCCAAGGCCTGAAACGACCGAATCGAATGAGGCCATATATGTCGGCGCTGTATAAAGATTGGATTCAGCGTAGCACGCGGGAATCGACACGGAAAGCCATTACATACAGTGTGTTCGTGACGGGCGTACCCGTCAACATCCAACGGTAGTTGGCACGTAGTAGAGCGAGACTACGACTCGCGACGGTTGCTCTACATTCGTATGAATATTGGTGGGCTAAGTCCTAAAGTACGCGTGCTCACCTATTGCGAATGAAATGTGCCTCGTCCAAAATTACGCGGTGCCACTTCACACGGGATAGGACCCCTCTTAAACGACAAGTATAAGACCGCGAGCTGAACACAACACGAAACGTTCCAACAAACCCGTGATCCTCGAGCCAATGTAACTCTTCGCCTTCATCGATATCAAGTGGCACCGATAATTCGTTGCTCGCTGTCTGATATGTAGTTATAATGACCTAAGAGCACTCGGTCAAAAATTGGCAAAAGTAGGCGGTATATGCAGAACGTACGTCCTTTGACTCAACAGCAACCGTAGTTGCTAGTTTGTCGCGGCCGTGATGGATGTGAACAGTGAATAGGTCGTTGGTCTTCGTTTCTATTTCTTCTTTCCACTGCATAGTGGATGGGGTGAATAGTACGAATATACGACCGAAGAGTGTCCTACCTGCTGTAAAAGCGCGGCAGGCACGATGATCAGAGTTGGCTTCGAAGAATCTTTTGGAAGATTCATGGCCATGGTCGCTATCATCTGCACGGTTTTACCTGTTCCTCCAGTCAGCCCAGACATGCTCGCGAGGCAACTACGTGCATGGACTTGCCAAGGCCCATTTGGTCACTGAAACAAATGAACGTAAACAGGGTTATCGGCATGGATGATCGTTATGACGTACGCAAGAATACCCCCTTTATGCGGGGAAGCTCTCTCCTGATCTACCATCCTTGGTAGCATTATTAACGACAGCCAGTATATGCGCCGTAAACCTTACCAACTAACACCGATGAGCTGGTGTGGCATCAGACGTACTTCCAAGCCCGGAAGAAGGTCTCTATCGCTATAAAGCGTGTCACGCCTTCGTCCCCACAGTACGCAAGAGGTGAACAAGACCGACCTCTGCAAACCGAGTTTTCGCACTGCATCTCGTACAGTCCGCCCTTCACCCAAGTTCTCGATAGAGTTGTACACAAATTCAGCCAACCTAAGAAATGAAGTATGAGTCAACTCCTAATGCCACGAAGTACGAGGTGAAATGAATCTGCCCGCCTACTTTTCTACTTGGTCCGGACCGCCAACGTCTATCTGGCGTACCGGTGTCTCTGAGTCATAATTCAAGGAGAAGCCGGAGTCGGTAAGTTTCTGCACTATGTCTGACTTTTGCTGTGAAGCGATCAGGAGGTCTTGGAACACGGCATTGCAGAGGGGGGACCTTTAGAAAATGCGGAGGAAGTGCAATTATGTGTCTCACCAGGTATACGAGCCTTCTTTCGACGGACTTTCGAAATGCCCAACGCAGCAACGCCCTCACGGACGCTACCAGTGTGTGTTCCGGCGCCGACATCGTCATATGGTCTTTTTCCCAGTGCCTGCTGTTCCGCCGGGGGAATGACGGACGAGGAGGCGTCGGAGAAAAATGCAGAGCTGTCTAGCGCAGCTAATATGCGCGACCTGTTTGTGGACGAGCTCCCAGCATCCATCGAGTTGTATGGAGTCCAGAAAGCGCGTTTGAACGCGCCACCCCCACAGCAAGTTGGCTGTTGCCAACCTCGTGCCAAATAGTGTACAAATCAAAAAGCACGGATCCTAATTGTCGGCCCGCGAGCTCGACGCCGTTTGCATCGTCATCGCTGAGGCCGTCGTTGCGGTTGGTGGTCTCTATGAAATCCCGATCTCGGCATTCGCGTGTTGGCTGCCGTTTACAAAGGTAAATCTAAAGAGCCAACCGATGGAAGATGGTTGTTCCCCTCCCCCGCGAACTACCGAGAACGCTCGAATTCGCGGTGGTGATTATGTTACATGGGTACGCCGAATACAGTGCGAGAGTAAATTGTACAAGACGAAACATCGTGCTGGGATTACCGAAAAGCATACAAGATGGAAAGAAAGAAAGTAAGAAAAAAAAAAGCATCAGAGAGATATCACGCTGAGACGTATCACTGGGCAGAGTCACTAGCAGTCGTCCCGTCACCATCCATCCCCATACTCTGCTGTTCCTCCGGATCCAACCAACTATCCTCGACCGTCGCCTTTACCCTTCTTATGTACTCCTTCATGTTTTCCCGGTACAACTGAGCTGCTTCTGCATTGGCAGGACTGTTTGGATTCGGATCGTGAAGGAGACTCTGGATGGACGTGAGGATCGCCGCCACGTCGTACGTAGGCGACCACCGGTTTTGCAGTATATCGAGACACAGCTCGCCATTATTATACACGTTCGGGTGGAACATTCGCGACAGGAACTTCACGCTCGGTGGCTTGTTGGGGTATGACTCGTCAAAAGTAAGCAGGAGCTTGAACGTTCCGTCCTCGAAGGGTGTGTCCGCTTCTCTCCACTTAGCAGGCAGTAATGATCGCGAAACGAGTAAACTGACTCACCTGGACCAAAGATCACCGCATTCCATACCATGATGTTATCGGGGCATGGGCTCCCAGAAACGCCACTCGGTGGATCGCTGGAAAGACGTTTGAAGTCACGGATAAGGCGTCTCCTGCAGTTCGTTGACTGATACCCGTGTCATAAGGCGAAATCGCACGATCCTTCACTAGCACGTACCATAGGGACTGTTTTAGCGGCGGTATTGATAGATTATATTGTAGAGGAACTAATGATGAAGTAGTAGCAGTACAAGATCAGACCAACACTTGGCATGCCACGCAAAGTTGCGCAAACAAAAGGAGCTTAGTCAGCACCTAGTGGCACACGGTACACCAGAGAAATACAGACGTCTACGATGTCGGTAAGCTACATGAAGCACCTGTATAGATCAAAAGTCGATGAAGGTAGATGTACGAATGTAGATTCTGTTCAGGTATCTGTTTGCAGTCGATTGGGCGTTTTCATGCTTCAAAGCGGCACGTCAGAGCAACCTATCTTGCTCGAGGGCATCCACTGCAGCATGTGTCCGGACATACAGCGCGTTCTAGCCAGAAAGCATTGGTGTATCGAACATAACAACGAACGGAAACTATCTCACCTCTAGACTGTACTTGCCCTTTCGTCCGGCAGGGTTAACCTCGGCTGTCTTACCACTAAGAACCAAATCGAAGTGTGACCTAGCCTCATCCTTTTTGCCCGAACGCGCAAGTAGTCGTCCGTACTCGAAATCTAGTATGAGAAACCAAGGCAATCAGAAGCAGCAACGTAAAACCACGTGAGACTCACGAGCGTAGTACACGAGGTAATGATCTAGCTCTATCTTTGGCCCATGTTCGAAAACAGCCTTGAAAGCTAGCTCGGCTCGCTGCCTCGCATCATCGACTGCGATGGGAAGCCTTCCGTTCTCGTCAAGATCGGCATCCGGATCCTAGCAGGAACGGGTTAACTTCCAAAAGAGCTAGTAAATCCACCCGATGACATCAAGGCATCAGAGGGCGGTGGGACGTACTGGATACGCGACATATCGCCAACATACACCCTCAAGGAAACGCGTGAGGCACACGTTATCCCAGTATCCCTCCTGTGCCGATTTGACCGTCCCGTTTCCTCTCTCACCCTCACCATTACTTCTCTTTCGCTCAAATTTAACGGCGGAACCGTTCTGGATAGGTCCCCCTGGGGATCCACATCCAGCCTCCGTGAGACCAAGCTCTTCAAGGGCTTTCCGTACGTCAGGTATCATTTTCTCTAGCACAACCCTCTGCGGTGCATGAGAGAGAGCGCAGAAAACATAAGCGAGTTCCATAGCGGGAAGCACCAAATGATTGCCCTGAGCAAGATACTTGCGCGCTTTCCGGGCCGCAAATTTCTGTTACGAAAAGTGCGATCAGCGGAGAGTTAAACATGATTCACAGTAGTAGTTGCGCACTTCGATCGGTATACTCTTCCCAGCAATACGCTGTCTGAGACCTCCTACTCTCGCCATCAAGTCCGCTGCGGCATCGTGTTCACCGAGAGATGCAAGGCATGCAGCCTCGCCATAAGTGTATGTCGCCTTCGACCACTGTAGGGGATATCCTGTGGGTCATTATTACGGAACGAAACGCTTTGACTTACCGTCGCCTCAGCCCTGAGGCGACTCCACCACTCCTTACTCGCTTTCACATCCCACAAAGCAAAATTGGCAATCGCACTCTCCCACCAGCTGATATGTTGCAGGTTGCGGTATTGAGATTGACATTGTGCTGCCTTGCCGTAATATTCGAGAGCGCGCTCCGGTTGTGAACGTACCAAAGCGAGGCGACCAGCGCCGAACAAGAAGAACACACCTAGTAATCACATCGTCAGTCTAAAATACATCGCAAGTTTGGGAAGGACACTGTCTAGACTTACCGTTTGGATATGTCTTCAAGTTCCACTCTACAATTCTTCGAGCCAAGTTAACATCGACGCCCTCAAAGGTATATGTCGAGAGCACGAGGTGGAAGATAAGAAGTGACATGTCACACATCGGTCGGCGAAGCCCTTCCTCCGCTGAAACAGCGCTCAGACATACAAGACCAAGAAATACTCTCAAGAACGCATAGTTTGAACCCACCTTGGGGAACGACGTCCTTGTCATCGCCCGAGTTCCAACCGCCAACACTGCCCAGTAAGCGAAGGCCCTCCATGCGATCACCCCGATATCCAAACATTTCCACGATAGTAAGTATCCGCGAAGGCATGAGAGACAGAGCGAGGTGTGACAAGCCAAGTCCGACATATACTCCTGACCGGAAATGGCGGTCAATGGACGGATCCTCGAGCGGTGGTGCATTTAAAGAAACTTCCGAATCTTGATAATGCGAGGCGGTGTAGGCCGCGTCGGCTGCTTCGAGGTACCGCCCAAGTTGTCGGTATGTTGACAAAATGGTGCGCATGTTCAACCTGAGCCCATGATGGGAATTCGCGGTGGTGAAGATGCCGAGGGACACTCACATTTCCTTGATGAAAGAGAGCCAATCCCCAGAGTACACAATTCCCACCAAACTCTGGAAGGAAGAAGCATAACTACGCGTGCCTTTCAATTTACATCTTGATCACTCCCACCTTGTAGTAGAGACCCTCTGCATACATGAGTTCCGCGTGTCTCTCGACGTCAGTCATCTGGGCAACCCACTCCGGACCCGAGTAGCTGAGCCCTGGAACGATGTAACCAGCCAATCGCCCTGCTAGAGATGGAGGTGGCTTCCTATGGGCTGCGGCGACGGAAGTTCCACGCTTCATATGCTGAAGAGCGGCAAGGAGGTCCTAGGAACCATAAGCCTCTAGAGCACACGTAGCGCTGCGATCCCTGTACCTTGTCTTCGAAAGACATCAACCCTTTGATGACCTGGATGACCCCATATCCATTAGCAAAGCACAATCTTTCTCTATACGGGTAATCGCTGTCAATGTACAAAATGCCAAGGACGAGTGAAGTCATCGCACTTGTTGGGATCCATACGGTCACAGAACTCTTCACTTTCCAGCATCCGCGAGTGAAGAAATTCACACAGAGCCCATTGTATTCCTGGAAGGTCGTCTAGAGCCTTCTCTGGGGTGTATGTAGACGGTACGGGCGGTGGAGGACGACTCATGTTGGGTGCTGGAGAGAAACCCGTGCGTTGCACTGGAAGCGCGCTACTTTTAACCGGCGATGCCCCAAACCCCGATTGGTCAATGAATTCACTACTGGTCGATTACTGCAAGGCTCTCTCTTTTGTTCAAGTGGGGTCTGAGCTAAGTAGGGACAATGATGTGGTCAAAGTTACGTCCATACGGACTCGAGCTAAGCACCGAAAACGATCTGATTGAATCAAAGTGGAAGCAGCTTGGCAAACGGTTTCACAATCATTCAAATATCGGCTGCACTGTTTCTGAATAATAAAGGTTTCACTGATTCAGAGACACCTTCCGGTAAATTCCACAGGGTGCCGAGCGGTGACCTGAAACCTCTGCTTCCCATAAATCAGTTCATTGGCGTGTTATAATATGCCGAGTCTCTAGAAGAGAGGCCCTGTTCTAGCTGCCGGCCACCTAAATGCGAGGGATGGTTTTCTCATATGCCTTAACGGAGTTGAACAACACCTTCAGTGCTGTGCTAATGAAATGGACTTCACCCCGATGCCACTCTCCTGGACATACAATCAATGAGCCCAATCAAAGGCGAATATCCTGGATACGGTACGGGCCCAAAGTTATTACACCCGAGCTCAAGAACTCGCTCGACGCCAAGATCTTGTCGTCGACATGTGTGCGCCCGTCCGTCGTATCACTTCACTACTCGTCGGCGCACGTTCGGGTTCCGCACTTGGCACGAAACTGTTTTCGCGGATGTAATTTAAGTGAAGAGACCCGGTGAGCGACTACACGTTCGTCGGTGGCGGTTGGTCCGAGTAGGCGTTACAAATTCTTTCCTATTGTGCCACGAGAGCACGTGAAAGGCGAGGCTGAACCTGACTGAAAAGAATGTCTTGTCTACAGCAGCTAGCGGGAGATAAGCTCTCGTCACACATGGCGGCTTGGAGCAAGTGGGTATGCTGCAGTAACGACTGCAAGGAGGTTGTATTTCGGATTCGTTAACCGGATACTGGGGTCATAACTCAGTCGAGGTGGATCAGCGCGCAAGCATCTCGTGTTATGAAGTCGGGATTGAAAAAGTCTGGCCTTGGTTGCATATACGATGCCAGGCATGATGTCGCCGATATCATAAGGTACGACTTCAGTAGAAGGTGCAAATGGAGGGACACAGTGATGGAGGTGCGCTATCCCATATCCACCTCGACGGCCACCATTCTCGCAATAACGAGTGCAGAGATGGAATGCACCGTAATCGACGCTGCATTAGAGAGGACGCCGGCAAGGCATGGCACGAATTCGGGCGTCGATGCCTTTGGATAACAAGATTCCCAATATCGAGCATTAGAGTGCTCACCTACAGTAGGGTAGTGGCACAATTGGTCGGAACTTGATCAATCATATAGCTTACAGCGAGAACGCGAATGCTTTGAGGTCCGCGACTGAGTTTGTCAGGCCATCGCCCTTCCAACACATTGACAAATATCGGGGAGACATTAAACTCACAGGTATTACCTACACGCCTCGCATAACGCATAATCGGATGTCGGGATCAGTGTGCAAGAATCTGGAAATGTTCGGCCGGTTGTGTGGAGACAGGGCTGCCAAGAACATGCGAATAGTCACCATATGTGGGACAAGGTGAAAGAAGCGAGGCTCACAGAGAGCAGGGTGTTGCGGACTTCTGGAAGCCACTAACCGTCGCAGCCGGTTTGAAGGATATGCGCGCGGGAGGTTGTTCAGGACTTGATGAAGGTTGCGAGAGGTCCTTCTGCTTCAGAATAAGCTGATAGATGAGAAAAGGAGACGACCGCCGGTAAAGCCCTCGGTCTACGTGTCATGCCAGAAGCTCCTGCATGAAACAAAAAGAAACACACATACGATTTCAGGAAGGAATTAAGATGCAGCGGTACCCGAAGTTGATGGCGCAACTCGGGGCGGAGCAACGGCGCTTGGAGGCTGAACTGCAAAGGATGTGGAGTGATGGGGCCAAACTGAGGCCCCTTCCTCCACTTTGCCAAAAAGACACACTCTTGAGTCCATTTTGGCCCTTCCTCACCGCCACAGAACTCATGCTCTCCCCAAATTTTGCTCCCGAACTTCTGCGTACCAATTACTCTTCCATAAGTTCGGTATGAAAGTTCAATGAGAGAGGCACGGCCGGGACCACCTGTGGCTAGCAGGTCTCAAACACACTTCACGTTTTTTGCTTCGAGTATAGTACCTTCCGAGACCCTAGTTTCAAAGTATGCTTGCAGTCCGATTTCTGGAACATTTGTGATGTTACCATACGGAATGGAAGGATAAACGTATTCACTCACAGAGCAACACAGGCCTGGCTCTCTCCACAGCAAGGCCTTTTTTGCACTCTTTCACCTGAAAGTGGAAAGATCGGCGGGATACGCAGAACCGCTGATGACAATAGATTGATCTTGGGCGGTCCAGCTTAATGACGAAGCATCGCAAGAGTGTTGATCGTTTCTTCCTCGCGACGGAGACGAGAGCAGGTACTCGGCTAGATGGATTTGCTTGTCATCGCAGTCGAGATACAGCTAGTGTCACACGTTCAGTCCCACCTTGATTGTCTTATCAGTAAAGTCTGCCCCAGCGATTCAACAACGTGCGTTTCAGTATACAAACGTGCAGATAGTACGTCGTCCAATGTCAGCTGAATTCGCCGGTCACTAACAGCCAAGTGCCATCTATATGTGTGAGTGGTCACGTGATCTGGGATTGACGTATGCGGTCGCGTTCGCCGAGTCGAAGACGGTGATACCAGCGTGGGGTGTTGCTGCCGCATGCCCACCTGACGGCCTGCGTTGTTCTCGCTGTTCGATGTCCTCGAGTACTGCCCATTCTCATCGGAAGAAACCGTATAATATCAGTTTGAAGTCTGCTCATTCGCCGGTTTTGACCTTTGCACTTGCGGAACCCAAACGGGCCTCCACCTTGCACTCGGCGACGACCAAGTTACCCAGCATCCTCCGCAACTCTCTTTCGCACAAAGTACCATACGAGACAATCCCAATGAAGTCCGGAGTCAGCGAGGTCGTCGTGGACGTCACGGAACAGCCGCCTGTGAGCCAAGAGTCTGTCCAATCGGAGTCAGTCAGTCACGGTCCTCCGCCAGGTACATACGGTTTCCGTGCATAGTCATTCTCGATAAGCTCGTAGCTAATCTAATCCGTATTCTCATTTCAGACGTGGGTGTAGCAGAGGAAACGACGGCTAGCACTGGCGACACGCAAGAGGGCGATGCCGAAGGTATTTCCGTGCCACCAGAGGACCCAAATCCACCCCTAGCTGCGGACCCATCTCCCGCCTTGTCCAGTATATCAAACCGCACCCGCACCCTGGCGAATAAACGGTCTTGGTTCAGCGCATTTACTTGGGCGCGAGGCCAGGAGTCCGAGGCTAAACCCGACCAAGCGCCTGAAGCCTCGAGCGCTCTTCCCGTTCGCGCCGATCCTCCTGAGTTACCTCCTCCACCCAGCTCGACTGTGCCTTTAGTATCTCAAGAGCCCTCGACCGCTGAATCCGCGGCAACTACCCGCGCAGGAGACCCCAACTCGAAGGGGTTGGTGTCCCAGTCAAACGACACGTCTTTGTCGCCACCTAAGCTCGACTTGGGCAATTCCAGTGCAGATGTCTCAAAGTCTGCTCCAAACAAGGCGCAAACTAGCCCACTGACCACACCCCAGCCAGCGGAAGCTTCTGGCCCGGCTGTGTCGTCGAATTCCGGCATGTTTACGCTTGGTATTCCTCTGTTAGGCAGAACTAAACTTCCCCTTGACAAAGTCACCGCGATAGCGCGTTCAGAAGGTATACAGAACGTGCCGAAGAATCAAGACGAGACTCTGCCCCAGCAAACCCATGGAACAGGTAAGCCACTTTCTTTCAGGGTTAATTTGTTCGTTCGCCTTAGCACGTGTAGTTGCTACAACCCCTATTGATTCCCATCCTACGGATGCGCCGGCTACTAGAGTTGAGTCGGAGACGGAAACTTCCAGTACCCCTAAGGCGCCAGGAGACGACGACCAGGTTAGCACTAATAACAAGGCAGGTACCTGGTGGTCATATCTTGGCTGGAATAGCAGTGCCAGTGGTCAACACAGCCAACCTTCGTCCGACGCCTCAGGTACTCAACACCAGCCGGAGCACCCGATGGAGGGTGTCGATGCACCGCCGCATACCTCGCCTGTTACACAGCTTGGCACTGATTGCCAGTCCGCCCCAACTTCAAATTCGAAGAGTGAAGACATGGAGATATCACCTGAAACTACAGATCAGGTTGGCCCTTCAGCTTCCGGCGATGCGAAGAAGTCCCAGGGCTTTGCTTGGTATGCTCCGTGGTCTCGGTACCAAGCACCCTCCGTGGACCTGCCGTCAGATGGCAATACTAGTGTAAACTCGGCTTCCCAGCAATTAATCGATCAGAAACTCGGGCCGTCCGTGCAGGAGCCGGCTGTTCCTTCAATAGAGGGCACGGGCGCCACCGGATCTATTGATCCTATCCAGTCATCGATAGCCCAAAATCGAACGGGTTGGATGTCTTTCTTCTCGGCTCGGGCGATGGCGATGAGGAGTATCACGTATGAGAAGGAAGGAGAAATGGAGGTTATGGATATCGATGAGGATGTCAGCGCAGCCGAGGGTCCTGGCAATCCTTCATTACCGAGCCCGGCAGGCACTCAGGATCCATCGGCAAAGGAGACAAGACCGCCCCAGCTCCCTTCGGCATCTGGTCGTGGATCCCCCATCGCTGTCGAAAAAACAGATTTGAAGCAGCAGCAGAAAGCAACCACCGTAACCACCTCGGACGCAAGTGTACGCGAGGTTGTAGTGCGGCAGTCGTCTCCTTCGCCCTCCAAGAAGTCCATTGTGAAGACACCGGCAACGCCACCTCCGCCCAATGTAGTTCTCCCCACTTGGGAGCACATCTTTCACGTACCGCCTAGATCTATTATCCCGGAAGCACCCTCATCCACCCTGGCCAAGGCCTTCAAGTCCGTCACGGAAGCTTTATTCGCCCGGAATGAGAGTTCCGCGGAAAAAGGGAAAGGGAAAGGCAGGGAAGCTACTTGTTCACCGTATGAGAAGGCCCTCCCGCGCGCATGGAACGTTCTCGGTGATAATGGCCCAGATGTTTTGAGGGGTTGTCAACGCGTAGTCGTTATCGGCGTCCATGGATGGTTCCCGGGTATGCTGCGACCTGTAATCAGTGGAACGTGCTGATCTTTATCGTACCTTAAGGTGCTGTGGCGCGGACTTTCATCGGAGAGGTTAGTGCACATTGCTAACACTGCTTATTCATGCCGCCGATAAACACCCCTGCAGCCAACAGGCACTAGTTCGAAGTTTGTCAACAGAGTCGTGCAAGCACTGGACGGGTTTCAGGAAAAGCATAAAGTGAAATTAACGAAGATTACAAAGATTCCATTGGAAGGCGAGGGAACGATCAATCGCCGCGTTGAGAAGTATAGATTTATCAGTTTCCCCGGCGTACACTCTCTGATCATCCCCTCTATACGCAGGTTGTATCAGAATTTGACGTCGAACGAGGAATGGATGAATGATCTCCGTGAAGCAGACGCCATATTTGTTGCAACGCATTCTCAAGGGTCCATAGTATCTACCCACATCTTGGACCGGCTTATCACTGACCGCCATATCCGGACGAAGTTGAACACGACTGTACCGCCCGGGGATGTTGCATTGCCCCCGCAACGTATTTGCTGCTTGGGCCTGTGTGGCATTCACTTAGGGCCTCTTCGTTACCTGAATACGAATTCTTTGCTGTCGCCCTATATACAAGTGGGTTGTAGGAATTGCTAACACCTCGTCCGTTACTTACTGACCTTTTAGTATTTTGAATCTACGGCAGCCCGAGAGCTGTTTGAGTTCCAGGTAATATTTTCCTAAATTGCAAACATGTTCGTTTCTGATTGGTCTTAGAACACGCAAAGTGCGATATCCACAGACTATATAAGGGCATTGCAAAACGTCTTGGACAATGGGGTGAGCATTTTCGTAGCATCTTTGTTGCGAACGCCTTGCGAATCGTTTCGCACCAGATCAAGATGGTCTACATCGCCTCTCTGAATGATCAGGTGGTGGGGCTGTATAGTGGATTGTTCACATCAGTCTCCCACCCGTTGATTCTTCGTGCAATCTACATAGATGGAGATGCATACCAGTAGGTCCATCCTTTATCATCTCTCACGCTTCACTGCCCCATCATCTTTAGTTCTTCTGATTTCCTTTCCAACCTACTCGCACTACTCCTCCGTATACGGAACGCTGGCCTGTCAGACAGTGGACTGCTCACTCATTTGTCTGAAGCAACTGCAGGCTCGCTGAATGGCATCGGCCATTCCACGCCGTACGAGGAACTCGGCACGTATACGTAAGCTTGCAGATTATCCTCTTACGGCCATCTCTGGCTCATCATTTACCTTTATAGCTTAGCCATAAACTACCTCTTCCTCGCCAATGATGGTCTTGAAGAGCCAACAGAATTAACAACAGAATCATTTAACGCATTGACAGAACAGAACGATTACGAAGTGCGTCTTCTCCCGATCTAGGCAAGGACGGCAAGTCTCACCAGGCCCGATCTTGTTTCATCTTCGTTTTCATTCAGATTCCCTGGGCACTTCGCGACTTGATCGCTGATGATAGAGTTACAAGTTTGTTTTCCGACGAGTTGGTCGGTTTACGAGATGCGTTTCGAAACTGGCACCCGAAGACGGCCATCCAGAGAGATCTAAAGCGCAAGCTGCAACCCATCCAGCGCTTGTCGGCCTCGATGATATCGGGTCGTGACCGTTCTATGAGCAAACTTTGACATCATTCTCCAAGGCCCCGCAACGAGACCAAATTGTTAGAACACGCTGGCACGTTACATATTCATCAACGATCACACTCCATTCCCTTGGATCCGGTCCTTTTCGAGTAAGGTAGACTACGCTTATCCCACCATCACGCAGCGCCCGAGTCAACGCCCTGTACGATCAATCATTTGCATACCCCCATCCTGTACTAGATGATTTGAAAAGTCCTAATAATATATTATACGGTCGGCAGATAATACACGTGTCCTTGCCTCTCCAGACCGCCACTGAGAACCTACCGAAAACCGGGGTAACCTGAACCAGATCGGTAGAGAACTCCTAATAGAACGTCTTTCAAAGTACGGATTAAGCGTGGGTCACATGGAACTACCCATGTGAGAGCTGAGGCAGTATGTAACATTGATTTGCTCCGGCTCTTCGTGAATGATACATAAATTAATAAAGAGACGAATAAGTCACCATCATCGGTATTCGGCACCACAGTCGCCAATTGTGGATATCATTTGGCGCCCATTGGATAGCCCTAGTACGGCTTCTATGTCTCTGTTGTCTTGTTCCGACAGTGTAAAGCCGAAGACTTGCAAATTATCGTCAGGGTGTTCCGAAACACCCAATCTAGCACCTAAAAGAGAAAGGGAAAACAATCAAATATGCAGTGTTGAAAGGATCGAGAACGTGTGCGTACCGATGATCACAGCACCGACGAATGGATGATCGAGAACCCACCGTGTGGCGATGTTGGCGATGCTCCGGCGATGACGGTCCCCGATATCACGCAGCACTGCCAAAAGTGATTGAAAAAGTGCCCAGGAGCCCCAAGCCTTCAGGATGACGTCTAGGTACTGAAGGAGAACGGGGACGAGAGCAGTGAGCTACGCTTTGGCTGTGCGCTCTTTCCCTGTAAGCACATACCTTGCGCTGGGATGGTGTCAGATCACCGGCATATAAATCTGGCTCCGGTTTATGGAGCCATTTGTCGGATAGGAATCCGCCGCACTAAAAAGAGGAATGCAATGGAAACAAACTGTCAAAAATATGTCGGTAACAAGACTCACTAGCGTGCCGTATGTCAATAATTTAACGTTGTGCCTCTCGCAAACGTCCGCCATGCCATGTAAGGGGCGGGTGTCGATGAGAGAGAACTGGGCGGGGTGTGTGAGGCGGTAATAGTAGTAACTATGCCGATGGCCAACGCGTACCTGCACTTGATTGGAAACGATAAATCCTGGTCCAAGCTGGGTGCATATCTCGTCCGTCCGGATGGCGTCGAAATTACATAGACCCACAGCCGATATCAAACCTTCGTGTTGTAGATCCTGAAGGATCTGGAGGGTAGAGAGATAACCTTTATCTGAATAATCTTGCCAGTGGAACTGCATGTCAAAGGCATCAATCATCAGAAAAGGCACGTGAGACGCTGAAATATGTACCTGGAGCAAGTCGACTGACGTGGTTCGCATGCGCGTCATACGTTCCCGCACGGCGGCCTCTACCACAGTACGAGAGGGCTCTGTAGGCCTGAAAACACACCATTTGGTAGCGCCCACGACACTCGTCGGCTCGGGAAGTGTCTCTCTAAATTGCCCCTAGATTACGCTGTGATTTGAGCGACAAGTGGTGATATCGAGCTGCACGGCATACAAAGAGGATCTCGGCACTCCCATAGTGGTCCGCTGCAAACCGCCAAGCATTAGCCATTGTTACCTGTCATGATCGGAGTGGATGATTACCCTGAACAATAGGAATCGGCACAGATGTCTGGTGAGAAGGTAATCAAGTAACGAGGCCATCAGATCGTACCATGTCTGAAGGCGAAGACGTTTTCAGATTGGCATGAACAAGACAAGACAAGTGTGCTCCGCACCAAAAGCATTGTAACCCAGCTCAACGTGCCGTGCCATACCCTCTCGGATTTTGGTTGCTGGAGCACTACCCCATGCGATGCTAGAGAGCTGCCAGAGACCGACCCAGATCCTCGAAACGGTGAACTGGCCGAGTTCGAATGTTTCCAGCGAGGTCTTGCTGCAGGACATCTCAGGCAATTCGAGGATGGCAAGGCAAATGTTGGCGGTTTATTTTATGGAATGGTGATTCAGCTCCGACACATCCCTGGAAGCGGCGCCCAGGCGGGCCCGTAAAAAATGACTCTGCCAACAGAGAATGAATTGTCGCGAAAACGGTGTCTTTTCCCGAGACATGCAGGCCGGCGACAGCTGGGGACCCATTGCTTGGCTGAGAGGCCTGGCGGCGAACAAGAAACAAACCGCTTCCCCTGACGTTCGACGTGGCCGCACGATCAGCACACCCACACAAAAAAGCACTGGGACTCAAAATACATAATAAAAAATGATGATGCCAGCAGTGACAGCACCGGTTCGAGCTGAGGGCTGTCAAATGATCAGCGATGATCTCGTAGCTTACCTTACCCATATTGTAGGGACTTATGGGACTTGTCACGGAATGACGATTTGAAGAGTGCACAGCGTTGGTGGACCGGATGGGCTCCGAAACAATTTCTGTCAATAAATTCAAGGTCCAAACGACCACGATTATCCCGTTTCCGTGTCTCCCCAAGCTGGGCTCGTTTCTGTGAATTTAAGCGCTAAGCCAGCAAGAATGCCAGCACCACAGATCCTTGCTCATTCACCAGACGGTATCAAGGCGTTGGGGCATGTGTGAGTGTCTACGAACGATTACACTTTCGCTCCGCCTGATATGGTCTCACTTCCAGAAATCTCATGGTACGTCACCCATCGAACCTTGGGGGTATCGTGTTCACCATGTAGGTCACCCCTAGGTCGACACGCTTATCGCCAATGCCACGATCGAGGAGCAAGTCTCGCTCTTGAACTGATCCTATATGAGCACTCACATCCCTTCACAGTTTGCGTGCTATCACCCGGAACTTGCTCGCTTCGGGGAGCCCTGGTCTCGCAACTGCGTTCACGGACGCTGCACGCACCCGTCTGCGTCAGACGATTGCAAAGCGGATAGCGAACGCCAATGGGCTCTTCGAAACGGAAATAGACGGAATCCACGCTGTTCCCACTCCAAGCCTCGATAATATACTGGCTCGCATCCGCTCCCTTTACGGGGCTGGTATGGGTTTTGCGAGCCTCGGACTACTTGCGTCCATCGTAAAAGCGACCATAGGATTGAGATGGGAGCGGGAAGGGCCCATGGCCACTACGCTGGCGGTTATTGATACGGATATCACCCAAGCGATTCAGGTTAGTACAGCCACCGACGCAGACGCTCGATCATGTGCTGATTTGACGATGCAGAGCTGCAAAGAAGAACTCGAGGTTGGGCGCGCGAACGACCTTACGACTGCTCGGGAAACGGTAAACAAACTTTGGATTAGCGTGCAGGACAGTTTGGCGGACGTGGAAAGTTGGGGCGGGGAATTCCCCTTTGAAAGAGCAGTCAACAGTATCGAATGCTGGAAGATTTGAATCTACAAGTGTATCAATATCACCGCAATTGGATCTTTGGTTTGATACCCTCGTAAACGTTTTCCGTGCATGTGATTACCTGCATATTTCCACTGTCATGTTACCTCAGGTTCGACGACAATTGCGTGGGCCATCAGACTACTTCCACATGGTACCGGGCCCGGTTATCAAAAAAGAAAGCGGGGTATGATCTCGTGCCACTTTACCAGAAATTCGAGGAGCGTCGTAGCCTCCATTATAAGGTGCCCACGATTGTCCAGAATCAGAGATAGTCGCGCAACACGAGTATGTTACCGGCCGCCGATTCCTAGCCTGGTGTTGATAATGCGAGGAGAGTTAAAGGCTTCGTCCTAATCGGGAGGAAGCCTCGTGTGACACTCCACATTTCGTAGTTTGCCGGGATTAGCTAAGCAACTGCGGGCATCGAGACTTCCCCTGCGAGAACCACGTCGATGGGTGGAACTCGCGGAATGCATTCGGTTACTAGATATCTTTATAGACACCTTAATGGGAGAGCAGTCATCTGTCAAATAGGATGGTCCGAAGACACCGGCTACTATGTACTTACCTCAGTTCCGACTACCACCACAGGGCGGCTTTAAGCATGGACAATACAACGCTCACCGACATGATGACAAGGGTGCCATGGAGACGTTAAAAGACCGAAGCTCTGGCGGATTCAAGGGGGCGGGTCTGCGAGCGCCTTCGACCCGCTCATCAAAACCATGAATCGATAAGAAACCCACCGTACCACTGGCCAGGTTTTGGTATTGGTCCAAGGTTGAATGCAAGCCACGCGCGTTCGGTGTGGCGGACAGAGCCGCTGCCTTCCGGCAGACTCCGGTGCCCAGCAGTCAGTTATGTGCTCGAGCACACAACTCGTTCACGGAAAATCGTATAATACTTGTTACATTTTTCCTTGGCTTGACACCACAGGAGACGCCTTTTTTCGCCTTCAATACCGTCCCAGGTTTCTGCCGCCATGTAGACACTCACAAAACCACATCGGACGGGCCGCCTGCCCGCCAGTGGTGCGCCGAGCGAATACTCCGCTCGCGCCACTCTACCAATGATGTTCCCGAACTGATACCCAAGTCGGTGGTGATTCGGACCAGCCACAATATAACAGCACGTAGCGCTCAGCTGTCTGTTTGGTGGCGACAGCCGTGTAACTGCCAGGAGTCAGGGCTACCAGAGTCGTTTTGGATGTCCCCAGGCAATCGTATGATCTCATAAGCTGTTTTGTTCGGAGCGGGTAGCTGAGATCTCCACCTGTTCGTTCTCCTTGTGAAAGTCGCTGTCTGGCTGGGAATTGGACCTGTTTTTGCCGGTTGTTCTTAGGCGAGGACAGTACAGTACGTATGTGCACCCGATGCTCACGCGGAAGCTGACTGAGCGGTTTCGCATGTGTCAGGAGCCGTTATTAATGACGACAAGGGAATAAACTTATTCCGTCCGGATTATCTCAAGTCCTATATATCGCGTCTTAAGATCGTGTTCCAACAGGTTCACGATCATATGGGTCCATCGTTTTGCTGTCCGTTTTCACTTTCTGGGATACTTAGCGAGCACCGTCAAGGGCAATATGCTGACGAGTCAGTCGGGAAAATCTGCGGAGACAGCAGTTGAAGACATGGGAGGGGTCCTTGTGGAAGATTCCATCCTCGTCACCCTAGAAACACATGAAGACCCTCAGAAGATGTCCGCTCCAAGGCGTTGGATAGCCATCTTTGTTATTAGTCTCGGCGCACTCTGCGTCACATCGGCATCCTCGATGGTGGGTTATTGCGTGCTTCTTCGCTGTCCTCTTGTCTGGAACTATCTTCCAGGCCGCTTTCACGGAAGAGGGCGTTGCTGAAACTTTCCACGTATCCCGCGAGGTCACGATACTTGGGGTTAGCTTGTTTGTTGCTGGGCTCGGGGTAGGCCCCTTACTCGTCGGCCCACTCTCGGAAGTTTATGGCGCGTACGATTACCCCAGCCTTGTAAGCTACTGCTGAAGCACTCGTGTGGTGTGAAGGTCGCAATATCATATACAGGATTTCATATATTCTATTCCTTATTTTTACATTCCCGGTCGCCTTTGCACCGAATATCAGTAAGGAAATGATCCCTTTCTCCCTTGCTTTACTAATTATGGCTCTTACTGCGCACCACTGTCTTCAGCCGTTTTCCTTATCTTCCGGCTATTGACGGGATTCTGCGGTTCCGCCTTCTTGAGCGTAGCTGGTGGCAGCGTAAGTGATCTATTTCCTGATTCGAGGGTGGTCAAGTGAGTGAAAGATGATAAATCACCAACGGTCTATTCTTACCAAGGCTACAGTCCCATGGGTCTCTACACGGCGTAAGCGAACTAAGACACGAAATTTTGATGGAGAAAGTGTTGAGTATGTTTCATCAGGTCACCGTTCATCGGTCCGACCCTCGGACCCTTGATTGCTGGGTGCGGTAATATGTCGCGTCTGGTCGGTCGATGTTGACACTGCCTCATCAGGTTCATCAACCAGGTTGGTACCCAAGTTGTGTTGGATCCTTCGACCCGTATCTAAGCTTTGTAGAACATTGACTGGCGATGGACATATCGCATTGACTTGTGCTGGATATTCGGACAATGCATCCTGTTGTTCATTGTGGGTGGTCCTCGATGCTGAATAAAGACGTTTACCAACTAGCGTTCTCAGTTTGTCCCCGAGACTTATGCGCCCGTCTTACTCAAAAGGAAAGCTGCTAGGTGAGTGTACTTTGCGACGGTACACTAGAATGGTCTTTTTTATGGTCTCTTAGGCTACGAAAACACACGGGAAATTTGAAATACTATGCGCCGTTGGACAGAAGAGAGGGTAGCCTAACCTCCGCCATTTTGATCAGTTGTTACAAGCCTTTTCGTAAGTTTTTATGATCTGGGTCGACCTGCTGCGTGTTCGAGCGTCGTTTCAGAGCTTATGTTATTCGATAGAATGGCTCTGCTCTTGAATACGTGGTAAGTGATGCTTAGTGGTTGACATGGACCGTTCCCAATACCCGTTACCCAAGGAATGCGTTGTTATTGGGAATTTTGTACCTAGCATTCCAAGCTTTTCCAATTATATTCGAAGACAAGCACCATTTCGACCTGCAGATGACGGGCCTTTCGTTCCTTGGACTTGGCATCGGAATGCTTGTTGCCCTCTCCACTTTACCGTTATGGAACAGGTACGCGGTGCTCGTGAGCGTCATGAACGGCGATTTTGAGGCCATTTTTAGATTGTTCGAACACAAAGCAAAGCAGTTCAATGGGACGTACCCCCCTGAGGTGAGGCTCATCATGGGCCAAGTTGGAGGTGTCCTCGTACCAGTCGGCACGCCGCTTCACCTACTTGATGGCATTAAAGTATTTTGACCTCCTCCATACAGGCCTATTTTGGTTGGCATTCACCACCTACTCTACCGTCCCTTGGATCGTCCCTATAATTGCCTCAGCCCCACTCGGAGCTGGCATATTTTTCTCCTTCATGTCCACCTTCATGTACCTCGTGACTGCTTATCGACCTATTTCCGCCTCAGCGATGGCGAGCAACAGTGCTCTTCGATGTATATTCGCCGCTGCTTTCCCCCTTTTTGCTGGTCCGATGTACGATCGCTTGGGGACGGTCGGGGCAACGGCTCTCCTAGCCGGCCTGACGACGCTCATGGCCCCGCTACCGTGCGTCGTAGGGCATATTTCCCGACAGCACACGCTAACGTCCGTCCTGTACAGGTTTATCTTCTTCCACATCGGAGAGCGGTTACGGAAGAAGTCACCATTTGCAGTTCAATGATCTAGATCTGGTACTGCTAGGCATACCTCACTCTAGTCGCTATATCTTCGCATGTCCACGCTGGCTTATGCTCAACAGCAATGTATATCACTCAAATCGCATATCACATCTTTTTTATTTTCGATCCCTTTCTGGTTCGGGTTTCGTTGCATTACTGCGTCTAGCTAACTACATAACCTAGTTAGCTCGGTGCCAGAACAACACTTGGCCTATGGAAGCAGACAGAACGGTTATATGTATCTACGGTATTAACTGCAGGAAATGCGAACAGTTTGTGTGTAGGGGTATGGTACATCTTGAGGGTAAGGTATCGAGGAACAGCCAGGTGCCACGCGGGGTAAACACTCAAGAAACGCAAGTGGTAGGATCGAGAGAGAAAAAAAAAGCGGGATATCGTTGTGGGTACGAAAGCGAAATCAGGGACGCGAAGGGGGTAATGGTGACACAGAGCTCAAGCGAAATCACGAAACCAAAAGAAGACAAAAAGGAAAAGAGATTTGAGATATCATAGGTCATAGGTTTGCCCCTCATCGTCACTCATAGCATATAAACTTAGGTTGGCCATATCTCCAAGATGGAGTTCGTGCTCTGGTCGGAGTTGAAGGCTGGTGGGAGATCCGGGGACCTCCGCCATTGAAAAGTCAGTAGTGGCTGGTGTGGCAGGAGTGGGGATGGGAGCGTTGGCGTGGCCATTCATGATGCTTCCATTGAGGTGTTTTGACACACGACTCGGAGATGATGGGGATACTGATGTGGATGAGAGCATCCCATGATCGTGCATGGCCTCCTCCTGCATTAACATTGACATATTGTTCGGCAAAGCAGGGAAGATGGATGACGCAACGCTTGCCCGTCGCTGACTGCTTGATCGCGGAAGTGTATCAAGAAAAGCAGAGGAACGAGTCGGCGAGTCCTCGCGTTTAACTGTGCCGAGGTCTACGGACGACCTGACACTGCTCATCGACTGCGGGTGGAGAAATGAATGTGATCGTTGCGCAGCGGGGCGACGGGATATATCGCCGTTCAGCAGCGGACTCTGTGTGCCAATCTTCCTGTCGAGGGTAGGTTTTGTAAACTGAACCTGAGAAGCGGGCCGAGAAGGGTGCACCCCGTTTGCCAGCCGACGGAGTTGATCGCGCAACGCGTCGAGCTCGTCCTCGAGTTCCTGGATGCGATCCCGGAGTTGAGTATTCTCTTCTCGTAACGTTTTGGTCGTTCGCTGAGAATCCGACAGTGCAGCTAGCAGCGCCTCCGTTTCCAGTTCATGTTTATCTTTCAAAAGTTGTATGGCTGCTTGGTGTGCCGACGACGAAGCAGATACCGACGTTGGAGCGGTGGATCCACCCGAGAACGTTGTACGTGGCACTGAAAATGTAGGACTCCCAGCCCATGTGACAGCCTCCGAAGGTGTCATCACACGAGAGACGCTGCCACTCCGACCCCATGAACACGTAGAGGCTGCTTCCGAAAATGCCATTCTGGAGGGAACATAGCGATCCTCACGTTCATTGTTTCCTCGCAAAGAGCTATATCGTCCAAGACCGTTAGTTCCATCTCGGTCGACGTCCAAGAGTCCGGCTGCAGCGAACGCTTTTGCCGTCCTCGGCCCCAGCCAGTCCATTGCCGGGGGACGATTAGATAGTGAAGACGAAGGTCGTATCGGTGATACCTTCGAAGAGCTCGATGTCGGGGACATGCGCGCCTCCTCGACACTCATACTCCGTTTGCGGGTGGAGAATAAGTGTGGCCGTCTCCGCTTATTCAAATCCAACGGTCCTCCCAGGTCCAGGCTCGGTCCTGATGTCAGCTGCCGATAATTATCAGAGGCAGTCCTGGATGATACCTGAGAACCTGAGGAGGGCGATTCGTTGTCGGCTGCAGGCCGGAGATCCGTGGAGGAACTGTTCGGGGAGTATGACGAAACGTGACGATTCGTCAATCCCAGTCGCGTACCAAGAAGCCGCCTTGAAGGGGGATCTGTGGACGTAAGGGAACTTGCCAAAGGTATGCCTGAAGTTGGATGTGCCTGCGAAGACAAGGGTGATGGGGGCTGATGGCGTTTCTTCGGCGCTCCGTGGAGATTGGGAGAGCCAGCGGCTTCCTTCGGTGAAGGACAGACCGCGGAAGGCGCCGTTGTTACGGCACGCGCGAGACGAGGAAGAGAGGACCCGGCCGGTCTGGCCGTGGATGACCTCGATAAAGATGCGGAACGCCGCTGGGGTGATGACTGTGGAACAGCATGCGACGCAGGTGACGGCGGAATGACGGTGCCGAGTCGGGGAGATGGTGTTGGTGTCTTGCGTTCTGCCCCGGGAGTGACCTGGGGTGATGGTGCAACGGGAGAGCTTGGGCTTCTAGAGTGTACCCTGGGCGGCCTAAGGTTGCTGTGAGGGACCGAACGGAAAGCCTTTCCGTTCAGGCTGTGTGGACTGAGAAGTTGCGTTAAGTTCGGGTCCAATGCGTTGAAGTCCAATGTGGCGTCCGAATCCTCTTTGGGGACCTGAATGCCTCGTGCTGTGTCGTCCGAGCGTTCCTCCACAACTATACCGCCCGCGGCGCGTAACCATTCGCTGGCTGTATTTGCATCTTTCTTCGTCAAGGCATCCATCACCTCTGCATTCAACTTTGACGTGGACAAGTCCAGAACAGAAGCGTCTCTCGAGTCTGGTGATAGAAACTGATCTTTGTCTTGTTTATCCAAACAGAACGGAGAGCCCGGAGAACTGGTACGGTCGTCCGGACTTGCAGTTTCATCAAGACATGGAATGTGTTTCGAGATTCCCGAGTTGTCAGCTTCAATGATGGTAGATAAGTCTGCGCCTAGCGGAGACACAGGTGAAGGAGCTGGCAGAACTAGATACGTTGTCATGATTCCACACTGACAAGGAAATAAAATCGGCTTACCATATCGCTCATCCTCTCCCGTCGTTGGGGTCCGAGATGGTGTGATCGGATCGGAAGCCGACCTCGCAAGGTCACGACTTCGTTTGCGGGCCATCATTTCCTCCTCAAAGTTTTGACTAGCAGGGGCAATAGAAATCACGGGAAGATCGTTGGGGCAAGTAAGTGCAATCGATGTCTTTCTATCATGGTTTATCGAGCGACGCAAAGAGCCCACGAAGTGTGGTTTCGGGGTATTCGGGCTGGGCGTGTTGGAGTTGGAGTTCTTTCCGGACCCAAACTGGAGGAGGTTCCGCAAGGATCGAAATGATGGAATTGAGGACTGGGGTGTCTGCGGACCCAGGGTAGCGGAAGTAGAAGCAGAGCTAGCCCGCGAGCTGCTCTCAGAAGTGCGGCGAGGCTGCTGCCCAAACGCGACCTGAGACACTGGAAGGCTACCGGAAATGGAGCTGCGCGACTGATATGGAGTGACGGTTGGTATGGAAGAGTGCCCCAGCGAACGCTCCATGGAATAGCTGACCATCTTCAAGCTGAGGCGCAGCAGGCTTTTGCGGACGTTCCAGCGTGAGGCAAAGAGACAACCAAAGTTCGGTAATCCAGCATGCAACAGGAAGGCCAGCTTCGCTTTCGTGCGGGTATCAGGCTTGACACTCAGTCCTGGCGTCGCCCTCGTCTTACACGCACAGAGCAAATGAACGTTTGACAAAATCAAAAACTTCTTTCATTGTGACTTGCCATTTTTGGAAACGATCTGCTCTAAGCGCACGTGGCCACACATGCACAAGGAATGAGTACGAAACTCGATGTATGGTGTTTTCGACAATCCAGGCAAAAACATGTTGTCGTTACTTCAAGCTGCGTACCGAAATATGTGTGAACTCACACTTCATATACATTCAGAACAACGTTTAAACCTGGATTGATTATTCGATGACCCCGCTGTAGGTACCTTTCCTGACCACCGAAATAGGCGGACCGACTTCAATCCATACGCACACAAACGGTCACATTCATCGTTGGATTGGAGTGTTACAACTCGATCGGAACATAAGTTTTGGTAAATATCAATGCGCAAGCCTCGATCAGTGGACACACGGTGTCTCCCTTTCAAGCCATAGGACAGGGTGACCAACAATTAACCCCGGGAGATCTTTCAAGGGGAGAGCAAGAGAGGCGGAAGCCTGATGAACGAAAAAGTCGCTTGCTTTGTCCACAGCATGGACACTCCTCTGTAGTAGGCACCGAACGCACAACATATGCCGAGTAGCCTTGCAGTTTGAGAAAGATATTGTTATCGAAATCTTGAAGTATGTGCAAGTGAGATCTTCCGTATACGCCACTTACTCTCAGTTACCAGACGGCGATGATTTCTTATCGCAAAATATTTGACTGACTCAAGAAGAAACGCGTAATGAACTTTTCGACCTGTAGAAGATGCATTGAATGGTTCCCTTGCAGGCTTGCAGGGAAGATGGATACATCTTGTCTGCTACAGCCTACCGACGTCATCTCGAAAACGCTATAATTACAGTTCAATCTTTGGCACTTGCCCATAGCTCCCACATGCGGTTCAAGTGGTAAAGACTCCATCACGGCGGAAATTGTTAAGATTCATGTTCTTGTTCCGCTCCCGCCCCCCGTTTCTAACAGTCCCACCAAAAGAAAAATACCTGCGTACGTGGACCTGAAAGCGATCGTGCCTTGGACCACCAACGGCGCCTACCTCTATCGAAGGCATTGATACCGTGACGAGAAGGTCCTTTCCGGGAATAATAAAATTCCCGCAACGACATGTCCCAGCTACCCAAACAAGGTTGGCGGGCGGAGGTGCAGAAAACCAGATATGTGGAAAACCAGTGCATCACGTATATAACCTGGTCAATAACAGTATTGAGTAGCATAGGCATGAACAGCAAAGCGAGGCTATAGAACCGACGAAAACATGCAAGGCCACAAACAGAATGCATCGTAGCGAAATGGTCGAGTCACAATTTCGCCTTTGCAAACAGATTAAGTACCTGATTTGATAAAAATGACCTCCGTTAAGACGAAGGAACATACCTGGCTAATCTCAAGCACACACGAGGTACGCTGTCTTCTGGATTGTCAACGGCCTACAAAGATACGGGGGGCAACAGGGACCTCTCGAACCAGCAGGCCAGTCGCATAGACTTCCGTAGGGCTGACACTCATCATCGTATTCGTCACCGCCGCCTAGAATTCGCGTCTGTTCGTTGAGTAGGCTGCTACTTCCGGTGTCCATAACGGGCGAGGCCACCACGAGGGCGGCAAAGGATGCGAGATAGAGCACGGACAGGAACCGCATGGTTTGAGTGAGGCTGGCGGTGCGTGGGCAAAGGAGAAAAGCGCAACTCCTTGCTACGCAGCGCGTTCTTATACGGGCCACGCTGAACGAGGTAATTTTGCCTCAAAACGATGTTACGTAATCCCGTCACCAACGCCGAGGACGCCAGCAAAGGAAAGAGAGAAAAGCATCAAACCAACAGCTCTTCCTCCTCGGCCTTCCACTTCTTCGCCACATCCCAGAAACCTGCTAACTTCTGTCCCAAAGCTTCCTTCGCAGCACCTTCCGTCGGGCAACTACGCGGCTTGAAACTGCTAAATGCCCGATCGCGAAGTTGACCCTCCCAGACCATGTAGCACGCGTTGTCCTCCAGAGACACTTCGGATTCGCCTTCTACTCCTTGAGATTCCGCCCTCGCCATTCCTTTCCCATTACCTCCTTCGTCGCCCTCCTCTTCTTCTTCACCTTCCGCAATCTCGACGTCCTCACCGCCACGGGGTCGTGCTGGCTCAGTCCACGCGATACGGTGCAACATCAGGCGCTTATACGTCCGGATGACTTTGGCAGCACCCTCCGCATAGACTAAACTGAACGACGGGTTAAAGATGCACAAGCCAGTCAAGTTCATCTGTTCAGCATTCTTCCGGACTTTGAACCTATGCGCAGGATCAGAAAGTGTCTTGACTCTGTACAGATTCGAGTCAATATCAGGCCAGTGGGCAAAGGAAAAAAACTCGTACTTGAAAACGGCGCCATATATACCCTTCTTCTCTTCTTCCACTTTCTTGTTCTCGATCTTTTCCCGTCGTTGCTCGTCCGTGAGCTTACGCTCCGCATTCATCTTTTCGTGCTGATGTTTCCTCATTGCCACTTCCCTCCGTACGCGGGCCTCTACACGGGTCGGATCTTGCACCGCGTCCGACGTCAATACCTTCATCAGATTAGCAAGGCGAACTGGAATGGATGATCAAATTAGTAGAACTCTGCGAACATGCATTTTGACGTACCCTTGGGAGGGTCGGGGGGAATGAGACCCATATTCGAATGCGGTCACGTTTGTCCTGCAATTCCGCCTGACGACGTTGCTTCCTCATCTTCTTTTGTTCCTGTAGCCAACAAGTCAGCGGAAAGGTCGAAATATGGTGGCAAAAGGCTAACTTTGGTTGTCAACTTCAATGGCTTTAAGCCAACCTTGTTCTTATCCCCAGGTGCAGGGATGGGAATAGGGTGTTGCACGTATAAAGTAACAGGAGAATTCTCCGTGCGTATATTGAGTGTTAACAAACTCAATGTAAGGTCGTCGTACGTCTTGTTGGGGAGTAGAGCGGCATCCCACCATTCGACCTCTGGAGGGGGTTCACGCTATCATACAGATGGTCAGCTCGAGCTAAGAGTCGCGGAGACCAAGTCGAATCACTTTGATTTTCTTCTCCAGGGTCTCGAACTCGGAATCCAAGCCGGTCTTGCGAGCGCTCTCCGCGATGCGTTGTTTAAGCGCCTCCAATTTCGATTCTTGCCGCATCTGAATTCCCAATTGGACGTACTTGCCCTTGGGATTAAACTTGAACGTGCGACCGACCCGTTCCTTGGGTACTCCTTCGAAGACGGGGTCTTTGGCTGCGGACACACTAGACGCATATGGGTTAGACTTGACTTCTGCCACGGGAACGGGAGTGGGTGCAGGTGGCGGCGTCGGCGCATTGCGGATGTTGGCCTGCAGATGATTCGTGGGTTTGAACTACAATTTACGTCGACGATATGAACGTACCTTGATAGACGCGAACTTGGGTTGCATGGGTTTATATCTATCCTTTTTAGATTGTGGTGCAACAGGCGCGTTGTCCAGTAAGAGGGGATGCGCGGCCATCTTCAATCCCGCACCCTGTTGAGGAGGTTCGGGTTGTCGGTTTCCCTTCCTAGCCGGTGGGGGCACGGACTGCGCAGAAAAGAAGTCAGTATGACGGGTCGATACAGCGTAAATCTCGACGATCACCATGTACGGATTGTCTTTGACGGCCAACTTGGTTTGCGCCTCGGCAACCCGTCGTTTCGCTTCAGCTACTCTGCGAGCGATATCGTCCGTCGGTCCATCGACGGGGGGTGTTCCAGTAGCTGGACTGACTGCCCCGGTTGCAGGCGTCCCGGTGGCAGAGGCAGGCACTGGGGAAGGGGAAGGTGCCACGGAGAGCGCTTTAGGTGGAACTGCAGGGGCGGCTTTGTTCATTTTCATAGCTGCAACTTTGGCAGCAATCTCTGCACATTTCTGTGCTATGATGGCATCTGTGGAAAGCTGGACATAGCTAGTGTGGTCGACGGGTTAGCGAGTTGTCATAATCAGAATGCAATGCGATATTAGAGCAAGCGTACTTCTTAGGCTTCTTTGAAACGGGTGTTTCGCCATCGCCCTCGAACGCCCGCTTTCTGTCGCTCATTGTACCGACGAAGTGACGACCAGGACCATCGCGTAGTGAGCGAACGGGTGCAGACGCACGCACCGACGTCCAAATGTGTACATGTTACTTAAATAATTAAATAATTGATAACCCCCACCGGAAGGGTCGCGTCTTCCTCCCCAGTCGATGTGGTCGTCGCTGCCCCGCGTCCAACTCGGAGGCGTCCGCTTTCGTTCACAGCTCGCCCCACGCCAAATCCAAAATGTCAAACGACATAAAGGCCGCATTCCAATCCCAACAGGCGGCTCGACCAGGGGAACCACACTCGCGTTCGGCGAATGGGGCATCAGAATCAAAGGAATGGGCGTCAGGTTCACAGCAAAACAACTCATGACCGCTGAGGAGGTCATCAAGAGAAACATAAAAGTCGTCAAAGGCGCAAAGGTGTACCTCAGGGTTTTCCCCGACGTCCCCGTTTGTATCAGGATACGTCCGGGAGGTATGTCCTGGTTGTTTAAGGTCTGAGAATTCTGCATACAAGGGTAACGAAACGTGCATGGGAAAGGGTAAAGGAACGTTTTGAGTTCTGGGCGACACGGTAAGGAGACGACGCCTCGTCCTCGGGCTGGTATAAGCTACATTTTCTTTGCCAAGCGTTCCTACCGGCAGAGTTATCTTCGAGATAGGAGGCACTCCCGTCCGAGAGGAGCTCGCTCGAGAAGGTAAGCGTTAATCTCATCCTTGGACCCGTATTAATTCTCAACATCTGCCACACCCTTAGCCCTCCGTCAAGCAGCAGACAAGCTGCCGACGACGTTCGAGTTCATCAACAAGCAATCATTACCGCGCTTAGGCGGTATGGTCGTACAGCCGTCATCTTCGCTGTTGTCGGCCACGTCCACTGCTACTGCAGTTCACCCTTCATAGAGTGTATCTTAATATCCGTGGAACTACTTCTCGCCTCACTGTGGCACTTGTTAGTTCGTGCTTGAGCCCACATCATATTCTATGAGCTGACAGCAGAAATGATCCGACAACAAATCAACCACCGCAACTCGAGTTTGACCATCATTCCAACAGCACTTCTCGGTGGATATGATGGAAGCAGCCCTCATAATCTCGGCATCGGGATCCCAGCTGGTTACCTATCATCTTCACCGCCTCCATTCCACTACTGGTACGCGACCTTGGGCCCTACAACGTTATCTCATATTGCCCCACGCCCGTACTCTTGTCTTGGTGGGCCTCAACATACCTTCGTCAGACTGCCATCATCGAGTGGGGGGAGAGTCCGAGCGCCCAACTATCACCAAGGAAGATGCGCAAATCCAAGCACCAGTATCCCGGTTAACAAAAAAAGACAATCTGCGAATCTCTACTACGCGCTACGACGATCGTTGGCGCGAGAAGCGAACCACTGCTCACTCACTGGCTCTCGGCGGGACGTGCTTTGGTAAGCTTTGGTAAGTTTACGGTGACCTTCCCAGGTCATTCGCTGCAGATTACACACTACATTTAGCATCGTTCTAAATATTAACCACCGCGTTGTGTCACTAAGGTTGTGTAAACAAGCAGGGCCAATGGGGCGACCGACATTTTTGAAATCCCTTCCCACTAGGTTTTACGCTGTTCCCATCGTCTGCTGTGATCTCGATCCGGGAACACCGAAATGGGCGGACCGACTTCAAGGCATACACACAAACGGTCACATTCATCATTGGAGTGGAGTGTTACAACTCAATGGGAACATAAGTTTTGGTAAATATCAATACACATGCCTCGATCAGCAGACACACGGTGTCTCGCTATCGAGCCATAGGTCAAAATGACCAACATTTCACCCTGCGAGATCTTTCAAGCATGAGAAGGGGAGAGCAAGAGAGGCGGAAGCCTGATGAACGAAAAAGTCGTTTGCTTTGTCCATAGCATGGACACTCCTCCGTAGTAGGCACCAAAGGCACAACATATGCCGAGTACTCCCCCAGCCGTAGCGAGGCTCTCAATACCTACAAAGCGTCAGCTTTGGATAAGGGCATATTAGGAGAAATCTCCTACCAGTGAACGCGTTAGCCGCAAGGCATGAGAGCGACAACACGGTACACCCAAGCGTCCCGACGATGGGGAGGGTAGTGCGAAGTGCGCCAATCCTGTCTCAACATCCGTCGCGTGAGTTGGAAACAAACCGATACTAGCACCTACGTAAAGATGAAGGTCACAAAACTAAATAGCCAAGGAAGTCAGTAAAACGCGGGTCGCGTACACTCTAACAAAGCACGTACGTCCAGACACTGAGAAAAAGTCCCACAGCATGGTAGAATTCCTCAGTAGGGGTACCATCGACCGAGTAAGCAGCTCTGTATAACAGTCAACGGATTTCCAGACGAGTCTATTATTTGCACTGACACTATGCCAATGCTTGGCAAGTAAAGCGCACCATAGCTGAAGTTGAACGAACCAAAAGTTAGGAAAACCGATCTGGAAACGGTCAGCACCCAGGGATCCAGATAGTCGTCCAGGACATTTTATTCGCAGACTTACGCGTTGTACGTGTTCCTATGCGATCCATGTCAGAACAAACCGTCGCCAGCTGTGATGTCAAGCTTACCCCAAGAACATCTCGATCAAGCCTACCAACGTCTGTGTGATTCCCCCATAGCTGTCAGAACCAACGTCAGTGGAGAAATTTCAACTGAGTCTGCAGCGATCTCACAAGGTAGCAAAGAGCAGGACCAAATTTGGAGTGTACACGTTCCCCGCATGCAAGGTTAGCAGGGAGGAACACAAAATGACGGTTGCATAAGCGAGCATGCCAACTGGCGTCTGTTATTCACATAAGCACGGAGCATTGCATTACGATTGCTACTTCAAACTTACTGGGTTACCATACGTCCTTTCATACCTGTGGACGGTCTCCGTGGGTCGCCGAGCGGCCTCGACGTCGACGGTCTCAATGTAATAGCCGTCCGCCATACCTGTCTTGTCTGTGTTCGAGCCGGAAGACATGGTGTAGAGGAGATAGACAGGAGAGAAGTTTCAAGGGTGAAGGGCGACGAGCAAGCCTGATCCACTTCCACCTAGAATTTATATAGACCCAGAAACCACTCGATCACCACGTAGTCGCTCGTCCTTGTGCCCCTGGCGACTGTTTCCAGAGCTGTTGTTCAAATGTTCAGCGATTGCCCCACCTTTCGCAGGAAGGCGTGCACGCGGACTCGTCGGAATCTGACCCGTTCACTTTTTCGAAGCATATGCCACATTGTCTGATTGCGTTGTGAACTTTGCAGACACGTTTTGAACTAGAATTGCTGCAGCTGGGAGGCTCCTACCCCGAAGTATATGAGGGGTGAGGATGCGCGAGATGACAGGGTGTTCATAGTTCCATAGAGGATGGATTCTTCCCAGTGACTGCACCGCTAGCTGTCTGCAATTAACGAATGAAGTGTCCAAAACGGGCCTGCGGAAACGTGGTCCACAGCTCCACAAGGCAGCCCAGATAGAGGATACATCCGAATTACGTGCTTCGGAGCCGAACGAAACCTTGATTCCGACACTTGCTCCAGAGCCCGTGAGTCCCTTTCCCATGCGATCTCACCACCATAACATGGAATTTTTTAGTTGTGTGCTGTCACAGAAGGTTGACTAGTGAATGTGTTCACATGATGGAGCAACCAAACGGAAATACAGTGTGAAGACGAACCACAAAACTTTGGTCTCACAATTGCTCGATGGTTTCTTGGCATGTTGTTTGAATCCTGCAGTGGTGACGAGTAGAAGGAAGAAGTACGTTCACATAGCCACAGTGTAAACTTGACCACACAGCCCAAAAGCTCAGGCTCAGTGCCTACCTAGTGAATCGGATTACTTATACTGCTGCCGCTCGAAAGTTGTTTTTCGTTGTTGTGCATGCTCCCGTGATACAGCCTGTGAATAAGCGACGGTTGGGGTGTCGCCTTTCGTGAAATAAGGCCATAAGTAACTGGATCGACAGAACTTGGCGTGGGGACTGCGCCACACGAAGTAGCTCGCGCGCACTACCCACGGCTATTGTCGCCCTTCAATTGAAAACTGTACTTAATAAAGAGGTGACTCGCCTTGTAGTGCGTGGAATATTCACATGAAATTCATGAAGTGTCACTGTCGATCTTAGGTACCTGGATACAACGATTAGTTTGGCAAACGAACCCCTGGCAGCTCTATAAGCAGGCCGTCGAGTGTACACACTGAGCCATTAACCTGTCGCTCTTATCAGCAGGAGAAAACTGAGAGTAGCAGAGTATTGGTATTTCTCGCGAACCGTCGAAACGTTTAACGTGTCGTATACATCTCTGAGGCAATAGCTGGTTGAAGAATGCAGAGAGCAACATACATGCACAATAGGCATCCTTCTAGGATATTATGATACGATGGTCGAATTGATAGCAAACACCGTGCGTCGAGCTTCATGAAAGCAGCAACGAAGGTCGTCGTCAGTTGCACGGGAAGCAATGAAGCCTGCGGATATTGCCGGCACGGGGCATTTCTGGTCACTTACATATTACATGATGGTCGCCAAGCGCTAAGCACGGAATGGCCTAGTCTTCCTGCATATTTTATTCGAGTGTAAATTTGAGGGTGACCATATTAGTACTTGCGGCATGGCCTTTGGGTATTTCAAGCTCGAGTTTCTTGAACACCTCCAGAACATCGAGCTCGGAATCGCTCAGCAGTGTGTATTGGATCATCGTTGATACATCACCTCAATGTTAGTTCCGCAGCCTCGAGTTCTAGACGTTCTGCACAAAGTTGATCAGATCGCCCTCTGTCACGGCCGAAAGGATGAACATAGCTAAGTCCGCGAGAACCTGTTGTGCGGATTCGCCAGTGGGCTTGTCGACGGATCAGAGTAGAGCTGTGGGATGTTGGCGGTCCGGAGTACCTAGCGTATGACTCGGGTCAGGTAATTAAAAGATGGCGGAACGGCAGTGGGGAACGTATAGCCTGGCCGCGCCAGGGGCAAATGATTTGACCAATACACCACGGTTGAACAGCGCATAACGGTGCTTGGGACGGGAGTGTCTCCGATAGAGGTGCAGTAGGACTAGACACCGAGGTCGAAATGATCAGAGTCGGAACCGACATCTCCAAGAAATCCGTCGTCGTCGCCGTCGATGCTTGCTGGTGCAGCCAAGTCGTAAGAGGGCAGCGACTGCTACCCAATACTTGGGCGTCACCATCACCAGTAGCAGTAATAGTGAGAGCTGTTAGATGCCCATCGACAGCAGGGTCCTTGGTTATGATGAGAATGTGTCGATATTACTCCATTCTCCTCCCCCACCAGTGCACTGCTGGTGCCAGTTGACCAAAGTTAGCGGTGTTAGAATTGTTGCATAGCCACGTGGAAATTTCTGCTCGGGATGTCCTCTCACACTCGAAGCAAGTGGTTGGGTTGGAGCCTGAGGCAAGGCCCTGCGCACCGTGCAGACTTCCTTGAAGCTCGAGTTATGTATTGAATGGCCACTGAACATCACCACACCTTCGGCTAACCACATGAGGGCACATTCGGGGTGTTTAGGCCGTATCTTGCCGCCCGACGCTTCACTATGTCCGCGGGTGAGTAGCTGCAAAAATGCTCTCGCTAAGCGTGCATAAACTGGTTTGCGCACGTCTCCCATGAGCACCATTCAGTGACTAACTACCTTGAAGGTGCAGCAAGTCCAGATCACACAGCCGGTGCGTGCCTCCATTAACTATAATGTACCTTGGGACTGTCAAAGGTACTGATCGGACTTGGCTGTCGAACTGCCGAAGCAGCATCTATTACATCAACCGTAGGACCTGCTCTCAGTTGCATGACTCCTGAACGTTTACTCCGATGACGCACGTAAGCATCAAGTGACATGAGCACGAACGCCTTCCTGGAAGACATGATGCCTGGCCCTGACGGGTGGCCGTCGGGGACGAGACGCCCTATATGTATGTCATCCCGGCATCTTCATCACTTCTCCTTCTGGTGTCCACCCACCTCGTCTGGGTTTCGCCGTCAAGTGTTCTCTTCTTTGCGTTGACCTCCAGCGACATCCCACCGCACAGACGATATGCATCTCTGGGCTACGTTGTCGGGACTACTGGGCCTTATGGGTGCACTCGCTTTCCTGCCCCCTGCAGTTGCTCAAGATCGCACCACCGAGGAGGGAGAGGCTCAGATTACGGGTGTGTACTGGATCTATTTTTTTTTCTTTTGAACCTGGATTGGAGAGATGACATGGCCAAGTTGGTTATCGCACACGCAATGTCTGTGGCTGACTTTTTGGCGATGTACGCTTGGCGATGCGGCTCCAGGACTAGGAGACGTGTTCCCTGCTTTACCCGGAGCTCACGCGTACTGCCGCTCCGAAGTGCGGCAGCAGCTTCCTAAGATATACTCACCTCGAGGCTGTGCGACGTACTGACGTCAATGCGTTTGCGCACCTGTCCCACGTCATTGGTCTTTCAAATACATTCTAGCGGCTGATCGCTCACATACCCACAATAGATCCCAACGTAGAATGCTCGCCTTATACTTACCCGCCAGTCGCTCAGGCAGAAAACCAGTTTCCCCCGACTTGGACTGTGGCCACCATCCTACCTAATGACACTGCAGCTCAAAACAGGTACAACAGCATCCAGGGACAGATTCCGAACATCCCTCCGAAGGGAACCCAGCCGCAATCCCTTACTGGCGACTTCAGCGGCTTTTCTTACCCCTCGGATGACCCAGACTGTTGGTGGACTTCTAGTCATTGCGACTATCCTAAACTGCCAGGAATTCCGAACGATATTACCACTGTCCCAGAGGTTTGGATATCTCATCGATGGCCACTCACACGTATTAACTGCAGATCCGGTTTCAACTAGCCGGGTACTTTGGGCTACGGTTTTGACGATGGTCCGAACTGCGGCCACAACGTGTTCTACGACTTTTTGCAATCACAGAGCCAGACAGCTAGTAAGTAATAACGCTCGAAGGAATTTACAGTCTTTTTGAGGGTGTCATAGCTATGTTCTACATCGGTAGCAATATCATGGACTTTCCCTTAGAGGCTCAACGTGCGTTGGCTGATGGTCACGAAGTTTGCGTTCGTGAGTGCTATTATTAGGTTAACATAGAGCGGTCACACTGAAACCTGCATATAGATACTTGGTCTCATCGGTATAGTCCGTGAATTCGGATGTTCACACATGATCTTCTCTGACAACGTTCTACGCAGTGACTGCGTTGACGAATGAACAGGCATTTGCTGAGATCTATTACAGTAAGACATCATTTCTGTTTTTGCCACTGCCCTGCCTTACAATTTCTAGCTGTACAGTATAAGTGAACGATTAGTTCTGCGCCCTCTAACACACCTTCAGTTGGAATTGATGAAATTGGTAATTGGCGTGACGCCAACTTGCTGGCGAGTGAGGGTTACGCAGTTTTTCGGATATTGGCCTACTGAAGTACGAGGTTGCAGCCACCTTACGGGGATGTCGACGACCGCATCAGAGCAATTGCTCAAGCTATGGGTTTACGAACAATCATTTGGCAGTACGATTCAAGTGATTGGCTCGGGAACGCTACAGTGACGAATGGCAATTACCAAGCCCTCATCGATGCAGCGACAAGTGGTACTTTCAATGATGTACGTGACTACTTTCGACAACCCGAATGAGTCTGACGCTCTCCGCATGTTTGGGCCTGCAGATTGGCACGATCTTCCTTACGCACGAACTAACGAACCTTACGATGTCTGAGGCGATCGATTGGTATGGCAACCTAACATCCGCTTTCAAACACCTCGTTCCTGTCGGTGTTGCGCTCAACGTAACCAAACCGTACGTCGAGGATGGGTACACCTTACCCACTTTCGCACAATGTAGGTGTTAGTTTGGAAACAGAACGCGTAACAGCATTGTAAGGATCGTTCTGTCTTAGATGTCAACGGGACGCATGTTGGGTCGATCGTTGGGAGTGTCAATGGGACAGCTAGTAATACAAGCGCAAGCACGACAATTTCGAGCGCCACTGCAACCACAACATCGAGCACGCCTACTGCAGGAACGAATGCTGCTCAAATCCTTCCCATCAACTCGGTGGGTTGGCTGGTCATCACTGCGGCCTTGGTGGGCGGCGTTCTTTCTACATGATGCTGTCTATTGGCATCCCTGCGCTACATACAAGGTAATTTGCTCTTGCGACTTCTTACGCTCACGGATGCCACCTCGTTACAGTACGTGTTTTATAGCCACGTTCACCACACGCCGCGGACCACGTGTTTCGATATGGACATACACTCTTTGGACTCACTACATAGTACCTGATGCCATGATTCTTGCGCCCCTGCGTCATTCCCTGTTCACCCCTACCTTTTCATACGTACCCCTTCACCAGGCACACATAGGACTGCACATTTACCACACTTCTTGGTGTTTCACTTTGTGGCCCTACCACGAATCGCACAATCTACCTACTACATTTAACCTTCTCTTTCTGTCCGTTCTTTCGAGATGCGAGTTTGGCGCAGCAATTTTGGAATTGAATAACCACGTCGTGCCTGTCGTAAGACAGACAACGATGCCTTTTGGACGAGGTGAAGAGGTCCTTTCAGCCTCTCACGCATGTCAGTTCAGGACTCTACCCTGAGCATACTGAACGTTTGAGATACGTTGTGGGAAAGCGGGGCTAAGACTGCCATTAAGGAATTACTTCACCCCACGGATTGATTGTAGAAAGTACTAACCAGGGAGCAGATCCGGGAGACTTGAATTCAGTCACCAGTGTCCAACGTGTCTCTGAGTGCTATTGAAGGACTCCCTTGTAAAGTACGTACAACTACCGAAATGTTCTCCGGAGATGAAGGCGGTAGATGCTCAAATGGGTTAGCTTCCTTGGTGTGGAGCCGGCTGCAAAAACGATTTGAATCCAGCGACCGGACTAAACGGGAGCCGACGGCCCTCCGCGATCGGCCATCGTTCACAGCTCAAGAAAGTTGACCTCCATCCACGCACGAAGGGAAGTTGGGGGTTCTCTGCTCAATTTTTCAGCGACTGCGAGCTCTAATCTTCCCTCGCGTTACATTGACAAGACATGGCATCCTTCTTGAAATTCTACAAGTCCGTCGGTGCCCTCTTCAGTGCGGTTTACTATTTCAACTCATTCCATCTTTAGCGCAGCGTTGATTCGCCGACCTATACTGGCACAGTCCGCGACTGCGGCTGTCTTGTTCGGCGCAGGGGACATCATTGCTCAACAAGCTATCGAGCAAAGAGGGAAGAAGCACGATGTAAGACTTCTCGCTTCCGGTATCAGGCGTTTCGACGGTCTGCCCTAACCAACGGCTATCAATAATAGTTCCTACGGACTGCCAGACTCACCTTTTACGGAGGTCCGTACTCATGGCAAAATGTCAGGCACTCACTTTGGCCAATGGCAAATTGACTATTGGTGATAGGTGCCATGTTTGGCCCCGCGCTCACTAAATGGTACCAATTGCTCAACCGCATCAAATTCTCGAGCCCCACAAAAGCGGTTGTTTATCGTGTACGCATCTGCTTCCGCTATTTTCCCATCGGTGCCTTGACAGTACTATCTCTCGCAGGTATGGCTTGATCAGGCTATACTCACCCCAGGTAAAACATTTCCTAGGCTCTGTCTCTCGTTTGGATTCGTAAGATCCGATACTGATGTCACTCGTGCCCAAAAGTTGCGGTGGCAGTCTTCTTTGGTACTATGAGTGTCCTCGAGGGACAGGGTATCTCCGGTGCCGTGGAACGGACCCGCACGGCAAGTCACTTCACAGCAGCACTGAGAAAATACTCATGGTTGCCCAACAGACCTACCAACCCACGTTGATCCGTAACTGGTAAGCAAACTTCTGAGCAACTCAGGCATTGTTACACTTGGCGTTACAGGATGGTGTTCATCCCAACCCAAATCATCAACTTCTCTATCGTGCCTCACCACCTGCGTTTTGTAGTGGTCAGCGTGGTCAGCTTGTTCTGGAGTAGGTTTCATATCAACGTCGTTTTTTTTACCGGCACGCTCACCTCGCTGTTCAATGCAGACACCTATTTGAGTGCAGTGAACGCACGTAGCCAACGCCAGTTAGAGTTCGCTACCAGTGAAAAGTTGGAAACAAAGCAAGCTCCTCAGGAGGCGTAGACTGACTCTGTCGCTAACATTCATGATACCTCGGGCATGCGAATTACCCTGAACACTGCCTTTTTCGATCTGATGTGCATTCTCGTTCTTCTGCGTGACCTAAAGTAGCTCAGATTACCGGCGTCTTTCAAGGACCCCTTCTCGAGCGATCCAGCCGACTTTGCAGCCTGGGAAGGATGGGATATCATTCTTGCGGGCGATTCGCTGAACGCTGGCGTTCGCTAACCTTCTGGCCGAAAGCGAGTAACCCTCGGACCACGGTACTCGAACGGCGCACTCTTTGGCAAAGATATCTTGCCTGGATGTTTTGCGGGAACTGGGTTTCCTTAGTGCGTTGAATCACTCACCACCCGACAGTTTGACAGGTAGTGAAATCCCCCAGTATATGTATACACCACACGAATCCTAACCGTCACGTTACAACTCGTAAAGATAGAGTCATTCCCGTCATGGACTCCTTGGAACAAGAGGATTCCAATAATTGGGCGCATTTCCAACAGCCCGAAGTCTGAGGACTAGGTACGTGTTGTCCAGAATACTGACTGGAGCCGAAGGAAAGCATTCTATTGAGACAGGTGAGATCTGGCGCTTCGAGGGTACTAACTTCTAAGCCCCGAAGTCCTCTTCACATTCCAATTCTGAACTTATTCTTGCATAGTATAGCGGCGGCCTTATTGATAGGCTTTGAGAAGCCTGTTCCAATCCGTCAGCTCTTTAGATTGCTGCGGAGGACGCACTTTTGAATGCCTTTAATAGGTTCAGCGAGCAATGGCCTCGGCAATCTCTGCCGAGTAATGTCGCATCTCTTTACTGCTTCTTTTCCAAGGAGTTCTTTTGTAGAAATGCCATCACACGACCTCGCCGATCACTGAACATTTAGCGTTTCTTGTGAAGACCTGGTGTGTCCAGGTTGACGTACTTCCCACGGTGACGGGGATCGATATATGCTCCAAATCGCCTTCATCCGATTTGGCTTCGCCTTAGCACGCCCCCGATCAAGGAAAGTCATCATTCGCTGTGGTAGCACCATTGATTGACAAGGATCGAGTGGGTCCGAAGTGTGCAATCCGAGTATAGCGGAAGACGAGCGATCATGAAGCTGTCTGACTGAAACCAATGGGTGTGAACCGGGGTTCCTTTTTAGTGAGTCAGTTTTTGTCAGTCCCGGCGGCCACGAGTTGTGCACTAGTGCTTGTGAACCCCACCGCCTCATCGTCGTTGGTGAATTCCACTTTCGTGAACAGCCTCGTCCAGCGTGTCTCCTACAGACGAAAGCGTTCAGGTGCTTGCGTACGGGGGAATCTGTTGACCTTGTATGTCTCACTCGTAGTTTTGAAAGGTGTCATTGACTCGGACAATTGGACGTTCTTTGTAAGTAGAAAAGAGACGGTGAAACAGTACATTCAAGTCTTTCGCGAAGCTGAGCAAATTAATTAACCGTGGTTGCCGGACATGTTTACGTAAGATGCCTCTTGTTATAATTGGACCAGGCCCATAAAGTGCGTTCACCTCGCATGCACAGGCATATCCTATTGAGTCGGCCATTCTCCATACTCGTCGGAAATGGCCCCCAATGTCAGGCATCGAGCAGTGCTTGCCAGGTTACCCGCATTGGCCGTGGTCGTGGCGCGAGTCTATAAATCCCTAGAAATGTTCCGCGGAGTGCAAATTGCCAATACCCTCACTCGTGCCAGCATGGGCTACCTCGCATTCCTCAGGTTTTCCATTTTTCTGGTCTTTCTTGTCAATGCAGGATCTTGGCCGTTCGTCTGGCACAGTGCGTTCGTTCAATCTCGTTTCTCCCCAAACTAAAATCAAGCCTTTTTTTTCCATTTCACAGTCCGCGTCTTCTGGCCCATCATCGTAGCGAGGCTTCGGTTCCTACTTTTACGGGCGAGTTTACTTCTCAAGTCTCCTTCGGAACGGAAACGAATCGTCGCGGAAAGAGTGGAAGCGCTTTGCCCTGTTGGGGCTAATCCGTTCGAGTTGGTGACGGTTTATAGGCGATGGGCAAGTAAGTCTGGTCTTGGCTCGCACGTACAACAACTCGTGGTCCATCCTCGCGTGTTTCGTGAGGTTGTTCTTAGGGAACATTTGACTGACTGATGGAACAGGTATCGATGACGTGGACATGTTTGGGATGCATCTCAGCAATTCAAGCTATGCCAAGGTACGTTCGTCAGCGTTGCGGACTACGCCGACAATTGCAACAGATTTCTGACTTGACGATCCTGTATGGATCACAGGCTCTAGACTCTGCACGGCTCAGGGTCATGTGGAAAGCGTTCCCAGCTTGGAGCGTCAGCCGGGGAGTTATCGCACTCGGGGGTAGGTCGGATTTAACACTTCGACTCCCTGCTGCATGATGAAGACCGGTCACTATAGGTACTCACTATCACTTCATACGTGAGATACCCATTTTTGCACGGTACGAGGTCAGGATATCCATTGCAGCGTGGGACCAAAAATGGGTGCGTGCACTCCGCTCCGTCAATAGGCTCACTCACCTATTCGTCATAGGTGTACGTCATTGCGCGCTACGTTACACCTCCCAAGCGTCGCCACACTGATAAGACCACTTCTAACGGAACCATCACTACCCATAACCAATCGCCAGTCGACAGCGACTCCAATATCAGCCCACCAAGCCACTCAAGCCTGAACGGTACTGCGACCCCAAACACAGACGGTTTCATTAGTGACACCAACAAACTCGAGAAGACCCTCACCGAAGCGCTTGCGGCGACGAACAGACGTTCACGCACCCCTATCGTCGAAGCCGACGGCTCCGTCCTTCACTGCATCGCCGTTTCCCAGCTTTGTTTCAAGCAGGGTAGAATATCCGTCCCGCCGGCTCTTGCACTCGCATGTGAAGGTTTTTGCAACCCTCCTCCACGTCCTGTGGATTCTAGCGCTAAACCGGGGTCTGTGCCAACCAAGTACTCGGCCTCCAACCCACCTCCGCATTGGGCCAAGGTTCGAGCTATGCGTGTCCCACCCACAGGGTCAATGAAGCGGTTCAAAGAGTTCCTCGTAGGGGGATGGAAGACCAGTGCCGAGGAAACGGGCGATAAGTGGTGGGAAGAGGCGCTCAGTGGACCTATCGAGGAGAAGAGGAAGAAAAACTTGGAGGTTCTCCATGCGCTCAGGACAGGGATGGAGAGTGTAAGGGGCCTTTACTAATTTTTATTATCTGTGCATACCCAGGTGTAGTTTGTAGCTAGAATATGAATGCAGTCATGTGTATGATATGTCATTTCATCTGTCAAGTTCTTACATTTCGCTAATGAGTGTACGACCGACTTGTACATATGACAGCAATCACGTTGTCTGAAAAGCTATACTTACCCCAGTCGTGACCACAACAAATAAGTGAAGCCTAAATCATTCGTTCATGGGCAGCGCTCAGAAAAACATGTTTAGCTCTCATACAGTAAGATATGAGATCAGTTTGCAGCACAGTCATATAACAACATACAGTGAAAACATAGGCAGTTCCAGCTTCCAGCTTCCTCGTGTAACCAGTGAATAGTACAAGTCATGGAAACCAAGACACCCTTTATTACGGGTTTCATGAGACTCGGTATGCCGGCGGGGGTATGGTCAGGTCCACGGATGATGGTTGAACCGCCAAACGTCCGTCGGCGGTCCGTTCAAGGTCTCCATACCGTGGTGGGGCACCGACAGTATCGTACACGGGAGAGGGTTCTTTTCTATATCCGCCAGGAGCGTAGGGTGAACCAAGAGAGCGCCTATTCTGATCTGTAGCGGCGGGACGATGTTGCGTTCTGATAGGTGACAGAGGCATGGTTCTGTGAGGTCCATACGGCCTGCGACGAACGAAGAAGTTGGATAGGGGACATCGGGATCTACGAAGTGCGCACGCTCTGGTTGTGGGGTAGGGAAAAGGATGTACCTGCGGCGATTAACAGACACTCACCTGGATATCATGGCCAAACCTATTAGTATTACTACGGCGGAAACGATCATGAATTGAACGTCTTCATAGAATGGCTGGTAGGAAGCGAAAAGTTATGTTAGTCGGATAGAATTGCCAGCGTCAATGCCTTGCCTGGTTAGCTTGAGTCCCGTCATTCGACAAACGCGATTGTATCGAGCTCTGTGGAATGGGAGTCATCTGGGAACGTCGCGGCTGTATGAAGTCGGGATCCTCTGGGTGGGTGTTTTGTACGAATGCCACACACGGCTCGTCGCTCAACTCAGTGTCAGTGTTAGACTTTGGGCGCCTCATTACAGTAACTCATTACTGAAACACGGACTACCCCGCAGCACGGGTGCCCTGACATACTTCTGGCGACGTCAGAGTCAAACAAGCACCAACGAACAGCCCTCCCACTCTCCCGTTTGCACAGCCCCACGACCGTCGCATATCCTGGGTTTCGTGGATCGCTGGCTGGTGCTTACCTCCGTAGTGGCTCGAAGCACTCAGCGACCGCTACGTCAACCAGCTGCACTCGTTGTAACCCGCTTTGTAAAAGGTTCCTTTGCTATACCCGTCAGGAGTGTAGAACGAACTGAAGAGGCAGCCGTTTTAATCCGTAGCGTCGGATCGCCCACCGTCGGAGCAGCGACGTGGTATTCCCAATGGATGGTGGACTTGTTCTGTAACGTTCGTACGGTGTGCCAGGAGGCTGCAGCCCACCTGGAAAGGAGCCAAATTCCCCGAGGCGAACGAATAAATCGGATAGACGGCGACGAGATCTAAGGAGGGCGCACACTGAGAACGAAAAGAAAAGGACATATGAGATACGCCAGTGGTGATAAGTAGACACGCACCAGCTGGTTGTCGCGAGCGAGACGATTGACGCGCCCACTCCAACAGCAGTGATGATAAAGTAAGGAGTTCGATAGAATGACTCCTGGTAAGCAAGTTAGCTGGCCAACGACACACCTTACCCGGGTCATCAGAGCACTGAGAATAAGCATGGGCATCATCGCGCTCTGTGGAATGGGGGTCATTTGGAACGTCGAAGAAATATGGACTCAGAATATCCTAGGCGGGTGCTCTTGTACGAGTTGGCAACTTGGTCCATCGGTGGATGAAAGAAACGGCAAGGGTTTCACTATTCCATTTCATCCACTAATGGCCCAACCAAACGTACAGGAACTTGCAGGAAGCCTACGGACCGTCCTGCGGCAAGTAGACAGGTTTGAAAACTCATTCCTGCAGTGACTTGGTGGCACGAGTCGAGCAGAGGAAGAATCGAACGAGAAATACATAGCTGCTATTGTACGACCAAGCTGTCACGTGACGTGCCGGGGCCATTGGTCCAGCTTTCCTTTTTCGGAAAGGAGGTATTGAACACAACAAAAATCTGCTGTACTTACCATGAATTGGGCCATCATCAGGACCAGTCAGAACCGCCCGCTACCATCGGCCGTTAGCACTTGGTAGCACTGGTCATTTCACAGATGAAGTGCTAGGATTAAAAGTGATGGTAACGATACTCCTAAACCAACAAAGATGCCGATGGGCCGGGGCCCTTGTTTGTAGTCCGGCAATGCTGAACATCTTGCCTGACATGTCTCGGCATCATCCATCTATCCATGAATAATCTCATGGAGTAAATGGATTGTTCACTGGGAAATTTTGGATTGGGTTGTGGTGCGGAGTGGACCTATCAATCAAGGAGAAGAGGAAGAAAAACTTGGAGATTCTCCATGCGCTCAGGACAGACCCCCGCTGAGGTGTAGTTTCTAGCTAGAATTTGAATGCAGTCATGCGTACGATACGTCATTCCATCCGCCAAGTTTTTATATTTCGCCAATGGGTGCGGCCTGTCGTGACCGACTTGTACTTACATGACAGCAGTCACAGCAAATGTCAGCAGCCTGAATCATTCGTTCATGCGCAGCGGTCAGAAAAACATGTTAGCTCTCATACAGTAAGATACCGGGACTAGTTTGCGGTACAGTCATATAACAGCATACAGTGAAAACATAGCCAGATCTAAGTTCCAGCTTCCTCGTGTAACCCGTGGATAGTACAAGTCATGGAAACCAATGATACGCAAGACAGCCCTTTATGTTTACGAGTTTCATGGGCCTTGGTATGCCGGCGGCGGTACGGTCGGGTCCACGGACGATGGTTGAGCAGCCAAACGTCCGTCGGCCGTGGTTCGTTCAGGGTCTCCATACCGTGGTGGAGCACCGACGGTATCGTATACAGGAAGTGGTTCTTTTCTATATCCGCCAGGAGCGTAGGATGAGCCAAGAGGGCGCCCATTCTGATCCGTGGCGGGAAGCCGATGCTGCATTCCGATAGGTGACAGAGGCATGGTTCTGTAAGGTCCATACGGGGTGCCAGCGGGTTGCTGTGCCCATGGCCAAGCGCCAGGTCTCCTGCGACGAACGAAGAAATTGGATAAAGGACGACGGGATCTGCGAAGGGCACACAGCCTGGTTGTGGGGGGAGATATGAGACATGCCTGCAGGGATAAACAGACACTCACCTGCATAATATGAGCAAGATTAATAGGATTACTGCGACGGCAGCGGCGATGAAGTAAGGGTTCTGATAGAATGGCTGGTAAGAAGCGAAAAGTTATGTTAGCCAGATAGAATTGCCAGCGTCAACTTTGCCTTGCCTGGCTAGTTTGGGTCCCGTCATTAAATGGCGACAAACCCGGTTGTATCGAGCTCTGTGGAATGGGACTCATCTGGGAACGTCGGGGCTGTATGACTCTGAGTGGGTGTTTTTGTACGAATGCCCACACAGCTCGTCGCTCGACTCAGTTCCAGTATTAGACTTTTGGTACCTCATTTTTACTGACACACGGGCTACCCCGCAGCACGGATGCCTTGTCATGCTCTGGCGACGTCATGGAGAGACAAACAAGCATCAACAAACAGCCCCTCCACTCTCCGCCCTCCACAGCCCAACAGCCGTCGAATATCTGGATTGCTGGCCGGTTCTCACCTCCGTAGTGGCTCGAAGCGCTCGGCGTTCGCTACATCCACCAGTTGCACTCGTAATCTGGCGCTTTGTAAACCCAGTCATTCGAGCGAATCATTCTACTGTAGCTCAGGTACTAGTTGGCAGTGCAGTCATACGAGAACAACACAGGCGAAAATCTGTGGCCCCGCATAAGATAAAAATTCCAAATCGCGCCTTTATTGTTTCTTCACAGACACATACGTCCTACATACATAACGTGGCGGGGAACCAAATTCATTGCACGCTGATCAAGTTCTCAAGTCCGTTCGAGTTCCCCATACCGTGGTGCGTAACAGACACTATCGTACACAGGAAGGTTCCTTTGCTATGCCCGTCAGGAGTGTAGAACGACCTCGAGAGGCACCCGTTCCGATCCGTAGCCGCGGATCGCGCAGTGTCACAGGAGCGGCGTGGTATTCCGATAGATGGCGGACTTGTTTTGTAAAGTTCGTACTGGGTGCCAGTAGGCTGCAGCCCACCTGAAAAGGAGCCAAATTCCCTGAGACGAACGAATAAATCGGATAGAGGACGACGGGATCTAAGGAGGGCGCACACTGAGAACGGAAAGAAAAGGACATATAAGATACGGCAGTGGTGATATAAGTAGACACGCACCAGCTGGTTGTCGCGAGCGAGACGATTGACGCGCCCACTCCAACAGCAGCGGTGATAAAGTAAGGAGTTCGATAGGATGACTCCTGGTAAGCAAGTTAGCTGACCAACGACACACCTTACCCGGGTCATCAGGGCACTGTGCATAAGCGTGGGCATTACTGGGCTCAGTGGAATGGGGGTCATTCGGAGTGTAGAGAAAGTATGGACTTGTACGAGTTGGCAACTTGGGCCATTGGTGGATGAAAGAAACGGCAAGGGTTTCACTGTTTCATTCATCCACTAATGGCCCAACCAAACGTACAAAAACAGCCAAATTTATAGGAGCTTTCAGGCAGCCTCCTGCGGCAAGTAGACAGGTTTGAAAACACATTCCTGCAGTGACTTGGTGGCACGAGTCAAGCAGAGGAAGAATCGATCGATAAATTATGCGACCAAAGTGTCACGTGACGTGCAGGGGCTATTATGCGTCTGGCCCTCCTTTTTCGGAATGGAGGCAAGGGCGGAACCTACTCAACACAACAAAATCTACTGTGCCATGAATTGCTAGTTGGTGGTGTAGTCATACAGTGGGCCGCACCACAAGATGTTACAGATTCGAATTAATCTCTCCCTGGTATGATGGCGGTGGGGCCCTCAAATCCTCGTGCGATGATAGATGCCCCAAAGATCCATCGGCATCCCATTCATATCCTGAATAATGCGGTGGGGCACCAAAGTCATTGTCAATAGGAAGAATATCCTGCTTGGGTACGCTGGAAACATGAAAATGAGTTGAGACGGGGCCTGCTCTCGTCATAGCCGCGGACCATACCTGTCAGGGAAAACGCGCATTTCGGTAGCCGGTTGCGGAGGCTGACACGACATGCCAACGGAGCGTTCCTCCGGCAAAGAACCTCGTCCCCTGCGACGAAAGAAAGAGGCGAGTGAAGACCAGATATTCGGAAAAAATTGAGGTCGCAGGCTGGTTGGGTGAAAGAACATATAAGCTAGATGTGCCGTGAAAAGTGAGAAACGAAATTCCATACATAACTGCTAGGACTAAAAGGTACAATAGTACTATACCGGCAATGATTCCGCCGACCATAGACCAGTAGGCTGGCGACACCTAGAATAGCGAGTGAAAACGTCTGTTAGCTAGCGAGTGATAGGGTTTTTCATCCTAGATATCTTGCCTGACATGTCTCGGAATCATCCTCTATCCATGGATAGTCGCATGGATTATATTGATTGTCCATTGGGAAGTTTCGGGACTGGGTGTGGTGCAGAAGTGAGTGAAGGGAATAAGGGGAAAGCGACATGAACGAGGGGGGTAGGGGTAAGTCAGGCAGGATAACCCCCTTTTCCCTCCTCTTCTCTCTGCTTATGGCTCGCCTGATCTTGATCTCTGGAGTCTGGACGTATGACGGTTGGGTTGGGTGCTAAGTAACCGCGTTGTACCACAAGTCGGTACAACTCTCGGATATGCTGACCGTCGTATGGTATGTACGCTCGGCACTACACTTCTTGTTGTCATTTTTCAGGTTCGTAAATCGTATTACTCTGGTGTCATGATCATCCTGTGTGTTTGTCAAGTGGTGTCATACACTGGAGATGCGTACTGTCCGCCAATTCGTCCATAGTTATCACTAGTTCACTGTACACGGTTGCACTTTTCATCTATTCCAGGACCATGGGCAACCTGAAACGTTCAAATGAACCTGGCGGGGCGTAAATGTAAGGATTCAGTCTGACGTTGAACGTCGAAGTAGAAGTAGTTCAACTCATACCCGGCCGTCTTTGCAAAGATAATTGTGGCTGTATTAGCACTTCAAAACAAACTTGGTGTTCTGGCATCCTCGGGACATACCCAAGTTCAACGTTCAAGCTCAAGGTTGGCCAAACCAGTACATGATGCATGCTCTGACTTCTCGAGCATCAGTTCATTGTACGCTCGTTACAACACTCTTAACCCCTCCACCGCTCATATCCTCCTCCTCCAAGTTATAATGAACGCTGACTCACTTCAAACTATGGATTACGTTCCATCACCTGGTGGACTAGCATGCATCTCTGTCGGCACCATAACTCGTGAGTGGATGAGGCGGTGACATCGTAAATATGCAGCACTAGGTACTTTTTCTCGCCGTTATCGTTCTTCCATCTAACATCGTTAGTAGTTATAGGGATTTATATACTGCGATTTGTGTGAGCGGCAGACGGATGCCGCTGCCATAACAAGAGGCAGTGTTAGGAGTCCCGTGTCCACGTCGTCAACTGCTGCCGCCGTCCGCACTTCACATGGTCCATCATCCCAAGTTCCTAAAATTGACGTTGGAGTCTAACGCCAGTTAGGCTATTCGTTCTTAGTCTAACACTGCCCCTCTCGGCCGGTAGCCCGGTATCGGTCACCGGGATGTTTCAACCCTCCATTGCTGTGTTGCATACATACTAATCGATCAAATCGGCAGCGGGACGACTCGTGGTGCCAGTCGGCAACTGGCTGATGTCGTTTTTGGATCCCAGCCCATATCGTGGTGGTTTATTGTTGTCGATTCTTTCCAAGCAGCGATTCCGACTCCTCAGTCCTCGCGTCCGACCGTATAGACCTGCCTAATGATAAGTTAGATCTGGGACTTTTTTATTACATGTTAAATTCGAGGTGAGTTCACTTGCATCGATGCATGTTGTGAGATAGTATTCCCGTGCCTAGGCCTCCGAGTCTGATGTCCATCCCGAGTGATCCGATGCCCACGGCCCCCGTCGTATCATATCAGCGCCCAACCATCTGGACGGACCAGTCACGATGCCTATCGCAGAAATGCAGTTGACCGATAACGCATTTTCCAAGCCATCCGCATCACCATCGTCGCCCGCCTACCTACCGACTGATGCATGCATCCCAAGTCGACGAATAGCCAGCCCACTTATAATAATAATCGTACAGAGCATATACACTGAATACCCGAACTCGAAGTTCCAAAAAAGAGAGTCCGAACCGAAAGTCCATCTTCGCCATCGTAAATGAGGAATGTCCATGTTATTATACCCTCCCCCTCTTTTTTTTATTCTTCGATGTCCCAGAGTCCCAAGAAGCGTTCTCCACTTGTCCCCTATCTCCCCCCACTCCCACATGTTGATCCAGATCCCAGATCTGGTAGATTGGAAAGACGTGCTAGGCACGCTGAGTAGACGTGCAGTCTCCTGTGGACGTACCGTGTCCGTCTGTGGCGAACGTATTTGAGGCACCGCCAAGTAGGCACAAGGAACGAGGAACAAGGAGGAAGACGTGAACCGGATGAAGCTTGAAGGGTGAAAGCAGGAAGGGAGGGTCGAGGGCAAAAAGGCAGTGTGCGTGAGTGGAGAACGAATAATATGCCAGCGTGCCAGCGGCCGAGAGCCCAAAAAAAGTTGTGACTTGTTGGGATATACTTACACAAACTGACGTCCATTTATGCGAGCACGGTACTTTAAGTGTTAGAAAGGGGTAGGTAGGTCATATGGTGATAGGAGATGATAGTGGATGAAAAAGAAGAGCACGTTGTCGGAAACAAAATATACCGTCGAGAAGTCGTAACGAGACATATAGGCTGGGGATGGCCTCCGCCTTTTTGCGATGAAAACGGGAATCTTCTCTCTGCCTTCTTCCGCCTGCCTGTCGTCGCACAAGTAAAAAAAGCATGTACATCTCTTAACGTCGTTTGCCGCCATCTTTTCAGTGCTGTATTGAATCGTATGCGGGTGGAATCTCTTGCGGCGTTTCTTCCTCTTGCGGCGCCCTTCCTGCATCCTGGTGCACAACGACCCCTGCGCTGCTCCCTGCTGCAGGACCTGAAGCGGACTCACTACCCTCCGGGACTTCGTGTTGAGTTGCCAGGCCCAAACCATAGGCGCTACTTCCGCCAGCAGCCTCGCGTTCCTTGGCACTTCTCGAGCTCACACTTGCACTAGGAACCGTGCTCGGCGGGGGAGATGTGCCTGGGCGAGGAGCATGCCAATCCGCGGGTGCAGTACCGTACATGAACGGTTGTTGTTGCTGGGGATATTGCCCAGTAGGCAAAGCTGCACCCTGAGGAGGACGGGCCGAGAGAGACTGTTGAGGAGAATGTCCACCAGCTGATCCTCCCGCACCCTGGAAATAGGACTGGCCATCTGAATAATGTGATGCCGAGCTGGGTGGAACAGATGGGTTAGGCACTTGATGCTGTGCCTGGGTGCCGGCCACACCCATAAGCGAAGGACCGCTAGCAAACGGCGATTGACCATATTGCCGCATCCCATCGTCTCCATCTGCGGCATAAGCATTAAACGGAGTGATATTATTGGCATCGTCTGACAGATCGAGCTGTGGAAGGGTACCGCCCCCGCCCGGCCGGTTGACGACACGATCTGGGTCAAAGTCCCCGTCAAACTCGTTTTTATGCGAGCGTCTCCTGAGGAAGTAGATCAAGACTGCGATGACGAGGAGTGCAACGACACCCCCCACCGCACCACCGACGATAGCGCCTATCGGTGTGCTACTCGATGAGCTTGACTGAGTGCCGACGGTGGCAGTCGTAGGGACGGCGGTGGCAAAGGTGGTGGTAATGACGACAGTCGATCCTTCAGCGTTGGTAGATCTGTAACGTGGCATGCAATGGTCAAGGCATGATGAAAGAGAGAGGATCAGGGTTCACGGCTTACACGTAAGTTGTAGGTACTTCGGACGTCATCGTCGTCTGCACCTGAGTAGATTGCGGAGACGATGTGGTCGTAGCGGCAGCAGCGGCAGACGTCGCCGTGGAGCCGGCTGCCTGTGAAGAGGCACCGTTGCTCGTGGTACCCGATCCATTGCTGGTAGGAGAGCCTCCGCTGCTAGACGAAGTAGGAGAGGGAGACTGTGAGGTGGTGGTGGTCGGACTCTGCGACGATGAGGTAGGAGTGGGTGAGGAAGATGTCGTCGTAGGAGCTGGTGAAGTTGCGACGTTAGTACTTGTTGGAGAAGTGGAGAGAGGCACAGATGAAGAGGAAGAAGCGCTACCAGAGCTGGGAGTGGACGACACAGTCGCCGGTGGGGACGTCGTCGCAGTCTCGCCTGACGACGACGACATGTTTGGTCACAAAAGAAAGAAAGAGAAAGAAAGAAAAAAAGACGCTCTGATACGGTGAAAGGAAAGGTGGAAACCCGTCTTTAGCAATGAGGCAACTTGCTAATGCACCGCCGCTCCCTCTTCGTCATAATAGGCGCGGCAAGAAAAACACATAAAACCGGAGACGAACCTGCTCCACTCCCAGACGATGCCACTTGTCGCTTATTATCCACCAGCATGTCCCTCGTCACCGCCGCCACTTGCTACGAAGAGAAGAAAAAAAGGAGAAAAAATAGGAAAAGTGGAACCCCTGCGCAGTGCTGGTGCCTTTATACGGCGACAGACGGCATGTCGCACACGATGACCGTCCCCGAATCCGGCACAGACGTCTCGTATCAAAGCCGGAAGAAGGGCTTCTGTTCGCTCCTCCCCTCCACTCTTCGTATCATACTGGATTCTTCCAATTCAACTAGGCAAGTCAAGTATGAGGGCATCACATTCTTCACCGCCGTGTTTTTTTCGTCGAAAGGCGGACTGGGCACTTGTATGAATAAAGATGCCGGCAAGGGCGGGTAATTAAATTGTCCTGCCAAAGTGAACACGAGGCAAGTCACGTTGCAAGCGAGGCACTCAGTCCCACACACGATAACTCCCGAGTCTCATTTCAGTAGTGGCAAGCACTCCACTGCAGGTGGGCACATCGCGCAATGATGCAGAAACTTCGTTTTGGCCAGTGGAATGAGCTTGCGCGTGTCCATCGATCGGCCGCTCTCATCGCTGGTGCCTTGCGTACTATCACAGACCACTTGTCTCAGCTGGCTGAGCTTGGCACGTCCATTCCACACGATGCTGTGTCGCTCTGCTTTGGAGAACGATCCCCTTTTCAAGACGGTCACACCGCCTTTGCTTGTAACACACGCGACTCGACCTATCAGGGGCCTTGAGGGGATAACTTTGAGGGGTCAACCTTGAGGGGATAATGCCAGCCTCAGGCGCCACAAGGTACGTGCTTCTTTCCATTATCGCCCGGCCGGTAGACATCGTGGTCCATCTCTCAACCATTCATGCCATGCACTGCAACATTGGCCCGTGCGCAGCACGGATGGTTGAGCGTGTGAAACATAAAATGAAAAATATCCTTCGGAGAATAACGAAAGTAATTAGATATCGACTTGATGTCCGCACCGTTGTCCCGTTCCGCCTGCGTGTGGACGACGGAAACGCACTATGGCGGATATGTGCGTCGTGCAGACGAGCAGGCCTCCCGAGGGGCATGGAAGAGGTCAAGGAATCCGGTGCAGCGCCAAACACCGCACCATTGCTTGGTGCCGCATGAACCGTGCTCACGCCCTCCATTTTCACCCTAGGGACCCATTCCCGTGAAATGTCCTTCTTTTAAGTTGAAAATTAGCTCGTGACACATGTGGTGCACGCGTCATCGGTTTGCTTGTGCCACGCCTGTGGGGATGGGTGGGGCATTCAACGTTCTCCACTTCCAGTCGAATTGGACATCGTCCATTCAACCGTTCTGCATCCGCTAACTTGTACCCCACGACCAGATAGCCCCACGTCATGGAGGTTACTCTTCCAGCAAAGTGGAAACCGCAGACTGATCGGCGACCCGCTCAGTGATAAGACGGTCGGTAGGGGGTCCGAAAGTCAGTACGGTGCAACATAGGACGACTGTGTCTGAATGTAGAATATATAAAAAAGAGCCTCACCACGGTTGTCTACTGCCCCAGCGCTGCGTTCTGTTGGCTGAAAACAAATTTATTTAATATCCTGCGGGCTCTGTGGTCTATTCAGGGAAATTTCTTGAACACGCGTTCCACGAGTTTGCTTCGAAGTTTAACCTGGGACCGTCAGGACGACATGTGTGGGGTTCAATGGGGAGACTCACAGCAATACAACACACGAATGCGAGTTCCTCGAGGTTGGGGCGACATTAATCTCGGCGCAGATACCGCTTTCGTAATGCAGACCCCGAGACAAAAGGTTCCATTACCTCCGACAAACGCTCAGAGTCCACACGTTCTGGCTTTTCTTCATCGCCTTCAACGCGTCTCGGACGAAGAATGTATGACTCACCAGCGGAATTACCGACTCGTTCCTGCCCATCTGTCGTTGCTGTAGTGTGGGAGTTCTGTTAGCTGCGTGTCGCGTGTTCCCCGCAGATGGCAGGAAGCTCAGTCCGATGCGTTAATGTGAAGGTACCGAGGTCATTCATTCATTCACCGTTACCTCCGTCCAAAGATTGTAGCGATAGACACACCGTTCGCAGGCAGTGCCTGCAGCCCAGCCATCATACTGGAGCGATCCCATCGGCACATTGAATTTCTGGCAACACGAACCGGCTTTTGTCCACCTCCACTGCGGACACAGATCTAATGTCTTTTCTGGTATGTGCTCGTCGTTCGGTACGTAGCTTGGACGACAGTTCAGTCTGGACGTGGTACAGACGACGCAAGGTTCGACTTTGAACGCTGCGAGAGGAGAAAAGGGTGCGTGGATTCCTGCGCGGCTCACGCCCTCAAACTAGGGAGAAAAAAAATCAAACGAATCGCGAACCCTCGGAGAAACCCACCAGTCCAGGACGGAAACATGCAACAGCATCCACGCAGGCGGCGGGTATGCACAGAGTCGGCAGAAATTTGGAGTGGCGCTGGTGGTAAATGGAAAAGATCCAGTGCGGCGTCAAACGCTGGGCACATCGTGTGCGTCGCATTGCAGGACCCTACGAAAAAGACGCTCAAGCGTCCACACCCTCCGTCCAGTCCACTCTGACTGCCTCCGACGACCTTTGCCAACCGAGTGCAATGGACGTGCGGGTTTCCCATCAGACCTTGCGTTAGGGACGCGTGTGGGTAGATGAGCAAGTTTTGATGGATGTAGGTACGTATCCACTTCCCGCCTTCTTCTCAAGTCTCATAAGGGCAGGGGGGACAGCATATCAGTCGTTGTATCGTCGTATGTCACCACCGCGATGTGCGTAGATCTCCATCCTCAGCGCAAATCTTGCAATCGCCATCAATCTTGGCATCGATGTCGAGCGTGTCGGTGGTGGCAGAGAGCCACAAGCTGTATGGATCCCTCGGTCGACTCCAACGCCGGTTAAACACAGCCAATGACCGGGATCCATTTGGTGGAGGGGCCTTCCCATACGTGCGTTGAACATCTGGAACTATGACCTGAACGTGCCTACCGCTATGCGCGATCATCGAAATTCCAACAGTTTTCGGTGCACCGACAAATGTCTTTTCTGCAGTTCGTTCTAGAAGAAGGCTTTCCATTGGCACCGCATCACCCTGTCTGGTGGACAGATCCTGCTAACTTGACCGGAAGAGATGATGCACTAACTGTCCTTGCGAAGCAGAAACTGAGGCTAATCGTATCTGTTCTGCTCCATTCTAGAACTGCGGTTGCAAGCACAAAACACCTCAAGCCGTGTACTACATGACCCGGATCCAACCACTTCGTCTTCCGCTGCTTACTCCCTGTGACGTAGGCGTATGGTAGCCACCGCAGAAGCCCACTTCATGTGAAGATGTGTCAACTGGAAGAGCAGTTTCCACACGCCTCTCTGATCGATCGCGGTGTAACGTTGATTATTACTGCGACGCGTTTGACATGCAGCGAACTTCCTCCGACCGGCTTCGGAAATGTGGTGTCCGCTCACCGTCCGGAGAGCATAAAAGCCTTCCTGTCGACGTTGATCCCCAGTCTGCCACTCTAACATGTACGTTCCTGAAATCCCAGAAACGGACCAGTTTCGGCCCTGCTCGCTCCTTACGGATTCATCCCCGCTCTCCAACACAACCTTCATGCTGAATAGCTCGGGTGTTGCGGGCCTCTTAGGTGGAGAAGAAGCGATGTCCACGGTGGCGTTGGCCCAGATTTACAACAAAAGGAAATGGTTGGGTTGGTACAACACTCCAGGTAGGAATGCCACTCCTCTATCAACACCATTAACTTATCGATGCTTCCGCAGGCTCATACATCATCGGAAAACGCTTTCAACGTCTCGCGCGTTCAGTCATCTCTGATCCGCATGTCAACCCGGGATCGGGTGCCAGGTCTGGAGCGGTGCACATCGATCCCGCTCTGTTACTTCAGCATGATGGCTGGTCCAAGGGACCCGTGTTTAAAGGAATCTACTCTGGGACCTCCATGCATGAAACCGGTCCTTTAGCATCTCTCCTTATGAAAAAATGTATCCGGATGTTTGGCACCAAAGTCGAAGGCAGGAAGACGCAACCCGTGAACGTCACCATCGTCGAACTCGAGCCAAACCCTAATCTTCAACCACAAACGAGGTTTCATCATTCCCCACCCCTCTGCGCCATCATACCCATCGCTGTTAGCCTCCTCACATGCGCTATATGTGGCTTGTACAGCGAGTGGTATGCATTCTCCATGATCCTTCTCGGGATCCTAGCTAGGGGATTGACCTGCGTTTTCATCGGATCTGGAAAACTCGCTTTTGACCACCCCAAGCCTGCAGACGGCTCTCCACCCGGTGACGGCATCCTGGGCTGCGATCATGACCTGGTTCTGTTGAAAGGAGACGAGAACGTTGTCAGCGCTGTCACACGTGGAAGATTTTTCTTCTCCTTCCAGTCGAAACACGCTTGCCGGATGGTCGAACTATGTTCCTTCTTGCTCATAGCCCAGGCGATTGCACAGTTGATCTGTGTCCCCCAGAGTAATCTCTTCGGCCAGTTGATGTTTGTCTTTTCCATCACCATCTCTTGGGTGTATAACTTGTGGTTCCTATCCTACGACAAGGTGGAAGTTCGGGAAGAGATCTTTCGCAGTGTTCTAGGTTCGCCCAAGCTGAGAAAATTCGTTTTCCCGAATCGTTCCAGCGCGATCGTATCGCTTCTTCTCTTCTCCAGCGATAACGAGGGCCTTCCTGGCGACCCCAAGAAGCTGAAGAAGATAATGGACGGTTTCCTGCCGTCGGGTGCGTTGGTGTGGGAGATCTGGAAGGGGATTGTTATCGAGCACTTGTCAAATGGATGGCCGCTCCGCTTCAATGATACGCACTGGAATCGTCAGGACTTGCCGTCGATATCTGATAGGTCGTTATTGCAGACCTTGTTGCAAGATGCTGAGACGGCTTACGCCGGGTTTGGGAACAATGAATGATGTCGCAGATCGGTTGTCATTATCATCGTGCTATGCCTGTACTCTTCTATTTATTCCTGATACTGCATTGGTTTCCGTATACCATCCTACCTTGTAGTCGGTAGCCTTGATGTTTATGACTCCAATCATTGAGTTTTTGACACTGTAATTTACTAGCATCAATGTCTCTCACGTTACTTTTGTAAGCGCATCGAAAGGTGCATGCGGTACGTAAAATTCCTGAGCACCTCTCGTGGTCCCAATCCAGTTGCCCTAGTACGCGCGAAACTGACGGGAAGTACACCATGATGTCCACTTCCCAAACCAATGGCGTCGTTCAGCCGGGCCCTCAGAAAACGCATCCACCGGCCACGTAATGGTTCACGGAGGGCCCATGCTTCTGGGCCGTTTTATCCATTTCATAGCGTGCAGCAAATGTTTTCTCTGTTATAAGAGCTGGTGACACAGGATCCATCTCTGGATCATGCCCTCTACGATAGACCAGGTATGCAGATGCACGGCACCGCGTGTAGACGAAACGGTTCCTTGCAGCATGTGAGTTTGGCTGCATGTTCAGTTCCACTCCATCCTGTATCACCGTGCAAACGCAATTCGAGGCACATTCATTGGCTGCTGTTTGGCCGGTGCACGCCTTGGACATCTTTCAGCAGTTCATGTGATGTGCAGCAGTATTGGCACTCCCAGGCGTAAACAGAGGGTATACCGTCTTGTTGGGTGTCATGCAGACCAGCTGGCTTAGGAGCCCCATGGGGGATTAGAAGAATTGGTGGTGCTCTAGCCGCCTAATTTACCCCGATTGCTCCTTAGAGACGTCCTTTCTTACCGTTTTTCCACCGAAAATTCAAAAAGTTTGCGATTCATGGAGAGCACGCCGCTGTGCGCGTCTCCGTGCTGCCACGCAGTGGGATTTGTGTGCCTAGATGAGTATAATGCTCACCTGCGATGGTAGTGATTCGCTTTCATGATCGATCCGGAGATGAATCATGCTTGGCAGAGCCAATCAAGTACCGTTGAACGTCCTTGGGCAAATCTAGTCCCGTTGGTGGAAAGGTAACATGCGCGTGTCGAACATTCTGGTATTCTCGTCTTGTTTTTGTCCATAACTCAACAGTGTGTTCTGCCAACCGCGATGGTTGTATCTTCCGCAGTTCGATGACTTTGTAGTTGCTTCGAAGTTTAATCTTAAGTCTTCAGGACGACAATCGCGGAGTACAGAAACCCACGAAAACGGTGGAGTTCCTCGAAGTCAAGATGAGTCACCAAATCATTTGACAATCCATGTGCGGAAATTACGATGGAACTTACCGGTGTATCGTGGTCCCTATGGTAGTACGCCTAATCTACTTGTCCGTGCACACCGTTGCACATTCATCGGAAGATGCATTGATTGGAAGGGGTGCTGTCATCCGCAAACGTAGTCAGAACGGTCAGAGTAACCGCTGCAATTCAGATGCCGCTGTCATCAATGTTGTGTTTCAACCGAGCAAGAAAAAGGGAAAGTTTGACTATCCTAACAAGAATTTGGAAGCCCTCCTCGTCGCGGTGAGAATATGTGACTGTCCGGAAGAACTATTGAGCTGTTCCACGCCTATCCGTCGTACTATGGGATGTGAGTCTGTTATCATAGCCGCAGAGAACCATGCACGTGGTGCGTGTCCTCCGCAAATGACCAGAAGCTCGGATGAACGTGGGTACCTTGTCAGGAAGTGCCGAGGTCATGAAATTGCTACGGCTGCGGCGCTGCGAGGGTTCTTCGGTGCTCCTATCGATAGCCTGGACGCTTACTGCATACACACCTAGAGGGCATGCACCTTGGCACGTATACGGCGACGAGATGTCATTTCTAGATCGAGCCATCCGTTAGTGATAGAGCTGGTCAAATAGGCTGCAAGTACTGCAGCGTCAGACGTAGCTGGCGTGATTCCGATTCGATGTGTTGAATGTCCGACAACGTGAACCTGTTTTTGTCCACCACCACCATGGGTTACCCGCTGAATTCCTAATGTCCGTTCCAGTGCAGACGGGAAAATATTTCTCTCGCGGTCGGTTGTTTATCTTGGAAAATTGTGCGACCCAAACACGGTGCGGACGACGAAGGGTTGTTGCAGGGACCACAGCAAGTGTGGATACGCTTCGACCCCGAATACCGCGAGATCATTGTCGGGCGATGTTGACGTTGCTTTCCCTCCTGCATAGGGAAGTGTCGCGTATCACAAAATCGGGTCAAAAGATCGCAAGTTGTCACAGGGAGGTTGACCATCGATGTCGTCCCTATAACTCACACTCATATGTGTACGCTAAACTGCTCATACTAACACGTAGCCCGGGAGAAACGACATCAGCAGGGTAAGTGGAAAGAGATCGAGGAATTCTACTAGCGCCAAACACTGCACCATTCGTGTCGCATTGCACACTTGACGAAAAAAAGAAGCTACGGGAACTTACACCGTCCGGTCTACCCGACTACTTTCCATGTGGAAATACGTTCTTTCAGCCAATCTCTACTGACGCCACCAAAATGCAGGTGACTTGGCCGGGTATGTGGGTTCCCATCAGGCCACGCAGCTGTGTACCTGTCGACGTGTCGTCTCCGGAGCGTGTGCGTAGTTGGATGCCCGCACGCGACGTCCGTGAGTATTGGTGCATGATGATTGTAGGCATCCATGTTTCTACCCGGCCTTCTCCAAGTTGCACGTGTCACTTCCAGTGGTTGTACACATCATCGTGCGTTGTCGCTGCACCGCACGTTGATGCTAGAAACTTCCATCGCTCCTGCTTTAACGTGCTTCCTATCTGCGCGCGGATGTCAGGCGCGTTGGGTGGCAGAGAGCCGTGCTGTATAAGATCTCTCCAGATACTGCTCTGATCTTAGTCGGACACAGCCAGCGACTCCAACTCAAGCGGTGGAGAGGTCGCACCCGTGCATTTAATGTCAGTAATTCCGAACGACACTTTCTGCCATTGCGCACGATCACCGAAGCTCTAGCAACGTTCGGTACACTGGGAGCTACCTTTTCCATGGTTCGGTCGGAAGCGGGTTTTCGTCCGGCACCGCCTCGTCCAAACAAGTGGCACTTGCTAAGTGTAAATCCGGCCATCAGGGTAAGAACATGGTACTCGCGATAACTCAGACTGACAAAGGATTTCCTTGAAAGTTGGCCAAGCTACTGAGGGTATCTAGCGATCCGAGATCTGAAGTGGTGACGATGGAAGTGGTCGTGCGCCGTCGTTCCTTCGATTTCTCTGTTTGCGTAGGAGAAACTGGGCTATGGTATTTGTTTCCCCTCCACTGTGGATTACATACCCTGAACCCCGGCCACCTTGTCTCCTGCTCATCACTCCCTGTGATTTAGGAGTATTGTCCCATCCAAAGAAGCACACTCATGCAAAGCTGCGCCCACTGGAAGGCGTGCACGTCTCCCTGATCGAACGTGACGGAACGTTGACAATTACCGCAATGGACCTCCCGCAGCGAACTCCTGGCCGACCAGCTGCGGGAATGTGCCCCATCTTCGTCATTTGGAATGTATAAAAGGCCTGAGGCCGATGATGATGCCCCATCTTCTGACCTCATGATCATCCCCCTTAAAGTCACAGATACGGTTGAGTTTCAGACTCGGTCACTGGTTACGGATCCGTCCCCGCTAGCCAACACGAAGTTCATTCTAGATAGCACTAGTGTTGCTGGCCTCTTAGGCGGAGAGGAAGCGATGTCCACAGTGGCACTGGCCCAGATCTACGACAGAAGGAAATGGTTGGGCTGGTACAACACCCCAGGTGGGAATACTACCTTTCTGTCGGCGAAAGTGACTTAGTGAAAGGCGCTTCCGCAGGTTCATACATCATCGGGAAACGTTTTCGACGTCTCGCACGGTCAATCATTTCCGATTCGCATGTCAATCCCAGATCGACTCCCCGACCCGAAAATGTGTACATTGATCCCGCCCTGTTACTCCAGCATGATGGCTGGTCCAAGGGACCCGTATTCAAAGGAATCTACTCTGGTACCTCCTTGCATGAAACCGGTCCTTTAGCATCTCTCCTTATGAACAAGTGTATCAGGATGTCCGGTACTAGGGTCGAAGGCCGGACGACACAGCCTGTAGCCGTCACCGTCGCCAAACTCGAACAGAAGCCGAGTCTTCAACCACAGATGAGGTTTCACCATTCCCCGCCCGTCTGCGCCATTATACCCATCGCTGTCAGCCTGGCCACTTGTGCTATATGTGGCTTGTATGGCGAGTGGTATGCATTCTCTATGATCCTTCTTGGGGTTCTTGCCAGGGGATTGACGTGCGTCTTCATCGGCTCTGGAGACCTCGTTTTCGATCACCCAAAGTCTGCGGAGGGTTCTCCTCCTGGTGACGGCATCCTGGGCTGCGATCAGGAGCTTGTTTTGTTGAGAGGGAACGAGGATGTTGTCAACGCTGTCACACGGGGCAGATTTTTCTACTCCTTCGAGTCCAAAAACGCTTGCCAGATGGTCGAACTATGTTCCTTCTTGCTCATCGCTCAAGCGATCGCTCAGCTGATCTGTATCCCCCAGAGCAATCTCTTCGGCCAGCTGATGTTTGTTCTTTCCATTGCCACTTCATGGGTGTATAACTTGTGGTTCCTATCCTTCGACAAGGTGGAAGTTCGGCGAGAGATCTTTCGCAGCGTCCTAGGTTCGCCCAGTCTGAAGAAATTCGTTTTTCAGAATCGCTCCAGTGCAGTGGTATTCCTTCTTCTCTCAGTCACAGAGGGGGAACACCCTGCCGATCCGGAAAAGCTAAAAAAGATCATGGATGGTCTTCTTCCGTCGGATGCTGTGGTATGGGAGATGTGGAAAGGGATTGTCATCGAGCACCTGACAAATGGAGGACCACTCCACTTTGATAACACCTACCGTAACCATCTGAATCCGCCTTCGGACGTGGAATCTAATAGTTTGCTATTGAAGACCCCATTGACAGATACCGAAACGGTATTGTTGAAGACCCTGTTGGCAGACGCCGAGACAGCTTGTGCCGCTTTCAGGAGCAACAAGTAATGTCACGGGCTCATTATCATCCTACACATATACCTCTACACTTTTACTTATTCTAGCTTCCTTCACACGCACCACTTGTTTCCTCGTTGTTTCCTTACAGCCTTCTACACATGACCGTTTGATATGGTTCGTGACACCGTAATCTATTGCCATAAACATCTGTCCGATAGAGTCAGATTGAGACCGAAGGTATCAATCTTGTGAGCGTTCCAGGTGCATACTATACCAAGTGTAAATGTCATCCGAGCACGATGCTGTTACCCGGTGCATGTGCAAAAAGGACGACAGACGTGCCCATATGAATCCCGCCGTCTCCACTTGCCAGCGCCCTACGTATCCAATCTGACGCATTCAACAATGCATCCTTCGACTAAGTACGCGCGTACGCTCTCTTGCGTTGGCAGTGGCGCACGCAGGGCGGGGGTTGTCGATCGTTACACATGTACCAAGTATCCCGAAAGAGAAATACACAGAAGTTCCAGAAAGAGACCACGACCGAAGAATCCAGACACCAATGCCGCCCTGCACAACACAGCGATGAGCGTTCGTGCTCCAAGTTGGCAGGTTTCTGAAAACACACCTTCTGGCTATCCCTCACCACCGCAGCATGTCTCGGACGGAAAAGGTACGTTCTACGTGCTCGACTGTAACTGCTGTTGGGTTGAGAGTGGCCGCGTGTCCTCCGCGAGTGGCTGTAAGCTCCGACTCGTGCCACGATGTTCGTATCTGTTCGTCCATCCTGTGGAAAATGTATCGAGCCTGTGGATGGTGATCGTGTATTGTCATGGCTTCTGCGAGGGCTGTTGTTTCTACTAGATTTCAGTCACCGCGCAAGCCAGCAAATTACATCGTACTCACGGCTGGCCCAGGACCGTGCATTATCAGCAGTCAGGACCTCTCCGATTCATGGTCTTGAAAGGTTCGGTGGTAGGTGGTGCCCATCGTCTTTACGTGCATTTTCTGACTTTCTAATTGCAGCTATTCTACTCGCTGGAGGTATCTTCCATGCAGTTCATCATGACCGAAAAACAAAGTCCTTGGACTCCTCGAACTGACTTTGATGATTGCACCGAAAGATAACTCGAACCAGCTAGTAGCGACAATGAGTAGCTTTGGGAACTTTAACCCCAGAGCATGCAGTTTCCCTCGCGGGTATACACGAGATCGCCGGTTGGGTTGGCTGGCTGGCGTCGGTGGCGGCATTTGTATTCTTCTGACCTGTGCACGAGACGTCCGATAATTCCCACCTCGCAGACGGACCGTCCATTCCGATTTGGCGGTAATTGCGAAGAGTATGCGTTTTCTACTGTCATGTGAACGCTCTGTGGTACGACCCGAGCACCCCAAACCGTGGTTTGGGTGAGATGCATTCTGGTTACCAGCTGATCCTCGTTAGCATAGTCATGTTACACGAGGCTGTGTCAACGTAAGTCTACAGCAAATGCCGTTGATGTGTTGGCTGATGGTTCCAAACCAGAACAAGGGCAATCTCTGCACGTGCTTTTGATGCGTTTTTGTCCCACTGGCCCAGCTGCTTTCCCAAGCGGACAGGGTTTAAAAGGGTACGGCAGCCGTCAGCAGGGATGTGCCACTTTCCATCCCCATCATGCTCGCCAACGGATCTTTGGAAACAATTCAATTCCAAGCGCGATCGTTGGCTAATGACTCCCTCCCACTTGCCAATTCCGATTTTGTCCTGAACAGTACGGCTGTGGCGGGCTTGCTTGGTGGAGAAGACGCTACGTCCACAGTGGCTTTGACGCAAATTTATGACAAAAGAAAATGGTTGGGCTGGTACAACTCCCCAGGTGGGAAAAGACATCTGCTTTGCTAGCCAACTGACTTAGGCATACGATCCCAGGCTCATATGTTATGGGAAAACACTTTCGACGCCTGGCACGGTCGGCGAAGGTGGACGTTGTATATAAGAATGATTCGGCAGCCGGCGCTTCATCTGGGTCTGAAATGGTGCACATCGATCCCGGCGTATTGTTCGAGCACGAGGGCTGGTCTGGGGGACCTGCATTTAAAGGGATATACTCCGGTAGTTCTATCCGGACTACGGGACCGTTAGCCTCTTGGCTAATGAAGAAGGCTGCCGACACGGACTGCCAAAAAATTGACGGACGGACGACACAGCCCGTGAACGTCACCATTGCCCAACTGGTGCAGGTTGAGAGTCTCCGTGAACAGATGACGTTTCACCATTGCTCACCATACCTCGCCTTCGCACCCATTCTCGTCAGCTTGGGCGCATGTTCTGTATGTGGCTGGTACCGCCAATGGTATGCGTTCTCAATGATCCTTGTCGGCATCCTTTCCAGGGGACTCGCTTGCCTCTTTATCGGCTCTGGGAATTTAGTTTTTGACCACCCCAAGCCTGCAGATGGCTCACCTCCAGGTGACGGTATCCTGGGCTCTGACCAAGACCTCGTTCTATTGAAAGGAAATGAGTATGTTGTCAACGCCGTCACACGTGGAAAATTCTTCTTTCGCTTCCAGTCGAAGTATACCTGCCGCATGGTCGAAGGGTGTTCCATCCTGCTCATTGTCCAAGCCATCGCTCAGTTGATCTTCGTTCCCCAGAGCCAGCTCTTCGGCCAGCTGATGTTTGTCATTTCTCTCGCCGTATCTTGGACGTATAACATCTGGCTTTCCTCCCGCGACAAGGGGGACGTTAAAGATGGTATCTTCGAACAGGTTCTTGGTGAGCCTTGTCTTACCAAATTCGTGCTCCCCAACCGCGTTAGTGCGGTAGTATTCCTGCTTCTCGTCTCAAACAAACCCGGGGACTCCGGTAATCCGAGAAGATTGAAAAAGATCATGGACCTCTTTTTGCCATCGGACTCTGAAGTGTGGGGGATATGGAAGGAGACTATTGCTGGGCAATTGAAGAGCGGGCATGCACTTCAGTTCGACGTTGATCACTGGAATCGTGAGGAACTAACTGTGGAGGATGATCAGAAGTTGTTGAAGGCCTTGTTCGGAGATGCC